>CM058046.1:63443859-64043859 GCA_030169165.1 Centaurea solstitialis | reverse complement strand
TCATACGCTTGACTCGTTCCTTGATTCTGTCGACATCACTCATACTTTTTCGGCTGCCAGAACACCTCAACAAAATGGTGTTGTTGAGAGAAAGAACCGTACCCTAGTGGAAGCTGCACGCACCATGTTGACATTCTCCAAGCTTCCGCTACACTTCTGGGCTGAAGCCGTTGCGTCTGCCTGTTTCACCCAAAACCGATCCCTTATTACCAAAAGGTTCATGAAGACTACGTATGAACTGGTGTACAATCGACCTCCCAGCATTAAATTCTTCAGAGTTTTTGGTTGTGAATGCTACGTGAAAAATGATAAAGATAATCTTGACAAGTTCAGTCCAAAGGGTGATGAGGGTGTTTTCATTGGGTATGCCAAGGACTCTCCGTCCTACCGTGTCTACAACAAGAAAACTAGATGTGTGGTTGAGAGCACAAATATGGATTTTGAAGAAGGCATTGAAGAAGACACTACACCAGCTCCAGTTACACCAGGAATGAATCTCTGGTGTTCTGGCTTCTCATCAACTTCATGGCAATCCCATGACTTCTTCTTCACCGGCGAACAAACCATCTTCTTCTAACTCTAATACTTGTGATTTGGATGAATTGTTTGAATTCTTTTATAAAGATTCACCTGCACCTGCTAATGTTGCTCTTCCTATTCTTGCAGTTGTACCACCAGCACCTAATGTCATGGTCTCTACCATTGACATTTCATCTTCCATCCTCCAAGGCACTTCATCATCATCGTCTGCTTCAGCATCACCAAGTTCTAGAGTATCTCTTGCACCTACTGAGGGGGAACCTTCCCACACCTTCCAGCAGGCCCCGGTGCTGAATGTTCCAAGTCCTCAGAGTGGTGCTTCCTCCACAATGCCTACTACAAGTCAACATCAAGGCATTCCTACACCTGCTCCACAAGTGGCAGGTCCCAGTACAAGCACCACTCAACCTGCTCCATAAGTGGCAGGTCCCAGTACCACCACTCAACCTGCTCCACAAGTGGCAGGTCCCAGTACCACCACTCAACCTGCTCCACAAGTGGCAGGTCCCAGTACAAGCACTACTCAACCTGCTCCACAAGTGGCAGGTCCCAGTACAACCGCTCAACCTGCTCCACAAGCTGCTGGCCCCTCACTTGTCTCTTCAGACACACCAGCAGCTCCTGGTCCCATTATGGTACACTCTCAAGTGCCACCTACTGCTACCACTCTAGCAACGACCAGGCGTGAACCTGAGTTCTATATTGATCTGAGGATAGAACCTTTACCCCCTCCAACCTTACCTCATACAACCAAGTGGACCCGAGCTCATCCACTCCATCAAGTGATAGGCAGCAAGTCTGCACCCGTCAAGACAACGTCTGCAACTCAAAATGAGTGCCTATTTGCAGCTTTCTTATCAAGACATGAACCCTCGAACGTGACGGAAGCCCTCGATATCTCTGACTGGGTGACCGCCATGCAAGAGGAGCTGAATCAATTTGAACGCCTGGGTGTCTTGAGACTTTTACCTAGACCAAAGAACAAGACAATCATCGATCTGAAGTGGATCTTCAAGAATAAGAAGGATGAAGATGGGATTGTAACCAGAATCAAAGCTCGTCTAGTAGCCAAGGGATTCAAGCAACAAGCGGGAATTTATTATGATGAGACATTCGCACCGGTGGCCTGAATTGAAGCCATTCGGATCTTCTTAGCCTATGCTGCTCACAAGAACTTCACTGTCTACCAGATGGACGTGAAAACTGCCTTTCTTAACGGCGAACTGAAAGAAGAAGTTTATGTCTCTCAACCTGAAGGCTTTGTTGATCGTACCAAGCCTAATCATGTCTACATCCTAGACAAGGCTCTTTACGGGTTGAAGCAAGCTCCCCGTGCCTGGTATGATCATCTCTCCAATGTGCTACTAGATAATGGTTTCTACAAAGGTAAAATCGATCCTACTCTTTTCATCAAGACCGAAGGTGATGATATCTTGTTAGTTCAAATTTATGTCGATGATATCATATTCGGTTCTACTAACTCAGATATGTGCACTTGGTTCAGTGATCTCATGACCACCAGGTTTGAGATGAGTATGCTTCGGGAGTTGTCTTTCTTTTTAGGACTTCAAGTCCTACAAAAACCCGTTGGCATTTTGATTAATCAATCGAAATACATCGGTGATCTTTTAAAACGTTTTCACATGGAAACTTCTTCCGTTGCTAAAACTCCTATGACCTAGGGCACTTTCATCGGTGCTGACCCAAAAGGGAAGCCTGTCGATCAAAAGACTTATAGAGCCATCATTGGTTCTTTGTTATATCTGACTGCTAGTAGGCCAGATATTATGTTCGCTACTTGTTTTTGTGCTCGTTTTCAGGCAAACCCAAAGGAATCACACATGATGGCAGTCAAACGCATCCTTCGGTACCTGAAAGGCACACCCAACCGTGGGTTGTGGTACCCAAAGGAGTCTGGATTTGAGCTCGTCGCGTTTTCGGATGCGGACCATGGAGGTTGTCAACTGGACCGGAAAAGTACTTCAGGCCTTGTCCAGTTCTTGGGTGATAAGCTAGTCAGCTGGGGTTCAAAGAAACAACACTGTGTTTCTACATCCACGGCTGAGGCAGAGTATGTCGCCGCTGCCAGCTGCTGCTCCCAAGTGTTGTGGATGCGGACCCAGCTCCGAGACTATGGCTACAATTTCAACCATATACCCATCTACTGCAACTCCAAAAGTGCCATAGCAATCACATGTAATCCGATTCAACACACTCGCACTAAGCATATGATATAAGGTATCACTTCATCAAGGACCATGTGGAGAGAGGTACGATTGAACTTTACTTTGTCAACACTGAGTATCAACTTGCGGATCTTTTCACCAAACCTTTGGATGAGAAACGGTTTAATTTCCTAATATCCAAGCTTGGCATGTTTGATCCTCAAGAATGATCATCTATCAAACACTCAGTCCTTCAGAACCATGACTCAGTAGTCAGACGTATGGTCTTGATCACTAGGTTATCGTTGTCTTGGACTAAGTTCTTGATAGATTAGGTGTTCCTTCTTTTAATTTCTTCAGTATCTATTTTTCATGGTCTTGTAAGTATTACTAATCTCTTGTCTTGAGTGCGCATCAGTCAAGGGGGAACGTTCCCTCCCCATGCCTGCTCCGAGGGGAAACGTTGTATGCCTCTGCCTGATCAGAAGGGGCACAGGTAATCACCCCAGGTAAGTTTTCTATTCCCTATATATACATATAATAGTATTTTTTATCATTATAGGCTTTATTTTTATTTTCTTTTATTGGTTTCATTTTTTAGATCAAAAAAAAATCAAAACAAATTTTTTTTTCAAAGAATCATCATCATTTTGTGTTCTTCAAAGGTAGCATCACTTGATCTGGATATTTGTTTTGCTTGCATTGTCTCTATCTTGCTCTTGTGTTTAGAAAACCCACTTGAAAATTTTCAAGGGTTTATCAAAAAACCCCAACCTCAAAATTTTTGGATTTTGAGTGATTTGGGTTGGATGTTTGAGCTATGTGTGTTCATTAAAGTTTTAAATCGAATCAAGAGCTTTGATTTCATATATATTTCATGTGATTTGATGAAACTTTGTGTTTTTGTGGTTGAACACCATTGTTGGTGTTCTTGAAGGTTTCATATGTTCATCTTGAAAAACACAAGAAAAAGCCCTATTTGATCTTTAAAAATATTTTTCCTGGGTGGTGTGGTGTTTGTAAGAGCTGATTAACCCATAGTCATTATTTTTACCCTTTATTTTTACTCTTTATCTGATTTTATTTTTCACCTTACTTTTCTTTTATTTTTATTTTTATTTTACTTTATTTTATTTTATTTTACTTTATTACTTGTTTGGTGCCTATCAACCTTCAACCCATGACCAAGACCTCAAGACTTGACCGGATCTGATGGTTTTCCGGCGACCGGATCTGATGGTTTTCCGGCGACCGGATCGGAGAAAACTCCGGCGACCGGACCGGAGAAAATTCCGGCGACCGGATCTTTCAAAGAGTCCACCTAAGTTCTTTTATCTTCCCCAAGACAAACTCATTCTTGCCGGAACCGGACCGGAGACCTCGCCGGGACCGGACCGGATGTTTTTCCGGCGACCGGACCGGAGAAAATTCCGGCGACCGGATCTCGCCGGAACCGGACTGGAAGTTTTTTTGTTGTGATCGAACATCCCTTGTGCCATCTTTCTCATTCGGAACCGGATGTCGCCGGAACCGGACCGGAGATCAAACCCATGTCGTCCACCGAACCTCTCCTTTCGTCTTGACCGAACCGAAGACCTCGCCGTACCGGATCTCCTCCGAACCGAAGGTGTGTATGGAAAGTGTGTTTCGTTGACCGGAGTTCGAACCGGACCGGACCGGAGCTCGCGACCGGACCGGACCGGAGTTCGTTTGTGTGTCGGTCTCCTCTGCCGCCGACCGAGGGTTTTTTGTGTGACCGGTGACTTAGAAACGAACCATAGCTCTCCCTCGACCGGAGAACGTGTATCGTGACCGGAGACGTTTTTTGATGGTTTGATCTTCTTCTTCGTTTTTTTTCTCTCTTTCTTTGTATGCGTTTTTTTTTGGTGTGGTGTGAATAAACTTTTTGCACTCAGATCTGAAAGAAAAATAAAGAGAGGAAGGTTTTATTGAAAAACGCGTTCACCAGCTGTCTGCACGCCTTCCAACAGCTCCCCACGCGGCTTTTTCTCGGTCCCACGTCGCCACGCGCTTGTACGCGCTTTTTACGCGCTCCACGCGCCTACACGCGCGGCTGACGCGCCCCAGACGCGTTTCCCACGCGCTGCACGCTCCTCCAGCCTCGGTCAGAGCTCGGTCAAATGTGCTGACCGAGTGCTGACCGCTTTCTGGCTAGTCCTTCTCCTCGCTGACCGACCTCTGACCCACGTTTTCTCTTCTGACCGCCATCTGACTCCACCATTCAGCTCTGACCGAGCCTTATCCTCTGACCCGTTTTTTTATTATTTTTTTAATTTTTTTCTTTTTCCTTTTATTTTGGATTAAATAAAGGTTTTTTTATTTTAGTTTTTCTCTTCCTTCTTTTCTACACTCTTTTTAAGGTTAATTTTTTTTAATGAGTTACTTCTTCAAAATGTATCCAACTATCCCCAATATACTATTGTGTGTATCAACCTAAAAAAATTTCTTTTGTATATATCGAACTTTATTTTTGAGTCTATTATGTGTATTTTTGAGTCTATTATGTGTATCCAAGTATCCTACAATATACTATTGTGTGTATCAAAAATACACATAATAGACTCAAAAATAAAGTTTGATATATACAAAAGGAATTTTCTTAGGTTGATACACACAATAATATATTGGGGATAGTTAGATACATTTTGAAGAAGTAATCCCCTTTTTTTTTACTCTAGTATTTTTCTAGGTTTAATTTTTTTTGCTCTTAAGTTTTTTTTTTTTGGTTTTCAAGTGTGGGCTTAGAAGAATGTATCTGGAATTCTTATATTTCATGCCTTGACTTATTTTTTTGGGATTACTTCTTCAAAATGTATCCAACTATCCCCATTATACTATTGTATGTATCCACCTAAAAAAATTCCTTTTGTATATATCAAACTTTATTTTTGAGTCTATTATGTGTATTTTTGAGTCTATTATGTGTATCCAACTATCCCCCAATATACTATTGTGTGTATAAAAAATACACACAATAGACTAAAAAATAAAGTTTGATATATACAAAAGAAATTTTTATAGGTGGATACATACAATAGTATATTAGGGATAGTTGGATACATTTTGAAGAAGTAATCCCTATTTTTTTTTTGGTGTGCACCAAGGCTCTCAAGGATATATGTGTGCTTCAGTTTAACCTGCTTGCATGATTACTTGAGTATCTGTGGACACGTTGCTTAAATGTATACATGTTATGTTTACGTGCTTCACCATGCCATGATCCAACCTCATTCAAATTATTCTAAGTGTTCACCATCATGTCTCGGGTTGGTAAGATTGTTGATGGATTTTTGTTGCTCACAACTTGAGAATTAATTCACACTCAATGGGTTATGCTCTTCTCTATCGAATCATTGTTTCGGTATACAAGAGCACACCTCAATAAGATTTGGAATGGTATCTAAGCCCTTTTTGAAGGCATCCAGTCCCTGTCTGAAGGCATCCAACATTTTTCATTGCCACCAACATTTCTCATGAATACCATCACCACACCTCTCTGGATACCGACATTTTTTATGCCATACCCAACACTCCTCATGCCATATCCAACACTCCCTATGCCATACCCCATATTCATTATGGCATACACCAAACACCTTATGCCAACCCCAAAGACTCATGATACACCGATGACGATCCCACTTGCATCACTTGATGCTCCCGATCATCATTCACCAACTGTAAGAGCATACTTAGGTGTATCACCTCTACCAGCATATCCAGAGCCGGAGACTGGCACCCCGGAGGTATCCCCTAGTCGAGAGAGAGTGAGGGTATCAAGAGTGGTCACTCACCTGGGGGTAGTGACCAAGGGTGTGAGGATGAGGAGTCGGGGGGATATGACGGGGGTAGATTAGGCGGTGATGATGATCGCTCCGGAGCTAATACCTTACATGCTTATGACAGTCACCAAAGCCCTTCACCTTTCCCTTTGGTGGACTATGATTCTAATGACTCCGGTGATGACCACCCATCTACGGGTGAGGATGACATAAGGTTTGAGGGAGACCTACCAGTCGAAGAAAGTGAGCAGAGCGAGGGAAGTAAAAGAAATGATGAGTGTGAGATAGGACCAAAGGTTTTAACCGGTCCTCCCCTATCCATTGGTAGAAGCTGGGCAGCCACATCTGCTACTCATACACATGTGTTGAGTACGGGTATTGAAGAAGACACCTCCCACCCAGAGGTGCAACTGCACGCCCCACCTAGCCACTCATTCATCTCTCAAAAGGTGAATGTTTCATTCCACGGGGATATAGCACATCAGCTATCGCGCCCTCACTTGGAGGGTAGTGATATTGAAACAGGAGGATCCCTGCCCCGATCCCCACACTTCCTTCATGTGCACCAGAGTCTAGAGCCATATACACTCTTAGGTACACATACTGCCAGTCTATGTGACGCAGTTTCAGCTCTACGCATCACGAGTCTATGTGACGTGATCGGAACCCCGAGAGTGGTGTCCACGATGGGCATTTCACAATGACCGGCGGGAAGTCCTACCATGGTGACTATCACGCCAGCCATGAACGTAGGCCACACCGTTGATTCAACGGTTGTGCAAACGGAACGTCTATGTGACACCGGAGTTACTTACCCGACATCCGTTATCAGGGAAATGATGGACGGCGCCCTAAAGGCTATCCATGAAGATCTTGTATTTCACCACCTCCCCCAACATGACCACCTAAAAGACCGACTGCCCCCGACTACTCGATTAATGAGTTGAGGGATCTTCTGATGGCAAAATTGATCTCCCGTGGGAATCTCCACGAGGATGAAACCAACCTTCCAGGTTATCTACAACGGTCTGCTTACAAATTACTTCCCGTGAACCATCCCGAGCCGGCTACCTCCTCTTCTCAAGAGGTAGTCTCATCCATCCAGCGGCTCGAAGGGAAGCATGACTTTTTTACGATGAAGGTACGAGGTGATTTGAAAGTGGTCAAGGGTTCCAATATCGGATATGCGATCACAAATCCGATCCCTTGAGACTACTTGCCATGCGTCAGCCGAGCCACCAAAGCACAAACACGACGACCGAGATGACCCCGATCGCCGTGAGGGGGAAATCCACAAGAGGGCTCGGCTTGGCTCCTCAGTTCTGACAGGCACATCCTCCGGCGTCGCTCCTTCCGGTACTCATATGGGGACCGGTGCCGATGTATCTCATTCTCAGTCTGGTCAGAACCTGACGGTAGATTCAGCGGAGGGTCGAGAGATTGTCATTTTTGTCAACCCGGAAATCTCTCACCCTGACCATATAGCCGCTACAGATGATGAGCTTAAGGATATCATCAACCTTGATGATTTCTCCTTCGATGACGATTACACTCAGTTTCTAGTCTCAGAGCCTCAAGTGAAAGAATGATGATCCTTCAGATGATTATGAGTCAGGCATGGAGAGCTATAGCTCTGACTCTCCATTCTGGTACCACATCAGTCACTTCCGGCTATGGAGATGTACAGTTCTGAGTCTTCACCACCTATGTCTCCATATCATTCTCCTTCTCCATCGCCTACATGTGACACAAAGGGGGAAATTGTTAGAAATTCTAGTTAGTTGTGTCAATTTGTAATTTCCCTAAACTTAGTTGTCTTTTATGTAATTTGTGTTTAAGGCCCAAGTGTTTAGGCCCATTCAATTTTAAAAAGCCTAGTCCATAGAGTAAGTATAAATAGGAGTCATTAACTTCATTTGTACTTTCCTTCCATTCTTGCTTCTCTCAACATTGAATGAATGCAATCTATCCTAGATCCTTTCCTTAGCATATACATCACCTTGATTAAGTGTTCTTGATTTGATTGATTTGACACCCACATAATTTTTATTAATTTAATAATCGAAAACGTTTTGCAATAAAAGGTTTTAAATGACATGAAAAAATAACAAATGACAAGTAACCGTGTGATGCGGTTAACAACATGTGATATGTATAAAATACTGTGATTGGATTATAAAAGAAGCATTTGTGTGAGACAAAAATAAAGACCAAATGGAGTCCTGTGAGGCAACTACACGAAGACGAAGGGACCGCAGGGAGTGCAGAGAGCACAGGGACTGCGGAGACGGCATGGAGTGCGGAAGGCGCATGGAGTGCGGAAAACCCAAAGTTCAATCAATGTTGCAGTGAGTGCAGTAATCAATCGAATGAAAGATGCAAGGACGAAAATTAAGTGGAGTTATGTGAGACGACTACACAAGAATAGAGACATAGTGGAGTTGCGTGATACTACTACACTAGGATGTTGCGAGAACTCAAGAATATTGCGAGAAATCAACAAAGACGATATACAAAATAATGAAGACTTAACAATCAAAGCTATATGGAAGGAAACTACTTGGTACAAACAATCTACTTCAGCATGATCGAGATTAAGGGGGTGAATGTTGGGTTAATCCCGTTCATGCCTCAGAATGAAGATTAGTGTTAGATTAATTTCGATATATTATGTAAACAGTGTGTATATTTATGAGTGTATATGTAGTTATTAGCGAAGGGGTGTGTTTGTTAAGTGAAAGGGTGTGACTATTCATGAAGGGGTGTAATTCTTCATGAAACAACATACCATTAGCGAACCATTGCAATGATTTGATGGTACCCTTTCAGTGTCTATAAATATGTGTCGATGTAAACGATTTCAATGTGACTTTCTCAAGAAATATCAATAGAAAACTTTGGTTGTTTATTGTTTTGACCCAACATTTCGAAGCTGGCATTATAAACAAGAACTTTTTTCTTCAATGGAAAGGTTAGTTTCTGTAAGTAATAAACCACTATTTTTCTTATTTTTTTATGTGAAGACAATCTGTTACTAATTGTTAGGCATCCTTGTTGGGTTCATATAAATTTCTCTTGATTGATCATAATCTCCACGTCTCTGCAAGCTCGCTATTAAACTTCGTTTACATTTATATTTAAATTTTGCCCTAAAAGAAGTGTCCACAATCTAGCCAGCCCTCTAAATCATGGAGCCGAGATGCATGAGATATCCTTTTGGGATTGAGTTTATAGATAATCCTGAATCGTCATTAACTAGTTTTTTTAATGGCAACGAATTTATTAAAAAACTAGCAAGACGCTAGAAGGAGAAACAGGAAACAAGTTAGTGTAATAGTCCTTCAATTGCTTTTGACTTGTAAATTTATTAGAATATGCAAGGAACAAATAAGTTATTAAAGAAGCATGAGGATTGTTATTCAACTTGTAGCTTCTACAGATGAACCATCTTAGGCTGATGATTTGGATCATCTGTTTTGTTTGAACACCGACATCATCTTGGGAAAAGCCATATTTGGACCTCAGGCGGATGAGTACCAGAAGAAAGGTTAAGCTTGACCAAGATGCTGCACCCGCAACATCTACCAAAGATACAAATTCAACCTTATCATCTTAACTTATTTTTAAGCCAATACACCAAGTTACAAGCTGCTTCCACTCGCACATATCAAATCGAGTTGGTTGAATATGTTATGTTAATTTGTTGTTGGATATCAGATAGTGTATTCAAGGTTGTGAAATTGTACATTGACAAACTTTTGGAACCATAAGTAGCTTCTGTATAGAACTTTATCTCTATAGACCAAAACATTTGCCATTTTGCATTTCAATATTCTTTTTTAGAATTCTTTTGATCTAGGAAACAACAAGTTGTAACTTTTATTACAAATCGGTAAGATTTACTTAAAGGGGTTGTTCACCTTTTGTTCTTCATAATTTCTTAATTAGTGACCACTTATTTTGTTGCCACTGATAGAAGTTAACAAATGTTAATTAATGGAGACGTTATCCTGAACAATTAGTCAGGACTTCAGCAATTTAGTGACAATATTTAGTTACCAAATTAGTGTACAACAACCACTTTAAGTTAGTCTCTAATTAGTGACCATTTTTGTATTTGATCGATATCATAAATTACCGACGGACTTTTTGGTGATGAAAAGTAACCATCAAAATTTTAGTAACTAAATAATCTCAGTGCTCTATTTTAGATTGTTAGCAACCAAATTGTTTCTGTTACAACAGATGTGAGTAAGGTGGTTGGCTGGTGCCAACCTCCCCTAATTACTCCATGTGACACAAGCACCTAACCAACAAAAAAAATATATTCAAACCATTTAAAATTTGATTATAAGCCATCCCAACACGCTTAATATATACCAAATATAGCAGGTTCCTCCTAACATACAACCATTAAACCATTAAATTTTTTGAAGAAATAGTATTATATTGTGAAATTTGCGAATTGTTTATTAAAATCTAGGGAAAAGTACACCAAAATGTATCCAACTTGTCACGTTTTATCATTGTATGTACTGAACTTGAAAATTTGCCATTTAATGTACCGAACTTACTAAACTTTGCCATTGTATGTATCCAGTTACCTACTAAGAAGGTAACCGGTAAAACTGCCACATATGATGCCACCTAGGATGCCAAGTCATTATTATTTTTAGTAAATTACAAATTTCGTCCCTCTAGTTTACTGATTGGGTTCAATGACCTGTTTTGACATGTTATATAAACCCAAACCACCCCAACAACCACCACCACCATCACCACCACCTCCAAACCACCACCAAACCACCACCACCACCCCTAACCACTTCCTCTAAATCACCACTATCGCCAATAGCAACGACATCAATAGCCGCGACTAGGGCATTAGCAACGACATGAACTAATAGCGGCGACACCATCAATAGCAGCGACAAGTAAGAGGGAAATTTGGGCGGGTTTTTTTTGGGTAATAGCAACGACACCATTAGCAGCGACAAGGGCAATAGCACCGATAACTCGCGTGTTTTCCAAATGTCGCTGCTATTGCCCCTGTCGCTGCTATTGGCGTCGCCACTATTGCCCAAATTTCTAGTAGTGGTAGTACCGAAGGAAGTTTTTATGTCAACATCACATATTCCTGTGATGTCAAGAGTACGATGATCAACCAAACGAACTTTACCAAGTTTACCTGTTCGTAGATTCTTCACCATCTTCGTGTTATAAGTGGCATGAAAGGATGCACCACAATCCAAGATCCAAGACTCTGCCGAAGTTTCAACACAGCAAACAAGGGCGTCTTCTGAATCATCAGTTGTTGCATTCACCTCTCTATTTCCATCCGTCTATTTAGGGCATTGATTTCTGAACTGCCTAGTTTCTTTGCACTTCCAACATTGGATGTCCTTCCTTGCCTTTTACTAGCTCCTCTTTCTCGGCTTTGATCTGTCTCTTCTTTTACCTCTTTTTGTTCTTCTACCTTTCCCTTCAGTGCTTAGAAAGGCACTAGATGATTCTCCAGAACTCCGTATTCTTATGTCCTCTCCTAGGATGAAGTCATGTATGCCCTCAAAAGTGAGTTTAAGGTGCCAGCTGAACCACTAATGGCAGTGACAGTTCTTGTCCAACTTTCCAGTAACAAGGATAATAAAAGAAGGCTTGAACTTCATCTTCAAATTTGATATCAACAGATAACAAACGGGATATAATGGTATTGAACTCATTAATGTGCAAGGTAACAAACTTACATTCTCTCATTCTGGTGTTTACTAACTGTCTTATCAAAAATACATTGTTAGAAGCAGAAAGTTTCTCATACATGTTTGACATTCATCAATCTAGATGTAGTAGTCTCCTTCACAATATTAAAGGCCACATTCTTGGGCAGTGTTAATTTGATAACAACCATGGCTTTTCTGTCAAGAGCAGCCCAGACAACATCTTCCATCTTCTCGGGTTTTTTTTCCTGTCAAGGCTTGATCCAAGTCCTTCTGACATAGCAGATCCTCGATTTGCATCTTCCACCATCCAAAATCTTGCCCGTCAAACTTCTCAATTCTGTTTTTCCGTCCTCAGCCGTTATCCCGAACTATTAGGGTTTCCCAAATCAAGTCAAGACGGATAATAGTGTTCAAACATAGCAGTGGCTGGCTACCTGAACTTGACGGTTGTTCTACTGAACATTACTTTTGCAATCAGTTTGAGTGATAAAGAAAAAACCTGTTGGTGATCGAAGAACAAAAAATAAAACTTTGAGCGATGGCAGCGAAAAACAGCGGTTGCGAGAGAACAACGGCTGTTGCGGCTGCAAAAAAACAGCGGCAAGACGACGGCAAGACAGCGGCGATGGCGACAGCGGCAGCAAAAAGCGGTGGCGGCTGCTGCTGGCGGACAATGGTAGTGGCAACTGGCAGCAGATGGCGACAACGGCGGCGTTGGCAGCGATAGCGGCGGTGTGTAACAGATCAAGAGCCTAGAGCTCTGATACCAGTTTTTAAGGTTTAACCGTTACACAATCACGCAAAGCAATAAAACCAAAAGCAAGAGAAATAACACGAGAGATTTTACGTGGTTCACACGACCAGGGTGATCGTGCTAGTCCAACGGGGCAACTAGGGTTTTTTTTCTTATTGAGGTGCTACAATGTTTACAAGTACAAGAGATTAATTTATAGACAAAACTAATTAGGTAATCTCCTAATTAAGGAAACAAGATTAGGGTAAGTCTCCTAATCAAAGAAACAAGGTAAGAGAGCTAGGGTCGGCCCCTTTTTCTGTGCCTCTCCCTCTCTTTGTCTAATCTAAGTGGGCTGAAGCCTACATCCCATCACTAGATCGGTGTCAAAATTTTCCCACTAATTCATAATTAGTGTTGGACACCGTGCATTGAGCGGTGACTATATAATATTTAGAAAATACTTAAGTTAAATGGGTTGACGATTACATAAAAGAAAATCTAAATTAATAATAATATCAATCGATGCAAGTACACTACACTTGATATGTGAATCCAACCCATCATCCTCGATGTTCTTTTGACATATATAAATTAACTAGTTATTAAGAGCCCGGGCTTCGCACCGGGTTATAAACTGTGATAGATTTGATAATAAGTAGTAACATGGATTTATATGCAACATAAAGTTTATACATATGTTGTCATACGAAAGGTTTAATAAAATAAATAAATTAATTAAAAAAAATTAATTCTAAGAGATTTTAATAATACTAACAGTTACCAGGAAGCCAAAAGACTATTCATAAACGGTAGCTACCGACACTTTAACATATTTAAGCCACTATGCGATATATGACTAAAACGTAAATGAAATATAGAAAACTAAAAGATATAAAGTGAATAAATAATATAAGTTTAGGGGGCTAAAATGTAATTTTTGCAAATGCCGGTAGCTGCTCTTCATGAACAGTGTTTTGGCTTTATATAATCGTATTATATATAGTACATAATAAAATAATTACATCAAAAAATATTCAATATTAGGCTTATTTCGAACGCATCGACGATACAATTATAATGACATAATTTGTTAAAATTAAAACGTATTTTTTAAGATATGCTAGCCAATATACAATATATTACTAAAATGTAAAATAAAATATAGAAAACTAAAATGTATAAAGTGATGAAATATTATAAGTTTAGGAGCCTAAAATGTAATTTCTGCAAATGTCAGTGTTGTTTTGGCTACATATAATCGTGCTGTATATATAGTATATAATAAAATAATCACATCAAAAAATATTCAATATTTGGCTCATTTCGAGCGTATCGACGATACGATTATAATGGCGTAATTTGTTAAAACTAAAACGTATTTTTTTAAACATATTTAAGCCAATATACGATATATGACTAAAACGTAAAATGAAATATTGAAAACTAAAAGGTATAGAGTGAATATATATTATAACTTTAGGGGCCTAAAATGTAAATATAGAAATGTCAGTGTGCTACTGTTCATCTTTCCTGGTTTTTGTTATATATATAATAAGGTCGAGCGTACCATGAGCACGATTTTGGCACGGTTAACCTGTGGGTTCGACGGGCTCAACCCGCTTGTGGTACGCCTTTAGGCGGACTCAGGTGTGATTTCACGAGCGTCTTCATGAAGAAGTCATCCCGGTTTGCTCACTCTCTTCTCTCCTTCTCTCTTTCTCTCTCTTCTATATATATATATATATATATATATATATAATTAATAAGAAATAGTAAAGCGTATGAAAGGTTGAAAGGTTGTGTTATAGGATTTGAAAAGTTGGTGATGGTTTGAGGGTAGGTGTAACACCCTCAAATTTGGAACTAGATCCCACCTCCAGTTGGGGGTATACTGGGTTCATTTGGTTAGATAATGTCGTTTATAAATCTGAAGACTGCTTCTCATTTCTTGCACGGGAATAGTTAAACTACTATTTGTCAGATTTCGGATTCAGAGAACTCTAGCATATAATAAGTGCATAGGAACCAGATCTGCGGTATGAAAAATTCATGGGGCATAAGGTTTAGTCATCATAAATACATAACTAACCTTATAGGTACATCACATGAGTATAGTCTTTAAATTTTCCATGTGCACTTACATTTGTGACATGTCTATTTGTTGGATTGTGTGTATACAATAAACCATACAAATATTAAATATATAAAGCGGAAGCGATACAAGAACACACAATCTTCCAGAGATCTGGTTACAATCTGAATACAAGTAACAATATAAAACTAAATACGAGAGGGATTAGAAAAACCTTTTGATGATCGGGAAGATTCCAATAGCAGGAACCTCTCTATCAGGAGCACACCCCAAAACCAGTCACGTAAAAGCGAAAACTCTTCCTTTTCGATCACCAAGAAACAATATATAATTTGATTTATGTTTCACCAAAAAACTAAAACAACTTTCTTGGTTCACCTTTTCTTGTTGGCTGCCGTGATTAACACCAAAAATTAAGAAAAGAAAAAAACTAGTTTTTCTTTTCTTTTGGTTTCTTTTGTAGCATACGGCCAAAAGGAGAGAAGAGATAAAATCTATCTCTTAATTTTAGGATTAGTTTTACTCATTTAAAATAGGATTAATATCCAATTTAAATAATACCTAATCATGTCTAATAATTATCTAGACTTTTATATATAATCTAGACTTATTAGATATTATCTAGAAACAAGTAATTATAAATTAAATTAAACACTTTTAATTAATTACTTGTTAAACCCTCTAAAATTATATTTCGCTTTATTGTGACTGAACTTTGTGTGCGACCCAATAGGCTCATCTATTTTAGACCATTACTATTTTATTGTGTTAATGGGCATATCTCCAACAGACTCCCACTTGCACATATCACAACAACTTAATAGTAATACAGAGAATGGTCAATATTTAGTAATACTCCATCATCCCTATTTAAACAGTAAGTCATCCAAGACTCAACTTTGCGTTAAGCAGTCCTATAGGTAAGTGATCAAATATCCCTTTGTTACAGATATCCGTGTGAACGTCAGACATGGAACATGGTCAATCTTCAGATCGTTCACTATTATGTTTCTCGATAAAGATTTGTGGTGACCCAAAGACAGACTACAAGATTGATCCAACATCAATCTAGTCTGAGTATGCATACATTCAGTGTCAGCACCAAATCATCGAGGGGCCCATGGATATCGCTTTTATCGCAAGATAAAATGAACAAATAGTATTGACTACATAGATCTCTTACCCACTAATCACATTATGCCCAATGGTTCCCTTTATAGTCGCCTGTTACGGACAACGTTGGAGAAACATCAAAGCATAACAGACTTTGTGTCAAAAAATCTCATGTATCTTTACTTAAGGATACTAGATATTACCATCTTAGAATTGCTTGTGACATGATCCATGAAGCAATCTCTAAGTGTGGGTCGTTCCAATACTTGATCTCTATCAAGTACATGTGAGTGTATAGTTGCATCTCTATGCTATACCCATCTCTTATGGATAATCAACTAACACTCCACATCAGTCTTAATTCACTACTCCCTTCCAGTGGAGAACGACCGACTGTGGAAAATTTTGAACTAATTGTTCAAGGAAGTTAATAAACATGCAAAAGTAGAACATTAATAATACACCGAATGATAGTAACTGCTCCAAGCATATATTAAGATCTCAATCATAATATCGATACATCATAAAGTAAGTGTATAAGTTCTGAAATTTCAAATCAACCAAAATAAATACAATCAAGCCAAATCGCTAGCAAATCTAATGCCTATAGACCTAGTATGTGCATCATGTTTGGTCTGCGATAAGGGCTTGGTGAATGGATCGGCCAAGTTCCCATCCGTGCCGACTCTACTAATGATAATGTCTCTGTCCTCGACAAGCTTCCGAACATAGTGAAACTTTCTGAGTATATGAC
This sequence comes from Centaurea solstitialis, assembly GCA_030169165.1. Classification (NCBI taxonomy): domain Eukaryota; kingdom Viridiplantae; phylum Streptophyta; class Magnoliopsida; order Asterales; family Asteraceae; genus Centaurea; species Centaurea solstitialis. Next base: position 64,026,939 of record CM058046.1, on the reverse strand, counting down.
GTGTGCGCTTATGTGACCTGGGTTCTTTAGCCAGAATGACTGCACCCTCGTTGTCACAAAAGATCTCTATGGGATCTTGAATGCTAGGAACTACACCAAGATCCCCGATGAACTTCTTCATCCACACGGCCTCTTTTGCAGCCTCGTTGACCGCAATGTACTCAGCCTCCGTTGTCGAATCTGCTACGGTGCTCTGCTTGGAGCTCCTCCAAGAAACCGCTCCACCGTTCAACAAGAACACAAATCCCGACTGCGAGCAAGAATCATCCCTATCGGTTTGGAAGCTAGCATCAGTGTAACCCTTTACACTGAGTTCTTCCGCACCTCCATAAACCAAGAACATTTCTTTAGTCCGTCTTAAATACTTGAGGATGTTCTTTACCGCTGTCCAGTGGTCATTGCCAGGATTGGCCTGATATCGGCTCGTCATGCTCAAAGCACACGACACATCAGGCCTAGTACATATCATGGCATACATGATCGATCCTATAGCCGAGGCATAAGGAATCCGACTCATCCTTTCTAGCTCTGAACTAGAACTAGGACACTGAGCCTTGCTCAGCGCCAAACCATGCTGCATAGGAATGAACCCCTTCTTGGAGTCCTGCATGTTGAATTTCTTCAACACTTTGTCTATGTAGGTACTTTGGCTTAGACCAATAAGACGCCTAGATCTATCTCTATAGATCTTGATGCCTAATATGTATGCTGCATCTCCCATGTCCTTCATAGAAAAACATTTCCCTAGCCAAGTTTTTACACTCTGCAAAGTAGGGATATCGTTTCCCATGAGAAGTATGTCATCTACATGCAAGACAAGGAAGACTACAATACTCCCACTAGTTCTGACATATACACATGGTTCATCTTCACTTCTCAAAAAACCAAACTCTTTGATTTTCTCATCGAAGCAGATGTTCCAGCTGCGAGAAGCTTGCTTAAGTCCATAGATAGACTTTTGAAGCTTACACACTCTATTAGGATACTCGGACTGTACAAAACCCTCAGGCTGTGTCATATACACATCCTCAGATAGCTTGCCATTAAGGAAAGCGGTTTTTACATCCATCTGCCATATTTCATAGTCATGAAATGCTGCTATGGCAATGAGTATCCTGATAGATTTCAACATAGCCACTGGTGAGAAGGTTTCATCATAGTCTACACCATGAGTTTGCGTGTAGCCCTTCGCCACCAATCTGGCTTTGTACGTGTGTACTTTGCCATCTATGTCAGTCTTCTTCTTAAAGACCCATTTATGACCCACTATCTTTTGAATGGGTATATGATCAACCAAGTCCCATACTTGATTATCATACATGGATTGCATCTCGCTTTCCATAGCCTCCTTCCATTTAGCGGCCTCAGGGCCCGCCATGGCTTCCTGATAACTGGTAGGCTCATCAAGATCTACCTGTGTATCATCACCATCAGATATAAGTAAATTATATCTTTCTGGTGCATGACGCACTCTATCAGACCTGCGAACAGGTGGTGGCTGGATGTCAGATTCCTCAGTAACTCTTTGCTGAGGCTCAACAACTGTAGGTTCTACAACCTGTTGTTGAGAACTAGTGCCAACGTCAGTTTCCATGCTAGTTGACTCTTGAATTTCTTCAAGATCAATTTTGCTCCCACTAGTCTCTTTGGATATCAGTTCCCTTTCAAGAAACCATGCCCTTCGAGCAACAAACACTTTGTTCTCCGAAGGTTTATAGAATAAATATCCAAAAGAATTAGTTGGGTATCCAACAAAATAACACCTCTCTGATCTGGGTTCTAGTTTGTCTTGAGCTTCACGGCGTACGTAAGCCTCACAACCCCAGACTTTTAAATATGCAAGTGAGGGAACTTCCCCGCTCCATATTTCAGAAGGTGTTTTAGAAACCTTTTTCGTTGGTACAAGATTTAGGACCCTTGCAGCAGTTTCTAAGGCATAACCCCAGAAACTGATTGGAAGCGCAGTTCGACTCATCATGGACCGAACCATATCAAGCAATGTTCGGTTTCTCCTCTCAGCTACACCATTATGTTGCGGTGTCCTAGGAGGAGTAAGTTGTGCAATTATGCCACAACTCCTTAGATGATCTCGGAACTCTTGACTAAGATACTCACCACCCCTATCAGATCTGAGAGTCTTAATCTTCCTATTTAGTTGATTCTCTACCTCGTTTTGGAAAGTCCTGAACACGTCGATGGTTACAGACTTATGTTTAATCAAATAAACATATCCATATCTACTGAAGTCATCAGTAAAAGTCACGAAGTATCTCTCGCCGTGTCTAGTGGCTGATCTGAACGGCCCACATACATCAGTATGTACTATGTCCAACAGATCCTTTCCCCGCTCACAAGTTCCTGTAAACGGTGCCTTCGTCATCTTTCCCAAAAGACAAGATTCACATTCATCATTCGATGTATGGTCAAATGATTCCAAAATCCCATCCGATTGGAGTTTGGTGATGCGTTTCTTGCTAATGTGACCAAGACGACAGTGCCACAGATACGACTTATCTAAACCATTTTTAGATTGAGTCGATTCAACATTATAAATTGAACTTCGATTGTCTCTAACAGTTATGCTTGTTTCATAAATTCCATGACATGTATTCTTATAAACAAGAATTGATCCATTATCAAACCCAAAATCAAAACCATCCTTATATAAAGCATAAAAGGAAATAATGTTTCTCGCCATTTCGGCCGAGTAGCAACAATCAATTAAAACCATAGATAATCCAGACGAAAAAGAAAGCTCATAATTTCCTATCATGTCAACCGAAGCAATCTGCTTGTTACCCATGATCAGGTCCAGCTCCCCACGTCTCACCTTCCTACTTCTTTTTAGTCCCTGCACATTAGTACAAATGTGAGTACCACATCTTGTGTCCAATACCCAGGAATTAGAAGTAGAAGTACTATGGAGTTCAATCATATACGTACCTGAAGTTGATGCTCCATTAGCTTTGAGCTTCTTAAGCTCCTCCAGATACTTAGGACAGCTACGCCTCCAATGTCCTACCTCCTTGCAGTAAAAGCATACAGCATCCTCAGGAGTCTTTGACTAAGGTATATCAGATTGGGCTTTCCCTTGGCCTTTTGTCTTAGTTTTGGGGTTGGGCTGAATAGCCTTTCCCTTCCCCTTGCCTTTCACAGGGGCAGCCTTCTTCTTCTTCTTTATACCTCCCTCCCTGATGGCCAATACTGGAGCAGCGGGCTTGGACTTGGCCATGTTAGACTCTGCAGTCTTAAGCATGCCATGGAGCTCCATTATGGTTTTCTCCAAGTTGTTCATTTGATAGTTCAGAACGAACGGTTCATATGAACTAGACAGCGAGCTTAAAATGAAATCCGTAGCAAGCTCCTGACTAATGGGGAAACCTAGACGCTCAAGCTGATCAATGTACGATTTCATTTTCAGAACATGTACGCTGACGCTGCTCCCTGGGGCCATTTTGCATTCTGACAGAGCTTTGACATTGTCATACCGCTCTTGCCTGGCCTGCCGCTGGAACATGTCCTTTAGCTGGTTGGCCATGTCGTACGCCCCAAGGCTTTCCATACCCTTTTGGAGTTCTGGAACCATGGTCGCCAACATAAGGCAAGCGGCCTCGTTCGATTCAGTCAGACGTTTCTCATACTCTTCCCGAATCGCTCGAGATGCTCCAGCAGCGGGTGCCGCAGGGAGGGGCTCCTCTATGGCCCTCTGCTTATTTTCCATCCTGAGAACTATTCTCAGGTTTCTAAGCCAGTCCACATAGTTCAAGCCCGTAACCTTGTCCTTTTCGAGGAGCCCTTTCAAACAAAAGTTTGAAATCGATGAATTCGTGTTGTTTGACATCTATCAAAATAGAAAAATTATTTTAGTGATTTGAATTAAATAATCCTTGTTAAAAGAAATTACCCAATTGTTTAAAAAAAACAAATTTAATTTAACAAGGCTAAGATCCATATTTCACTCCTAGCCACGATGGGTTTGCCGCGGATCGCAACTAGAAGCTATTTAGGTAGGTAACCATTTTACCGATTCCATCTCAATGAAATTCTTAGATTCTTGCGGGATTCATTGACATCCATTATGTCATTTGGCATGTTTAATCCCTTCCACGCTGATCCTTTCTCGTGATAGGTTTGCCGTGGATCACGAGTCCAGATTGTAAATCAACCATACTAAGACACATGACATCCGGTCCAAGACTCTCGGATATCGCGAATGTCACAAACATTATCCCTAAAATCTAACCGACGTGTTGTCTTTAGACCTTCCCACGCCGAAAGATTATTAGTTCAAATGCGTGCCTTAAATGGATAGCGTGTGATTTACATTAAAAAACGGGTTTTTGTTTTTCTTAGTTAAAACATTTTTAACCGTTTTATTTTAGCAAATTTTGTTTTAACCATTTTAAACTATAAAACCAGTTTTATTTATTTGCTAAAATCACTTGCAATAATTATTAACTCATTAATAAAACTTTGTTGTGTTTCAAATTATTTTTGAAAAAGGTTATCTAGCATGCAACCTAAACAATAAAATAATAAACACAACCACATTGCAAGTAACGATAATATTTGCCTCAAACCTATGCGTTTTTCCCGTGAGCCACCACGAGAAAAACTTGGTCAAACTAAGGACTAACAACCAAAAGGATGTGCCGGCTCCCACTAAACTCGCCATTTCTTCAATGCTCGATTGGGTCCACGCCAAGACTTCAATCTCCATGAATCTTGTCTGTTGTCATCGGTCTACTTTTACATTTTGTAATAAAAAAAATTCTAGTCTATTCTATACTATTTTACAAATACATAGAAAAGAAAACGACTCGCAGGCCGCGCAAAAATTACAACCAATTAAAACAAACCAAACAACAACCAAACATCACATACATAGGTCTAGTTGAGGCAAACTATTACCGGGTCCATACAAACACAAATTTTGTACTAACAAGGCCATGGAGTGCCAAATCCATGTAAAACAATACTTTGATAAAGATTGATAAAAAATACAATTTTGGCACTAAAATCAATCCTTGCAAAAGCACACTTTATACTTATGTAAGTATGGTTTCATGCCAAACCATCCAAACATTAAATACACAAGTGAATCAAAGTATTCGGGAAAACATAAACAAATAAATTTCAACAACTGGAAAAAGAAATCGTTTTCTGTCTTTTCTTAAAATTCCGAATCTCTAGTTTTCTCAAAAACCTTAGAATTCAAAACTTTAAATACTCTTAAGTTTTAAAAAACAACCTTTCCCAAAAAGGAAACTTTAATTTTTCAAAACTTTAATTTAATGGTTTAAAATACTAGATTTCCAAAATAAGAAACTTTTGTTTCTTAAAAAACTAATTTAAAGTTTTAAAACCCTAAACTTCCAAAACCGAAAACTTTATGTTTCAAAAACTTCAAATTAAACTTTTAAACATTAATTTTCAAAATTGGAAATCTATATTTTCAAAAACCATAACTTTAAAAGTTTTAGGTTAGAAACCCTAACTTTCAAAACCAAAACTTTTGATTTTGATAAACTCAAAATCATTAGAAAAAACCGATAGAACTTTTGTGTTTGTTTCATAGATTCAATTTCCCATTTGAATGTACGACAACAAACTCAAAACAAATTCTAAAAAAAACGATTTCAGTGTACTTGTATTATTGTAACCGTGGCTCTGATACCACTGTTGGATTGTGTGTATACAATAAACCATACAAATATTAAATATATAAAGCGGAAGCGATACAAGAACACACAATCTTCCAGAGATCTGGTTACAATCTGAATACAAGTAACAATATAAAACTAAATACGAGAGGGATTAGAAAAACCTTTTGATGATCGGGAAGATTCCAATAGCAGGAACCTCTCTATCAGGAGCACACCCCAAAACCAGTCACGTAAAAGCGAAAACTCTTCCTTTTCGATCACCAAGAAACAATATATAATTTGATTTATGTTTCACCAAAAAACTAAAACAACTTTCTTGGTTCACCTTTTCTTGTTGGCTGCCGTGATTAACACCAAAAATTAAGAAAAAAGAAAAAAACTAGTTTTTCTTTTCTTTTGGTTTCTTTTGTAGCATACGGCCAAAAGGAGAGAAGAGATAAAATCTATCTCTTAATTTTAGGATTAGTTTTACTCATTTAAAATAGGATTAATATCCAATTTAAATAATATCTAATCAAGTCTAATAATTATCTAGACTTTTAGATATAATCTAGACCTATTAGATATTATCTAGAAACAAGTAATTATAAATTAAATTAAACACTTTTAATTAATTACTTGTTAAACCCTCTAAAATTATATTTCGCTTTATTGTGACTGAACTTTGTGTGCGACCCAATAGGCTCATCTATTTTAGACCATTACTATTTTATTGTGTTAATGGGCATATCTCCAACACTATTAAATCATAAATTTGTAGTAAAATCCCATAAGGCTAACCTTGATGCACCAGAACACACTGTTATCTTTGGCAAGAGACTAATTAAAATTTTTCTCAAAATATATCAAACAATGAATTAATCAATTTCTATACATCAATACTAGAAATCACTTCACATCAAATTTCTAAATTATCTTCAATAAATAATAAACTGAGTCTTATAACAAGTCTAAGACTATATGTGGTGTTACTATAACTTCATAATTGTCACTATCTCCAAGGCGCAGAAGACATCAACGAACCTAGATCATTCACGTGTCTCTAACTAGCACTTACCTCAACATGGTGTCGCTAGTATCATACCCCAACAAGGACTTATGCACATGCCGACAAATAAAGAAAAAAGGTTAGGCTTACGCCTAGTGAGTTCAAGAGTTTAAATAATTCATATAAAGCGGTAACCGAAATGATGCATGATAATTCATGATTTCCAAAATAATGTAATACATATAAAACAACACCTTTCTCAAATTCCCATTGTATTCATAAATGAAAATCGTTAATGCAAAACATGAATGAGAATATTATTTAAATAACAAAACAAGTATCAAAACTAACTCCCAAGGCCTTCAAAACGTGATTGAAGCTTAATACTCAAAACCATACCCATGGATAGCAATCCACACCCGAAATGTAACCAAAATATGGTGAAAACTCAATACTTAAAGTTCTATGTCGGAACATAAATAATATAAAAGATAGTTCTTTGATAAAATGGGGGAGACCCGTTTCCATCAAGGTGACAAGTCACTAAATAGCAACTAAGTCCCGGTCATAGTGCACATGCCGCGCCCAACATCACAACCTCAAACCGTTTTTCCTTTATTTCCTACCCTGTCAGGTTACAGCTCAAGGACTCCTTGGACTTTATTGCATATTAGTGACAACAAAATAACATTACTAGACAACACCTTAAGTCCCGGTCTTAGTGCACCCTTAGACCGTTTTGCCTTTATTGCCTACCCCGTCAGGTTACAGCTTAAGGACTCCCTGAACTTTATTGCATACCTAGAGCTAGACAAGTTCCACCACAAGGGTATAACCACCCCATATTGGAACCCACTAGTGCGCCTTGGGTCTTATGCATAGTATTACTCGATCAATTTTCCAAAAATCAAAACTCCAACTAAACCTTGATTAAGATGCAATAAAATGCAAATCATACCACAAGTCCCACATCTAGCTATTAAAACCAGACAAATGTCTCCAAGACCCAACAAAGTAAAAAACAAGCTAAAAGCCGAACGACTAGACTTGACTACTCCTTGAAATCAAAACCAACGGTGAAATACACTCGAATTCCATTTATGCAAATACATGCTCTAAACGCATATTTAACTCAAAATCTCAACCGTGATTAAACAAAACATTTTCCAAACAACCCATGCTCACGTATTTCCAAAATGTCCATAATACAATAACATATATTTTCCAAATGGTTTATAAAGTCAAATTCGCCAAAAATGCAAATGGCACCAAATAATCTCCATTTACGAGATAAAACATAAACACCACCTACACTTATTTTTTATTTAGCAAATTGTCTAAACATTCAAGAATAAGCATTTTATATGATTTATAAAACCAAATATACCCGATTTGCAAAACTCACCAAATCTTTGTGCATTTGATAAATAACAAATAGAACATGTTAATACTTCAAACGAACGTTTTGGCATGTACATAGTTTTCATAAAGCAACTTGAACTCACCTTGCTAGATTTAAGCTAAATCTAGGTTTTACTCCAAATCTTGTGCTTTCTTTGGAAGAAACTTTAGATCCATAAGCAATATCCAAGATCTTAGCTCCAACACTTCTGTAAACATCATATATAACATAAACCCTAAGCCAAAGAGAGAAGAAGATGAGTGGAGGTGAAGAATACACCAAACCCTAGCGTAAAACTTGAAAGAGATTGAGAGATTACCTTTACCAAGAGTTCTAGAACCACCAAATACTCTAAATCTCTTAATGTAGTCGTGAAGAGCTTCATAAATCGAAATAAACACAGGGGAAATGAGAGAGTTATGGCAAAAATGGTGAAACCCCTGAAATTCGACATTTAAGCAGGTCTGGCTCGCGTGCGACATTGATATGCGACTATGACATGTCATTGTCGCACTTATGCTCCAGGTACCGATTTCGAGTGCTACAATGCCCTGGTACAATGCCAAACTGTCATAGTTACTTGTCATTGTAGCAAGATCCATACCGAGCCCCAAAACCAAGTTTTCTTGTACGGAACACTCTCGAATGGCCATGAAACTAATAGCTACTAATTCCCTAACACAAAGTCTATAATCTAGAATCCAAACCCGAACACAAGACCACATGCACTTATCTCAAATTTCGGGTGTTACATATGGCCTACACAGTTTTGGCCATAACTTCTTTGTTTTAGCTCCGATTTAGCTTCGAAAAGAACCGTTAGACTCTAGATTCCCTATCCAAAAAGACCATAAAGTATAGGATTTAATCCAAAATCCTATTTTTCATATTTATCTTAAAGATCGATTTATACGATGTCATGAAGTTGTACTTAACCAAAAATTACGGGTGTTACAGTAGGATAGTGAAAAGCTGACGTGGCGCTGATGTGGCTATGAAACCACGAAACCAGATACTTGTGTGGTACTCTTACTTTGATCAATTCTATATATCAAATTCTTTTACATCAAACTTTGTAATTGGTTCAAAATGACAAAAAAAAAATCAATTGTAGTCTCTTGTCAAGCTAGAATGATGAAATCAATCAAGAAATGTGAGAGTTACACCACATGTATGTGTAATGTATATACTTAGAAAAACTTAACATCCATTGAAAATATATAGATTTAATGGGACTACAAATTTTGCTCATTTATTTTACAACCAAGTACTAAGAAAAAGGAAAGAAACCCATGAGAATATATTAACATCCACACAATCTCCACAAATTTCTCCATCCAAAAAGCTTTCTTTCTGAAAGCCATAGCATTCTTTTGTCCTCCTCTCCTAATGTTTCATTCTGATTGACTCTTATACCTTTTCATACAATTGGGGTCCTTCAAGTCCCTCTGATCAGAGCCTGGAGGACCCTCTTCATCCTCTTTTCTTTTCCATCATATCCCTTCCATTTTCAGGAATTAAATACATATATAATAGCCTTAATTAATTTTTTACATTTTCTTTAATTTCACTATTATCTTTAATCTCTGTGTAAGCTTCCCCTGAAACAAAATTATGGGTCAAGGGAGTTTTACAAGTGTGGAGAAAAGGGTGATATTGTTTAGGGTTTGAAGAAAATTAATATTTAGCAACAATTAAGAACATACAAAAAAAAAACAAAAAAAAAACACTAATTTTCATTTTCTTTTTGGCTGGGCTAAATCATTTGTTCTTGGTGTGCTTTTTTGTTTTTTTATTTTTTGAAAATTTTATTTGGCATAATTTTTTGAAGCATAAAGAATGAATTGTTTGCCATGCCTTAGAGGAAAAAAAAGTTCCGAGGAAAAGAAATCAGAAAAGAAGGAAAATGAGGAGTTACCTGTAGCACAACCTAAAGAAGATCCCCTTTCTAAACAAACTTCTTCTGGTATGTATGTATCTATATATGCATGTAATTTTGTAGCGTCATAATCCTTTACAACTTGTAGCTAACGTGAAACTCATACGGCCCTATGAAATTCTGTAAAATTAAATGAAACGTTTGCATAATCATTAAGTTTCCATGTATTTCATAGTTTCATAATCATTGACTTTCCATATGTTTCATATTAAATATGGAAACATTTCAAAGAATTTTATTGGATTTCATATGGTTCGGTTTCACTTTAGCTATGGGTTGAAAAGGATTATGACTCTAATTTTGTTTTTTATTGGATAATTAGTGTCTACATCTTTTCAAAAGTTAAATATATTGCAATATTGCTTATAATCTGTTTTCATTGATGCCAATGATGGTGAAAAAGATCTTTATTGATGCAATTTATATGAGAAAAAGATGATGGATAAGTTATGTAATGGGTCATAGAAATTTAGTTTCATAAGGTGACTGATTTTTTTTAATTTTATTTGTTGCAGGTAAAAATGTAGGCAAAAAGAAAAAAGGCGATGGTGGTGACGGTGGTGAACCTGTTGCGGCCGTGGCGGTTGATGTTCATGATGATGGTGACGACGAAGATGATAGTTTCATGAATGAAGGTCCAGCCCGTAAATTCACTTTCCGAGAGTTGGCCTCTGCCACCAAGAATTTCAAGCGAGAAAGTCTTCTAGGCGAAAGCGGATTTGGAAAAGTTTATAAGGGAACTCTGGCTGATGGCAAGGTGATCGATCAATACACTCATTTCACAGATAGTATTTCGCATATTTTTTCTTTCCAATAACGAAAAACTATCGGTAGATAATATTTGGAAATCATGGTTCTTCGATCGCCAAAGGATCATGTCACTACTAATAAAATGGGTATTATCGACGGCCTCGGAAATTGGCTTTATCAACGGTTTTCCAACAAAACGAGCGTCGCTAAAAAGCTGATCGGTAAAAATTACCGACGGTTTTTCTGACGACTTTTAGCAACTACTTTCCGACTATTTCATATACCGACTGCTTTCCGATTGTTTCATTTACCTACGGCTTTCTGACGGGTTACCTACAATTTTCTGACTGTTTTTCGACGGTTTTCAAAGACTAACTAAAAAAAACAGTCGGTAAACCATCGGAAAGCAGTCGAGAATTTCCAACTGCTAGTACACAGTTTTTTGTAGCATGTGTATGATGATAATTTGATATGATTTTATATGAATTCATGAATGAAGGTTGTGGCCGTGAAGCAACTAGACAGGCGTAACTTAAAAGAAAGGAAGGAGTTCCTAGTTGAACTTTTGAAGTTGAGTCACCTCCGCCATCCGAATCTTGTGGAACTTATCGGATATTGTGCAGACGGAGATCAGAGAATTTTGGTTTACGAGTACATGCCAAATGGTTCACTTAAAGATCATCTCCAAGGTATTTTTTTCTTCTATCGTGCTCATTAGTAAATTAACAACTCTAACGGTAGTCATGGTACTAGAAAAAAATTAATTAAGTTAGAAATCCTTTCTGTTATGTTGGTAGAAATGAGATGAGTTCAAAAATAACTAGTATACAAAAAAGATCATTCCAGTTAGAATTTATCTTGGTCGTATTTGACCCGAATCTTTAAACAAAATGTAGTTAAACTAATGTAATAGTCTATCACTTTTTAATAATCTTGTTAACTTGAATGATAGATCTTCCCGCGGGCAAAAAACCATTAGATTGGATCACAAGGATGAAAGCGATCTCGGGCGCTGCACAAGCTATGCAGTATTTGCATGAAAAGGTTGATCCACCGGTTCTCTGCCGCAATGTGAAGTCCACTAATGTTTTGTTCGATGAACACTTTGAGCCGAAGGTCACAGATTACGGGCTTGTGAATCTTGAAAGTTCATCCAATATGCAACAAAGGGTGGTGGGCACGGTTGGTTGTGCTCCGGAATTTGAACGTACAGGTGAGCTCACCCGTAAAGCCGATGTCTATAGCTTTGGAGTTATTCTATTGGAGCTTATCACCGGGAGAAAAGCATTGGACACCTCTCTTCCTGCAAATGAGCAAAATCTTGTGGCTTGGGTAATCTTGCTTCTACCTTTCTTATGGTTTTAACCCTACAAAAGTTGTCATTAGGGTTTCCTTTTCACTACTAAAAAAAGGTTATTACCGACGGTCAAAACAGTCGGGAAATAGTCAAAAATTAGTTTTAGCGACGGTTTTCTGACGAAACGAGAGTCGCTAAAATCTGGTCGGTGAAAGCTACCGACGGCTTTTACCTACTGCTCTTCGACTGTTTCATTTGCCGACTGCTTTCACACTGTTTCATTTACCGATGGCTCTCCGGCTACTTTTACAGACTGCTTTCCGATTGTTTCATTTACCGACGGCTTTCCGACGGGTTATGGACGGTTTTCCGACTGCTTTTCAACGGCTTTCTGATGACTTAATAAAAAATATAATAAAAAAGAACAGTCGGTAAATAGGAAATCAGTTGGAAATTTCTGTAACGGCCGTAGGTAAGACACAATTTTTTAGTAGTGTTTGGGTAGATCAAGTCTTTTTTTTTTATATGAATGTTGTTACCATGATTGAAACAGGCACAACCATATTTTAAAGATCCAAAGAGATTCCAGGAGTTGGCTGATCCTATGTTCCAAGGAGTAGTTCCAGAAAAGAAGTTGAACCAAGCGGTCGGTGTGGCGGCCATGTGTCTACAAGAGGAGTCGAGTGTTCGCCCGTTGATCCCGGACATTGTAGGAGCTCTTAGCTTCCTCACATTAGCTCCATCGGAAGGGTTTACGCATGCACCAGAAGCCGCCGTTATCAGTGCTCCACCTACGAAAGATGATGCGAAAGAAGAGTTATCGTCATCTGATTCCGATTCCTCGTCAGATTCAGAGACAGAGCACGTGTCATGGGCAGAGCTATTACCCCCGCCCAGGCCAGAGCCCGTGCCTGAGTCAGAACCAGAGCCTGAGATTGAGTCGGAACCAGAGCCGGAGCTGGAGTGGGAGCAGGAGCCTGAGTCGGAACAAGAGGATCGTGACTGGGAATCAGAGCCAGAGCCGGAGCCAGAGACAGATCCAGAGCCGGAGCCAGAGACAGATCCAGAACCAGAGCCAGAGACAGATCCAGAGCCGGAGCCATTGGCAAACCCATTACAGGAGCAGCCAGAGCTAAACTTGGAATCAGATTCGGATTCAGATACAGATACAGACACAGAACCAGAACCAGAACCACAACCAGAAGCAGAACCAGAATCAGATTCAGATTCAGAATCAGAACCAGAACCAGAACCACAACCAGAGCCAAAGCCAGAACCACAACCAGAGCCGGAGCCGGAAGAAACATCTAGTCACATAGATCAAACAACTTTGGATGCTGGTTCCGACAGTTCATCGGGAAGTATCTATGCGGAGGATGATTATAGTGAGGAGGAATTCTCAGATGAAGACAAGAAGAACACCACATCAATTATGATGAACCCTAGATCAAAATCAAGAACGAAAAGCAAGAAGAAAGTCATGTTTAAAACAGAAGGAACCGACTCGATAAAGCAAACCAGTAGAAGCTTTAAAATACCGAAAGACAATCAAAACTCTGGAAATAAATCAATAAGGCAAAAGAGCAGAATGCGTAAATCCGATTCGAGGGTAGATGATGACTCCGGCAGCGATTTAGAGTTTACGGACGAAAGTGGCGACGAGTTTGAAACTAAAAGGTTTAAAAGTACCATTTCACGGTTTACTTCAAGAAGTTACAGTACGGAATTCCAAGATGATGACTAATATGATGAGAGGGTCCATGGTTCAAGTTCAGAGGGAAAAGAGTAGAAGAACAATGTTTGAACCCCTACTGTATTATTGGTTTTCATTGCTAAAATGGAAACTGGATTAAAAGGAAAAAAAAGAGTTTGAACTTCTTCTATCTTTCACTCGTGTTTTGTCTTCTCTAGATTGTATTATAAACAGTGAAAATAGACCCAATTTTTTGCATAATTAACTTGTTCTATAACGCCTTCCGAAACCTCGTAAAAATTGGAATTTATTAGGCGATGAACGTCTTATGGTGCATTTACAAGCAACAAAAAATGTGACCACCTATGTCACTTGTGAGGTAGCTAAAAAATAGAAGATAACTTATCGTAGATTTTACAGTCGTGCAAAGTCAAGTTTCTCAAATTAGAAAGACCAGACAAGCTCCAACTCGACTTGGAAGTTTCCCATGAAGTTGCCTACGAGTTGTTGAGCAATGAAAAACCTACATCTATGTCGAAAATGATATATTGGTTGCTTCTTCTTTTTCCTTAGGCTATCTATACCGTGGAGCGGCTTCAAAGCATGTGGTATGCTGCCCCTAGCGGGTTCAAGCCATGGGTTCGCAGGTGTGTTCCAGAACCCGTCCAACCCGCTCTCTTTCTCTCTGTCTCTCTCTTCTATAGTATATTTAAATTAATAAAAAAAATGGTAAGGGTATGAAAGGTTGGTGGTACGGGTTTTTACAGGTTGGTGAGGGTTTGAGGGTAGAAAAGTGGAAAGATGATGTAGCAGTGAAAGGTTGAGGGTTCAACCTCTTGTGCTACAAAAAGCCTTATATGGCACAACATAAGGGCTCTTGAAGTATTTAAGAAACCTCTTTGCAAGCTCATCATATGATCATTTCTCTTGAACTACTGAGGTTTTTAATTTCTTTCCTCGAAAAGCTCCTCTTATGTTGTTTCCGACTCTGGACCATATTGTAGCTTCTCTTAGACCTTATCCGTTAACAGTTATAACTATCATGGAGCTATCTCTTAACCATTTTAATTGCTCCTAACTTTGATCTCTCATTTACATATGTATACGTAAGCAAGAATCTGGGTTTATAATATAACAAATTTTATCTTATAATCTTTAATATTAGAATTTTCTATTGGATTATCCCAATACAAAATTCATGATACCCAACGGTTGAATTATTGTATTAGGAAAACTCCGCGATCCAATTGATTATCTTGTCCATGGGTCATCTCCAATTCCCAATTCCTACAGACTACAAATATTATTTATTATTTTCATAATGCATTTGAAAATTAGCGATACAAACGTATATGTTTTTTTATTGGATAAGGTCCATCTAGGTTTTGCCTAGACTACATCTTTGACAATTTGGAACTTAAAATTCGGTCGTCTGAGACTAAGCCTGACCACAAGATGCGCACAAAGGAATTCGAATCTGGGGTGAATGGGATACCATCCACATCCTCCACAGACCTTACCGCTACACCACAAGCCTTGTGGTTTTTACAAATGTATATGTTAATTAATGTGAAGATTTAAGAAACAAAGAGCAGGAGAAAACGATTAAGATTTAAGAAACATATTTGGTGGTATATATATTTGTTATCAGAAAAAGATTTATACATAATTTTTTAAGAGGGTCCAACATTGAAATTAACATATATTTAATCATTTGACCCTGTAAAAGGCAACAAAAAAAATGGTGTCGAATTAATGATTCACCCGACAAGAAACTATTTTTAATTTTCAACTTTATTTAGAAGAGAAAAGACCATTTCAAACACCACCATGATGATATCACGATGGATAAGAGAACATAATTAAAGCACAAATCAACGTTCTCAAAACCTTAAAGAGAGCATAATTTGAGTTATTTAAGGTTTCAAACTTCTGTCCTCTAGTGACAATATTCAGAGCTAATCTTTGAAAGGCTATGGTTGGAAATTTAATAACCAAAAAACACATGTTTCTAACTTTGATGGTGCAAACCTTAACCAGATTAAATTTTAGGTATCGTGGCCACTGTAGATTTTCTCACCGTTATCAATTGACGTGAGCACAAAATGGCACCTACAGGGACGGGCCCAGAACATTTTTCAAACGATGACACCATATAATTAAGTTTTTGGTTGATTTCGTGATATTTTTTTCGATTTTTTGGTTTGATTCGAGAGATTTTTTTATTTTGCTGGATTTTTTTATTTTCTTTTTCTTGAATAGAGAGAACTTTTTGGGGTTTTGATAGATTTGAGAGAATTTTACGGTCTTTGGTTGATTTTGAGAGAAATTTTTAGCTTTTTGATTGATTCCGAGAGGATTTTTGGTTTTTTTGTTGATTTCGAGAGAAGTTTTAGTTTTTTTTGGTTGATTTTCACGGAAATTTTGGTTATTAGGTGCATCCCTTAAAAATATCAAAAACGATACGATTGCACCATCATGAAACTAAAAAATTTTACCCTTTGTCGGAGAAATAATACGATGGCAACGTGAGAACCATTAAAGGTCCGTCCATGGGCACCCGGTCACCCACAAATTAGAAAAAACACTGATGGTGCAGGACTGCAGTATAGAATAATTGGTCTAAGAAAGAACACTGAAGATTCCTTTTTATCCTTTTGTGGCTTTTTCTTGCATTTAGAATTGATGGCAAGGAGAAAGGATCAAATAGTACCATAAGCTAGCAAACAAACAGAAAAACACAAGTTTCACTAGTTCATACAGCCTGGCTATTGCTTCCATTTTGTGCCATTTGTATCCTTGCTCCCTCTCTGCATACTTAAGAAATAAAGAATGAAGATGATAAAGACAGTAAAGATAGAAAAAAGAAAAAAACCTGAAAGAATCCATCAAACTGTTTCAGAATTCTGTATTTATATATATATATATGGAGGTTTCCAAAGGACTTCTTGTTTTAGAAGTTTTCAGTGTCGCTAATTGCGTCCTAAAATGGTCGGTCAGGTGATACTGGTGAGCATTGAGGCAGGTAGAGAGGTGACGGATTATGCACTCGAATGGGCAGTTCAAAACGTGATCAAGCCAATGGATTCGCTAATCCTACTTGCCATTCTCCCTTCTCACGAAAACAATCCATTTCCGCTCAAGATTAATCAACCCCGTCATAGCTCTAAGGGATTCTTTTCTCGTAAGAAGGCTATTTTCTGATGGATTAAGTTTTCGAATGTTATGTGTGTTTCATCTTTGTTTTGTATATATAGTAACTTCATTTTCGGTTTAAACTAATAGGCCTGCTGAAGAAACGTAGTTCTGTGAAAAATGAAGCGTCGGATAAGGTTGGATTTGTAGACGAGGGACGTGATATTCCACAAAGAATTTACAATGTGTGTGGAGAGATGATACAACATCTCTTCTCCCTTCACAAAGTAGTCAAGGTACCGTTTCCTCTTTAATTAGTCATCTAGCATATTTTTTAAATGCATGACCTGCCGATAGATTTAAGAACGTCACTACCTAATAGAAGAACATGCTTTCCTAACACATCAATACCTTAAAATCTGTCAGAAGGTCATATACTAATTCAAAGAAAATTTGTCAAAAAGTTATTCTCCTAAATAACTCCCTTTCTCTAATGGCATTTATTAGTTGCTAGACAGACATTTAGTTGAATGAGTATTCAACTAGAGCATGTTTTTATAGAAAAATTTACCTCAGTAACCTTCAAATGCTTCTAATAAACATTTAATTAATGGTTAGTTTGTATAAGAGACTTTCATAGAAGGTAATTTGACTAATAGCCCCTCACTAGTAGGGCATAATCTGATAAGCTATTTAGCTATATAACCTTAATTAAATGGGATTTTATATAAATCCATAACCTTTTGATGAGTATAAAGCCAATTTTCTTTAATAGGCCAGTACGGCATGAATTTAATTAAAAACTCCTCTAAAGTCAGATCCCTAAATCACCCTAATCTGATGCTTTTATAACGGTGAATCCAGGTTCGCACTGAAGTAAAAGTCGTAGCATATGCCCCAGTCGGGTCAGTTGCGATGATAGCAACAGAGCTATGTGCAAGATGGGTGATTCTTGATCAGTAAGTAACTAATTAAGTATTCACATGTGAATGGATAAAAACGACTAGAATTGATGTAGTGATTTCTAATACGTTCTATGTGAATGTGGCAGGCGTTTGAAGAGCGAAGCAGACCGTTGCTTAAATCAGTACTTAAATTGCAATGTCGTCCTCATAGACGGACCCTTTCACAAGATTCTTAGATCAGTGAATTTTCCACTTACCGTTAAGATCGAAGAAGAGCAGGTCGATAACCAAGTTAACAACACCAGTCTTGTAACTACATCAGATCTCACTCCAAGCTCCATTAACACACAAAACACTTCATCATTTTATTCCACTTCATCAACCACTACAACGGATCAAATTGTATCGCAAGAGACTGTCTTTCCAGTTGCAAAGAACACACCTCCTCGTTCAAAGCAGTTTCCGAAATCACAAGAATTGAATCAGATTCCTGAGTTTGAGATTAGAGTTCCTCGGAGATCAATATCTGGCCTTATAGAAGAAAGAACATATGGGAATGGCGGTCGTTCGAGAGTTAAAGATGGTGAGCCAGCTATCTATCATTTGATTGATGCTTCATTTATTTTGTGGTTACTTATCCTCTTCACTACAACAAAGTTGAGTTTATCAGACGCCTAAAATAAATAAACGTCCTAAATTGTTTTATAGGACCCAAGTTTATAGAACCAAACAAAAAATCGTCCTGTATAAAAGTGTTACAATTAGTTTATTGGACGCTTTGTGCATCGTAACAAGTTTTTTTTGAACAATTTTCAAATAAAACGTCCTATTAACTATTTTACGGATACTATTTGAAAAAGTGTCATACAAACACAAATGTCCTCTAAAAGATGGGTTTATAAGAAACTTCTCAAAAGTGTTCTTTAAAATTAGCTAATACGACACTTTGTTTTGAAATTTGAAAATGTCCTAAAAATCGTCCTATAAGCTTATTGATGTAACACTTTCAAATAGAATGCTTTATTGTTTGGGTCCTATAAACTTTGTTCCTAATAAACACTCTGTACGCTTATTTATTTTAGGTGGTAAACTTAATTTTGTTATAGTGCTTATTCTTCTTCTCTATCTTTAACCCTCAAAACTTCTTATCAGATCTCACTCCGAACTCATTTAACAAACAAAACGTTTCATCATCCACTACGACCGAACATGTTCCTCAAAAGACCCTCCCTCCAGTTTCAAAGTACACGCCTCTTCGTTCAAAGGAGTATCCAAAATCACAGCAATTGAATCAGATTCTTGGTATTGAGATGAAGGTCCCTCACAGATCGATGTCTGGCCCTATCGAAGAAGCAAATGGCAATCGTTCGAGAGTTAAAGATGGTGAGCTAGCTAGAAGCTAACCATTCGATAAACGCTTCATCTATTTTGTCGTTACTTCTTTCTCTTATTCTTTTCTCTTTCTAGAACAGATACGACCCGAAACGAAAGCATGAAAACCGAAATGGAAACAATACCATATCAAGGAAGGCGGTCGGTAGATCTTCGACAGTTGGGCCAAAGAAAAAAGGATCAGATTGAGTCAGGAAAACAAGCTACAAGAAGGGTATCATTCAGTCATGCAAATACTCCAAC
The DNA here is from genome assembly GCA_030169165.1 of Centaurea solstitialis. NCBI lineage: Eukaryota > Viridiplantae > Streptophyta > Magnoliopsida > Asterales > Asteraceae > Centaurea > Centaurea solstitialis. The sequence continues at coordinate 64,007,529 of CM058046.1, read as the reverse complement.
CATAGACAGAATCTCGAGCGTAAGAAGGGACATGTCTCTCTCACTAAAAAGGCCCCCAATGCCGCCCCCACTTTGTTCCGTCTGCAAGCTTAGTGTTCCTGCTTTAGGGAGATCCCCAAGAAGGTTCAGCTACGAAGAGATCGAGAGAGCAACCGGTGGGTTCTCGGCAGGCAACTTCTTGGCGGAAGGTGGATACGGTCAGGTGTATAGGGGCATTTTGAGCGATGGACAGGTTGTGGCGGTGAAGCAGCGCAAAATGGTTAGTGCGCAAGGCGCGGCCGAGTTCTGTTCCGAGGTTGAAGTGTTGAGCTGTGCACAACACAAGAATCTGGTTATGTTGATTGGTTACTGCATTGAGAAGGAATGGCTGCTTGTATATGAGTATGCTTGTAATGGATCTTTAGACAAACATTTATATGGTAAGGGAGGGTCTCTCTCTAACTTCTTAGTATTGAAGGGTTTAACCACAATGACAAAAGTAATCCCTCGTATCCAAGGTAGCACCTTAACCTTTATAGACCAAGTCTTCGGCCTCAACCTCGAGTCGAATGCTGTCCTCAACCTATACCTCTTTCAGTATGGACCAAATCTGGACCCAACACTCTAACTCCTAGCATTCCAATAGAAATAAATTAGTAAGTAGGCATCCTGCATTAGCTAGGTACTGACGATCATACTTCTATATATTTTCATCTATTTATTGTACTCGTTTAGAGAGAGATTCAAAGGGGTTCCACAATATGGTATTCGAGCTAGGGTCTATGTATATATACCACATTTATGACCAGCCTATAAAAAGAGGGAAGTTTCCTACTAGTTATGTACATATTTGATGATCCGTGTCAAGCCAATATATAGGACTACGAAATATAACACTTGAACCATTCATCCGCAATTATTTGTATGTAACAACACCACCATAGGCGAACCATTGCGATGGTTCGATGACAGTACCCTTTCGGTATCTATAAATATCAAGGTTCTAAAAAACGCGCCTTGGCGTCGAGGCGTGGCCTTGCCGCCACGTTAACCCCCTTGGCGTCGAGGTAAGGCGTCGAGCTCATTATGGCTCGCCATGGCCCGCCATGGCGCGTTATGTCCCGCCATTGCGCGTTATACCGGTACAATTTTTTTTTCGAAATTTCTTTTTAATGTATTTTTCATTAGTATCAATTAAAATTTTCTCACTAGTATTTGATTAGAATAAGAAACTCTTTTGTTTATCATGTTATATGAATTTAAATTGTTATTGTTCCAGACGCTGGCATGAATACACACACATATTCATATATATTGTATATAGATTTGCCGCCTTAAGCAATGCCTTGGAAAACGCCATGGCCTCGCCATAACTCGTAAGGCTTGAGGCTTGACCTCACCGCCACGCCACGTCTCACGCCATTTAGAACCTTGATAAATATGTGTCATATGTAACAGATTTCAGCGTGATTTTCTCAAGAAACATCAATAGAAAACTTTGGTTGTTTATCATATCGATCCAACAGAATCATCCTTCTCTTCTAAATCCCAAAAGGGCTTTCTGAGAGAGAAATCTACCGGGGTTCTGCATATTCTTACGAAAAGAGCTATATTAAGAAACTTGATTTGATGTGTACAGGAACGGAGGCAGGTGAGGTGATGTCGTGGAAGAATAGAATGAAAGTTGCTTGTGGTGCTGCAAGAGGATTGCGATATCTTCACGAAGATTGCAGGGTCGGCTGCATAGTTCATAGAGATTTCAGGCCTAACAATGTACTCTTAACACACGATTTTGAGCCCATGGTCAGTCATCAAAATTACCCTACCTCTCTCTCCCATTGGTTTTTCTACTTTATGAGGATAAACTAAAATGACAGTAAGTTTTAAATATAGGTAGGAGATTTTGGACTGGCTAGATGGCAAGCAGATGGACAATTAGAGGAAGAAACACGCGTTGTTGGCGCATTTGGGTAACAACTTCAATTACCAACCCTTTTCATTATTTTCCTTAGAATCGTAAAGAAGATATATTCGGAACAATATGATAAATCATTAGATGATTTAAAGAAGCATAAAGTAAGCGTTTTTGTTCATGTTTTTTAGTTACTTGGCTCCTGAGTACACACAGACTGGTTTGCTATCTGAGAAAGCTGATGTATATGCTTTCGGAGTCGTACTTTTGGAGATCTTAACAGGCATCAAGGCTATCGAGTTCTCCAGAAACTCTAGGCAGCAGTACTTTCCAGATTGGGTAAGATATATATTTCTTAATTCACATTGCACGACAACAAAAATAAGTTTATAAGACGCCTAAAATAAATAAGCATCCTAATAGACTATTTTATAGGACCAAACCAAAAACAACGTCCTATCTAAAAGTTTTACAATAAGTTTATAGGATGCTTTTAGCGTCATAACTTGTGTTTATAAGACACTTTTTAAATAGTTTCCTATAAAATACTTATAGGGTGTTTTATTTGAAAACGTAGTAAAAGCTTGTTATCACGCCCAAAAGTGTCCAATTAATTTTTTGTAACATTTTTGGATAGGATGCTTTTTGGTTTGGTCCTATAAAACAACCTACTAGGATGCCTATTTATTTTAGGCATCCTATATATAAACTCAATTTTGTTGTAGTGTTGCATTGCTTGCACGTTTTCACCATTTACCCGAGTTCAATTCTTGTGTTTTTCAGAGGAGTCGTTTATTTGAAGAGGGAAAGATGCCCGCAGAAATGATTGATCCCAAGTTAGATAACAAGTATGACGAGAAAGAAGCGGAGTGCATGATGAATGCAGCTAGTTTGTGTATATCACCTGACCCTGAACAAAGGCCAAGAATGTCTAAGGTTAATATATCCTTCATTCGTAACACATTTACGTTATATAATGGGAAGCACATTGACTCTTAAGACTTAAGAGTCAGACCTTGCACTTTTCGAACATAAAATTAGATTGGAATGGATTGGATTGGATGTTGTTGTAAATTCAAAAGCAACAGTTCTTCATTTTGTAGTGTTCAACTTCTAGGTGTCTGCCAATCTTTTCTTGATATCTGGATAGGTCATGACAATGTCTAGTAAAAAATTATTCAATTTGATGCTGAAAAATCAAATAATATATCTTATCAAGGAACAAATCTGTAATATATCTCTTTGTTACAAAAAATAAGGTTTGTATGTAACAGTCTTTGTGAGAATATGTGGAACCCCTAGATGTAATCTCCAAAAGAGCCCTTGAGGAGTGAACTGGAGTTCCAACATATATAGTGAAGATTTGGTCCAATTCTAGCCGATGTGGGACTCTAATATGTCCCCTCCAACAGAGGCTAGATGAAAGGCCAAGAAGGGCCAGGAGAGGGTTGGAGGTCTTGATAGAGAAGGGCTAGAAGAGTAGATTACCCTGGACATGTCAGTCCCTAGAGTGGTTGACCTTGGCTCTGATACCACATTAGAAATGAGATGCGATTGATGATGATAATGAGCACACGAGATAGAGGCCAAAAGGTTAGCCGTATATTGAGAGAATAATAGTAGGTTACAATGTGGGTTACAAAGCAGTAAAGAGAAAACTTAATCTATATATACACAGTATAAGGAAATCTAGGAATGGGCCATAAGCCCATCGGCTATATACACTAACAGCATTTGTAGACTACTTTATAGAACTTAAACTTATAACATCGAACACTTGTTTGCTCTACGTAAAAGTATTGTTATAGGTTCTTCAGAACGATTTTGGACGTCTTAAATAATTTTCTAAGATATTTTTGAAATAGTATCATGTTACTTTTATGACACTTCTAACAATGTCCTAAACACATATTTTTCTTGGAAACTCGATTTCATAGGACATTCTCTTGATTTGAAAAAATTAATAGGATGATTTTTTTAAAAACTCAAAACTTGTTAATTAAGACATCCAAAAGCACATCCTGTAAAGTTATTACAACGCTTTTACGTAGAATGAAAACCTATTTGATCTTATAAACTTAAGTTCTATAGAGGGGTCTATTAGGACGCTTAGAGATTTTTAGCACCTTACAAGCTCAATTTTGTTGTTGTTTGTTTAACAAATTATGGTTTTTACAGGTCTTGAGAATACTAGAAGGGAATTTGCTTGTGGAAATGAATGGTCATCAACAAGAACAATCTACTTCCATAAAACCAAGTTTAGACAGCTATAATTCAAGCAAAGATACATTATTGAAGAAGCAAGAAAAGACTCAACAACAGAAGCAGATACACACAGTAAAGAAACTAAGTTCAATTGCACTCAAATTAGACGATCGCCAAGATACAATTTTAAAACCAACGACAACTCAACACAAGCACGCGATCACCAGTGAAAAATATCAACAATACTTACAAGGATCACTCCACAAACATATCCAAAGCTTCAACATGAAATCATAAAATTGTAAAGTAAATGTTATTTGAGCACCATTTGTTCTTATTTTTATCTGTAAATAAATTAAATTATTGATTAATTCTCATCTATTCTTTAGCAAAAGTTTGTGACTCTAATTCCTAATTATGTAGAGTCTATAAGCATTGCAACATTTTGAAGGTTTCTCAAACATTATATATCCATACTTATATAGAGATTTTGCAGGCTAGACTATTGCCAACCATTATTACAGATGTATATATATATACACATATATATGGCTTTAATTACATACCAATCTAGAATTTCCCTGATGGGAATATATCCAAGATTTGAACCCTTCCATGGTAGTTAACAAGAAAACCAGATCATAAGGATTATAGAGCAGATTAAGGGTGTGTGCCAAGAATAAACAAACGCTCTCGATCTCAAAAATCAGAAAAATCGGTGTCCCATTTCTCATCTTCATCGCCATCTTCGTCTGGCAACGTGAACCTTACCCTCGGACCTTGCTGCGATCGCTTTCTACTCGTTTGGTTCTTTTTCAAGCACGGCTTCAAACTCGTGGTATTATTACCTTTTCGCCCATCGTCACCCTTACCAACCTCCACCAGTCCGCCACCCTTCTTTTTCACCGGAAAGCAACCGGAAACAGCAGCAACAAAAGCTTCATCGGAATCGGAATCTCCAGTTTTGAAACTCCCGTTGGCTACGTTTTCCTCCACGGAAATATCAGCAACCTGACGAGCTCGTGGCATGACTTTTCGCTGATCAAGATAATTATTACTTTGTTTCTTGTTTCGAAAATCTTCCACAGGGATATTGATGATCTGGTGGAAGAAAGAAGTATCGATCTCCTTCATCTGCTCATCAAGGGTCTTTTCGGAAGATTTTCTAACGACCCCCGTGTGCGAGTTCGGTTCGGTCAAATGATGACCGAATTCTAGGGATTTTTTCCTGACGGACTCATAGTCGTCGGGTATGTAAAACTGGCGGTGGCAACGGTAGCCTTTAGACTGAAGTAATCGATGGATGGTGTGGTGGGGAACGATGAAAAAGACTTGGCCAAGCTTCAAAAGTGATTCGGGCTTAACCACGATATATGGGAACTTGAAGACATCGGGTCGGGTGACACAGTGTCTCGGGTATCTTTCCATGACTTGAGCAGCTTTAATCGGATGTCTGTATAGTTCGACTATGCCACCAGGGCGTACTAGTTTTAGCACACCGATTTCCTTTCTAACCTTTCCCATTTTTCTACGTGTTAATACACGAAAAGAGGAGGAGGAGACGAAGAAGAAGAAGAATGAAAGCTAGATATTATTTTATGTAAGAGTTCTCTTATTAAGACAAACTTAATTGGGTGTCTGAATTTACAATGTTGATGGTCTTTGGAGGAACCGAAGGCGGTTTTGTCTTGTAAACCAAATGAAAATGATTCTAGTGTTTGTCTTGTAAACAATGATTCTAGATATTAACTAGGAGGGTCAATACAAAACCATCAAATCATAATATTAATCTGAGACATCCAAGCCAAACAGGTCCGTTTAATTTGTGTCGTCTGATTAAGACACACCACAACAAAATTGGGTTTATAATTAGGATGCCTAAAATAAATAAGCATTCTCGTAGTGTTTTGTGAACCTAATTAAGTCTATAGGACCAAAGAAACAAAAAAGACGCTTATTTAAAAGTGTTACAAAAAGTTTATAGGACGTTTTGGACGTCGTAACAAGTTTTTTAGAACATATTTTGAAAATTTAGAGTTTCGTGTTAGCTAATTTTATAAGACGCTTCTTAGAAATGTCTGTAAACCCATCTTTTTATAGGGTACCTGTATATATAGAATACTTTTTCTAGTAGTTAATAGGAGTTTTTGTTTGAAAAATGCTCTAAAAAACTTGCTACGACGCCCAAAACGTCCCATAATCTTTTTGTGACACTTTCAGATAGGCGGTTTTTTTTAGGGGTGTAAACGAGTCGAGCTTTTATCGAGTAACTCGAGCTCGAGCTCGCGGCTCGTTCGAGTCGAACTTTATCGAGTTCGAGTATGAGCTCGAGCTCAAAAAAATGAACTCGAATATTTAACGAGCCGAGCTCGAGCTTTTAAGATTTCGGCTCGAGTTCTTTTCGAGCTTTTCGAGCCTTGTATAGTATACATATATTTTTTTATATTATTATATATATTATGTATATAAGGGACAAATATCAAAATAACCTAAATATGTATATTTCGAGCTTTTCGAGCCGAGTTCGAGCTTTGATCTAAATAACCGATTTTTTATGTAATTTCGAGCTTTTCGAGCCAAGCTCGAACTATAATCTATCTTTTATGAGTCGAGCTCGAGCCTGAAGTATGAAAACTCGTCGAGCTGTCGAGTCGAGCTCGAACTTGACATAAAGTCTCGAGCCGAGCTCGAGCCCTGTCGAGCTCGAGCTCGGCTCGACTCGTTTACGCCCCTAGTTTTTTTGTTTGATTCTATAAACTTAATTAGGTCATATAAAATACTCTATGAGGATACTTATTTAATTTAAGTTTCCTATAAACTCAATGTGTTGTACACTACCAAAAAAGGTATTACCAACGGCAAAAACAATCGATAAACCATCGGAATAGGCTTTATCGATGGTTTCTCCCACGACCTTTACCGAGTGTTTCATTCACCCATGATTTTCGGCCTGTTTTCCGATGGTTTTCCTACGACTAATTAGAAAATAATAATAAAAGAAAAAAGAAACGGTCAGTAAACCATCGGAAAGCAGTCGGAATTTTCCGAATGCTTTCAGCAGTCGGTAACAACCTTCGGTAATACACAACTTTTTAGTAGTAATAGCAGCGACATGTATTTTGACATGGTTTACAAATCCTGCTAACCAATCGCTTTCACCTCCATATCTTCATTCTTCTCCGATGCCCTTTTTTGGACCATATGCAAAAACTTTGGGAGGGTGTTTGCTAATAATGCTCTTTCTTCATTCATATTCTGGGGTTATGTTCCTCTCCCATATCGCATAAAGAATCAAATAGATACTCCCTTCGTTCTAAAATTATTGTGCACTTTTGACTTTTTAATGTCTTTCTCTTTCAATTTTGACCTTAAATATTTGTGTTTGTGTTATATAATACTTGGTGCAAAATATATGAATGGGTTGTGTTTTTAATGTATTTTCAATGGTATATTTTTCATTAAGTATTAGATAATACAAACGAAAATATTTAAGTTCAAAGTCGAAAAAAAGACTTTAGAATGTCAAACGTGGACAATAATTTTGGGACAAAAGAAGTAATATTCTTAATTGAACTAATAGGAAGGTGGAAATCCATTGGTACCTTTGATAAACATTATTTCTTGGAAGGTATTGGAAATCCATTGGTACCTTAAATTAATTTAATTACATATTAAGTACTTTTCTTAGCGACATCATTCTCTAGTTATCATCAATGTCTTAAAAACCGGTTTTTTAGTTGAACCGGTGTGATGATCGGTTCAACTGGTTCAAGCATTTGCATGTTTTTCATTTTCTTACGTTCGTATATTTATAAAATCAACAATTCATAGGTTCAACCGGTCACAATTGAACTGGTCCTTTCACCGGTTCAACCGGTTTTTAAAACATTGGTTATCATAGCTATCATTCTCTAATTCATAGTTATAATTGGGGTCATGCAATGACAATCAACCATGTAATTACAATTAGAGTAAATTACATATTTGGTCCCTGTGGTTTACACTTTATAACATTATTGGTCCCTCTTTTAAATAATTATGGATTTGGTCCCTATGGTTTACATTTTCTCACATCTTTGCTCCCTCTGATCTGACACTATTAACATATTTCTTTGAAATAGATTTATTAAAAGGTATATTAGTCATTTTATAATTTTTATTTTATAATAAAATTTACAAGGACTAAAAATGTGACTAAAAGAAAACTTAACAAATATCGCCTTCACCACACACCCACCACCACCACCAGTCCACCACCTCTCTTCTTCTCCTTTCTAAACATAAAAACCTGCAACTTTTTCTTCTCTTCCCACCAAAAATATATATAGACATCTATTATCTTTTTCTACCATTTTTCTTCACTAAAATTTTCTACCTTTTTTTTTCTTTTCCCTACAAAATTTTCTTTCCACCATTCTTACCATCATCATCATATATATAACCCCTAATTGAAATCAAAATTATAACCCATATTAAAAATATCAACAAACAAAATCAAACATTGAGGTTGTACATCTCATAGATATGTTTCACCAATCACCATATATATATAATACATAGTTATATACAGACCCGCCAACATGTGTATATATATATAATCCACACCACCACCAGTAGCAGACTCAAAAAAGTACAATGCCCACCATCCACCATTACATCCAGCACCACCACCACCAAATTTCAATTTATATATATATATATATATATATATATATATGAGTTAATTACATATTTGGTCCCTGTGGTTTGGGCGAAATTACGATGGAGGTCCTTGAACCATAATTTTCATGCCTACGGTCCTTGTGGTTTGTATTTCATTACGATGGTGGTCCCTTGCCCTAACATCTGTTAAAAATGACTGTTAAAAGAAGGTTAAAAGACGAAAATACCCTTGATATAAATAGTTCCCTTTCCCTTTCCCTCTTCCCCAACCCCAAACCCTAACTCTCTCATCTGCAACTAATCCTTTCCCTTCCCCACCACAAACCCAAGCTTCACACTTTCAACTACCAATCTCCACACCTGCAAGCAAGCTTCACATATGAAACTACCAATCTTCACATCTGCAAGCAACCTTCACATCAAGATTCAAACCTGCAACCATCGTTGGCCATACCCCTTCAAAGAAGAACGGCCGCCGGCCGCCTCCACTGTCGCTCCACGCACCAACCGCCGCCGCCGGCCACCTCCCGTCGCCATCTCCGGCCATGACAGCACATCGAGGTTCATGGCCGCCGCCGTTTTGTCGCAAATCCATGGCCATCGCGGGTTCTAGGGTTCTCCATCTCCATGGCTGCCGCCGTTTTGTCGCTGATCCATGGCAGATCCATGGCCCCCTGCCTCACTCCCCCTACCTCACTTCCATCTCCACCATCGCAGCTACATCGCAGATCCATGGCAGATCCATGGTAAGTCGATTTCATCCATATCTGTGAAATCAAATCGATTTGGGGGTGGTAGTGGTCAGATCTGGTGTTGGTGGTTGGTGGTGGTTGTGGTCGGATCTGGTGTTGGTGGTTGTGGTCGGATCTGGTGTTGGTGGTGGTTGGTGGGTTGTAGGTCGGATCTGGTGTTGGTAGGTGTTAGTGGGTGGTGGGTGTTGGTGGTCGGATCTGATGGGTGTTGGTGGGTTGAAAGTGGTGGTGGTGGTGGTGGTGGTGGGTTGAAGGTGGTGGTGGTGTTGGTGGGTTGTAGGTCGGATCTGGTGTTGGTAGGTGTTGGTGGGTGGTGGGTGTTGGTGGTCGGATCTGATGGGTGTTGGTGGGTTGAAAGTGATGGTGGTGGTGGTGGTGGTGGGTTGAAGGTGGTGGTGGTGTTGGTGGGTTGAAGGTGGTGGTGTTGTTGGTTTGAAGGTGGTGGTGGTGGTGGGTGTTGGTAGGAGTTGGTGGTATTAGGAAGAAGATAGAAAAATGTTAATAGAAAACAAAACAAAATTATGAAAAGACCAAAATACCCATGCACTAACGGAACTTTTTTACAGACGTTAGGGCAAGGGACCACCATCGTAACGAAAATCAAACCACAGGGACCGTAGGCATGAAAATTAGGGTTCAGGGACCTCCATCGTAATTTCGCCCAAACCACAGGGACCAAATATGTAATTAACTCTATATATATATATACACACACAAATTCTAACAATCAATTACAATAGATATAACCAAAACGGTAATATATATTTAATAATTTACATTATGCATATTAGTATATTACATGATTCTGTAGGTTTTCTCTAATTTGTTTTAATTAAAATATGAAAATAGAGTAAAATGACTATGATACCCCTCTAGTTAACCTATTTAACATATTTATTTAATAGATTTAAGGTATAGGGACCAAAGACGTGAGAAATGGTAAACTATAGGGACCAAATCCATAATTAATTCAAAAGAGTGACCAACAGTACAATTTTATGTAAACCACATGGACCAATCATGTAATTTACTCTTACAATTATCAAAATCCTTTTCATGTCGAATTCAACTAGTATATTGTTCCATAAACCCATGTAACATAATTAAATAATGATTACTATATTTGGAAAAAAAAAATACAATCCCAAGGAGTACATCAAATTTGACTTTCTTTGTTGTTCAATTAATTCAGCATTCTCCATAAAAATTCCACATTAGCTCGTGGTACGTATTTGATACATCCAATCACTATGATATATCTTTAATGTTAAAATAAATTATTAGTTATCAATGAACGCATAAGACATGAGTAGAAACCAAAACGTTGCAGGTAATCCACTTTTTAAATGTATTGTCTCATAGGGGTGGGTTCAAATGTGAACCACCTTTTGGTTGTGAACGTGAGGACAACCGAGAGCGCGACACGTGGCGGATGACTAGGCGCCACGTTGGCTTTGAGTGTGGTCCCCCCCCCCCTTTAATTCAATGCCCTCCCCATGAATCGCGCCTAGTCATCCGCCTTGACGTGGCGCCTAGTCATCCGCCACGTGTCGTGCTCTCGGTTGTCCTCACGTTCACAACCAAAAAGTGGTTCACAATTGAACTTTCCTCTTGTCTCATATATGAATACATATAACAGATTAATCGTTTAAGAAAATAGTCTTGGAGTTTTTTCCTTAAGTACCCAAATATGTGTAAGCGCATTCATATGAGCAAACGGAAACATCTACGACCAAATTGTTTTCTTAAGTTAACCAATTTGTTACATGCATCCATATTAGGGCCCAAAGCCCCCATGTGTTTTTGTTTGTAGTCAATAGAAGCTCTTTTAACTTTTTTATATAGATATATTTTAATATTTGGGCCCCTCTCACAAATAGTAAACTAACTTTAGTTATATATTCACTCCATGGTCCAAACTCCTCCACAAGATATATATAATTTAAATTAAAAGCCCAACCTATATGGCAATATATTCAAGGATGATCTAGAATCCTGAGCACTAAAAACAAGATCGCTACCAAGATGGGTCTCATGCACCTGTTTATTTGATTGTCATAAAAGGAAAAAATATAGGCATTTTAACTTCATCCTATTTGGTTTTTGTTGATGCTAATTAGATATTTTAAAAGGTAAATTACATATTTGGTCCCTGTGGTTTACATTTTATTACATTGTTGGTTCCTATTTTAAAATAATTATGGAAAAAGTCTCTATGATTTGTACTATATTGCATTGTTGGTCCCTGAGGTTTACATTATATTTCATTGTTGCTCTCTATTAAGCCAATAGGGTTAGGGACCATAAATGCAATATAGTGTAACCCATAGGACCAACATTGCAATATAGTGTAAACCACAAGGACCAATAGTGCAATATAGTGTAAACCACAAGGACCTTTTCCATAATTATTTCAAAATAAAGACCAACAATGTAATAAAAATGGAAACCATAGAGACCAAATATGTAATTTACCCTATTTTAAAACTAAACTTCTAACAATAACAAGTAGTTGGTGTTATGATTGAGTTAAAGGTTCTAACCAATTGGATTCAACCAAAAAGAAGGGAAAAAAGTCCATAGAAATAACCACAAAACTTATAAATATACCTTCAAATCATCCAAAAAAAATCACACGAAATCAATAATAGAACTTCAAAAATCTTTAAGATGAGAAATTAAGCTAAAAACACCTCAAAGGGATTTGCGAGTATTTATCAATCTAAAATATGCATCCACTAGAAGGAAATCCTAGGTCCGCCACTATACTTGCTTAGATATGTTTTGACAAAGTTTAAGCTTGCTTCAATCAAATCAAGGCTCTGCAGATCTAGAATGTTCGTCGAATGGGTACACCTTTTAAATTAGATAAAATATTCGAAAATCCTCTCGATGTATTTTTAGCTGAATTCCTCATTCAAAAGATTTTTTAAGTTCTTGTATATGGTTGAGGGATTCTTTAAAGTTTTTTGGTTGATTTTAAGATATTTTTGAAGTATTGTGGTTATTTCTAAGAACTTCTCTTTTTTCTTTTCTTTTTTGCTTAAATTCGAGAGAATTTCTCGATTTTTTGGTTGCTTTTCAAAAATATTTTCGGTTTTCTTGTTGAGTTCGAGGGAATTATTAGGTTTTTGAGTAGATTTTATAAGATTTCCTTATGCATTTAGAACTTTACTACTCAATAGAATATTTTACAAATTAAAAATAACTAACCGAATTTAAAAAATTGAAGGTTGTGTCCCATAATCAAATTTTTTTTGTTGGTTTCCTAAAAATTTCTAAATTTTTGGATTTGATTTTAATTATGCTTTTATCTTTCTTTATAAATTTATTAAAAAAAATTGCTTTAGTCTTTTCAGCTTAAAGATATTTCAGAACACCCTTTTATTTAAAAATTTTATAAGAAAAGTGTTATATGTGAGGCTATTTCAAAACACCCTCTTATTTTAAAATTTTTATTACAAAAAGGCTAGATGTGAGTCTTTCACCCGTGCCTTCCATAGGGGAAGCGCTTTTACCAACCTAAATCAACGACCACCCAACTTCAATCTTGTTGAAATAACTTTGGTTTTCATATTTTTAAGAGCGTAATTATAGATAAGCGGGTGCACCATTTTAACGACTTATTTTTCTCTTGTTACACTGGTCAAGTGAGTGGATGCACGAGACCTCCCTCAACTCTATGTAGGTTCACCCTTGACAATCTGACATAAATTCAGGATTGGTCTAGAGGCCTTGAGTTGTGATATGGGAATGCCACCTTGACGGTTTAGGTCGTTTCCTAACTGAAAGAAACAAGAACTTGGATCTCCGACTAAGGTAGGCTAATGTATGAAATTTTTGCCACAATTGTTTTATTGAAGACCAAAGAGAAAAGGATGGCTTCCAAACTAGGAATAAAATATTTGGGACCAAATTACTTTGCTTGAAATCAGGGCCGTCCCTGGGGGAGGGCGGGCCGGGCGGTCACCCAGGGCCCAACGGCAAAAGGGGGCCCAAATTTTTTTAAGTATATACTATATATAGCAGCAATATACAAAAATTGTAAAAAGACAAAATATATATATATATATATATATAATAGGGCCCAAAAAGATTTTAGCATCATATTAAGAGTACAAACATGTATTAATTAATTATGTTGGACAATAAAATTTGTAGAAAATTAAACTAGTCTTTCCATTATAGTATTGGTTGTTGTTTCTGAGTTTTATTATCTCATATTAATATACAAAAACCTTTTTTTTTGCTTAGAAACCTTGATATAAGTCTATTATTCATCTTCCACATACTTTTTAACATATTTCTTCCGCATGAATTTAATTTTGTGTTAAAATATAATAGATTTATTGTAACTAAGACGACTTAAGTTATATCTATATTTAAGATTTCAAAACTACTTCACATTTCCTTACATTATTGACTTCTTATTATCTAATATTGTGTTCTAAGATCCATGGTTGTTAAAAAAGTTTGTTTCAACTCAAAAAGTTTCAAATATTAATGAAAAACATTATATTAAAGGTTTTTAAGTAAGATTGATGGTCGTTAAAAAAAACTTATTGGTCTTGTGTTAGGAATACCTGAAAAATGATAATTGTTATTCAATCCAGTGCTTCCGCCACAAGATCCATCTTTGACAACTCTTTACCCAGGTTAGAAGATATGTTCGATCTTGTTGTCGATAAGTCTTTGAACTAGATAATCCTTAGATGAAATGAGTGTCATAAGAACATCATAGAGTGGAGAACCTTTCCTTGTAATTGTCTCGATAAGGTGTAACCGTGTTCTTTTTCCGCTATCCTCTTGCTAGCTTTTAATGAATTGCCGTTTAAAAAAAAGGATACTGGGAAAAACGGTTTCATATGAATTATTACTATTTCTTAAATTCAATGCTATTTTTATGATATAAACAATATATTGAAAATTATTCGTAGTTATTGGGGGCCCATTTTTGCATCTTGCCCAGGGCCCAAAAAATGACAGGAACGGGCCTGCTTGAAATCATAACTAAATCGAAACTAGATAATAGGGTCGTTCATGTGAGACCAACAAAAAAAATTGAGAACCATGAAAACAGGCATTTTATTGCATATATGACAGATAAGTATTGGTAAATATACTCATACACCCAGCGTCTTCAACATCAACCAAAAACACCACAATGCCAATAACCATTGACCCCACATTCCCGAAGGTTTAAGGATTCATACCTCTTTAAAAGTGATAAGTATGTATGAATTTAACGCATATAAAATATCAATATCACCTTTTATTGAGTACCGCATTTAACCACTTTAGTATATATTTAAACTAGTATCCTAATTTATAAATCAATCTTAAAATACTCGACTATGAACCCCCAAAGAAATTGACTCATTCAAGTTCATTTGCATATAAAAGCTATACCTGATAGGCCGATACGATACAACACAGATAGTTCGATAAAATGCTTCAATGAAAACAAAACCATGATACCCCGATGAATGATTAAAGATATCGAATTACATAAATAAACTATAAAACAGAAATCTCGACTCACCCGTTACAAGCAAACCATTCTACTGCAATATGTACACAAAGCACTTCGTTTTTGGCTTTCGCTGGTGTAGATGGTGATGCTATGAAACCACAAGTCGTAAAGCTTTGCAGGCATTGTGTTTATACCATTTTTTTTCTTCTTCCTATTTCGTATTTATAGTGTAATGGGATTTAATGAGGCCAAAGAAACATCATGTTTTTATTAAGTAACGATCGGATCCGCTTTAGGAACGTTTGTTGACGATTCCATGTTTTCCAAATTTTGTGTCTCGAGTGTTGGAACGATTGGAGGCTTCATTCTTCGTGTTACCGTCATGTTCAAACCCTCTGTCGTGTGAATAGTTGCTCCGGTCGTCATTTTGACCTAGAAAAAGGTTTCTTTCTTCATGTTAAGTTATCAAACGAAAACCAGTATTATACCTCACCTAAAGGTAGAGTCTAGGGGTAAGATGTACGCAAACACGAACAATGTCTGTGTCCACGCTCCATCATTCGGATGCAACGGAAAAGGATGCACTTGCTTAAATTATGTTTTTTGTCCTTGTGGTTTGTTAAACATTGTAATTTCCGTCCCTATGGTTTCAAAATTACGGTTTTCCTCCCTATGGTTTCTAATTCATTGCTAATTTTGGTCTTATGATTTACAATGTATTACTGTTCTGGTCCCTGTGGTTTACAATTCTTTATTGGTTTGGTCCCTTAGGATTTAGTCCAAGGACAAAAATAGCAATAAATTGCAAACCATGGGGGTGAAAATCGTAATTTCTAAACCACATGGATCAAAATCATAATTTACTCAGTTAATTATTTTGTAACCCGTCTCGGAAATTTTTTAGTTTCTAGGAAATATAGGAGCATCGGCTTACCGGTGGTGCACCGAGTGCCATTTGGAAGTTGAATCTACGAACAAGCATCGCCACTGCAACTATCGCCTGCAAACATAAGATTTTCGTATTCCCAATTTAGCATTCTTAAAACATAATGAGTATTCCATTTCCATCTTTTCCATTATCGGGATACAGATAGTTTGTCAACGTACGTAAAATGATTACCTCAAACGAAGCAAACATGTCACCAACACATTTCCTTGGTCCTCCGCCAAATGGCAAGTAACTGAAACGGTTAACATGACATTTGTAATGATTCTATTTTCTCAAAAACCAAACGAAACAGTATATCCCACCCGCAGGTGGACGAGTCTCGGGGTGCGACAAATAATAAAGCATTTGTTTCCATAAACACCCCAGTACAGGGTATGATGTATGCACACCTGATCTCTACCCAAAGAGTAGAACGACTGTTTCCATGAACCGACTTGTGAAAAGTGTGTGAAAGAGATTCAGACCATCTAACGGCCATTTATGAAGACACAAGTACCTGAAATTTTGGTTTGTTTCGTTGGGATTCGGTCCATCTAATGGCCATCTTTCGGGATTAAACTTATCTGCATCAGCCCAATGCTCAGGAGAGCGATGAAGATTCCAAACCGAAATGAAAAAATCTTCACCTCTATCAACAAAAAAAACGAATTTCAATCGATACACACGTGTAAACAAACCAAATAGCGTGATCCAATAGCCCAAAAACTCATATTATTTTACCTCTTAATTGGATACTTATCAAGAACATCATCTTCGAGGGAACGACGAATTAAAACCGGTGGTTGCGGATAGAGCCTCAACGACTGCAAAGAATACAATCGAATATGAGGAATAACATCGAGCATACGTTTCCTAACCTCGAAACAAAAAGACGTTTTTTCTTACTTCATTGATCACTCGAGTTGTATATTTAAGTTTCTTCATGTCCTCAATGGTCGGAAACCGATCACCTAGAACCGCATCAACCTGACCAACATGACAGTTTAAAAAGAGGTACACAAGTGTGTGTATATATAATTATATATAGATATAGATATGTGACATGTGTGTGTGTGTGTCGGGAAGCACCTTTCACGAGGTCATTCAACTAAATAACCCTCACTTAACTAACCTCGTTTTGAAGCTTGGACATGATGCTAGGCTCCTGCAACATTAATCAAGTACCCGTTAGCAAACCAAACAAACCCAGTATACCCCTTCCGAAACCAAATTACCTAATTGCCCTCACAACCATTATCGAGATGCCAGTTATCGTATCACTTCTATTGAAGTACCTTGGAGAGAAGATAAAAGGTCCATGTCAATACTGCGGCAGTCGTTTCATGTCCGGCAATAAGCATCGTCATCAAATCATCTCGGAGTTGCTTGCTCGACACCTACACATCGTGCATTACAAATGTATGAGGTATGGGAATATCGTCAAGATGATAAAGAAAAAATTGTGAAATTTAAAAATAAAATAAATAAATAAATAAACTCGTACATTGTCTCCTGAAGCCAACAAGAAATGGAGAATACTAGGATCGGTTTCGTTCATGTATTCCTCGTTGAAGTCTACGTCTTCTTCGTCAACCATCCTCTGCATAATAAAAACGGCATCGTTAAGATGCAGATATAATTGTGACGTTTCACGTTTTTTATAGCTTTTAGTCTACTCTGAGCAAACTTCACTTCTAGTCCCTAACGTTGTCAATTTCAACGGATATTGTCCCTAAACTTTAAAAACTTGGAGTTGTTCCCTCGTGTTTGCCGTTTCATGAAGTTTTTGGTCCTTCCTTCCAATGGCCGTTAACTTTTTCCATTAAATCCAATTCAAATTTTTTTTTTTTTTTTTTTTTTTGGGGGGGGGGGGGGGTATTTTAGTCATTTTAAACATTTTTCCAATGACCAAAACACTCCTCATTTAACCAGGTGTTGATGGATTTAACCCAAAAAAAATGTTTAAAATGATTAAAATACCCCTCATTTAATTGTAATTAATGGAAAAGGTTAATAGCCGCTAGAAGGAAGGACCAAAGACGTTATGAAATGACAAACGTGAGGGACCAAAAAAGAAGTTTACTCATCTACTCCCTCTCAAAATAACTGTTCACATTCCTATTTCAGTTTGTCCTAAAATAAGTGTAAAGTAAGTGCCTGTTTTCCAATTCTACCCATAATTACGAGATGGATCCTTTACTGGGGTAAAATCGTCATTTCGTTAAATAAGAACTGTAATAATTACACACTTCTAAAACATAATAAGTATTGAAAGCTTCACCTTGCATATTGCAATTAGATCATCCAAGGTTGTGTTGATCAATTTAAGGGCTTCATTGACCTTCTTCTGCCTCGGTGAGATATCTTTCCATATCGGAATCTCCCAAGTTGGGATCGGTGACACACTTCGATCTTCCGCTTCTCGCAAAACCGTGTATACTGCCTGGTCTAAGACGATCACGTGACATGAGCAACAAGATCCAAAATGAAAAGCGATTCACGTATTTCTACCAAATCTGAAACTTTAACATACCTCCACGATCCCGTTATCCGTCGTCAACGAATCGAAATCGTAATTGAACACCGCTTTCCCGATAATGTCTAACGTCAAACGTGAAAAAAGCGATTCCATCTCCACGTCCTCGCCATTGTACGCAGCCGAATCGAGTTTTTTGCACAACCGATCGGTAGCTTGTGCAAACAAGCCAATCATCGCTGCTACATACTACACACGGAAGTCACTTAAAAGATGAAGCGAATGTGAATTATTACTTTATTGAGTATATTATATTTATATACGGCAAATACCGATACACATTCCTCACATTTAGTGAAGTTTGAACCCTTGGGCTCTACCAGTAACCCAAATACTACTGGGCCAATGACCATTTGATACGATTTATTAATTTGCAAACACACGCACACGAAATTTATAAGGATAAACACGAAGCAAAGGTACCTTTTGATGTAGTGCGGGAACTATAACCCGTCGTCTAACTCGCCATATCTCCCCATCTGCTGGAATTAGTCCCGTTCCCATTACAAATTCTAAAATTTCAGCCAAAATACCCTGATCATCAACCATCAAGTTATGAACAAGTTAACACCGAAAAAATGCAACAAAGTTTGTCTTTAGGGCTTGTTTGGCAGTTGCATGGTTTGATGCAGGATGATTAAGTGATCAGAATCATTAAGAGACTCTTTGACATAGTGCAAAACAAAATATGGTTATTTGGTAATTGTTTAAGAGACTCTTTGACGATAGGGCTTACTTTCGAATACGCCTTCGAGTTGTCTTTCAAGATGCGCTTCGCAATGACGGGATCGGACACGATCAGAAAAGACTGCAATCGAAGATGATTGAATCAAAGTTTCATCTTCGATCATAAGACGAAGATGGGGCACGAAAATTAAAAGAGTCAAACCTTTGGACCAAAAGTCAACCTAAAAATTCCACCGTAAGTAAGAAAAAGCTCATACAAGGGGATGAAAAAGGCCTCACTACGAATGGCACTAATCGCTCCTTTTGCCTCCGGAATCTTTGGGTAACCTTCACCGGGGTTTATCAGTTGAGATAAAGATTCAACAAACTCCTTCGGCAAACCCAATTTTGTCAAACCACTCACCAACAACGATCCCAGACTGCTTTCCGAACAACAATAAGAGCAATCATCAAGAACCATAACACTAAAAACTACCATGCAATATGCGTTTAAGTTCATGTTGGAGTCCCACTTTAGCTAGACAGACTACCATCAAATCAACATATATAAAGGGGTAGATTCCATTTGGAACCTAAAATTGATTAGGAACCCGGAACCGTCCATAATGTGACAAGGGGCATAATCATCAGGAATATGGATGTGTTAACCATTGTGAATGTTTTAACTTTTAACATAGTCATCATGAATGTATAACTTATGATGAATAACACTTCCATATTCATCTTGATGAGGGACACATGGTGTCTCGTGGAGGACTTTCAGTTTCCTAATCAATTTTGGGTTCCTAACCTAACTTTCCTATATATACATACATACATACATACATACATACATACATACATACATACATACATACATACATATATATATGTGAATCTCTCCCAATTCATAAAGTCTAATTTGGAGAGGTTTAAAAGGGGTTCTTTTACATAAAAATCAGTTAATATATATAGTTGTAGATAGAGCCTCTCCATAAGGTCTATTTTGGAGAGATTCAAAAGGATTTCTTACATAAATATCACTATATATAGAGATAGAGATAGATATAGGAACCTAACCCTATCTGTAAGTCCTATTTTGGAGAGATTCAAAGGGATTTCTTACATAAATATCACTATATATAGATATAGACATATACATATACCAACCTACCCCTCTCCATAGGGGGGGTCTATCTTAGAGAGATTCAAAGTGGTTTTGATACATAAAAATCACCACATATATAGATACAGGAATTCCTTACATAACTATTTATCATTTTCTAATACACAATTTCTAACTTGGTTCATAGTTTGAATCAATAATTAAAGATAACATGAAACTGAACTTGTTGTATGAATGTTGATGACATACCCTGGCTTTTCAACGGTGAATTCGCCCGCGGCAATTCGAGCCGACAGCTCCGCTCGCCGCTTCTCTTCCGGCGTCTTTTCAGGCTTTCTCCCATTCGAAGAAGAGCATTTAACCCCATAGCTCCGATAGCTTCCTGCTCACAAACAAACCAAAAACATTAATAGTCCAACAAAAGAAATAAACCCCAAATTATGGGAATTAATCCGAAATTCCCCTTTGGAAGATGGAAAACTTACGATTTAATCTGGGGATTGATGGGGAACTGAGGCTGAATTTGAGTTTGTTGGTAGAAGAAGGGTGGTTGGTTTGAAGATAATTTGAGGAAAATTGAAGGGTTGTGAAAGTAGTAGCCATAGTATTAGTTAGAGAGAGAGAGAGAGAGAGAGAGGAGGATACACATGTGAAGCAGAATTTTGTTTTATAATGAGACTGCAAGTACCTGATTTGACAAAAGATACAACAATGGAATCTTTCAAGACCTCTAGAAACGGATCCCCCAATACGGCAGTCCGTTGGATGTGTTTTTTGTGTGCCAAGTAGCTCATAAGTCTGGGCTTCGCACCGGGTTTACCCAAGTTATAAATTGTGATAGATCTGATCATAAGTACTAACATAGATTTATATAAAACATAAAGTTTATACAAATGTTGCCATAAGAAAGGTTTAATAAAAAAGATAAAAAGATTTAAAAAATCAAAAAATTTAATTTAAAGAGATTTTAATATAATATTAACAATTACCAGGAATCCAAAAGACTGTTCATGAACAGTAGCTACCGACACTTTAAGATATTTCAGCCAATATTCGTTATATGACTAAAACGTAAAATGAAATAGAGTGAATAAATATTGTAAGTTTAAGGGGCTAAAATGTAATTTATTCAAATGTCGATAGTTGTTGTTCATGAACAATATTTTGGCTTCATATAATCGTATTACATATAGTATATAATAAAATAGTTACATAAAAAATATTCAATATTAGGCTCATTTCGAACGTATCGACGGTACGATTATAATGGTGTAATTTGTTATAGTTAAAACGTATATTTTAACATATTTCAACCAATGTACGATATATGACTAAAACATAAAATAAAATATAGAAAACTTAAAGTATAAAATGAATAAATATTATAAGTTTAAGGGTTAAAATGTAACTTTTACAAATGTCATGGTTTCATATAATCATACTATATATAGTATATAATAAAATAGTTACATCAAAAAATATTCAATATTAGGCTCATTTCGATCGTAACGACGATACGATTATAATGACGTAATTTGTTAAATTAAAAGGTATTTTTTAACATATTTTATATATGGCTAAACCATAAAATGAAATATTGAAAAATAAAAGTTACAAAGTGAATAAATATTATAAGTTTAGGGGGGTAATATCTAAACTTGAAAATGGATATAGTATTATTGGTTTCATATAATCGTGTATATATATATATATATAATTACATCAAAAATTATTCAATATTAGGTTCATTTCGATCGTATCGATGATACAATTATAACGACGTAATTTGTTAAAATTAAAACGTATTTTTTAAACATATTTTAGCCAATATACGATATATAACTAAAACGTAAAATAAAATATTGAAAAGTAAAAGGCATAAGGTGAATAAATATAATAAATTCAGGGACCTAATATGTAAATTTCAAAGTGGGTGGATAGCATGGGTCGGGCGGGTCGTTTGGAGCTTTGGGTTTGGGGCGGGTCGCCTGCCTTTTATATAGTATATATAATAATACAATAGTATTCGGTTTTTCATTAAGTTGTATAAATAAAATTATCTGTAAGGATTAATTTATTTATATAGATTGTAAAGTTTTTCTTTTTTTATGAGGTTGTGCGTATCGCAGGGCTAGGTTCAACGAGCTTGAAGCCGTCGGGCTTAGCTGGTTCGACGGGTTTGAGAGGCTAGAGGGTTGCCCACACCGCTCACAGCGGCTTGTGTTGTATGTATGGTGTGTGTTTAATTAAATAAGAGGGTTGAGAGGGTTAAGTACTAATCAGAAAGAATTCCAAAAGATTAATTGTGGGGTTGAGAAAAACTGATGTGGTAGTGATGTTAAAAGGGTTGTATACTAATAGCTTAAGGGTTTTTTAGATAAATAAAAAGAGTTTGTTTTTTAATTGAGAGGTGTAAGCTCGGAAAAACTTGATAAATCGAGGTGTAATTAGGCTCTTAAAATATATTATAAAATTTTTAAAATGTTTGTTTTAATATGGTTATGGCTATGCCAAAGTAGAGGTTTGGGAGATTTATGATATATTTATGTTGTATTAGTTATGCTATTTTATATATTAAAATGAAAAAATAGTTAAAAATACTACATAAATCTCTAAATTTATAAATTTTCTAGATCTATTACTATAATATCATTAATATTACGAATTTAGGATTGTTGAAATTAAATGTGATTTTCTTGATTATAGAAAGAAGTTCAAGAAAAAATGTGAAAAAAATAAAAAATTCTTAATTTTCAAATCTTATTCTAACAACTTTTTTAATCACATCAATTGAATCAATAAATTAAATAATTTATGAGAGCATCTCTAACAGGTTTTTTATAATTTTTCAATAATAAATAATCAAAAATTAAAATATCTAAATAAAGTTACAGTCATACAGCTTCTTTATTTTAGGAACTTCAATATTAAATATTAATTATATTCGGGTGGGTGAGGCGAGAGTCCTTCACTGCACTCATTGGAGAGAAGGGATCATCTCCAATCGAACGAACAGATTTACACCGTCAATGACAGCGCACCAAGGGAATAACGGACAATCACGGCAAAGGCAAGCACGAATGCTGCTGCCTACGAGACCCATCCAATTAAAATATTATATAATTTTATCATCTCAAAAAAGTATGTAAATTAAGAATAGTTTAATGTTAATGACGGGTATCAATAAAATAATAATTTTTCTCACTTACCATCAACTTTTAAGAATTCTCTAAACTTAAAGTTTTTTTTTATTTTTTCTATTTTAGAGAACAAGTTAGAAAAGCTGTTGGAGCATTGTAGATAACAAAATGTTGATTTTCTCTACTTTAGAGAAGGTGCTGGAGATGCTCTGAGGTGTTCTTTAGATTTTCATTTATTTAAGGTTTTTCCTTAAACCTAACCCTTAACTTAAGACATTGTTTGGTAAACACAAGCTAGCTTATTTTTTAAATACATGTTTGGATGGATATAAAGTAGCTTATAAGCTAGCTTTTTGAAAAGCTAATTAGAGGTAGCTTATGAAGAGTTTTTTGTAAAATTTTCAATTATACCTTTTATTAATATTAACTATTTTTAATAAAAATAAATATTAATTATTAACAAGTATTATTAATTATTGTTTGTTTGTTATTAATAAATATTAATTTATAGTAATTAAAATTAATTATCAATTTAATTTAATTGTATATTATTTATTTTTAAATTTTATTAATTATATCAACTATTATTTATCATATTTAGTTATTAAAAAATAAATAAAACAATATTTAAAACGTTTATGTAAGTCATTTAAAAATAAAGCTATATTTTTTTATAAATAAATAAAACATGCTAAATAATTTAATAAAAAATTATTTAATATAATTATTAACTATATTATTTTAAATTATTAATTACTTAAGATATTTGAAGTTAATTAATCTTATTCTTATTTTTAATATGTGTAATAGTAATTTAAACATAAATTAATATAGATTTACAAAATATTATTTTAACAAAAATTTAAATTTATAGTATATATAACGGAAAAGTCCAAAAAAACCCAACGAACTATTTCATTTTGAATGGTTAAGTCCTTAAACAATTTTTTTGAACAAAAAAACCATTAAACTTTCTCATTTTGAATGATTAAGTCACTAAACTATTCTTTTGGATGAAAAAACCATTAAACTTTTTCATTTTGAATGATTAAGTCCCTAAACATTTTTTTGAACAAAATAAACCATTGAATTTTTAAAAATTTGCTACTTGTATTTGTTTAACATAAACTAACCTAGTTATATTTTACATTTAAAACCTTCATAGTCGGTTATATTTAATTTTTTTATTTTTATTAAAAGGGGGTAAGTAACCAAATTTTGAAAGTTTAATGGTTTATTTATCAAAAAGAAATTGTTCGAGGACTTAATCAATCATAACGAAAAAGTTTAATGGTTTTTTCATTCAAAATAATAGTTTAGTGACTTAATCATTCAAAATGAGAAAGTTTAATGGCTTTTTTATTCAAAAAAAATTGTTTAAGGACTTAACCATTCAAAATGGAATAGTTCGTTGGGTTTTTTTGGACTTTTCCCTATATATAACTATTAATTTATATATTCTTTCAACCAATGTATTTAATTTTTATTATCTTATTTCAATCAATGTATTATATTATATAATAGGTTATTTATTCAAAATGTTATTTTCGGTAATTTTACATATCCATAAGCTAGTTTTATCGTACATAATTTGTTCATAAATTAGTTTATCAGCTACTAGCTAGCTTATCAATCATCAACTAGCTTAATGTAAATTATTCTAAAAAAAATTTAACAAAAAAATTAAATTGATAGTATATATACAATAATCAAATTTATATTCTTTCAATCAATGTATTATATTATTTAATTTTTATTACGTTGTTTGTATTAATTAATATATTATATTAATAGAGATTTGTCTTAATTTGATTATAAAATATTGGGGTAATGACCTGAGAAAGTAACTAACTATTCATTTTGTACACATATTACCATTGAACTACTTTTTGTACTCAATATTTTGAACTTTATTTTTTTGTACACATTATACCATTGTAACCGATAATAGTCTGTAAACCACCACCAGTACAGCTGCCACCACCAAACCACCACTACCACCAAAACCACCACCACCGCCACTACACCTACCACCACCACCACGCCCACCACTAAACCAACACCACCACAGCTTCCACCACTAAAACACCACCACCATAGCCGCCACCACCACACCGGGCACACCCACCACCACAACCACCATCTCCATAGATCTATAATCGAACCCTAAAAATCGAATCCGACAATCACCACCATCTCCACCACTGATTTAGGGTAAACTATACAAATAGAGGGTTTGGAGGTGGTGGTTTGGTGGTGGCAGCTGTGGAGGTGGTGGTGGTTACGGTGGTGGTGGTTGTGGTGGTGGTGGTGGTGGATGGATGAAAGATGGTGGTTTACAAGTTATTCTCCGTTACAATAGTATAATATGTACAAAAAATGGAGTTCAATGGTATATTGAGTACAAAAAATAGTTCAATGGTAATATGCGTACAAAATGAATAGTTAGTTATCCTCTCAAGTCATACCTATAAGTGATTATTTATTCAAGATTTCTTTTTTGGTCATTTTATATATCATAAGTTAGTTTTGCCAAATATAATTTGTTTATCATCAGCTAGCTTATTAGCTACCAGCTAGCTAGCTTGTCAGCTAGTTTGCCAAACATAGCCATAATACTCTATATGGAAATATAAAATACTTCTGTAGCAAATTTACCCTAGAACATATGATAAACAAAGCTAATCACATGTGATTCTAAAAATGTACTAAAAATTAGAGAAAAAAGTAGTGAAAAGATAATGAATTGATTGTAGAACATGTGATATTTGATGAAAATTGTGCATTCATTTTATTTTTAAATATGTAATTAAAAAAATATATAGAACTTGATAAATAAAATATTATGAATTTAATTAAGATTAAGAAAATAAATGAACCTAAAAGACATAATAAGATTTTTAAGATTTATTTCATTTAAAATGACAATTATCTTAAAATCTGAAATTATTTTCTACTTTTTAGTTGTTTATGTGGTTTATATTCCTTCTTGCATTCTCGCAAATAGGTTTGCTTCTTCCATGATCCTGCCATTCTCTCTCTCTCTATCTCTCTCAACACTCTCTATCTCTCTCTTCTCTCTCTCATCTCCTCCTCTCCTCTCTTCTCTCTCTCTCTCTCTCTCTCTTCTCTCTCTCTCTCTCTCTCTCTCCTCCTCCTCTCTCTCTCTCTCTCTCTCATTCCAAGTTTATGGTTTTATAAGTTTATATGCAATGCAAATATTAACTTGAAAAATGTCAAAATAAAATTAATTAGTCAAAATAATTTTGTTATAGTTTAATAATTGTTTTGATTATATTTTATATTTTATTATGCAAATAGTAACTTACTACAAGAAAAAGGGGTTTTAGAGCATGATTTGGAAACGTATCTAAAAGTGACTTTTAAATAAAGAACTACATGACGAATATGAGAAGTGTAACTAAAACCCACTTAAAACCCTTCCTAAAACATTTTCCTACCGTTGTATAGGAAAGGTTGTTGACGGAAGTAAAAATTTCCCTAAAACCTTTAAATAAGTTTTTCAAGCTTTTAAATACAAAAGAAAACCTTCTCTGAAAGTCATTTTTCTTGTAATGTTAACCAATCTAAATTATAATTTAATTAATAGTAATTTTTTTATAACTCAATAATTATCTTGTTTTTTTTAAGAATACTAAATTAGTCGGATTATCTTGTTTTTTTTCTTTTAATAAAATGAGACGTATCAATCAGATAAACCTAAATGAACTGAAGGTATAAAATGCGTCCAAATACATGTTTAGGTGGAAAAATTCTAATACGGGCTCACCAGACGACGACATGTGGCAGCCCAGTTACTTATCTATATATATACTAGTTTTGATCCCGTGTAATACACAGGATAATTTCAAGAAAATTAAGTCATGCCAGAAACTTTATATTACAAATATGAATTGTTGTGCTATTGATCTTTTAACATCAATATTATTTTTTATCAAATACATTAATTATATTAAAAAAAAGTACAAACTTTATTTATTTTTAATTTAATTCAATTGATATTAAATTATCAACAACGAAAATATAACAAAGACATTTTATAGATCAAACTATAAGCTATCTTTGACTTTAAAATGACGTTATATAAAAATATTAATTAACTATTATATTAAAACTCAATGATTATCTTCATTATATTTAAAATGAAATATTTATTTTCTATTGATGACGTTTATCAATTAGTTACACAAATACAAATATAAATTATTATATAATGTGGAGAAGAAAACTTATTCTTCAAATAATTGCAAAAACAAATAATAAAAAAAATTTATGCATGAATGTTCTTTGAAAAAATGGTTGACGAACTTACCTAAGACGTTTGCAGAAAGAGTAATGGAGGAACCTGAAAAATTAAAATGGAAAAGGTAAGGTTTATACGGTTTTTGTTGAATCTGCTTAGTATTTAAATACCAATTTAGAAGAGAGATAGAGATATATATGACTTCATACCAATAGATAGAGATAAAGTTTGTTATATTTAATAGATAATTTTGGATTAATTTTTAATAATTTTAAATTTTGAATCAGTGCCATGTCTCAACATATGACACATGACACATATGCATATGATGTGGCAATGTCTCACCAGAGCGCAATACGTGTCAATGAATTACTGAGAGCGCGACACGTGTCAATAAGTTACTCTTTTATTATATATAGATTAAAAAAGGGTTTTTGCTGACGTCATGATTTTGAAATTGAGCTATTTGATTGGTCAATTAAAGAAAATCATCAAATGATGATGTCATCAATTATTCTTATTATTTTAATACCATAATTATCTTTATAATTTACATTTTTTATCCTTAGAATTATTTGATTAAATTACTTTTTATTCATTAGTTTCTCATCTTTCATTTTACATCCTTATCATATTAAAATAATAATATATATTAATTAAAGTATATTAAAATTTTTGTTTTTTCTTTTTAATAAATTATACAATTATAATCGTCTCGACAATAAATTCAAAATGAGGTTAATATTGAATATTTTTTTAATTTAACTATATTATTAAAATTAAATATAAATTAATTTGTTTAGATTTTATTACAATTATATTCTTGATATTCTTGAAATTTAAAGATTTCTTCTTTTTAACCCAGGTATTTTTATTGATTATTTATAAGTAATTAAATTTTATTTTATTTAAAACTCAATTGTTGATATTCTTGAAATTTAAAGATTATATCTTTTTAATCTACCTATTTTTATAGATTATTTATAAGTAATTAATTTTTTTTATTTAAATCCTACAAAATCAAAAACACTACATATTTTATTTCTGAATCCCTCCAGTTTTAAAATCATTCACGAAATTCGAATCTTTTGACAAAAGAATAATAAATTTTCAATTTTTGAAATTTTAACAGCTATTAGATAATTAAAATATCTATTGTAATAAGCAATTGTAATGGCAATTGTCATATAACATATAATTTACATAAGTAATTAATTGGTAATGACAATTGTCATGCAAAAGTCTATTCTTATTAAAAATTAAAATAACATGTTTCAAATGCCCGTATATTATACGGGCCATTAACTAGTTTATTATATATAGATGTTGATTGTGCTTTAAGATTAAGCACCCCATCTTATCAATAAGAATTGAAATAAGACTTAGAGTCCAACACCTCTTAAACAGTATAATCGGAAGCTTCTAAAAACCAACACAATCATATTTGAGTTTCTATTTGAACTTTTGACAACTCCAAAAATGTGAGATTCGTGAGAACTTCTACCTTACAAATTTGTTTCACGTAGTTTTTTCTCGTATAAGGGTAGTATTTACTGTATTTTTTAACATATATTTGTTTCACAATGTGATGGTTTCATATGTATTTGGTTCACAATGTAAAACTTTTTATGTGTATTTCTTGTTTCACAAACATGTAAAACATGTGCAAATTGTGAATAGAGCACATGTGAAACAAACACATGGTGAAACAAGTATATGTTAATCAATATTCCAAATCCTAGTCTTATATGCAAAAAATCATATGAAATAACACATGCTAAGTTGTACTAGCTTTCATAGTTATCACAATTTCATAGGTTTTCAAAAGAAGGCTCCTATGTGTGTGTGTGTGTGTGTGTATAGAGAGAGAGAGAGGATGAAAAGAACACAGTACATACTTAAAAGAACACGAAAGCCAACAAAATTATATATGATTCACACGACTTTGTAGGTCGAGGCCAAAGTTGCATGGCTTTTTTCGCCATTAATGCAAAATCATGTATGAATTTGTTGGTTCTTGTTTTCTCTTTAAATAGGTATTGTTCTCATTTGAACCCAACTCTATGTATACAACATGCAACTTTAATGTTTTTTGCCTCCAAGTTTTATTATATCCATGTTGCCCCCTATTAAAAAAAATTAACTAAAAATGTTTTAAAAATGGAAAGAGACATTTATGCACTCAACTTTAACGGATCTGATGGTAGATGGGTGTTCGGTTCAGGGACCAAGTCCAATATAAAAGGCATACTACAAGGACCAAATCCTTAATTATAAAGTCTAAGGACCAATTTCATAAATATCAGTATAGCATAGGAACCAAATCCATAATTTACTTTATGAACAATTTAATCAATACATACAACATACATATACAGTTTAAATATATAAAATTAACAGTGCTATGTAAAAGGCAAGTCTGTTCAAGAAACTGAATAGAAAAAAATCACAAACGAGTTATAGTTTATACAAATTTGCACTACTAACTGAATCCACATATTAGCATTTAAATCCTCTGGACGAAATAGTAAAAATGATCAAATGTGGATAAATGTAAGCTTGCCCAAAGATGCTCCAGGTAGTAATAGATTGATGAAGCTCCATATAGGCCTCAGGATCAACATAATCTATTTCGTCTGCTCCAGGGGTAAACTAGGCAGAAATTAATGACATAATAAGTTTTTGTGTATAATGATTGGCCTTGACTCTTGAAAGAGAAGTAACTGTACAACATGGTTGATAAAAGATAAAGGGATTAGAAGTCATACCACAACTATTTGAAAGGATGACGGATCTGTTCATAAGGCCGCCACGTTTTCGTGATGTTCTAATAGGCATCAGGTTTGAATCCTTCTCATTTGCAGACTTTTCTTCATACACGTACGTATTGGCAGAGACCTTTCTCCCGTAACCTACCTCCTCATGGTAATTATCACCATCAACTTGAACCATGCTCCCATAGTCAGAGATACAAGTTTTAAGTTGTTGGATCAATTCCACGTCTTCTTTGTAGACTACATGCGCCCCACATCTGACGGATTTATTACCATCCGTTCTCATTACAGTCATCACAAGATTACCTCTGACATGGAACCAATCTTGAGGTTGAAGATCATGGTACATTTTCTGAAAGAAACCAAATGGTATATAGGTAATCCAAAGGTTACAATTATCAGTTGTTGTGGATTCAATACAATCAACCTCCTCTGACTTAGGAATATCCTTTTCGTCATCTACAATTCTGAAAATGATTCTTGGACAGGCGTATTTCCAGTCACCATGAAACACACCACATATTGCAAATCCCATGACTTGGGTATGAAGCTTAGGAGGTAACCTTAATGCTACATTCGACCCATGTTGTTGCTCTTTGAACCAACTTGGAATCTTCCTTTCAGGAGCAATGATACTCAATCGATGATCTACAGCAGCACATTTCTGCACTCAAATGGAAAAAAGTCATGGTTAAATTGTTACTTAACCACCTAGAAGATGAATGTAAAAGTGTTGCAATAGATATGAGAGATATATTCGTTAATCGACACTGTTTTTATTGGACTAAGGATGCCCATAGGGATTCCTAAAGTTAAAATAAAGTTGATAATAAAAAAAGTAAGAGATGAGAGAAATTGGCCACCTTAAGGAAAGATTGTTGCAACATCTTATCAATGTATAATTGATTCTCTTGATCCTCTAGAAGTTTGTGGCAATCAACGAACCATGCCTTGTACAACCACTCATACTCTTGCGATAGATTTCCAATCTTCTCCAATGAACTGCAACCCCTAGCCCTCAATATTTGTATTCCTGACGGGAGAGCATGCAAATTTTGAAGTTGACAACACATATTCAACTCTAGGAGTTTAAGTTGAGAAAGACACGAGATGCCGGCAGGTAATTGGGTTAACTGAGAGTTGCCACTTAGATCTAATTCTTCCAATGAGGAAAATGCATGAAAATCTTGGGGGAAGTCTTCCTCTTCAATTTGTCTCCAGCTAAGATCTAATTTTTTCAGGGAACACAAACTTGTCAAAGTACGACAACTAATAGACTTGTGTATCCTTCTGCCAAAATTCCACACATCGTAAAATCCAAGCCCCAACTCTTCCAAGTTTTCCATTTTTTCCAAGCTCCTCTGGTAATTTCTCTAGATTCTTGCAGTTGTGAAGCTGAAGGCTCTTGAGATTCTTTAACTGGCCAATCGAGTGTGGAATATTCTTAAGATTCTCACAGCTTATCAGATTCAAGTAGCTTAGACCAGACAAGTATCCAATTGATGATGGTAGTTCCTCTATTTGAATACAATTATCAAGATATATTTTAGATAATTTTACCATAGATGGTGACACTTCTGGAAATCCTTGAAGACTGAAGCAACTAGAGAGAACCAGAGTTTCTAAGGATTCCATGTTGATCCTGGATGGGAGACACTTTAGCTTCCTGCAACCGCTCATGTCCAAGTAAACAAGCCTCTGATGAAATCCAAGAGACTCATGAACCTCAACCAAACTACTACAATCTGATAAAATCAACCTTTCAATTTTTGGGGCCCCTGAGACGTCTGGAAACTTTGTTAGCTGCAACGACTTACTAAGATCAACAACCTTTAAATCCGGAAGAATCTGAGGTGGAGAAAAACATAAATAAATAAAACTCACACCTAATGTTACTTTGAGTTGGATAAAATGAAAAGCTTTAATGCGTGTGTATGTATATATATATATATATATAGAGAGAGAGAGAGAGAGGAAAGTTCAAATGTGAACCACTTTTTCATTGTAAACACGAGGACGAATCTCAACCACTCATCCGGTCAATAAAGGCGGCTTTGACCGGTCCCCACCCTTTAATAATCTCTACCGTCCCATGAATCGCGTCAATCCTCCGTGATTGCGTCCACCGTAACTGAAAATGTGTCTCTGAGATTCGTCCTCACGTTCACAACCAAAATTGAGTTCACATTTGAACCTGGCCCTATATATATATATATATATATATATATATAGAGAGAGAGAGAGAGAGGAAGGTTCATGCGAGAAGCATATCAATTTAAGAGAACGTGAGGAGCAATCTCAGCCACTTATCTTCGGTTACGGTGGACGTGATCACAGAGTATTGACGCGATTCATGGGAGGGTAGAGATTATTAAGGGGGGTCCGGTCAAAGCAGCATTTGTTGACCGGATAAGTGGCTGAGATTGCTTCTCACGTTGTCTTAAAAAGTTATGTTTCTCATTTGAACCTTTCTCTCTCTATATATAGGGTTAGGTTCAAATGTGAACTCAATTTTGGTTGTGAATGTGAAAACCATTGAAATCGCGCCACGTGGAAAAATGAGTTTTCATTTGAACTTTCCTCCCTCTCTCTCTCTCTCTATATATATATATATATATATATCTACTTGATATAAATACCTTTTTTCCCTTCCATAACTGTTGAAGTAAGCCACCAGAACTTTCAAGCCCCACAAGCTTATGCATATGTTTTAATGGTAGTACAGAAGATGGGTAGTTATGCCAAGAAAGCCACCGTAGCTTATTAGGGAGAAAGGTAGGTTGACAAGAAATGTCCATCCAATCAAAAATCAGTAGTCGAAGATTCTTCATCCTTTTAAAAACTTCATCGGTAAAACCCATATCCTCACTGTAATGATCAATGTTGTATCCTTTGTCTGACAGTAATATAGCTTCAATTGTTTTCATTTTCTGCTACACACAAAGAAGTAAATTGTGATCAATGTGTCCTCATTCTTATAAACTAGAAAAAATCAGAAGCTTTTATATTGATAATGGGAGATGGAGAGAGAGATTAGTTACCTTTTTCCTTTTAATGACTTCATGGATTTCTTCGGGTTCCCATAGCCTGCTTTTAGAAAAGCTCTCACGAACAATTTGCCAACCCATTTCTTGTATGAGATCATGCATGCCTAGCTTATTATTTGAAACTGTTATAAGAGATTTTTCAATGAGAACACTAATTCCTATGACTGGGTCAAAACCAAAGCTATCAAGTATTCTAGTCACATGTTCTTTATCTTTCCCCTTGAAGAAACATGCAATGTCTAGGAATATTTGTTTCTCAGAAACCTCTAGCCCAGTAAAACTCAACTTTAGTGTCTCAAAAATCTCAGTATTGGGTGCTTTAGCTAGTCTGTTTAAAGCACTTTCCCACACGCTTGCTTGTCTTTTGTAGAAGAATGATCCTAGAACTTTTAGGGCTAGAGGAAGATAGCCAGTGTGGCCAATTGCACGATATGATAGATCCTCATACCCTTTTGGTGGGATATTTTTTTGAAAAGCATGCCTACTGAAGAGCTCAACAGCTTGATCCATAAGTAAAAAATTAGGTTTGTATTTGAAATGTGCATCTGCTAGCAAATGCTCATCTCTGGTCGTTATAATGATTCTACTTCCTGGACCAAACCATTCTTGTTTTGCAGCAAGAGACTCCAATTGGTAAACATTATCCACACCATCTAGGACAAGAAGAACCCTTTTATTGGAAAACCTGGTACTCATCATGTTGGCTCCATGATCTAGATCCCGAATCCTAGACATAGGGTTCATCACTAGACTATCTCTTAGAATCTTTTCCTGTAGTACCCATATATCTCTTTTACTAGTACAATATTCTCTAACATCATCAACAAAGCTACTACCCTCAAACTTATATGCGATTCTTCGATACAAAGCTTGGGCAATAGTTGTCTTACCGATTCCACCCATACCCCATATACCTATCATACGCACCTCTTCTGTTGCTTCTATGCACAATAATGAATCTAATGCATCTATATGACTCTCAATACCAATTAGATTATTCTCCACACCATGAGGTTGTATACCGCTTAAGATCTCTTGAGCAATCTTATTGATAAATATAGATTCGCCTCTGTAGATTTGAAAAGGTACCGTTAGCAAGTAAACTAATGCAAAAATGGTACAATTTGAAAAGGTACCGTTAGCAAGTAAACTAATGCAAAAATGGTACAAATTATGTTTTTTTTTTTCAATGAACCCACATTTCCATATTGTTTTAGTAAATCTTTCACGCAGGAATTTGGACTATAACAACTTACAAGGAAGGTCATATAACAATTAGTTTCATCAATTCCATTAAATTTAACTAAAATTATTTGCCTTCTCAAGAAAGATAAAAATTATTTGTTATTGTAAAGGTCAATGGGGAATAAGACTTCCCACCACCACAATATAACTGAATATATATATATATATATAGGGAAAAAAACTTGTATCTTTTTTTTTGTATAATTGAGAAAATTGAAGAATTATTCTTTTAGACATCCTAGAAGATTAAGATTGAAACACTGTCTATTTCATATTGATTAGAATAGGGACTCTCAATTGTGAATTTTGTATTAACAAATTATTGAGCAAATTTTTGTGTAAAGTCCATTCCAATTATTCCAATATTTTAGGACTTATTTGTGTGTGGTATAAAATAAACCTTTTGAGTTCTTCATAGAAAGAGATTCCCCTAATCCCAAAACCTTTTATAATATAAAATAGCAAATTAGGACTGGAATTGGCTTACAAATTTAGTGGGATGAACTTACTCATGGGCTGCTTTAGAGACATGCCAACCAGATAAAGTGGAAGCTGCAGCTAGAGCTTCCTTCCACTTGTTCAGTTTATTCACTTCATCTCCCTTGAACTCTTCTTCATAATGTTGGAAGGCTGCAGCAAAGCTTCTCTTCAGCCATCGCACATCGGACGGTTCCACATGGTAGAACACCGGTAACACCCTCTGTCCCATCTGATCCCGGCATTCCATGATCTTGGCGAGCTCGTCCAAACACCACGAAGAGTTTGCATAATTTTCCGAGAAGATAACAACAGCAAATCTTGATCCTTCGATGGCTTTGAGGAGCTCCGGTGAAATCAGTTTCCCCCTTTGAAGCATCTCGTCGTCTTTGAACGTATGTATCCCTTTCTGAACTAGAGCTGCGTAAAGGTGATCTACGAAGTTCATTCGAGTATCTTCACCTCGAAAGCTTAGGAACACATCATATGTCCATCTTTGAGTTGGTAGAGAAGATGAAGATGAAGCCATTGAAACACCAAAAAAGAATCGTTTACAAGAAATTAAGGAAGGAAACTATGTATTAATCCCAACAAAAAGTCAACGCTTTTAGCTTGTTCAATACAACTCCGTAGACTTAATTGGCCTTCACCATCTTTAATGGTCAACTGTTCAATTTTTGTTTAATATATATAAACACCTTTTGATATTGTTTTATTGGTGCATTTCTTCTCTCTATTCCACTACAAAATTAATAGTAGTTAAACTGTCTCCCTCTCTTGTCCACTTTCTCGATTTGATATCTTTCAATGTGTTGTTATAGTTTGAAAAGGTCAAATTAAATATAAAAAATTCATTTCTACTTCAAAAGATATACTCTTTAGACTCAAGGTTACAGGGTTTTATAGTGGATTGTTAAATTCATTGGACATTTATGAACTATATATATATATATATGTCATCATATATGATTAACCTTTTCTTATTAAAGAATGAAAGAAAAATTTGTGTTCTTGCTTCTGCATTTTGGATTTAAATTGATAGTTTGTATGGTTTTTTACAG
This sequence comes from Centaurea solstitialis, assembly GCA_030169165.1. Classification (NCBI taxonomy): domain Eukaryota; kingdom Viridiplantae; phylum Streptophyta; class Magnoliopsida; order Asterales; family Asteraceae; genus Centaurea; species Centaurea solstitialis. The sequence goes on along the minus strand of CM058046.1, from coordinate 63,971,282 downwards.
CCGAGGTGCTTTCGGTTTTTGCATGTGTTGCTCTCAATATATATTTTCGACCGGAGACTTATATTTTAATGGCTTTGGGAAGTTTGAAAATGCAAAGGCAAGAGGCATATAATTAGGAAGCCAAGGAATTCTATTATTGCGTGTTATTTGGTAATGGATGGGATGAGCTTGATATATAGCTTGATTTACTTGATCTTTGTTCGGTCAATCTATAGTGTTAGTCGGTCTATACAAAAGTTGAAACGACCCTAGGTGACATCGTTAATAACTAGAGACCAAAAGCGTCTTTAAAATCTGAAAACTGGTCTTTGAAAATTGAAGGGTTTCTACACTTATTTGCAGGATAGGTTTGATGATTAAAAATGTTTATCGAGCTGAGCAATCTAAGACCCACAATTTATTTATCAAGGGGTAGATTTAGATGAAAACCTAATTTTTATTGTGTTCATTAGGACTGATCTTGACCATTGATTAAAATTTAGAAAACTAATGAAGGTTAAAACATAAAATGGTTAATTGAAAATAGAGGTATGTCTTCTCTGACTTTTATTTTCTTTTTGTATGAACTCTGGATTTGGTCACTGTATTTGGATAAAAAAATTTACTACGGTCCCTATTATATGTTTATTCCGGATTTGGTCCTTCTGGTATTTAGTTTGTGTTGGCCATGGTCTCTTTGACTAACTCATTTGTTAACTTTGTTAACTCAAGAACCATTTTAGCATTTTTTTTTTCTATTTTCTATCATGTACTTATCAATAGTTTAATGAAATTACTTGATTGTTTTTTTTTTTATTAAAGTTATAATAGTTTATAATTAACTAATAAAACATAATGTCTTAATAAAATAAATATACAAAGTAAAAACTAACACAATATGAACAATGTAATTTGAGAATAAAAAATATAAAGATGATCTACCATAAGCACCAAATATGTAATTTAATTAAACATTTTTTGAATGAGTTAACTACGTAATTTAACAAAGTTGGATGGAGGGATGAAAATGGAATAAAAATAAAAACCACATGGATGAAAAAAGCATTTTTTAAAGATCAAAGACGAAAAACATTATAAATATCAAACCCCAGGGACCAAAGTTGTACTTTACTAAAAGTGTACTGTTCATCTCCTGATAAATGTTATATATTATAATATGACGATATTTATTTATATTTTTGTTTCTTATTTGTTTTCGTACATTTATGGAGTCCTACGAAGGTTTGCTAGCTCAAATGGGATGTACAATTGGTATTAGAGCCTGTTGTGTTTTAAAGAAGCTTTCCTTCAGATGTTCACTTACAAGCTTACAACAACCTTCGTATGTAGAATAAATCACATGAACGACATTCCTATTCATTTTTGTGATTTATTCATACGTTTTTGTCTTCTGGATGTTCGCTGGAATAAGTTATGGTGCAACTTTAAAAAGTAGTTTCAGTCCACTCTTCTTTAATCAGGATCTACACTCCAGGTGTTTACTCTAACTAATGCTTGTGAGAAATCCTTCATTCCCATCTGCAGATCTTGATTGCAAACATTATGGGTCGTGGAAGATTGATTTAATTTTAGTTACTGATAAAGTAATGGGTGTTTTAGATTGGTTCACATTACTGATAATGAACCAATCTAAAACACCCATTACTTTATCAGTAACTAAAATTAAATCAATCTTCCACGACCCATAATGTTTGCAATCAAGATCTGCAGATGGGAATGAAGGATTTCTCACAAGCATTAGTTAGAGTAAACACCTGGAGTGTAGATCCTGATTAAAGAAGAGTGCACTGAAACTACTTTTTAGAGTTGCACCACAACTTATTCTAAAGAACATCTAGAAGACAAAAACATATGAATAAATCACAAAAATGAATAGGAATGTCGTTCATGTGATTTATTCTACCTACGAAGGTTGTTGTAAGCGTGTAAGTGAACAATCTGAAGGAAAGCTTCTTCAAGACTCAAGAGGCTATAATACCAGTTGTACATCCCATTTGAATTAGCAAACCTTCGTAGGACTCCATAAATGTACGAAGACAAATAAGAAACAAAAATATAAATAAATAATATCATATTATAATATATAACATTTATCACGAGATGAACAGTACACTTTTAGTAAAGTACAACTTTGGTCCCTGGGGTTTGATATTTATAAAAGTTTTTCGTCTTGGATCTTTAAAAACTATTTTCTTCATCCATGTGGTTTTTATTTTTATTCCATTTTCATTCCTTCATCCAACTTTGTTAAATTACGTAGTTAACTCATTAAAAAATGTTTAATTAAATTACATATTTGGTCTTTATAGTAGATCATCTTTATATTTTTTATTCTCAGATTACATTGTTCATATTGTGTTACATGCTTACATTGTTTATATTTTTTATTCTTTAAAGATATTATGTTTTATTAGTTAATTATAAACTATTATAACTTTAATAAAAAAATCAAGTAATTTCATTAAACTATTGATAAGTACATGATATTTTTTTTCCCAAAGCTTTAGGTTAGAAATTCTTAAAATTATTTTTATTTATTTATTAAATATTTTTATTTATCCTAAATAACTACTGACATATAAATCCATCTTACTACTTATGATAAAATATATCACAGTTTATAACTCGAAGTGAAGTTCAGGCTTTTATAATAACTAGTTATTCATATATGTCAAGAAGATTACATGAAGGGGATGGAAACTGAAGAACACCACACTAGAATGAAATCGACTCTCATGTGAGCTAGCTATTCTCACGTAGTATGTGTATGTTATTGTGTGCTTTCCATTCCATGTCCTACAGACGAATGAAAACCCTGACACTTTTATAGTGTATAAATAGGTTTTCGGCTCATGTTAAACCTTAAGCCCTATTACATATATGAAAACCTAAAAACAATAACTTTACAAAACATTCAATTAAATTGAAGGGTAATTTAATCTAACATAACTTGCTGTCATGACTGAAAAAAGATCGCCTTTTATTCATTTTGAATAAATTATTTAATTCATGGTGAATAAATAAATAAACATGCTATTTTATTCATTATGAATAATAAATAATATTCAAAGGGAATATAACTTGTTCTTAGGATTGAAAAGAGTGCTCACTCATGGTGGATATTGTCTTTTGATTCATGTTGAATAAACTGTTTCATTCATGGTGAATAAATAAATGTGCAATTTTTCATTTTGAATAATAGATGATATTCAAAGTGTATATAACCTTTTGTCAGAATAGGAAAAAAAATATGCACGTATGGTGGATATTCAAACAAGAATGCTAACTATTTAAGAAAACAAGAAAAACTTTGTTGATGTACAAAATCATAAATGATTTACATACAAAGTCACATATGATTCATGTGACTTTGCCTATGACTTTAAGTCACGTCCAAAGTCGTCCGGGCTTAAGTTTTTCGTTAGTGTAAAATTACATCTTGCTTTTGTAGTTGAACAACCTTTTTCTTGTTTTCTAATATAGTTATCGTTTTCGTTTGAACCTTTTTTATCCCTCCCTCCCCCCCCCCCTCTCTCTCTCTCTATATATATATATATATATATATATTTATATATATATAGAGGGAGGTTCAAATGAGAAGTGATAAAAACTATGAAGTAGAGAAGTGATCATAGTTTTCCATTTATTTGATCAATGGTTATTAATTAATTGATGCAGCTGATTATTAAAGGAGTACCGTAAGTTTTGTGGAATAGCGGAAGGGTATTTTGGTAATTATTCCAATGGTTCATATATGAACCATTCGTATTATTCATATATGAATCATTGTTGTATGACGATTCATATCTGAATGTTCATATATGAATCATTGTAGTATGAAGATTCATATCTGAATATTCATATAACAACCTTTATATAACAAAGCTTAATATTACAAAGATTCATATATAAATATTCAATTCACAAAGATTCATATATGAAACTTCATATAAAGAAGGTTCATATACCAAAGATTCATATATGAATTATTATATGAATCTTCACACTACAATGATTCATATATGAATAATACGAATGGTTCATATATGAACAATTGGAATAATTACCAAAATACCCTTCCCTACTCCAAAAAATGGAAGGCTATGATCACTTATCTACTTCGTAATTTTTTATCACTTCTCATTTGAACCTAATACTATATATATATAAATATAAGCAACACACATATATAATCATACACAGACATATACGAACGATACAGTAATAACCTCCATCTTCGTTGACCAATACCAAGACCATCATCCCTCTCCCCGTGAACCACCTCCATCGTCTTCTTTATAGGATTGATACAGAGACACCCAGAAACAATACCACACCCAAGTTGATTTCGGTCGACCTTTACTTCCAAGAATCACCACCACCCTCCATCGTTCCTCTCCCCACTTCCCTTGTTAAACTCCACAAAACAACCAACACATCCACCAATCTAAGTTGCAGATGGTTGTGTAGTCATTGCAAGTAAGGTCGTTGAAAATGGGGACCAAAGCATATGTGGTAGCCAAAGATGGTGATCGAAACAGATGTTGTGGTTTTTGAAGACTACCAAATATGATGTGTTTTATGCATATAGATAAATATGTGATTTACTTATATAGAGGGAGGTTCATACGAAAAATATAATTTTTTAAGAAAACGCGAGGAACAATCTCAACCATTCATCTTGGTCAACAAAGGCAGCTTTGAGCGGTCCCCCTCTTAAATAATCTCTACCCTCCCATGAATCGCGTCAATCCTCCATGATCACGTCTACCGTAACTGCGAGATGAGTAGCTGAGATTGCTCTTCACTTTTTCTTAAATTGACATGCTTATCGTTTGAACCTTCCCCTACTTATATACGTGTATGTGAGTGTATATAAAACAAAAAATTACACTTTAGCCCTTCCTCTTTGACTTTTGCAAAGAGGAGATAGAAAAGGCAAAAAGAAGTTAATAGAAGGACTAAAATGCCCCTATTTTAACCGAAAAACTTAACGGAGTTGATGACCAGGGATGATTCTCAACACAAAATGTAAACAGCATGGACGAAAATTATACTTATTAAAGTCTAAGAACCACTTTCGATTCATATAAACCACAAGGACCAAAACTGTCTGTGCGAATAAGCCGTTTTTCCCATTAAGCCCGTTAAGTTGTTAGCAAAGGGCCCGTTGGTATTTTAACAATTAAACTCGTTATTCTTTTCCCCTTTTTTCATGAACAAAAGGAAGGACGATTTTCCTTTGGGTTTTCTTCCATTTCCATCGATTGAGAAAAAGTGGAGAAAAGCGCCACAGAGAGACTACACTGTAAAATTCTTCAAAATCACACAACAATGGAGGACGCCAAAGCGGCCATGGCTCACCAACAACAACAACAACATCTCATGCTTCAACAACAGCATCAACATCAACAACAGCAACAACAACAATTCCTTCTCTTACAGCAAATCCAGCAACAACACAAACAGCAGCAAGCAATCTCTCGCTTTCCATCCAACATCGATGCTCATCTTCGGCCATTACAAAGGCCTATCAACAATCAACAGCTACAGCAGCAACAGCAACAGCAGAACAACAACCCTAACCCTAACCCTAACCCTAATAATCTGTTGCAAAACCCTAACCCTAACCCTATGTCGATGGGTTCGCAGATTAGGCCGGTGAATCGGATGCAGAATCAAGGTCAAGGTCAGGGTCATGCGGCCGCTTCGCCGCCTGCGAACCAGGCGGAGTTGCAGATGGCGTATCAGGATGCGTGGCGTGTTTGCCATCCGGACTTCAAGCGACCTTTTGCTTCATTGGAAGACGCTTGTGAGAGGTGAGATTTTATCTCTCTTTCTTTTTACTGTTTTGATGATTATTGTTGGTATGCATTTCTGGTAATGTCTCTGGAATGGGGATTTAGAGTGAATTTCCCAATTTGATTGGTGTTTTTATGCTGACAAGTGTTTATAGATAAATTGGGATTAGGTTGTATTAACTACATTTTTGACATTCCATCTTGGTAGTTACCTGGTTAGTATCTTTTGTTGCCTGCCCCTATATTTCTTAAGACTAAACTTATAAGAGAAGTTTGTGGTGGCTGAGTTGTTACATCTTTGATTTGAAGGTTCATGTGCGAAAAGGCGCAGACTTGAATCTTCTATTTAGATTCAGAAGAACTCTTTTCTTTTCAGCTTTTAATTTGGGCTTTTCATCGCAGAAATAAGATAGGCACATCTGTTTGTTATTGATTGTAACCTCAAATAGATTGAAGGAAAGGGGGGGGGGGGGGGGGGGGGATACGGACTAATTTTTTACCAAAAGATAGATGCAATATAGAGAACAAGCTAATCATAACTAGAAGAGATGACTCACAGTTCAGAGTCCTGGTGAAACGTGATTGGTAAACTTTCTTCTGTGTTTTCTATGAGATAAGAAGTGTACACATTACATAATCTGAATGGCAGTATAACATAATAAAATCTATTTTAATGTCTATATGTGCTAAAGAAGCCTGAGTTGGCGGCTCCCTTTTGCCATATTTTTAGACCGGGGAGTTATCATTTTTTCTCCCTTGCAAGAGCTGAGCCTGCATGCTTTATGGTAAATATTAGTCCGTATCCCCCATTTCTAGGGATTGCTAGGGTATGACTTTAGCGTATAATGGATTTGTCTCTTTTTTTGAGCATCTATACTTATAAGTCTTTCCGTGGGTGTATAAAAGAAAATATCCCCTGTCCTTCACGGCATCAACACACACCCACACACCAACTTTCACTATTCATGAACTAGTTGATATTGGAGTAATGGACGTTACCATAATACATTATAGGAAATGTTTCTGAACGGTAGACTTTCACCTTGGTTTAGCGTCAACATTAAATTCAAAACATCCAAATTGCACCTGTAGAACTTCTGCAGCAGGTTCAGGCCTTCTAGATTGATTTATGACTTCATATCTCGCATTGCTCATTTTATCCTTTCCCGTTTACTTGAGCCAGCCACATGATAATATTCTACTGTGCTTGGTTCTGTTCAAATGATAATCGTTTCTCAATTATTGAAAGCCACACTGCCATTCTGCTCTTGTTGATACTTATGTCATCACTCTCACTTCAGGTTTACACTAAGTTTGCCTTAGTCATTTAAAAGTAATGTTTTACTTCCATCATATCTCCCATTGGACATTTCGTGTAATGTGGTTTGAAATCCTTATGACCTTACCCAATTCTGCAGCTCTACCGCACTTCTCTAGCTCCCCTACATAGGTTTTAGCTGGTATGTTGTATCAATGAGTATTCTAACCTTTAGGCCTATTTTAGAGGAATGAAATACAATTTTTTTTGTTAAATTAGGGGATACAGTTGATAGGTCCTTGATTCGTTGTTCTGTTTTTTTTGTTCATGGGATGTGAGCATTTGACTTTGTGTACGTAATGCTTGATGATTTGGTCAGCAGGACGATCGATAATTTTATTATTTTTGTAAGACATAGATAGATTTTCTTTAATTGCCATTCACAGGCATCTTCGGGATCAATCATTAATCTATGTTTCTTTTTCGATCTTCGATTTACGCCTGTTATTATACTGTATCTTGATAAAATGTCACAATGCATTTCTGTTCGGTTTCTTTGTCAAGTGTAATCAATTTGAGTAGAAAATTGGTTAGATTTAGAATGCAAGTTTTAGCAATATAATAAAAACTAGTCTTCTTTTTCTCAGGTTTTGGCCAAAGATGTTACCAGTGTTCTTAAATTGTCCATTGACATAACTAGCACTGTGAGAGATGATTTATGTTTATTCCAAACCAAACAAACCCAATATATTCCACACATATATAGGTTCCAAGATTCATGTTTCCATAGTAGAAATGGTACTGCCGAAGTTTGACACTAAGGAGTATTGACGGATGTGCCTTTTTCACATTGACTGTCTGCATGGTTATCAAGAGTTTGAACTTGCAAAGTCTATACATGATGTGATTATTCAGAAATTTTCTTCTTGTCCTCTCGGGTCTTCTTCCAACCCCTCTCGGACTCTGCTTTCGAACCGGATATTCTGGGTTTGTTTTGGTTTGAACAAAAACAGCAATGATTCTTGACCCACATCGCATAGGGTTTGGTCTCGCCATTTCATGGCCATGGGACACATTCTTTACTTTTTATATGTTACTTTTCCTTCTTTTTCTGTTTGCTATTTGCTGGTCTCAGTTTTTCCCCCTTTTCATCCATACTCTGCAAGAGGAGGAGGAGGAAAAAAGGGAGGGGGGGGGGGGGTCTAAACAGAAACAATCACTCTACCTTTTGGTGGGGCAGAGGACAGTTCTCCGTACATCCCACCCTTACCCTGCTTTTGAATAGGATATACACCGTGTTCATTTGGTTTGGACGTAGTGGGACCCGTCACAAGCAATATCGCTACATCTTATATAGTTATCTTTAATGTCTCTCCAGGTTGTTACCTTACCATGTAGTAGCAGACTATGAAGCCGAGGAGGACGACCGAATCCTCGATTCCGACACCACAGGCCAAGTCCTGTCTCGCTGCCAACAATGGGATCAAAGCATTGCGAACAAAGTTGCAGAATTCACCGCGACCTTCGAGAAACAGGTCCTCGCCTTCAACATCATCTCCCGTAAACGATCCCTCGGGGAGTTCCGATCCGAAGAACGATTACTAATCGAACAAGCCCTCCTTCAAGAAGAACGGCGAGCGCTGTTCGAGGCCAGGGCCGAGATCGAGACCCGACAGAAAGCGGGCCGGGAGGCCCACGCGGCCAATCTGCGGATGGCGGCCATGGCGCAAGCGGAGCAGGCTCGAGCTGAAATGATGGCTCGGGCACCGATACGAGCCAGCGCGTTAGGGGGGTCGATGGGGGAGCAGCAGGAGCAGGAAGTGAACCCAGATGAGATGATGAATGGATGGGGTAGTAGTAATAACAATGCCCAAAAAGATGAGAAAGAGCCATCAGAGGATTTTCTGAATGATGAAGAAAGGGAAAATGGAGATACTGGTGTTCAAAGCGATTGGCGCGAAGGGGGTGAGTTTGATTTGAATACAAGATAAATAAATAAAAAAAGTTAGTAATTTTCAGGGTCTCTTTGGATTAGTCGAGGTGGGTGCAAACTGGTGCGAACAGTTATGATGCGTGCTAGGTGGTTTGAACAGTTATGGTGCGTGTAAGGTGGTTCGGATGGTTATGGTGCGCACAAGGTGACTCAGACAGTGAAAGTTATCATGTAATGTCATATGACTATATAGTTCTAATTTGTATGTTAAAAGTTCAAAATATGTTTTAGTAGCTTAATTTGGTTATTAGGTTCTTGCATGTTTTCCGTCGATGTGGTTTGTTAAAAATTGGGATTTTAGTTTCCATGGTTTAGAAATTGTGGTTTTTGTCCCCACGATGTGTAATTCATTGTTATTTTTCTTATGATTTGTGATTTGTTGTTGTTTCGGTTTCTTGTGGGCTACAATTTGTTACTTTTTTGGTTCTTTGTACTTTAAGATAAGAATTAATCAAAAGCAGAAAATAACAATAATTGCAGAACTTTTTAGGTTCTTTGTATCATCTAGAATTAATCCAAAGTTGAAAATAACAATAAATTACAAATCCAAAGTTGAAAATAACAATAAATTACAAAACATGAGGTGGAAATTGTAACTTTTAATCCAAAGAGATGAACATTGAAATTATTAACAACCATAGGAATATAAACATTTGTGTAAAAATCCAACACAAACACAAACATTTGTGCAAAAATCCAACTTAAACACACTTTGTATTGTAAAATAGAGTATGCTATATCTGATCATATCACAATGATTATTATGAAACTATTATTCTAGCTTCTAACACGATCTTATTAACACTCCTACACTGGTATACTTTGTGTCATGATCTTTTCAACGTAAGTTATGTATTGACCATCTCGATCTGGAGATTATAACAGATATCTTAAGAAATCGAGATTATAATTAGTGAAAGAGAGCATAACGACATATAGGGTTTCCAAGGGAGGTGTTTTTCTAAAGAAAGTGAGGTAGTTGGGGTGTTTGACATGAACAAAGATAAACATATTTTGATTCAAGAATAAATTTCGTATCATTGTTTCCTTATGATTTCAACTTTATTGTTTTTTTTTGTCTCTGGTTTACAGTTTATTTTCTGTTAGTTCCTCATACTTAATGACGGACTCAGGATTTTAAGTGAGTGCACCTTTAAGGTGGATCAAAGTCCCTAAAAGGTTATGTGTTTGATCAGAGGGACCATAGGAAAAGTCAATTATGTTTATTTCAAGAATACTACATTTTTTCAATTTGAATCGACCTTAACCTTTTGAGAAGAATACAACACCATGTATTATGCCTGTCATGTTTTTTGTTGTTGCTAAATTTCACCATTATGGGATTTTTTGTTTGTTTTCATAAAATATTTCAATTTTTTGTATTTGGTATTGATTTTTTTTTTTCTGTTTTTGTCTCTCCAAGTTTTCAATTTGATTTCATTATACATATAAAACTCATAGTTTTAAGTGAATGCTTTGCAAATCAAAATTAAGTATACATCTTATTCTCTTCTTTATGCATCTATTTTGAAGCAATGACAATCAAATTAATAAATAAAAGCAAATTAGAAAATACAAACTAATCAAGAAGGAAAACTTATATATTGTTGGGAAAGTTAATAATCAAAATTAAGATTATGAATGTGCTACCACTACTAAATGTCATTTAAAGACATTTGTGAAAATGATTTCGAATTAATAATAAGAAAAGACATCAGATTGGATGATTATGCTATAAAAATAACATAATATCATATCCCATTTTCTTGAATCCTTTGGTATTATCAGATCTACTCTATATCTCATAAATTGCTTCTGCCTTATACCGGATATTGGGTTGTTATATAGAGGCTGGTCTGTATTGTTGTTTTGTTTAGGGTCTTAGTAAACCTTGCTCAGGTTCTACATTTTAGTTTTATATATCATTGTATTTGGTTAAAGGAGATGATGAGGAATGAGAGAGATGTTTTAGGTTTTTATTTTATTTTAGAAATAGTAACTTTTTTTTATATACTATTTATTTTTTATTATTAAATTCAATTTAAAATAATTAAAAATCGTTATTTGGGTAAATATGATATTTTGATAAATTAAGAAGGGTATATATGATATTTATAGATTAGGTTAGGTAAATATGATATTTTCAATCTTAACAAGGGCATACATGAAATTAACCCTTTATTTTAAAATGATTTTTGACACTCTTAAAATCAAGTGCGTGCACTTTCCAGTCGTCTACGTTTTTTCTTTTACAGTAATCAATTGAGCGGGCACATAAGACCCTCTTGAGAATATCTAGTATGTAGGTTTGTCCCTGCTCATACTTAAAAATAACATATTCTCATGGACGAAAATAAAAAATAAATTTTCAATCATCATGATAAAGTCATAAAACCCGCTATTTTGAAAGCACAAGGACAAAATCCTCAATTTATAACAACCACATGAATTAAAAACGTAACTTAGAGAGCGTTTGGTTGGGGGTATTAAGGGGTCAGGAATGAGAATGATAATAAAAACTGCTGTTTGGTTTGATATTATATAATAGAATCATTCCTGTAGATCCATTAATTTTCATTCCTGACCAAATTAGAGGGAATGAAATTTTTATTTCTACTTGGTTCTTTTTTCCATGCATTGTTTCATTTATGGATGTTAAATGGAACATATGTTGTATTTTCAAGTAGGAAAAACATTTTTTTTAATATGAAACAATTTTTCATTGATTATATTAGGTTAACTAAACAGCATCAATGCAATGCTCATTCCTATTCCCATTATCCTACATTCCCATTTTCATTTTCATTCTCATTCTCATCCCCATTCCCTGAAATGAATCAAACCCCCCCCCCCCCCCCCTTGCTCTCTTTACTTTATAAAACACAATGGAGGGCTATTTTTTAATTAACATAAAGTTTGGTGGCTAAAAGTTAAAATATTTGGAGTCTGAAAGTACCCAAAAAGCTTTCATAAAACCCCAAATCTTAAACCCCTCCGCCATTGTTGTTCAAAAACCAAGTCTTATCCACTTCTCTTCTTTCACACAACATCAATGGCGTAATTCACTCGATACACGAAAGATATATATATAGCAATTGCAATCAAAATCCATGGCGAATTTGCTACTATCATACGCTCAAATTCCTTTGAATTTCACCACCACAAACAACGCCATTATCGCCGGCGGCCATTCGCCCTTTTCCGGCGGAATTTATCGAAACTCCTTCGTCGTTCGTGCTTCCGCGGTGCCGAATGCTACCAGAAGAAAGAAGCAGCAGCAGAAGGAAGACGAGGCGTCGTTGTTATCGGCAACGACAATGGAGAAGGGGCTGAGGTTGTTGTTCATGGAGGATTTGATGGAGCGTGCTAGGAGTCGAGATGCCGCCGGTGTTTCGGAAGTGATTTACGATATGATTGCGGCCGGTCTCAGCCCTGGACCTCGGTCTTTCCATGGATTGGTTATTTCTCATGTGCTTAATGGTGATCATGAAGGCGCTGTAAGTCTCTTTCTTTTGCTTTTGAATTGCGCTCAATTTGTGTGATTTGGTACTCAATTTGTGTAATAGAAAAGTTCTTTAGGTTTTGCTTATAAATTTGAAAGTCCTTCGGGCAATGTGACGGTATAATGAGAAATCATGTCTTTCCAAAGATTGTTTGTGATATATATATATATATATCTATCTAGAGGGAAGTTCATTTGTAAAACCAAAAAAGGGTATAAACCGTGTAAACTCATGGTTGCATAGATAAATCAATGAAAAATCTTTTGTGGGGTTGTTTAATTTGACGAAAATGTTTCATGGACTTCATTTTTTGATGTAACTTTTTCATATTTTGGTGTTTTTAATGTAGAATGAAAAGAAGTTTCATGGGAATAAGAAAAAGACGTGAAACAATTTCATTTTTACGTAAAAAACACCGAAATATGAAACAATTTTAACAAAAATTGAAGTATATGAAACATTTTCATCATATTAAACAACTTCATGAACCAATTTCATTGATTTAATCTATAGAACTACGAGCTTGCACGGTTTATACCCTTTTTTGGGTTTACAAATGAACTTCCCTATATATATAATGGTTCAAATGAGAAGTGCTAAAAAAATGAGAAGTAGAGAAGCGATCTCCACCACTCATCCGGTCAATAAAGGCGGCTTTGACCGGTTATGGTGGACGCGATCACATAGGATTGACGTGATTCATGGGAGGGTGGAGATTATTAAAGGAGGGGACCCGGTCAAAGCCGCCTTTATTGACCGGATGAGTGGTGGAGATCACTTCTCTACTTCTCGTTTTTAGCACTTAATTTGAACCTAATACTATATATATATGTATATAGGGGTGGGTTCAAATGTGAACCACTTTTTGTTGTGAACGTGAGGACAACCGAGAGCGCGACACGTGACGGATGACTAGGCGCCACGTCAGATTCACGGCGGATGACTAGGCGCGATTCATGGGAGGGCCATGAATTAAAGAGGGGGACCACACTCAAAGTCGCCACGTGTCGCGCTCTCGGTTGTCCTCACGTTCACAACCAAAAAGTGGTTCACATTTGAACGTTCCTCTATATATAGGGTCAAGTTCAAATGAAAACTCATTTTTCATTGTGAACATGAGGACAACCAAGCACACCACATGGCATATTGACTGTGAATAATCATGTAGTTCAGAGTGAATAACACAACATTCAACATTATTGACTCCGGATAACACTGAATGCTGTGTTATTCACTCTGAATAATACATGATTATTCAGAGTGAATTTGCCACATGACGCGATCTCAGCGGTTCTCACGTTCGCAATTAGATTTGAGTTTCCATTTGTGAACCAACAAAAGATTATAAAGTATGCAAACCTATGAAATCCTATAAAATTCTATGATACGTTTCCACATTTCATATTTTCATATTTCCATAATAATTGACTTTCTATATATTTCATATTTCCATATTTCTTATGAATCCATATCGTCCCTTGATTATTTTGATCAACGACTATGATTAGGTTTACGAGTTTATACTCTTTTAGTGGTTCACAAATGAAACCGACTCTCTCTCTCTCTCTATATATATATATATTTATATTTTATTATTGCTTCGTTCATTTCATTAAGGATAGATTCATGACTGTTTTTGATCAATGTAGCAATCTTTTTGCTGCAATGGATACTTGATAGTGAAATTGTTTGAAAATCAATGCAAAGTTTTCTAGTTGAAGTGTTGTAGTGAAGTTTAAAGTAATTTCCAAATCTGTTTTTTCAAGTGTTAAAAAAGTTGTATGGTGTCAAGATTCATAAATTAAAGTGTACTTTATTTTATGTGTAGTATGTTTTTGTGCTTATGCTTGAGATAGATGGAACTGCTTTTTGGGTTATGATCCATTTTCTATATACGTGTTTGATGTCATCATTGAAGATATTGAGTGGTAAATATATATTAAGAATCCAGCTGATGTGAATCCCATGTAACTTGGGCTTCAGAAATCTGCTTATGCTGAACTTTTGAGCAGAAGATTTTCTTACTTTATATAGAGAGATTATTTATGTAACAGTTTCACAAGTCAATGCTCGTGTATCAGAATTTAAAATTGATATCAATGTTATTTCTTGCACAGGATGGGTATTTTTCAGTCCGTGTAAATGATTTTCTCATCGACTAGTTTTGCAACATAGTAGGCATGATGAACGACAAACAAATGAAGTAACGAATCCTGTTGACTTCTAATACAATTTTGTTGTCATACAACCATTTCGAGATCAATATATAAAATTTAGCGCCCTATGTTTGGTTGATTGTGTTGCCAAGGCAGAGATTACTAATCCAAAGCTCTATCCTTTAAATTTGTAGTATGGTTGTTCAAAGAATTGGTAGGCAATTTCATTTCCTATGTTGCAATCATAAACTGGGAGTGTCTTCACATTTACCAGCGAAATGCAGATGAACGCACTGAGGAGGGAACTGAGTGAAGGCCTTTGCCCTCTCCCTGAAACCTTTACTGCATTGATTCGTTTGTTTGGTTCAAAAGGGTTCTCTACAAGAGGTTTAGAGCTTCTTGGAGCAATGGAGAAACTGACTTTCGATATCCGCCTTGCTTGGCTAGTTCTTATTGGTAAACTTATGCCTCTCAGAATATGCAATGGTTTCATCTTTGTACCTTTGTCTGAAAATGTTCTTACAATTTAATTTTATCTAATTGTCGTTTGTGATCAGAGGAACTTATTAGAAGCAATCACTTGGAAGATGCCAACAAAGTGTTTCTAAAAGGTGCCGAGGGTAAGCTCAAAGCTAGTGATGAGATTTATGATCTTCTGATCGAAGAAGATTGTAAAGCTGGGGATCATTCTAATGCATTGACCATAGCCTATAAAATGGAGGAGGCCGGCAGGATGGCTACCACTTATCATTTCAATTGTCTTCTTAGTTGTCAGGCAAGTCAATTATTGTGGTAGTGTCTTATTGTTTTCCGTGCGTTTCCGAACTTGCTTTTGACACCAAGGAAGTAAACGTAGTGTTATGTAAAGGGACAATCTGTAAATAATCACTTCCAGTATGCTAAACATTTTTCAAGCATCAAATGCTTCACAAGTATAAGAAAATATTGAGGTTGATTGTCACTGCATTCGGTTACTATTGGGGGGTTCTCCCACAATCGTATAGACTGTTTCAGAATTGAAACAATGCAACTAAAATAGAGATTATGGGTTCACCACTCTGTAGTTTTAGCACTTGATAGGTTCATGCTCCTGGTAGATTACTTATCTATGGACTCCTTTTGCTTTTTGATCAAAAAGTTGTGTATGTTTTTTACGTACTTCTCTCACACACATAATACTATATGCTAAATACTCACAGTCACACACACTCCTTACCTTTGGTGAGGTCCGAATCCTTGATCTCTTGGGAGGTTGGGATCTACCACTAACCTGGATATCCCTGGACCATAGTTGGGAACGATTTTGATGCATCTCTTATGTGAAAATAATTTGTAATCTGTTTTTTGGGCTGCAGGCAACATGTGGAATACCTGAAATTGCCTATGCGACATTTGAGAACATGATTTATGGGGACGGTAAATAAAAATTTAGTTACTAATGTACATGTGTTAAAATATTTCGCTCATACTTGTTCTTTTTTTATTGTTCTGGTCTATTACTTCATGATAAGTCATAACCCACTCGTAATGGACCTATTTTGTTGATATTTTTTCTATGGAATTTGTTAAATCTTCTTAAAGACCATTTGCATGCATTTAAATATTATTATTCAACGGGATTGTTGCTGTGGATCCTGAATTTTTGTATATCCCTTATCCTTGTTACAATATAGACACATCAACCGTAGGTAGTCTTTGTAAGCAATTTGGTCGGTTCGAATTAGAGGTTTCTGTGGAAGATTAGCCAGGGAGTTTAATGTGTGATATTTAGTATTTTTTCATGTCATTGTTTTGGATTTTCTATTTTTAGTTTCTTTTCAGTTTCTTAAATATAGCCAAGGATTTGAATTTTAGTGCACATTGAAAGTTGATTAAGTGGTATATCTACATCTGACTGTTTCTTGCTGCTTTGGTTAGTCAGATATGTTTATCAAGTTCTTTTTCTACTTTTTTGTGGTTACCAATGATATCTTTGGATTACAGATACCATGAAACCCAACACAGAGACATATAACTGGATCATCCAGGCTTATACAAGGGCAGAATCTTCTGACAGGTAATTCAGTAAGTTAACATATAATATATGTCCAGTGTCTGTCTTATTTATCAAAACCACCGTTATAATATTAGAGTGATAGTCAGCTTGAGACTTGCTTCATAGATTTTGCTTGACACTCTGCCTTTGTTTAGCCAAAATTTTGGTTATTTTCTTCGTTCTTTTACGTTTCTTCAATGAGATTCTTTGGCTCTTTTGTTATGAATTAGTTCAGTAGTTACCAGTTGCATGTGGTCCCACACGTTTTGTGTCCGGTGCATAAATTTGTGTGGCGTTTTATTGTCTTTTTTATAGTTAATTTATGTGTTGTTGCTGTTCCATATTTCCTTTGAAGACAAGCACATACAGAGACCGAGACACAATGACACATAAATGGATACATATATGTACATATGTGTGTGTATATTTACTTGTACACATATTTAAAATGAAACATGTCCTTCATGGATGGACCAACTTCTAAATATAATGTAGGTGATTCTCACAAATTTTCTTACCTTTATTTGATTTGTAAAACTTTTTAACCGGAAGTATTCTCGACATATAGGGTACAAGATGTTGCTGCAGTACTTGGCATGATGGTTGAAGATTATCGTCGTGTACAACCTGATGTGAGGACCTATGCGTAAGTCACTTCTTCCACCTTTATTACTACCTTTTTACAGTCTGGTTGGAAAGCAATAGGAGCTTTATGCTTCCTCCCTGCCTAAATGGATCCATATTCACCAAACTTCTGTGTCCAAATAAGATTAGTGTAGACTATAAACGTTTTTTTAAATCATTATCACTGAAGTCAAACTACAATTCAAGATGATGAAAAATGAGTTGTGCTAAAAATGAACTAGTCAATTAGTAATTGTAGAAGTATGATCTATTTATTTAGGTTCCTAAGTTGTGTGTGTATATAAATGAGAAGTGCTAAAGTTGTATAGTGGAGAAGTGATCTCTAGCCATTCATCCGGTAAAAAATTGCGACTTTGATCGCGAAGCACCGGATAATTCCTCGCATAGGCTGCAGAAGACGGAAGGGTAGTTTCGTAACTTTTACAAGTATATGATAAACAAGTTCATATATGAATTTTGTGATTGATATATGAATTACACAGGTTCATGTATGAATGTATAATATATGAATCAGTTAAAAATAGTTAATATGTAAATTACACAGGTTCATGTATGAGCGTATAGTTCATATATGAATTAGTTAAAAATAGTTGATATGCGAATTACATAGGTTCATATATGAACGTATATATGAATTACAGGTTCATGTATGAACGTACAATTCATATATGAATCACTTAAAAATAATTAATATGTGAATTATACAAGTTCATATATGAACTCGTTTTCGGCCTATTTGTAACAATTATGAAATTACTCCTCTAGTTTTGGCATAGCCGCGAATTTTGACTAGTCAAAGCGCCAATCTGACCGGTCAAAGCCGCAAACTTTGACCAGTCAAATTTGATCTGTGTCGTATGAAGGGCTTTGGATCACTTCTCCACTTCACATTTTAACCTATGGCTATATGTGTATATATATGTATATTCATGTAGGGTTAAGTTCAGTGGATAACCGCAAAAGGTGAAAAACTGAGGAACACCCTAGTAACCATACATTTGTACGGTATAACATACATGCATGTAAGTATATTGTAAGTAAATTTTCCAGTAATAGGAACCAGGAAACATCATTAATTACTTGTATGCACATGTGCATACAGTATAGATGGATGCTTATTAAGGTGTTCCTCACTTATTCACTTTTTTGGGGGGTTTTCACATGAACCTTAGTCTATTAATGTAATCCTCTCTTAAAAAGATTTAGAAATTACTTAGAGAAATTTCTTTGAAATGGGTGAATACCTGATTTAACAGAGAGTCACAAGTAAGTTGGTCTGCCGTTTACCATGTAACTGTTTCAATTTTCACTTGTTTCCATTGATTGGTAATCTTCTATTTGTATCATTAATCATTTTAGTATCATTTCAGGCTATTGGTCGAATGCTTTACCAAATATTGTTCAGTAAGAGAAGCTATTCGACATTTTCGGGCCCTTATAAAAATTGATGGCGGAATTAAAGTTCTATACAATGAAGGAAATTATGGAGATCCTCTTTCTCTATATCTTCGGGCTTTATGTAGAGAAGGTACAACTTTATTCATGCTTTCCAATTTTGAGTAAATGACGCTTAACTTTAAACTTTTGGCTTATCATCTAATACACCAACTTGTTCCCCTTTCCAATGTTGAATAATTGAACTTGAATGACCAAATCAGACTAATTAAAACAACATTTTCATGTGAGCATCAGTTATATTTTTTCTGTATCATATGAGAGCAAGTGGATGACCTGGTCAAGGAGACATACTTACTCATGCACTAATGCAGTAAGGATCTGATATTTAATTCACAGTTAGCAAAGTAAGCAGTCAAATGTAGGTTACAGACTAAATTTGCATTTTAGCCAATATAGTATGATAGAGAAAGGTTCAAATGAGAAGTGCTAAAAAAAAATGAAATAGAGAAGTGATCTCAACCGTTGATACGGTTGAGATCAAAGTTGACTAGTCAAAGATTGCGGCCTTGACCGGTCAAAGCCACAATCTTTGACTAGACAAAATTCGTAAGGACGCGCATGAACAAGGGGTATTTTCGTAAATGTTACAATCAGGCCGGAAAAGGGTTCATATATTAATCTTCATATATTTTCTGTGTAATTCATATATGAGGATTCATATATGAATCTTCATATACTTCATATCTGGACTATTTGTAAAATTTACGAAATTACCCCTGTGTGTGGTACAGTCATTGCAAGAAATTATTTGGTGCTTCGCTGTCAAAGCCGTCTTTATTGACCAGATGAGTGGTGGAGATCACTTCTCTACTTCTCCAATTTTTAGCACTTCTCATTTGAACCTAATACTAGTATGATAAGGTATTATTATGACATTGCTAGCTGATCTTGTGTTTCCTTATACTTCATTAATACTCAACAGAAAAAAACGAGCATATAGGAATTCAACTTCTCTGATTTTTTTTTTTTCAAACTTAATGTCCTGGTTTTTATGATCGGTATCAGGAAGGATTGTTGAGCTGTTGGAAGCTTTAGATGCTATGGCTAAAGAAAATATGACTATTCCTGCCAGAGCAATGGTACTTAGTCAAAAGTATCGAACCATGGTTAGCACTTGGATTGAACCTCTGCAAACAGAAGCAGACGTAGGATATGAGATCGATTACATTGCCAGGTGTGTAAACCAGGACTCAACCTAATGTTATGAATCAATGATTAGAAAGTTTAATTGTGAAGAACAAGTCACAATTAATATTCTGAATAAGAATTGAATCATTAAATTGAAAGAACGTGCTGTTGAAATCAAATTACAATTCAAACTAACTTTTAGACAAAATTTCCTAATTTGGTGAACATTTTTGTATTCTTTTAATTAGTACCTACAGATTCTATATTGTCATTCCATCATCATGCAACATTTGAGTCAATTGTGATGAAATGTTTCTACATGAATTATATGCATTCGTATCTTAGCCATAGTGTTGTTTGGCGCTAAACTTGAGTTTAGTCATTGCTACCCATAAGGAAATCCTTTTTATGGTTGTAATGTACAATAAAGTTAATAAGGAAGCTAAGAAAGCAGCAAGAGAATCTAGAGAATGATGCACTTATTGGAAAACATGAACAAAAGAGCAGGACATCATGTATAGATGAGGAGTATGCAATGTTGGAGGCTTTGAGGAACACTTAGGAAATGAAAGGTTAGAGACTAAGCGGGAATAAAGGATTCTGTATGCAGTAAGCATTGCAAGGACGAAGTAGTTAGGAGTGCTATATATCTTTAGTTGAGATACGTTCTACGTAAATATGGAGAAATGATGAGTATGTCAATCATACGATAAGAGTAGGTGGCTTGAAATGACCAAAAATGTCAAAAAGTCTGTGTTCGTAGACTTCCATTGAAGTCAAATGGTACATATGGATCAACTATTCTATGCAAAATCAACCCATTTATTCCATTATTTTCAAGGTTCGGGTTGCAATGAGTAAAACGTTTACCAATGGGTCAAATGGGTTAATGACATCAGAACAAACATATGGTTATGGGTCACCATAATGATCCAAAGAACCGATAATCCGTTTTGACACCAGTATCCATTTGGATCGAATTCTCTCATTTGCCTCCTCTAAATTTTTTAGATTCAGCATTTATATCAACTTTTGAATAATTTTTAGCTCAAAATATAATATGAATTGTATAAACATATTGTGAAATTTCAGGAAACAATGCCAAATTTTACATAATTTTATGATACAGGGCAGGCGCCATGTTATGAAACTGTATGATAATGTTACAATTAGGCACCAAATGGTATAAACTATTTAGAAAGGTATATCATTAGTATGAAACGTTTCAAAATGATATGATATGGATCAAGAAATGATACGAATCATACAATCTCTAAACATGTTATGAACTAATATTTAATGTAATAATCAATATATCTATCCTTAGGCTATGTTTGGCAAACTCGCTGATAAGCTAGCTGGTATCTGATAAGTTAGCTGTTGACTGATAAGCTAGCTAGTAGCTGATAAGCTAATTTATGAACAAATTATGTTTGGCAAAAGCTAGCTTATGGGTATGTAAAATGACTAAAAAGGGTATATTGGGATATAATAATTAATATTAATAAGGGTATAATTGGAAAAGGCTCCAAAAAGCTCCAAAAAGCTACCTCCAAGTAGCTTATAAAAAAGCTAGCTTATAAGCTACTTTTTCTCCATCCAAACATGTACACAAAAAAAAGCTAGCTTATAAGCTAGTTTGTGTTTACCAAACAATGTCTTAATCCAACACTTTTTACGTGTTTATGTTTACAGTTTACAATAAATTTCTATCAGTAACTTTGATCATGTACTCTTTTTTTTACAACTATATATGTAATATACATTATCTACGTGCATTAAGTTTCATGTATTTTATGCAAGTGAGGCTAACCTTCTACTACGTCAACCAGATATATCGAGGAGGGCGGGCTTACAGGTGAACGCAAGAGATGGGTCCCACGAGAAGGAAAGACTTCATTAGATCCAGACGTTGCTGGATTTGTGTACAAGAATCCCCTAGAGACCTCATTCAGACAAAGATGTGTCGAGAATTGGAAGAGGTATCACAGAAAGATACTACGAGCTTTGCGCAATAGAGGTCCGTCACTCTTGGGTGACGTTTCGGAATCTGAGTACGTACGAGTTGTGGAGTGGCTGTATCATGTCCTCAAACGCCCTAATAAAAATGCATTGAAGCCTAAGGCTGCGAGTAAGATGGTTGTATCTGAGCTAATGGAGGAACTTGAAGCACAAGGTCTGCCTACTGATGGAAATCGGAGTGTGCTTTACCAGCGTGTTCAGAAGGCTAGAAGAATAAATCGGTCCAGAAACAAGCCACTGTGGGTTCCTCCTGTGGAAGAGGAAGAAGAAGAGGTATTTTCGTCCCCTAATCTTTAGTTATCTGTTTAATTGTGTGTGTGTATATATATATAGAGAGAGAGGGGGGGGGGGGGGAAGGGAAGTCACATGTGATTTTGCATTAACGGTCAAAAAAACATGTGTGAATCACATGTGATTCGACTGTTTTCATATTCTCTTAAATAGGTCTGTTCTTGTTTGAACATGACCCCCCCTCTCTCTCTCTCTCTATATAAAATATATATATAAGAGAGAGAGAGAGAGAGAGAGCCCTTTGATCTGTAGTGCAAGGTGTGGGTGTAATCCATATCTGTGAGTCCCCCGGTTCAAACCATGGGCTCCGCTCCTCTGCTAATGGGATGCATGTATTGATTTATGTCCCCCAATGATGACTGTGGGACCGGTATGGTGGGGGAACCTCAGAGGGTTGTCTACTCTTTATATATATGTGTGTGTGTGAGTACCAGGGAAGTAATCTGTAACATGCACAACAGCACAAGTGCATACAAGTAATCTGTAACATGCACAAGTGTATATGCACATGTGCATAACATGAACATGTGCAGAAAGACCCATAAATTTTAATTACTTGTATGCACATGTGCATAATGCCTTTGATGAACGGTTACCACAATGTTCCTCAAATTTTCATTATTTGGGTTGTTTTTCCTGAATTATATATATATATATATGTATGTATGGGGGTGGGTTCAAATGTGAACTATTTATTGGTTGTGAACGTGAGGACAACCGAGAGCGCGACATGTGGTGGATGACTAGGCGCCACGTCAGATCCACGGCGGGTGACTAGGCGCCACGTCATATCCACGGCGGGTGACTAGGCGCGATTCATGGGAGGGCATTGAATTAAAGAGGGGGACCACACTCAAAGTCGCCACGTGTCGCGCTCTCGGTTGTCCTCACGTTCACAACCAAAAAGTGGTCACATTTGAACTTTCCTCTATATGTATATATGCATATATATATTTATATATATATATAAAGAGAGAGAGAGAGAGAGAGAAGAGAGAGAGAGAGAGAGAGAGAGAGAGAGAGAAGAGAGAAAAGAAGAGAGAGAGGTTCAAATGAGAAACATAACTTTTTAAGAGAACGTGAGAAGCAATCTCAACCACTCATCCGGTCAATAAGGGCGGCTTTGACCGGTCCCCCCCTTTAATAATCTCTACCCTCCTATGTCGCGTCAATCCTCCGTGATCACATCCACCGTAACCGAAGATGAGTGGCTGAGATTGCTCCTCACGTTCTTTTAAATTGATATGCTTCCCGCATGAACCTTCCTCTCTCTCTCTCTCTATATATATATATATATATATTTGTGTTTGTAAAACACATAATATGGATTTCTTTCTTGCACAGATTGATGAGGAGGTGGAAGAATTAGTATCTCGGGTCAGGCTAGAAGAAGGGAACACAGAGTTCTGGAGACGACGGTTTCTTGGAGAATGCTTAGATGCTGAATATGGAAAATCAGCAACAATCGAAGTAGAAGCTTCAGATGTCTCCGACGATCCCGATGGTTCCGAGGATGCGACTAAACAAGCTGATGATGATGAAGCAGACAAAGAGGAAGCATTGGAACAAACCGAAGGCCAATCCGGCGACACAGAAGTGGTTAAGGACAAAGAAGCCGTTGCTGCAAATCCCCTTCAAATGATCGGTGTCCAATTGTTTAAAGGCGATAATACGCCAGCTAGATCAAAAAAATCACAAAAAAGATTAGCCCGAATCGCAATGGAGGTACAAATAGTAAAAATGACATTTGGTAGTGAGGGTTGGGTTCTGGTAAGAAGTGCCAAATTTGGTGAGAAGTGGTTATCAACCGTTGGATGAGAAATGGACAAATATTAGGATGAGATGCACCATGATAAGATGCACTGGATCAATTTCTTTAAGCTGCAGTTCATGGGAGGGTATTTGATTAAAAGTGGTCAACGGTTTAAGAGTACTTCTCACACTTCTCACCCAAAATAGCACTTCTCACATGATCCCCTGCCTTGGTAGTGATTGTTATTTTTTGATATATTCTGAAAATCTTCATATTTTTTTTTTGAGTATATTATCTATTTGGTCTCTGTGGTTTACACTATATTGCACTGTTGGTCCCTATTTTGAAATAATTATAGAAAAGTTCCCTTTAATTTACATTAGATTGCACTATTGCTCCCTAACGCTGCCTCCGTGTGAAATCAATATGTTAAGCACAGGGACCAACAGTGCAATATAGTGTAAACCATAGGGACCAACAGTGCAACATAATGTAAACCACAAGGACCTTTTCCGTAGTTATTTTATTTCAAAATAGGATCAACGATGCAATATAGTGTAAACCGCAGGGGACCAAATATGTATTTTACTCTTTTTTTTTCTATGGATCTCAGAACGACGATGATGAAGACTGGTTTCCGGAGGATATACAGGAGGCACTTAAGGAGTTGCGTAATAGGAAAGCGTTTGACGTATCGGATATGTACACGATTGCCGATGCTTGGGGTTGGACGTGGGAAATGGAACTACGGAATACTCCCCCTCGACGCTGGTCACAACAATGGGAGGTAGAGCTTGCCGTGAAGCTAATGGCGAAAGTAAGTTTTGGATTTTAAAAAAAATAAGTTGTGATGTTTTTTTTTTATTTGTATTGATTGATTGTAACAAGTAAATCGATTTCCAGGTGATACAGTTGGGTGGGAAACCAACGATTGGAGACTGTGCGATAATTCTTCGTGCAGCGATACGAGCTCCTTATCCTTCGGCCTTCTTGGAGATTTTACGGATAACACATAGCCTCGGTTATGTGTTTGGGGGGTAAGCTAGAAGTCATCTCATAGATATATTTTGGTTTTACTTTTTTATCATTTATAAAGTACCACTTGCAGTCGGTTAATAGGGTTGGTTATTAGGACTATGCCCACAATTAAACGGTAAAGAGTAAAAACTATATAAATATTATAATTATTTTGAAATAATTATGAAAAAGTCCCTGTGGTTTACATTATATTGCACTATTGGTCTCTGTGGTTTACACTATATTGCCACTGTTGGTCCCTATTTTGCCAATAGGGTTAGGGACCAATAGTGCAATATAGTGTAAACCACAGGGACCAACAGTGCAATATAGTGTAAACCACGGGGACCAATAGTGCAATATAATGTAAGCCACATGGACCTTTTCCGTAATTATTTCAAAATAAGGACCAATAGTGCAATAAAGTGTAAACCACAGGGACCAAATATGTAATCACCCAATTACATTAGATGTTGAGAAAGAAAATATTTCCTGTACTGTAATAACTTTAGTTCTAATTACGGGCATGTTCAAATGAGAACCATAAATATTTTGAGAACTGAGGAACCAAATATTCATGCTTTATTCATGATTTATATTGTGACAGATGAAATTAAAAATGCATGATATTCATAATTATTCATAATGAATAATGCATGATTAGTTGGTTCATAGATTCTCAGAATATTTATGGTTTTCATTTGAACTCTCTGTTAAAGTTACATGCTACTTTTTAAACATACGATTTATTTAATAAGTTATAGAGGTTAGACTTGTTCAGAAAGTATGTATGCAAATAATATCCCATCCTTTTTGTCCTGCAGTCCGTTATATGACGAGGCCATCACTTTATGCCTCGATCTTGGAGAACTCGATGCAGCTATCGCGATCGTTACAGACCTGGAAACAAGCGGTATATCGGTCCCTGATGAGACACTCGATAGGATCATTCAGGATAAACAAACAACTCGTGCTAACGTAAATGGTACATCTTTGTAAGTTGACCAATTTTTTTGTTGCTGTTTTGTATGCTTTACTTGTGATTCCAATAGAAAACCATCTTGCCTTTTTGAGTATTTCTGAAACCGGAACTAGTGGTGATTATTATTTCAAATTTATCGCCACTATTCAGATGGTTCAGATATGATAAATACTTCTCGCCAACCGATTTCTCGGTAAGTTTGGAAAGTATAAGCCTTGGAGGTTGATGAGTCAGAAGCTAGACGATGATTAATAATCTAAACAATTTTATTAACCGAGTTTTTTTAAGTATCTGAGTTAAACACTTACTGTTTTTGAAACAGGGGTCCTCATGTAAACAACTTTCTATCCTTTAGGGTAAGATGTACATAAATATATTATAATATAGGAAGCATGTAATTTAAATGTATTCATCTATATAAAAAAGGAATACAAACAATAATATTTTATATACATTGATAAATTCTATTTCTATTATAAAAACGAAGCTGTAACGACAATTAATTTTCTTTTTTGCTACCAGAAGTGCGTTTTACTTGGTTCTGTTACACTCGACTCTTCCACAGGTACCACTAGAAACTGTTTTGTGACGGTGAAAGTAACCTGCTGTGTATATACTTTTTTTTTTATCATTTCATTTCAGTTCAATACATACTTGATTCTTCTTTTTTAGGAAAAAAAGCACCACACTTGATTTCTTATGATTTCAATCTACATTGTCATGTTAGATCGAACAAATCCTACGATAATTGAATATAAAATTGATAATCCAGGTGTTCCAGTAATTTCTTAATCCACTTAGGTATAATTACTTGTTTATTTTAAAATTGTTTGTATGGTGGTGTTGATCTGTCTGTGTCTCATTGCTAGTCAAGAAGCAAGAACAGAGGGGATGGATAACACCACCATACAAACGAACTTCAAAATAAATAATTATGTTGAAGTAGATTAAGAAATTATTGGAACACATCGCTTTAAACCTGGATTATTCTCTTGATTTTCAAATTCTAGTGGAGTTGTTCGATCTGACTTGACGAGGAGATTGAAATCAGAAGAAATCAAGTGTGGTACTATGCTTTTGAACGAAAAAGAATCAAATATGTAATGGATTGAAATGAAATGGTCAAACCTATATACATGCACAAGAAATTAATTTTGGCCATCCATGGTAGTTGGGGAAGAGATGAATGTAACAGAATCAAGTTGAACTGTATAAATCCAAAAAGGAAAATTGACCGTCGTTATAACTCTTTTGTAATAGAAATAGAAATAGAAATTTATCAACGTATTTATGGTTACATTATTTTTATTCCTTTTTATATAAACTAATACACTTAAAATTAAATCTTTATTATATTATAGTAGGCGAAAGATCATTTGAGAAGTTGAGTTAAAGCGTGTGGAAATGGATCTGCACCCTAGATCATTTTTAATCTCAAGCCTACAATGACATGCCTTTGATACGGGAACTAATCCGGTGCATCTCATCATAATGTATATCCAACGGTTGATAAGCACTCATGCTTCTCATGTCAGTTCAACTTGGGGCATGAGTTGAATAACAAGGTGTGAATCCGAGCTCACTCCACGATCCTTGTTGACAACATGCTTTTTATTTCTCTTAACTTTTCGAGTTTTGCATACCCTAGATTGCGTATATTTGTGAATTTCCTAATAGGGTTAGGTTTTGGTGAGAAGTTGAGTTAACGTGAGAAACATGACTATTGATTATCAACCGTTATTGGATGCGTATTAAGATAAGATGCACCAAATCAATCCCCGTATGAAGCGTTGACCAATCAGTACCTGCCATGTGGCATAAAGAAAATTTTCAAAGAAAGAAGCTTAGTGAACCAGTTACGGTAGACCAGTTGTAGAGGGCCCGGTCGTGGCCCGATCTTTTTCCTAGATATCGGTAACTGGTTGCATGGATGGTGTTTATAATTAGGCTGCAACCGATTAGGCTGTAACCGATTAGGCTGTAACCGATTAGGCTTCGAGCTTAGTTCCAGTTAACAAGGGTGGGGTTACAAAAAACATGGTTGGTTGGCCTTTTTTTAGATGGACTGAAAAGAATACTTTGGGATTGTTTACTAAATGCTTATTGAGCAAGTGTTTATAGTCACATAACATTTCCAATCATCAAAATGGATTGATGATAAGCATTTATAACCTGATAAATGCTTATTGGGTAAGAGTTATCACCACTGCCAGGTAAAACACTCGATGTTTGTCTTCATTCTTACAGAGTAAGATTCTTGGTCTCTGTTATGTTCACCCGGTAAGGTGATTGAAGCAGTAAGCGCTTACCATGATACATGTTTAGTAAACAACCCTTGGAATTTGATGGAATTGGAATTGGTAGGATTTGACTTTGGATTACGGGAACCAGACCACCCCTTACCCATTGTTCTCGAGTTTTTCTACAGAGAATATTGAAGGGGAAGGAAAGTAGAAGGGAAAACATGTTGTATTCTCGAGTTTTTTTAAGGAGATAAAAGGAAAGAAAAAGGGAAGGAAAATAAGGTGGATTTTCCTTCCAAAACTTTCACTAGTGCAAAATAGGCTTTTACAAATGGATGTTTTGGGCTTTATACATGTTTTTGGAAATGTGTATATGACTTGTTTATGAAAGTCTTGAACGTATATACATTGTTCCAAAACCGTGTATAAAACCCATCATTTTACACGGTTCCATAACCGTGTAAAGAGGACATAACTGTGTATAAACTAGTTATTAAGAGCCCGGGCTTCGCACCGGGTTATAAACTAGTAGATTTGATCATAAATAGTAACATGGATTTATATGAAACATAAAGTTTTATATATGTTTTTTTTTTTTTTGAGAAGGTTCATCTGGGCTTTGCTCAGATTACATCCTTGGCAATTTTTACCTAGAGTTAAGACATGCTCCCCTGGGATTAATACTCAGTGGTCACCAATTGCGCACACATGGATTTGAACCCGGGTGGGAGCTACCACCTTTTAGGAACTTACTACTACGCCACACCTTGGTGGTTGAGTTTTATATGTTGTTATATGAAAGGTTTAATAAAATAAATAAAAATATTTAATAAATCAAAAAATAAAAAATTTTAATTTTAAGAGATTTTAACTTAAAGCTTAAGGGAAAATATCACGTACTTACCATTAGTTTAATGAAATAATTTGTACCAATAGTTTAATGAAATTATTTGATTATATTTTTGTTAAAGTTATAATAGTTTATAATTAACCAATAAAAGAAAATGCATTAATAATAAAGAAAATGTCTTAATAATAAAGAAAATAAAAAAGTAACAAAACGTTAATTATGTAATTTGAAAATAAAAAATATAAAGATTACTATAAGAACCAAATATGTAATTTAATCAAATATTTTTTGGATGAATTAGCGACTTAATTTAACAAAGTTGGATGGATGGACGAAAATAAAATAAAAGTTATAGAAATAAAAAAAAAACAGTTTTTAAAGATGAGGACTAAAAGTGTTATAATATCATATTGCAGGAATGAAAGTTGTACATTAATCGTCAAATTTACTATTCATCAATTCTAGTAAATGTTAAATATTTTGATTTAATGTCACCATTGCTTAAAAGTGACTTACTAACCCTTCATAAAAATATCTATCTTACATGGTCTTTATGAATAGAACCCTGTATAAATGTAATCATTTATAAAAAATGCAAACATTTGTCTACGTTTTTTTTAATATAACTATGTACAATTGTAATAATTTTACACGATTTTCACAAAGGAACAGTGTATAATTGTAATCATTTATACAAAAAATGTAGACATTTGTACATGTTTTTTTTAACTTAAACCGTGTATAATGAAATTTATTTATATTTTTAATATTTTCCTTAATTTTGTTACCATCCATATCCCAAATGCTGGTGAAGCTGCATTATATCCGATAAGCTACACTACCAAATACGATTTCAATTGGAATAAACACACATATATAGAGGAGAGAGATTTAAACAACGTTAACCGGATATATTTTTAATGGTCGTAACACTATTACTACCAAAAAGGGAGTTTTTTTTACAGCAAAATCCGTTGGAAATAAAAGTTTTTGATGGATTTCTAGTGAATTTGTCGATTAGAATAGTAGTTGTTGGAAACCTCGATTTCTTGTAGATCTGACTTTTTCGGTTGATTCACGAAATCTACCATAAATTTGCTGATAACTTTTTCTTCCGACATATTTTGCTGGATTTTTAGATCGCAGGATCTGCTTTTCGTCAACAATGCTGTGGCGGATTGGTTAACACTTGGGGGGTTCATGCCCTAACCGAGTTCGAACCTTCCCGTGCGCATACCTGGTGACATTTAAGTGGGGCCATGTTTAGCCTTCAAAATTGCCGGGATTAGTCGGGCTTTGGTCCGGACACCCTTAAAAAAAGATGTGGCTTTTCCAGATGGTCTGAATCTACCAGAATAGTCGGATCCATCGGAAATTGAGGCTTCTAACGACTGCTTCCAGCCTGGAAACTTTTTATTTTTGACGGATTTACCTTTTTTTCGGAGTGATATTGTTAATTGTTAAATATATATGTGGTGTAAATTTCAAAGATGGGATTGAACTGACAATTCGAAGACATGATGGAACACTATTATTAAAGAGTTATCATCTATCCCTATTGTTTCACATTAAATATGAGTATAAAAAGATGGATGTATTTTTTTCAAACTTTAAAGGAATGGATCTATAGGTTCAAATAAGAAAGATAAGAATATTGAAAACCTAAGAATTATACATCTTCATCCGCATCATAAAGTAGGTAAGCAAATGGTGGTTTATATATCTATTTTTAAACACTTACTATAATAAAAAAATTGATCAGTTTATAGGACCTCTAAAACTTAACAAATAATCGTCTAATAAAATGTTTTATAGGATAAAAAAAATTATATCTAAAAGTGTTACAATAAGTTTATAAGACGTTTTTGAATGTAGTAACAAGTTTTTTTAGAACGGTTTCAAAATAAAGTGTCATATTAGCTAATTTTATAGAAAGATTTGAAAAAATATCCTATAAATCACTTTGGGTGTGTCCTATAAAATAGTTAATAAGACGCTTTATTAATTTGAAGAATATTCTAAAAACCTTGTAACGATACTAAAAATGTTCTATAAATTTTTTGTAGCATTTTTAGATAGAGTGATTTTTTGTTTAGTCTTATAAAGCATTTTATTAAGACACACATTTACTTAGACATACTATAAATTCAATTTTATTGTAATGGAATGGATTCTTTTATTGGATTATACCAATGATCATTTACATTTACATATGAATAATTTATTTCAATGTGTTCTCGACCTTTTTGCCTTTGTATTTTATACATAGATATAAGTCCAAACCAATCATTAATTGAAGCATACATCAATGCTAATTCATTTCATCAAATATTCTAGGGTTAGTTTAAATGATAACAAGACTTATTTCTTTGGGTTCTTCAAAAATTAGAGATTACTGGTTCGGGTCCTGCAGATTACCTTCTAGAATTAATCGATATAAGCATAAGCTAGCTTGAACCTTTATTGTTAACAAGAATAACACATTGTGTGTAACAATTTTCAAAACTAATTAATATTCCCAATCTATATATATTATCACAACCACTCTAGCTCAACACTTTATATTGTTAAATAAACACCACAATTCAAAAATTATCACAAAATAAAATAAAAAACAAGTGTTGTTGAGAAGGAATTAATAGAATTAACTAGCTAGCTTAGATGATGTAGTTTAATTCGATCCTTTTATTTGATTGTGCCCAAGATAGAAACATTTGATGATGCTACAACGTAGCTACAATTTGACACAAAATTATCAAACCTATATATGACTGACCAAATAAATTGCGTAGGAAATTAACACTCATAATCAATTTTAAAAACTAAAAACATACAGATACAAAGAAACAAATATATATGATACGCAGAAATTTGAAGCCATAAATGGTGCAATCACACATTAGTAGCAGCATCCAAAGCCATGATGGTGCTAAGATTCATGGGCGACATGTAGTCGGTTGAGCCCGATAGAATTTGTTGTACAATGAGTCGGTTTGCTCGTTCGGATGGATGGAATGCATCCCAAAACGCGTAAATGTCTCTGTTGGGACATAAGTTCGATAACGCTGTGCACAGGCCGATTCCGTTAAATGGCCCTTGTCCGCAACATGCTACCTTTGAGGTAACAAATCCTGCTCGATCAACAAAAAACTTAATTATGATGTCAAAATCAATAATAAATGATGTTATATAACATGTATTTAGAAACTTAAGTTAACCTGTCTTATAGAAAAAAACCTCTATTTGATCGACCATAAACCTTCTTATTAGCTAGTTTTTTGAAAACTATTTCAAGCAATATTTCAATTAGGTTGATGAGCATTTTTCAACTTTATACCAATTTTTTTTAAGTTTCAACAATGTTATTTAAAAAGTATTTTTAAAAGGCTGCAGGGTTTTTTTCCCGTTTTTTTAATACTTATTCCTCTCATATAACTTCTATCAACTGATTTTTTCTCAAATATGTTTAATCAATAAGGTGGTTTTTATCAAACATGATTAGTATATCAAATAGTTTTTTATATCAAATATGACTAGTTTATCGCGTAATATGTGATTATTATCGAACATTGTTATTAACCAACAACTTGTTTATCAGGTAGTCTATAAAACGTTATGGGACAAAAGAATGATCAAACTTTACCGTATCTTTGAGGGTCGGAGATGAAATCGATGTTGGTTTGTCGAATATTGGCACCAATGAACACATTGCTCCCTATCTCACTGTTAAGACTATCGAGCATCGATTGGAGCTGAGGGTTAAACAAACTCGCTGCTAGTTGTAGCTCTGGTGCGCAAGCACCGTTTCGGCCACGTTGGGCTAGTTCCGATGGCACACACCCCAATGGTCCGGTACCCGTGACCAACACCCTTCGTAATCCCAATTCATAAAGCCTCTGAATTCATAACAACACATTCAATTAGCAACACTTGCACTTGGTATAAATAATTGCATTAATTAGTTTCGTGATTAGATCTAGCAGTCAACCAATCAACGACCACTCGATCTTTAGCTCGATCGATGGATATTTTTTGGTCGTTTTTAATCGGTCTATTGTGAATTCGAGTCTTGTTTTTATGCATTAAATTGAAAGATAGAAGCACATGGTGACTACCATGTTTCTTTCTTTTAGCAATAAGTATGATATTGACAGTTTCAACCACCTCTACCTTCCACTCTATAGACATTAATAAACTTAGTAAATCATTATCCATATCATGCATGAATTATAATATAATCGCTAATTAAAATCCTTGAATTGACCTTCAAAAGGGACCATAATATTTATTTCAAGAAATCAGAATAATTAAATGGTGCTATAATTATCAAGTATCCATGCATGAGGAACATAGTCAATAAGCAAAGATTTGAATGTCTAATATCAATAGTATTATTAGTTACTTAGGTGATCACATCTGTTAGCAAGAAAGCTTAAAATTAATCTGATTCATAAGAAGAACAAGAGAGGTGTAAGATGTTACTAAAGAAAAATCCATTTATTAGGGTTTTTTTTTATATGCAACTTTGTGTTTAATTTAGAAAAAGATGACACTTGGGTGTTGTATCCGTTACAAACCATATAATTCTAACAAAGTATACGAACTATTATATTAGGAAATATATATATATATATATATAATTATCATGGTTTATTAATTAGATTGAAATATATACACACACATATATATTGAAACTGAAAATATTCATTTATTATGACCATAACTTTAAATGAGGAAACAAAATGGAATCAAATCGTTTTTAGATTAGATGAACAACTATGATTGGTTTTGTATAGTTTGTTAGAATTACGTGGTTTGTAATTGAAACGTCCTGTATATATATATATATATATATATATATATATATCTAAATTAAAAATCGAACGGATGCATGTAGAGAGTTGTACGTACCGATAAAACCTTACGGTACTCGGAGATCAAGTACACAACATAATCTGGAAGAGAAAATTGTCTAGATCTTGCTGAGAATGGGACCAAATAGTAGTTGTTCACAAAGTCATTGCCTCCCAATGTGATAAGGGTCAAAGCTTGATTTACAAGCCTTTGAGTCTCTTGAGGGCCAATAATATCACTCACCCTTTGCTGATACTGCTCAAAGTATTGCATTTGCAATGTGATCCTAATAATGTTAACCTGCAAAGGAAACACCAAAATTACTTCAAGATTTCTTGAATATAAACACCAAATAGATCTCCAATTATAGCATCATCATTGTTATTTTCGACCCCACCATTGTGTGTAGTACGCAAAAAGTAGGTACCGTTTCGTAAAAAGCGGATCTTTTTACATGTTCGAAAAGGGTTTGTCGACCCCTCGAAAGTGCTTTTAACCATGCGAGTTTATAGAAAAAAATTCTATTTTTCGGAACTTACAAACTGGACTCCTGTGTCATTAAGTATCCCAACACCAGCAGAAGCAAAATTTGCACCAACTAGTAACTTTTCACCAGTGAGGGCTGGACTCAAATATGGCAATGTTGCTTCTTCCCCAATGGCCTGACCTGATAATTAACCAAGTTTTTGTTATGGCATGTTGATATATACATCATTATAAAGTGGTTGATTATCCACACTTTATTAACAATAGTAATACACCTAAAAGTGTGGAAAACTATAATAAAACGTGGATATATTTGGCGTTACAATTTTTATCAAATCTCTACATTTGAAAGTGTGAAATTATAGTAAAAATCACTGTATTAGTGTGGACAAATTATCTAAATTTTCACATTTTTAAACATGAAAAATTTGAAAAATAATTCTAAGGTGAACTTTTCTGTTTAACTAAATTTCACATTTAAAAGCGTGGACTTTTGAAATCAAACGTACACATTTATAAATGTGGAGTTTTTTCTTTTTTCTAACAATCTCCGTGTAAAAACTATTTGTCACCGGAAATTTTTCGAGGCTCAATGGAAAACCTCAGAAGAATGACAAATAATCAGGACCGTATGCATTTGTGTATAGCAGTACACAGTTGTATTTTTAGTTTTTATGTACGTGTGCATATTACAAATTACTATATATCATGCACAAAGGCATCCACATGAAAGGCTACTAGAGTATTCCCCAGTTTTCCGTTTTTTAGGTTTTCCCGACGTTATATATTTGTAAGACCACGAATAATCCGTATATTAAAGAATTAAAACAAATAAAACTCAACTGATAAGGTCAGGAATGTTAAATCCATTTGAGAACCGGCCAGTGGGACGATGAGTGGGATAATCGATCCCATAAGGAGGTGCATCGGCTCGTGCAGTGGTAGCCAAGTAGTTGTTATTGCCGTTGTCAACCAACGAGTCACCAAATACAAAGAAAGCTCTAGCCTCAGCTTCAAGAATACCATTTCTTAAAACTGCTAAAAACAAGCAGATGAAAATGGCAAATGAAGATTGTTTGCTAGCCATTATTAGGTATAGTATCAACTAGAATTTAGTTTGAGCAGCTTGGCTCTTGTAAGTGGAAAATGTATATAAAAACACACACAAAATGGTGTGTTTTTGGGGTGGTTCTGAAAAACAAGAAGGGGGGAATGAGGCCTATAAATATGCATTTTGGGAATTGATGATGACAAAAATAAAAAAATTGTACTCAGTACTGTTAAACCAATCCCAACTACACAAGGTTGTAGTAGTTCTGGCATATTCAATTGGACAGTTACATGCCAGACTTGAGTACAAAACTACAGGCACTGGCTTGGCCAGCCCCTACTATCTCCAAATCTCAACTCTTAATTAATTATATTACCCTTGTGTGTTTTTTTACGGTACAGGAAACAATGTCGTTTGCGTTTCTTTTCTAATTGTACGATTGTACAGCTCCTTTTTCAACGTACGTATTTACCTGCATCGATCGCTTTCAGAAAAGTTAACATTTTACGACGATATGAATTTGATAACGATAACCAAGTATTTGGATAGGTTATACTTTGAACCAATTTGGTTTTGTCTAGATCCATCTAGCTACTTGAAAGGATCCAAAATCTCAGTTACTCAATGTTTCCAATTTTTTCTAAACGGTACATAAACTCACATACACGTTCCGCGGTATCCGAGATCCATTCGGGCACCCGACTTAATCTGTGTCGGTATCAAACCGGCCCGCAGGCTGGCCCAAAATGTGGGTAACACCACTTGCTACCGCAGGGTTTCGAATCTTTATAGGTAGGGATACCATTCACTGCCCCCAAGGATGTTACCTCTACCACTGAGCTAGATTAAGATTTACTCAGGAATATTTGGAGAAGAAATACAATTATTGCATATTAGAGTTGAATTAGTAAAATATAACATGAATCAAAGTATAACAATGTAAAAAACATGAGGTTCAAAGATCAATGTTTTTGGACATTATATTATTATTGGACAAGCATGAAATTCATGCACCATGTGTTACAATCAATATCGTATTTATTGCAAGTTTAATGAGCAAAAGATAGTTTATATATGATGCCTATGCTGGTAAAAACACATTTCAATGCATGGTGTAATATAGTAATGGAGAAATGATTGGCTATATATATACATAGATAAACTTTAACTATCTTGAAATCCATCTTAAAAAAAATTACTTTATGCAAAGAAATAAAGTAGTAAATGCAATTTCATCAACCAACAAACTACAACCAAATACGTTTGTACGATGATACCGACTTCTAAGCATCCTAATAGACTACTTTATAAAATATAATTTATCTAAAGACGTTGTAATAAGCTTATAAGACGTTTTTAAGGTTTTAACAAGTTTTTAAGAACACTTTTAATACAAAGCGTTGTATTAGCTATTTTATAGGAGACTTTTGAGAAAATGTCCTATAGACGACCCATCTTTTTTAAGACACTTGTTTTTATAGAACAATTTTCCAATTGGTGTCCCATAAAATAGTTAATATGATCATTTATTTATATTAATGTCCGAAAAAATTGTTAAGATGCTAAATTTACGTCTTATAGACTTATTACAATGACTTTATTTATCATACTTTATTCTTTCGTTCTATAAATTCAGTCATATAAAGTGGTTTATTAGGATGTTTTTCTTTTTTTCAAATGACAAATAAATTTAGTGGGTTAGCAAGACGCCAAAAACCCGAAAGCCAAGAGATCACACCAATTCAGAATTATAGCACCAATCGAGCCAGTTAAGGGAACTACTAAACGAACTCCTATAGTCGATCCATAAATAAGCGAACGAATCGATATCACTTGCCAAAAGCCACGAGTTAAACTCCGTGTTCAGAAAGTTTGTCGCGTTTCTACCTTTCCAAATGATCCATAAGTATGTTTGAAGCACCTTTGAGGGTCGCTTGTCTCCCTTTGCTTCGGTTGTTTCTATTGACCTCAAAGATATTCCACTAGACGTTGATAGCCATCCGTACCTCACTATATGATTATTAATATCATTATCAATCCATTCCACCTTCCATCTTCTAAAACATCCTATGATATACCTTTAATATTAATTTATGAATAATTCTTGATTGATCTCGTGTCTAGAAACACTCGAAAAAACTGCTTTATATGAATTATTAGTATTCATTGAATTCATTGTTATTTTGAATATAAAAACAATATTTTGAAAAAATTGCAAGAGTTCTTTTATACATATCGTCCAGAACTTATAAAATGTTTGGAACTGACTCAGAAGTCCCTCTTTTGTGTGGGATCCTTACGCCCCGTACAATCAATTTAATAAGGACACTAGTTCTTCAATATTAACTAAAGAATCACTTAGGTTTGTAAACACCATATTGTAGTGAAAACAACATGTTCCATTTTCAACTCCATGAGTTCGTGACACTAATAGTTCATCAATTGTTGCGGCAACAATCAATCTTCTTTGTTTCTCCAACAAGTATAACGAAATGAATCGTCATTCTATCTATGATCGAAACAATTCTTATACTTATTGTCCACGAGTCATATTGGCATGAACTAGTACTACAAGGATCCATCTATACCATCCTTGAAATTGTGTATTAGTTATGTAGTATAACCCATTTTTGTGTATCACCTTCTTACATCAATCACTACCATACCAACTAATTTGGGACTTAAAAAATAATGTAATGTAACACCCTTAAAAATAAGAGTAAATTTAAATCTGAACATGACGTAAGAAACGAGCTTGATATAAAAGAAATCACCCAAAGAAGGGGAAATTCTATGTGTCAGGATCTCAATCTCACACACAAATCACACAACTCAGAGTATAAGATTAACTTGTAGAAAAGTAAACCTTAACAATATACTAAACACAATGGAATGAACAAAAACTGTTTTGTATATATCAATATTGATTACAAACCAAAAGCCTCAATCTGATGTTCAAAAGAAGATCATCAGACATGCAAAACTTCTCTAATGCAGGGATTAAAAACCTTGAGGCTAAGAATTCTATAAACAATAAAGATCAAAAGTTAATCAAACTGTACGACTCTACTTTGGCTATATACTGCTAAGAATTACAGATAAGATCAATATCAAAACAGGATCAATTCAAACTTCAACATTATCTGCAAACTCAGCATTATCTTCAATCCTTAGCATGAGCCTTAAGTATTTCTCTGATCTTTATCATCACCACGATTATTATCTTCTCAAAAACACTTTATCTTCTGCAGCAGCACTTTGAGTTATAAGCAGTAGAGTTGAAGGCTTAGCAGTAGTTTCACCAACCTGCTGCTAGTTTAATCCAGCAGTAGTTTTACTCTGCTGCTTAAACCCAACAATCTCCCCCTAACTTAACTTCTTTTAAGGAGTTAAGTTTTGGAGTTGATTAAGTACCTTTCTCACTAAATCAGCTCCCATTTCTGAACTTCTGCTGCAGCTTAGACCTTTCTCTATCATTTTTTGGAGCTTCACCAAACTGTGATTATAATCTGCATCCACCAAATAGTATTCACACTTTGATCCATCACAAACTACACCATACACTCCACAACTTTCATACAGCACCCATTGGTTAACAGTTTCAACCTCTTGAACAATCAAATTCTGAACTCTGTCCACATCAAACAACATACATAACCACTCAAGTGCTTTCTTGATCTTGTCTACCATGGCATCCTCTACATCCTCTTCATTCAACACTTCCCCATACACAGACATGCCAAGCTCAAAGATTTCCTTCAAATTTTCTCTTGAGCAATGTTCCAAAACATCAGAAGAACTTTTCCAAAAATCCTTGTATCCTCCATTCCTCTCCAGCTTGTAATACAACCTATTACTTTGGCTGATTACACTCCATTTCTCCACCTTCCCAAAAGGATTGTATGCTTCCTCTTCTTGAACTGCTTCACCAGTTATCCTTCTCTTCATCTCCTTTACCCTTGCAACATACTGCTTCTCCAACTCATTCAGCTTCAGATATTTGTTGCACTTCTTCAAAATTCCTTCTATTTTCAAGAGAGTCAGATTGTCCTCCCTTTCAAGTAAATGAAATTCATCACTTCCATCTGCAAGTCTGAGCATTACCACCTCAGATTTTGGATATACTTTCGAAAGAATTACTCCCAATGACCTTTGATTCATGAAAGATGGAGAGTAGGTATGATCCAGGCTCTCCATAATCATTTTGATGGTGGTATTCAGTCTTTGTAGGCTTCTTCCAAAGAAATCTGCTCCATACGGTTCCAGCCCAACCCTGTTGAAATCATCCAAATCCTTCCTTGTGCAAACAGAGATGAACTTATCCAAGTTGAAGTACACATCCTCTTTGCCATTTCTCCTGACAACCTTTAGATCATCTTTCTGGCCTGCTTTGATGGTTGTCCAATGAATGATAGTATCATCAGCTTCTTCCTCAGTCTTTCTCTTCTTTGCTGGAGGCTTTTTGGCAATAGTCTTCTTCCTCTTCATGGAAGACAACTTTTCATTCAATTCAGCATCCTCAAGCTCCTCTTGATCCAAAATCTCTTGGATCCTGGCTGCAGATAACTGACTTTCAAGTTCTTCAGGAATTCTTGATGCTGACTTCTTCTTTGGTTCCTCAACCATTATGCCTTTACCTTTTGGATCTGCACTCTGCTGCTGAGGCTGAGAACTTTGAACTGCTGAAACTGCTGAGCTTTGTGCTGCTGAGCTTTCTACCTTTCTTGCATCAGCCATGAACCCTCTATTGGGTAGGTCAGTCATGATCCCTCTGTTGGGTAGATCAACTAGCAGTACCTCTACAACATCTTTCTCTTTCTCTCTCCTTCCTTCAGACTCCTCTTGATCAACCTGCTGCTTAATCTCATCTTTGGCAATCTGCTGCTCAATCACTTTCTCAATTTGAAATTGTTGTGCACTCTGCTGTTGTGCACTCTGCTGTTGTGCACTCTGCTGCTGTGTAGGCTGAGAACTCTCCCCCTTGGCCTGAGAACTCTCCCCCGTTGAGAAAGCTGAGTGAGCAGCCTGAAAAGGATGTCTTTTCTTCTGAGCAATGAAAGAGTAGAGCATTCTTCTAAGAATAGAAATCTGCATATTTTGAGACATAATCTTGGATCCCTGAATTGCCAATCTGGTATCATTGCAGCAGAGTATCTCCAGCCTGCATCAGTTTCTGCTGCACCTTGACAACCTTTTGTAGATCAGCAATCATTGTGGCTTGAGAT
Source organism: Centaurea solstitialis (assembly GCA_030169165.1). Lineage (NCBI taxonomy): Eukaryota > Viridiplantae > Streptophyta > Magnoliopsida > Asterales > Asteraceae > Centaurea > Centaurea solstitialis. The sequence goes on along the minus strand of CM058046.1, from coordinate 63,930,531 downwards.
TTAGCAAGATTCAAAGCCTCAGTACAGTCTGCTGCTAGTTTGCCCATGGCCACCATCAATTCATCATAAGTATAACTATCCTCACCATGTTCAGGGGTGTTACCCGCCCTAGATGGATCTTTGGAAGAGTTAGTAGAGGTCCTTTGCCTTGCAGAGGCACCAGCTACCCCCATGGTTTCTTGGCACCTGGGTCCTCTAGATGATTGCTCATCTTGAGTTGCCGTGGAGAAGGTCTTAGTTATGTTCAACCTGTCCTGCCCTGCACCTTGTACAAGAGCAGTAGGTTGAGCCTTACCATCCACATGCCCATCCTGCTCCTTAGAGGGCACCTTCTGTGAGTTGGGAGAAACTCTAGGGGAATCCCTTTGTGAAAACTCCATTGGAGAGTGCTCCAATGAAGGGCTAATAGGCTCAAGGGCAGGGGCCATAGAGGAGGAAGGAACTCCTGTATGCCTTGTTGAAACTGATTTGAGTGATGGGTTAGGGGTTGATGAAACAATGTTCTGAGGAAGTTTGGAAGTGGAAGATGTGGGTAGGAACTCAGGGGGTGTGCTTGATTGAGTTGGCTGCAAGCCTGAGTCCTCATCTTGAGAGTGGGTTACCCTCCTCATTGTAGAGAATAAGGGGGTAACTAATCCAGAAAAACCCTTGTTTGATTTTCGTAAAAAGGCAAACATCTTAGGGGATGGATCATTCCCCTTATAGATGTCCAATGGAATAGCCAACCCTGGTAGTTCAGCATTGATGAAAGCCTGAATAAACCGAGGGTACAAAAACAGTTTCTTTGAAGTTTTGGGAAGAGGGGCTTTGATATGAGACACAATATCATCAAAAATCATTTTTGAAAAGTTGAACCGTTGGTTATTTGCCAAGCAGATCAAAGCATAAGCAATGGTACTGCTAAACTCATTCCAACTAGTGGACTTCTTTGAAATAGAATGAATGAGGGTATGAACCAAAAACTTCCACTGAGGAGAAAATTTAGACTTATCCAACTTTAAATTCCCAATGGCGCCTTCATACCCCATCATCTTAAGGTTTTCAAAAAGATCAGAGATAGAAAAAGAAGTAATACCATTCAGATCATCCAAATGAAGACGAGCCCTAATCTTGGCTTCAGTGATGGACAAACGACGTCCTCCAACTTTGCTTGAAATGGTAGGAACTCCATTTATCTCTTCAGAAGTGGCATTTGTCCAAAACTGCTGCATATGACCCTTGTAGATCGTAGGGTTAATGGTGATAGCAGTAGCAATATGAGAGGATGCCAGAAAATCAATTATCTCATGAAAATCCTCATTATTGTCATCTTTCTTGAGATATGCCACCCGATTGTGCTCTTCTACAAAGTAAAAAGTTGCCATGAATGATCAGATTGAGTGAAAACTTGAGCAACAAAGTAAGCAGTTAGGGTTTGAAAGCACAGAGAAGAAGAAGAGTATTGAAAGGCCGTTGAATGAAATGGCGGTTCATCTGGTCCTTTTATACAACGGTTAGAAGCAGTAGGTTCCAAGCATGTTCAGCAGTAGAGACAGGTTCAGCAGTAGAGTTACTAAGAAGCAGTATTCTCTATGCTGTGAGCAGCAGAGTCAATTTTCTTCAAACAGAGCAGTAGGTTAATGAAAGATAAAAACAAAAACATTACATATGAGGCATTCTAAAGTAACAAGAGACATTATTCAGGATTAACCATTCCCACATTGGTGATAAGGAAGATAAATCTTCCTATATCAAAGGATTTTGTAAACAAATCAGCAAGTTGATAATCTGTGTGAACTTTTAATACCTGAATTAATTTCTTCTCATTAGAATCTCTAATGAAATGAAACCTGATCTCAATATGCTTTGTTTTTGAATGCTTAACTGGGTTATTCACAATACTTATTGCACTACTATTATCAATATAAATAGGAGTGTTAAGAAAGGTCAAACCATAGTCCAGCATTTGATTTTGTATCCACAAAACCTGTGAGCAACAGCTAGCAGCTGTAATATACTCTGCTTCAGCAGTAGAGGTAGAAACAGAAGTTTGCTTCTTACACTGCCAAGATACCAATCTTGATCCTAGAAACTGACATCCTCCAGTTGTGGATTTTCTATCCATGTTGGCACCTCCATAGTCACTATCTGTATAAGCAATCAAATCAAAAGGTGAGTCATGAGGGTACCACAATCCAAACTTAGAATGTCCCTTTAAGTATCTAAAGATCCTTTTCACAGCCTGTAAGTGAGAATCCTTAGGCTGCACTTGAAACCTGGCACATACACACACAACAAACATTATATCAGGTCTAGAGGCAGTTAGATACATTAAAGAACCAATCATAGACCTATAATGATGTATATCAACTTCCTGTCCCTCTGGATCCACATTAAGATGTTTATGTGTCTCCATGGGTGTACTTGCTGGTTTTACATCAGAAAATCCAAATTTGTGCAAAATGTCCTTCACATATTTGGATTGATGTATGAAGATGCCATTCTCCTTTTGTGCAACCTGTAGTCCAAGAAAGAAGGTTAATTCTCCCATAGCACTCATCTTGAACTTTTTATGCATTAGATCTTCAAATTCCTTGCACATGCTAGATTTAGTAGATCCAAAAATGATGTCATCTACATAAATCTGAACCAGTAATATCTCCTGCTCCTCTCTTTTGATAAACAGAGTTTTGTCAATTACACCTCTGGTAAACTCATTCTCCAACAGGTATGTTGACAAAGTGTCATACCATGCCCTTGGAGCCTGATGTAAACCATACAATGCCTTATTGAGTTTGTAAACTCTGTCAGGATATCTTGGGTCTTCAAATCCTGGTGGTTGGCACACATACACTTCTTCCTCTATCTTCCCATACAGAAAGGCACTTTTGACATCCATTTGATACACCTTGAAGTGTTTGAATGATGCATAGGCTAGAAATAGCCTGATTGCTTCAATTCTTGCTACAGGAGCAAAGACTTCATCATAATCAATGCCTTCCTCTTGTGTATAGCCTTGTGCCACTAATCTTGCTTTGTTTTTGATGACTATCCCTCTCTCATCCTTCTTGTTTCTAAAGATCCATTTTGTTCCAATTGCCGTGTGCCCACTAGGCAAATCCACCAAATCCCATACATGTTGTAGAACAAATTGTAACAACTCTTCTTGCATGGCCTCTATCCAGCTTGGATCCTTCATAGCATCATGAGCTTTCTTGGGCTCAACCTGAGATAGAAAACAAGAGATTAGACTTAAATGAGGATTTGAAACTTCTGCTTGCTTACTCTTATGTCTTGTAAGCATGGGAGACTCCATATCTCCAATCACCAGTGTTGAGAGATGATTCTTTTGAGTTCTGGTTTGATAAGCTGCTTCCTCTTGTAATGAATCACTCAAGTTTGTATCTGCCTGCTCAGGAGTGGATTCATTACTTTGTGGAGACTGAGGCTGAGACAATGTCTCAACTGTCTGATCACCTGCCTGAGGTGTGATATCACCTTCTTCTTGATCATCATTTGTGCAAAACTCAGCAGGGTCAATGGTTGGGATGGGAAACATCACAAATTGAGGCTGTACCTCTGACACCTGTTGTGTACTATGTCCTGTGAAATCCTGCTCACTAGTTTTGAAAGAATTAGTGAAAGAATCAATATCAAATAACCAATTAGGACCAGTACCTTGAGCATTTGGTGTGTGTTCATTGCACTCTACATTTTCACTCTCTTCAATGATTCTGGTAACAGAATTAAAAACTCTGTAATCTTTACACTGAGTTGCATAACCAACTAGAAATCCTTCTTCAGATTTGCTGTCAAATTTACCTAAGTAAGATTTGGTATTGAGAATAGTACAAGGGCACCCAAAAGGTTTGAAAAATCCAATAAATGGTTTTTTCTTTTTGAAAATTTCATAAGGTGTTTTCCCTTGTGATTTGACAACCAGAGTTCTATTTTGCACATAACATGCTGTATTTACTGCCTCTGCCCAAAAGGTGATTGGTAATTTTGAATCAGCTAATAGAGATCTGGCAGCCTCAATTAGAGTCCTGTTCCTCCTTTCAGCAACACCATTGTGTTGAGGAGTTCTAGGAGCACTATATTGCTTCTCAATACCTTTTTCATCACAAAAAGAGTTGATATCAGAATTCTTGAACTCTGTACCATTATCAGATCTGATGACTTTGACTTTTAGATTGGACTGGTGTTCTACTCTAGTGACAAAAGATTTGATCAGTCCACTTGTCTCATCTTTTGTTTTTAGAAAGTAAACCCAAGTAAATCTGGAAAAGTCATCAACAATAACAAGACAGTAGGATTTCTTTCCAATGCTCATCACATTGGTTGGTCCAAAAAGATCCATATGAATCAACTGAAGAGGTGAAGAGATGCTATTTACTTCCTTAGACTTATGAGAAGTTTTGTGTTGTTTTCCTTTAAGGCAAGCAACACAATTGTCATTACAGAAAAATTCCTTTCTAGGTAAACCTCTGACAAGATTATTTTTGACCAGTTTGTTCATGTTTTTAATATTCATATGACACATCCTTCTGTGCCATAGGTTTGATTCATCATGAGAAGCTTTTGAGAACAAACAGTTCAGAGATTGGTTAGAAGGGATTCTCTCTAAGTCTAAGCAGTAAACATTGTCTTTTCTAGGGGTTCTCAACAAGACTTGATTTTCATCAATTTTGAACCCTGGAGCTAGAATAAGACATTCTGAATCAGTAAAGAACACACCAAACTTTTTATCACATACCTGGGAGACACTCAACAGGTTGTATCTCAGCTGCTCAACATAAAACACATCCTCAAAGGACATTTTATCCTTTGAGATCTTACCTTTACCCTTGATTTTACCTCCTTTGGGATTATCTCCAAATGCAACATGTCCACCTTCAAAGTGTTTAAAATTCTGAAGAATGAACTTGTTGCCAGTCATGTGCCTAGAACAACCACTGTCTATATGCCATATGTTTTTTCCAATCTGTTGGTTGTCCTGCACATGAGGTAAAAAGATTAGTTTCTGGATGGAACCCAAGCCAAAATGGTCTTGGGTTCTCCTTTATCATTGATGTAATTGACTTCTGTAAGTCTGTTGAGTTTCAAGAGATAATCAGTACTAGGAATTTCATGACTTGAGTACTTAGTTTTCAAGATAGGTGTGTATGCATATCTTTTCAAAATAGTCTTCAAAGCAGATGAGTGATTTGAGTCACTAGCTGTATCCTTGCTAGTCTTAGTTGTTGAAGTACTGTTAGCAGTAGGAGAGCTGCTAGCAGTACTTTTCTTTGACTCTGCTGTTTTAGGAACTTTAGGAACCCACACCTTCTTGACAGTAGAATTAGACTTTGGCATTTTTGAGAAAGATGTTTTAGATTTTGCCAATCTAGCTACTTTGGGGTTTTCCTCTTTTAAGTACTTGTCATGACCAGATTTATCAGAAGAGTTTCCTTTTGATGAACTTTGTTTATTGTTTCTAAAAGATCCAACAAACTTGTTTTGAGTAAAAGCTCTTTGATTTACTGGATTAAAATAGCAATGCTTGGCCAAATGATTTGTCTTACAGCATATAAAACAAGGTTTTGGTTTATTGATTTTATTCAAATCAATACCTTGCTTTTGTGCCCACTGCTGATTCCAGTTTCTTTGATTACCTCTCTTAACTTCTTTTTCTTTCTTCTTTAAAACACTCCCTTGAGATCTAACATTGGGTTTTGTGTGGCAGTCTTTTTGAAGATCCTGTTTCAGTTTAGTATCTGACTTATGAGGGTTATCCTTTTTGAATTTAGAGTCATTCATCAAAGGATCTATTTCAAGAGCAGCTTTGGGAAGATCAGATTTATCTAATCTGTCTAGGATATCAGTGGTTGGTGGAATATAGTTGTTGTTATATGGAGGTGGTGTGTTGTGATATCCTATTCCCTTTTTAAGATCATCATGAACTTGGGACTTCAAGAGTTCATCTAAGGCTTTTGAGGACTTAGAATATTTTTCCAAATTTTCATTAGCCTTTTTCAGATCCTCTTTAGTCTTGTCCAAATCTGATGAGATTTTGGAAATCTTTAGTTCAAGCTCTTTCTTTTCCCAATTCCAGTAGTTTAAGTCATAACCATACTGGACCTCATTTGCCTGATAGGATTTGATTTGATCTTCTAAATTAGCTATAACTAAGGAGGAATCTCTCCTACTTAATTCTAGCTTTTTGATACTATCACACAAAACCTGATTATGATCTCTATACTTCCTTACCGTTTCAAGACAAGATGAAGAACAGAGATTGGATTTTACCTCTTTGGGGATCTCAGAGATTGGTTCTTCTGAGATTTCAGCCATAAGTGCTTGATTATGTACCTGATCTTCAGCTTGATCACTCCAATCAAACCCAGCTCCTTCTTGTGATACTAGGGCTTGTGAGGATCCCAAATTGGGATTTCTGTTGTTGTTGTTTGCCCTGTATGAGCTAAAGTGATTCTGCTGCTGATTGTGCTGCTGCACATTCTAATTCTGCTGCTGTTGACTAAACTGCTGATTCTGCTGCTGATGCATATTCTGATGCTGCAAATTCTGCTGTTGACTCTGCTGTTGGTTATGCTGTTGGTTCTGCTGCTGGTTATGCTGCTGGTTATGCTGCTGGTTCTGCTGCTGGTTGTTATAGCTTCCTCTGCATTCACGAGCAAAGTGTCCCAGTCCATGACACTTATAACATTCTACCTTGGACTTATCAAATCCAAGTCTGTCATCTTTCCTCATACCAAAGTTTCTCCTTCCTGTTCTTCTCATGAACCTGTTTACCCTTACTGTTATCATGGCCATCTGCCATTTGAGATCCATCTCCTCCAAATCATCAGCATGGATCTGATCAAGGTCTTCATTTACCAATGGTACACCAGCATGACTGGAGAAAAGAGCTTCCATTACAGAATCTCCTTCAGTCTCTTGCTTTGAGATGGGTATACTGGAATTAGATTCTCCATTGGTGATAGGTTCTCCACTTGAGAAAAGTGTTGTATTATGAGAATAGCCAATAGGTTTCTTCTTGGCTTCAACTTCTGTTTCAAAAACTCTCAGATCATTATACAGATCATCAAGTTCTTTGTCTTCCAGATTATCACTCTGTCTAAAAGGAACAGTATAGATAACCCATTCTTCTCCAAGTGATCTCAAAAACTTTCTATTGAGATCATCATTATCCATCTTCACTCCAACAGTTGCTAGTTCTCCTATGAGTTTATTAAATCTGTCAAAGGTTTGAGTCATAGACTCATTCTTTGAAGACATAAAGTTCTCATATTGTTGCTTAAGAACTGCCTTCTGATTCCTCTTAGAGCTCTTTGATCCAGCAAACCTCTTTTCTAGTGCTTCCCACAGAACTTTGGCATTCTCACAGGTAGCAAACTGATGTTGATATTCATTGGGAATAGCCAATAGAAGAGTACTCAGAGCTTTCATCTCTGATTGCCTTGTCTTTCTCTCTACATCAGTTTTTGGTGGGGGCACAACTCCACCTTCTCCTGCTTCTCTTCTAATAGGACCATTCTCAACAATGTCCCACATAGAATAATCAGTGAGCAGCATATACTGTTTGATCCTTAGTTTCCACATGTCAAACTCAGTAGGTTTGAGCATGGGAACCTTTGAAACCATCATACTCTCCATTCCTTCCATTGTGTTATCAGATTTGAGTTTCTAGCTCTGATACCACTTGTCAGGATCTCAATCTCACACACAAATCACACAACTCAGAGTATAAGATTAACTTGTAGAAAAGTAAACCTTAACAATATACTAAACACAATGGAATGAACAAAAACTGTTTTGTATATATCATTATTGATTACAAACCAAAAGCCTCAATCTGATGTTCAAAAGAAGATCATCAGACATGCAAAACTTCTCTAATGCAGGGGTTAAAAACCTTGAGGCTAAGAATTCTATAAACAATAAAGATCAAAAGTTAATCAAACTGTACGACTCTACTTTGGCTATATACTGCTAAGAATTACAGATAAGATCAATATCAAAACAGGATCAATTCAAACTTCAGCATTATCTGCAAACTCAACATTATCTTCAATCCTTAGCTTGAGCCTTAAGTATTTCTCTGATCTTTATCATCACCACGATTATTATCTTCTCAAAAACACTTTATCTTCTGCAGCAGCACTTTGAGTTATAAGCAGTAGAGTTGAAGGCTTAGCAGCAGTTTCACCAACCTGCTGCTAGTTTAATCCAGCAGTAGTTTTACTTTGCTGCTTAAACCCAACACTATGAAGCATTTTGCAACGATAATTAGGAACTAAACAAACAACCTACTAATCTAGTTACAAATGCTAGATTAAAGACAATTGTCCTCAAGCTCACAAAAAATATAGCCTAAGCTATGTTGTATGCTAAGACGCCAAAAATGATTATCCACAAACATTGCCTCTATGGCAATTCATTCCCCATATACTGCTTAGAAGCCCCACTACCTAAGTCACATGTTATACATATCATTATAAGAAGGGATTACTACTTCAAAATGTATCCAACTATCCCTAATATACTATTGTATGTATCCACCTAAAAAAATTCCTTTTGTATATATCAAACTTTATTTTTTAGTCTATTGTGTGTATTTTTGATACACACAATAGTATATTGAGGGATAGTTGGATACACATAATAGACTCAAAAATACACATAATAGACTCAAAAATAAAGTTTGATATATAAAAAAGGAATTTTTGTAGGTTGATACACACAATAGTATATTGGGGATAGTTGGATACATTTTGAAGAAGTAATCCCTTATAAGAAAAAGTGTTAGGTTTGACGCCTAGTGAGAACAAACATTTATAAAAATATATCAAATATGATAAAGGTAAGTTTTCCCAATATTTTAATCTTAGGTTTTTCCTTTCAAAAAAACACATAAGGACCTTTGGTCCAAAAATCATCTTGCGTGACGGGGGATACACGTTTTACCAAGGTCTGTAGCAGAACATAAAAGTAAGCTACATTCCAAGTTAGAGCTTGCCATACTAGAATCAAGGCCACGAACATCAAAGTCTCGTGTTATGATGTCGGGGAGGGCACCTGATGATTCTAGTCATCCACTTTCACTAGGATTACATTTACGGCCGATGGCTAGCATCCGGTCACACATAACCATGTCAAGTAGCCTTCTGTATGACCCAATACTTCAACTAGCTACAAATGAGAATTATCTCAACAAACAGTCGATTCTATACCTATGGATCCACATCAATAATCTAAAGCTAGTTACATTCACATTTTGACAAACTACGATCACAAATGTAGTTCCCAAAGTTCTCATTATCTATAATATACAATTATCAGGCCACCCAACCCAAACACAGCCCCAACCCGCCCTGACCCGACCCGTGACCCAAACCCACATTTTCCTCTCTCCTATTTTGACCCAAACCCGCCCATGACCCACCCATTTTCCAACCATGACCCGCGCGTCCTCCATCTTATACCCATATCCAATTTTTCATCTTTGCCCCCTGAAGTTATAATGTTTATTCACTATATACCTTTTACTTTTCAATATTTCATTTTACATTTTAGTCATATATCGTATATCGGCTAAAATACGTTATAAAAATATGTTTTAATTTTAACAAATTACGCCATTATATTCGTATTGTCGATACGATTGAAATGAGCCTAATATTGAATATCTTTTGACATAGTTATTTTATTATATACTATATATACGTTCCAACTTCTAACCGACCCAAATTCTATATCTATTTTCAAATTTACATATTAACCCCTAAACTTAAAACTTATAAGATTTATTCACTTTACATCTTTTACTTTTCAATATTTCATTTCACGTTTTAGTCATATATCATATATTGGCAAAAAGACGTTGAAAAAATATATTTTAATTCTAACAAATTACCCCATTATGTTCGTATCGTCGATACGCTCAAAATGAGCCTAATATTGAATATTTGTGATGTAGTTATTTTATTATATACTATATATAACCTCCAACCGACCCGAATCTTATACCCATTTTCAAATTCACATATTAGTGCCCTAAACTTATAATATTTATTCACTTTATACCTTACTTTTCTATATTTCATTTTACGTTTTATCATATATCGTATATTAACAAAAAGACGTTGAAAAAATACGTTTTAATTTTAACAAATTTCGCCTTTATGTTCGTATCGTCGATACGATCGAAATGAGCCTAATATTGAATATTTTTTGATGTAGTTATTTTATTATATACTATATATAACCTCCAACCGACCCGAATCCTATACGCATTTTCAAATTCACATATTAGTGCCCTAAACTTATAATATTTATTCAATTTATACCTTTAGTTTTCTATATTTCATTTTACGTTTTATCATATATCGTATATTGGTTGGAACTGTTAAAAAAATACGTTTTAACTTTAACAAATTACGCCATTATAATCGTATCGCCGATACGATCTAAAAATGTTAAAAAAATACGTTTTAATGTTAACAAACTACGCCATTATAATCGTATCGTCGATAAGATCGAAATGAACCTAATATTGAATAATTTTTCATGTATTTATTTTAGGGATTACTTCTTCAAAATGTATCCAACTATCCTCAATATACTATTGTGTGTATCAACCTAAAAAAATCTCTTTTGTATATATCAAACTTTATTTTTAACTCTATTATGTGTATTTTTTAGTCTATTATGTGTATCTAACTATCTCCCAATATACTATTGTGTGTATCAAAAATACACACAATAGATTAAAAAATAAAGTTTGATATATACAAAATGAATTTTTGTAGGTGGATACATACAATAGTATATTAGGGATAGTTGGATACATTTTGAAGAAGTAATCCCTTTATTTTATTATATACGATATATGTACACTCCAACCAACCCGAATCCTATACCCACCTTTAAACTTACATATCAGCCCCTAAACTTATAATATTTATTCACTTTATATCTTTTAGTTTTCTATATTTCATTTTACGTTTAGTCATATTAGTGCCCTAAACTTATAATATTTATTCACTTAAATATTCAAGATAGATGTTACCAACCTAGTATTGAATGAAGGAGGAGACTTACCAAAATGCCAAATGCAAAGAGAAATAAATTCGTCCACTAGGTGAAAATGAAGACACAAACAAATTTGGGGTTGTAAGGTCGTTTGTTCCCACTGAATCCGACTTTTGGGTTTTTCAGACAACAAATTCGGATGCATTAGTCTATCGGACACTATCCATCCGACTTCAAGATTTCCGGATGCAAACTCCCAGTTACGGCTTTCTGGACGCAAGTCATTCTACTTCCTGGAGTTTCCGATTGAATTGATTTTCGAATGAACCTCATTTTCCTCTCTAGGTGACTCCATCTTTCGGGTGAGGATTTCCGGGTGTTACAAACTTAGGACTTAAAGAACTTGTAATGCAATTATCATGTACGAGCATATCACTATTATAAATTAACCACATACACATTAATAAACCGATTGTTAACCACAATGGAACAAGAACGCAAGAAAATTGTTAACCTTCCATGCCTTTATTCACTAAACCACCATACATTAAACAATACCTTGAGTAAGTTCTATTTAAACATCAAACACACATGACAATTAATCTAAATATCTAAAACACAACCTAAGAATGACCTTCAATAAACCAAGCTAAATAGAAAGGACCATGATCATAAATGACCCAAAACTAGCAATTATATAAAAGAGAAAGATCAAGGCTCAGAAGTGATGGACAAGATAGTGCTAAGATTCATTGGGTTCATGTAGTTGGAAGTGCCACCAATAATTTGTTGCACAATGATTCTATTGGCCCTTTCTGAAGGGTGGAATGCATCCCAAAATGCATAGGCATTTCTATTTGAGCACAAGTTTGACATAGGGGTGCACAGGCCTATTCCATTGTAAGGTCCTTGGCCACAACATGCTACTTTTGATGTAGTAAACCCTGCAAAATCGATAAATTGGAAATCAAACTTCTCTTTTATGTTTATATGATCGTATTTAATTAAAAAGTATATCACTAAATATATGAGATGATTTACGTGACAGTGAGACAAAATCTCAAGCCTTAGAAGCCATGGTGTGACTTATAACGACACGTTTCTAATTCATAGATAATATTATATAAAAAATCATATGGTTTACGATGTTATTCAATGAGGCAACAGTAATAACAAGTTAATGAGCTTATATATAAAAAAAACTATAATTAAGACATTAAAAAGGTAAAGAAAAAATCAAATATCACATTCCAAAATAAACGCACATTAAACTATGAGGTGCTAAGAGCTGAAAAGGACATGAGACACAACTCTTGTACCATTACATGTCATGAGAGCTCATGTGACCTCTTTTAAAACAATGTTTGTGATTAGATTTTTATTTAATTATTACATAATATAATATCATTGATTTTTTACTTTTTTATTTTTTTTTATATATTTTTTTTTGCAAAGCAAACAAGACCACACAAGGCAAGGAGCTTCGGCAAAGCCATCACCCCCGCCAAGCGAGCCCAAAGAGATTTATTAAAACACAAGCTAGCAAGATGCTAGAAGAAATAGTACAACCGCAATCCAAGAGAGAGAAAGGGGGGCGAGAACTAACGCCCAGAAAAACAAAACCCAACATTAAAGCCAAAAAACAAAACTAGACGAATCCAGGTAGCGAATTCCACAAACCAGGTTTAGACGCCCCTTTTTGCTCCTAGAGTCAATCCATAACTTTGACAGGTTTTGAACAGCCGGTAAAGGGTCATCCCACTTAGTACGATTACCCGCACCATCCCCGTCAAAGAGGGTGTTATTCCGGCACCTCCAGATTTGCCACAACGTAACCATGCAGAGGGTGTCATTGATTTTATTATAATATCCTTTAGAGGGTGTCATTGATTTTATTATAATATCGTTTAGTAAAAGTACGAACTAGCAACTTTTACCCGAGACATCACAAATTCCCTATGCACATATGCAAAATACTTTAAGGTGGCTTTTGGTGCGTAGATTTTAATAGTATCTGATTGAATTAGAATGTTGAATTCCATTGACCAGATTTCAATAATTCGTTTGGTTCATTCTTTTTCGCTATAGGAATCTCTGAATTCCATTAAATTTCACAAATAAAGGAATTTGACATTACTTAGCAACTAGTAGGCATTTTGATGGAACGGAGTTCCTTTTTTTTTCTTCATAATGTAAAAATATATTTGTGATCTAATATAACCTAATAACAAAAAACTTATTTTATTAGTTTATTTAATAATTAATTTATTAATTTAATAATTATTATATTAAATAGTTATTAAATAATTATTTTAATAAATTATATCATAGTATTTAATTAAATTAAACTTCTTAAATATTTAATAATTATTTTATTATATTATATTAAAATATTTAATATATTACTTTGCCAACGAGAATAAATAAAAAGCTCTCACTCTATGACAGATACGATAAAATTCAATGTTATCCCATCTGTTGTTGAGCCCCATGCCACACATTCATTCTTCTAGAATTTTTATGTATAATTGATCTAGATATATATTGTATTATAGATTAATAAAGGTTTTTTAAGAACTTTAAACTTAGCGAAATTCGTTATAGTTTTGTTTCAAATAATAGTTTCTCATCCATGGATAATATTTAATTGCTAATAAACCTCACAATTTTTTATGTATTTTTTAACTTACAAACACATAAAAAATTACATACCGTGAACTAAGCATATGTGAAAATATCTTATGTTCTCAAAAGAAGGTTCACACACACATATATATATATACATACATAGGGGTGGGTTCAAATGTGAACCACTTTTTGGTTGTAAACGTGAGGACAACCGAAAGCGTGACACGTGGCGGATGACTAGGCGCCATATCAGATCCACGGCGGATGACTAGGCGCGATTCATGGGAGGGCATTGAATTAAAGGGGGGGGGGGGACAACACTCAAAGCCGCCTTTATTAACTAGTCTCCGTCACGTGTCGCGCTCTCGGTTGTCCTCACGTTCACAACCAAAAAGTGGTTCACATTTGAACTTTCCTCTACATACATAATACATATATATATATATATATATAGAGAGAGAGAGAGAGAGAGAGAGAGAGAGAGAGAGAGAGAGAGAGAGAGAATCGTAGCACAATACATATTCAAGAGAGTAAGAAAATGATTGAATTGTATATGATCTTACACTAACATTACGTAGAAAATCACATGTGATTGATGCAGATTTACCCCGTGACCTGAAGACACGGGTAAAAGTCTACAAGTCGCATACACATTTTTTAGACCGTTAATATAAAATCACATTGTGATTTTACACATAATTTACCCATTTTTATATTCTTTTAAATAATTATCATTCTCGTTTGATTCTGTAATGTTTACATGGGTGTCCATTTATGGAGAGAGAGCTGTGTGTGTGTGGAGGGGGTGAGGGGGTGTTTCAAGTTGAAATAAAAATATATTTGTCATTTTTCTTTATTAAAATCAGTGTAAATTTGTATTTAAATCCAATGTTTTTTTTACTAAAGAAAGATGCAATATTTTTTTGAAGAAATATTTTCTTTTTGATTGTCCTAATTTACTCAAATTTAATAGTTATCTGTAAATTTTCTAATATTAAAAACATGTTTTTGTTATTGTAATCATCTGTTAATGTTCTTATTAGATTAAATCATTATAATTTTTGTAGATGACAAAAAAACAAGTCCAAAATTGTACAAACGTATAATCATTCAAGGTAACAATATGAAGTGATATCAGTTAGTTGAAATGTACCAATAAATATTAACCTAAATAAGATTGCATTTGTATATGACTCAAGAAAACTTTGAATAAGAAATTATGTACCGTAAGCTTGAGGATCCGATATGTAATCCATGTGCATTTTCATCGAATTAGCAGCCATGAAAACTTGGCTGCCCTTTTCATCATTGAGTTGATTTAACATAGTGTTAAGTTGAGGGTTGAACAAATCCGACGCGCGTTGCAACTCGGAAGAGCATTCCCCTGTTCGGCTTCGTTGAGCCAACTCTGATGGCACACATCCCATTGGCCCTGTGCCCATCACCAATACCCTTCGAACTCCGACATCATACATTCGCTATATTTAAAGAAATATATTAAATATAATTAAACACAACATATTTAATTTCGATATTACAGTTAAAAATATTAAATACAATTAAACTAAACATATCTAACAAAATAATTTTATATTTTCTAAACCAAGTAAAGGTAAACTCTATCTTTTAAATCTTTTTCTTATAGTTCTTATAAGATTGTTATAAAAAAAAATTCAAAACTATGAACCATTTTGAGGCTAATTTATCACAATTATAAAAAATAATTGATTCGGAAAGCGTGACCATTTTAATAGTGTATTTTAAAATCAAATAATTGATTTAATCTTAAGCAAGAGTATATTTCTACTTCGTACAAATTGCCAAATAAGTACATTTAGTAAATTGAATTACATAATTCATTCAAATAAAAATAAAAGATTTTAACTAAAGATAGGTATTTGAATAAGTAAATGTTTGATATTTAATAATTTATTGAAATGCAAATAGAGGTGTGTAAAAGAGAGGACGACTATATATTCATTCATATATGTTGAATAGCATTAAATATGCACATGAAAAAAAGGAACCAACTCTAGACCATCTCACCAACTACCATACGCCTTTTAATGATAGTATAGTAATTCACCATATTCCATTAAAAGCCATGTCATCATCATGCCATATATACATAATATAATTGATATAATATAAGATATATAATATACCAAAACAAGGGTATGCATCAAATAGGAATAAGAAAGAATTAATTGGGATCGAATAATACGAAGGAAAAAACAAATCTATATAAGCCATTTTCACTCTATCAAAGTATTAGTAGTCTAGTAGTTGGTAATAGTGGATGATATTCCTATCTATCTGAGTTCGATTTAAGGGGCGAACATGTAATGATATCCTGACCATAGGTTGGCTTTCAGGTTGGTCCATGGTCGCTAAGGATTAGTCGGGTGCCCGTATGAATCCCAGAAACCTTGTCGACTTCGTGTCAGAAAATGTGCTTATAAAGTTCTTTTTATGATATTTTAAAAATAAAATAAGGTATTAGTTAATTTTATAGGAGACTTTTAAGATGTGTCCTATAAACTTTTGTTTTTATATGACACTTGTGTTTATAAGATACATTTTCAAATGATGTCCTATAAAATAGCTAATAAGATGTTTTATTTAAAAGATATTCTAAAACTTGTTACAATGCCTAAAAACGTACTATAAACTTTTTATAACAATTTTAGATAAAAAGTTATTTTTTGGTCCTATAAAACATTCTATTATAATAATTTTTTATTTTATTTTATTTTATTTTAAACAGTTCTATAAACTCAATTTTATAAGTCGATCTATGAACCAAATAAATACTTGAAATTATTTTTATCAATAAAAACATAAATGGCGTCATTAAAATTAAATAAAAGTAATGTAATTGATACGATTACAAAGATATATAGATGAAATTATCCCAACATATAAATTTGATCGACCAATCTCTTTGTTCTGGTATAAAGCGAAAATTATAAAGTTGTATGATGATATTATTTGTTGTCATACAAAAATTCCCAAAAAATATTTTTTGTAGAAACAAATTAAATGTACCAACAACTTTTAATTTGGCAAAAATATGAGAATTATATTATATATAAGTGTAATATGAAAGAATTACCGAAAGAATGTTTCTATATTCAGAAACCAGATAACGAACATAATCAGGTAAAGCGTATTGGCGCGATCGAGCAGAGAAAGGAAGCAAGTAGTAGTTGTTAACGAAGTCGTTTCCACCAAGGGATATAAGCGAGATTGCATTGCTGACTATTTTACAAGCTCGGTCTTGTCCAATGATGCCAGCTAGCCGTATTTGGTATTGTTGGAAATTCTCTAATTGGTTCCAAATTCGGATTATATTTAACTGTAAAATACAAACACATATATTAGTATTATACCTTAACGTATACAATTTACGGGTCAAACTAAATAAGTATTGAACATTACGTCGTTTATCATTGTCAAAAAAA
Organism: Centaurea solstitialis; assembly: GCA_030169165.1. Taxonomy (NCBI): domain Eukaryota; kingdom Viridiplantae; phylum Streptophyta; class Magnoliopsida; order Asterales; family Asteraceae; genus Centaurea; species Centaurea solstitialis. Next base: position 63,913,426 of record CM058046.1, on the reverse strand, counting down.
TGGTAATTTTTATGATATTGGAAATGACCAAATCTAAAATTGTGTTGCTATACTAACATGTACGTTACACAATAAAGATTATATATATTGCATCCATTATTTTGTGTCAACTTGTTGTACGTGCCACATTTCGTGAAACTCGAGTAATTTTGTGGGCCTCTATAGCTAATTGCTAAATAAAATTTTAAATTATTCAGAGAGAGTTGAAGCGGAAACCTTTAAAAAAATAAAACAAAGATTGTATCGGTTGATTTACCCTTTAGGACACTTAAACAACTACAGACATATAAAGCTAAAAGGTACATACAAACTGAATTCCTGTGTCATTGAGGATTCCAATTCCAGCAGATGCAAAGTTGGCACCGATTAGAAGCTTTTCTCCCCTTAGCAAAGGATTCAGGTATGGCAATGGGGATTCGATTCCCATGTGTTCACCTTTAGAAAAAAAAGAAGCTATTATTCATTTAATAAAAAACAGATAATAATTTTTAAGCTTATACCTCCAAGTCTTATAAAAATATATATAATTGTCATACTATTAAATAGTTATACTGTATAAGTTTCAGATTTCGAGAACGCAACTGATAAGATCTGGGATGTTGTAGCCATTGGAGAAACGACCAGTAGGGCGATGAGTCGGGAAGTCAATGCCATAGGGTGGTGAGTCGGCTCTGGCAGTGGTGACTAGATAGTCATTGTTGCCATTGTCGACCAACGAGTCCCCAAAGACAAAGAAAGCCCGAGCCCCGACTCCTAGAGTGACACTAGCAAATGTTGCCACCATCAAAGCCATAATTGCTAAACAAGACGAACCCTCCATTAATTGATGAACCCAAACCAAGAATTGTATACAAACTTGCTCAACTAATATGTGGGTGTGACCACTGTAAATGAAGGGTGGTTTTATAGGGTCACCGGTGGTTCACCATGGTACGCACAAATTAAATGGTCAATTCCTACCACCACCGGGAAAAAAGCCGACATCGAAGCTAGTGAAGTTCAATGTGGATAAGTAAAAGAGATACTTTTGGGAATTGAAGACTTTGCTTTCACCTTTTAGGCAATTTGTGATGCAATTGCAATGTTGGTCCAAAATTGTTAAGCCAAAACTATTCACAAGGAAATGGTACAATTGTGAGGATAAAAGTACTTTAATCCTCTGAAACGGTAACAAATTAAGTTGCGTTCACCATCGTATGACGGTGGTCACACGGTGGTGCCGCTCCAAATATTTGGGTGATATAGGTGTTAAGGTGGAGAAGTTGTCCAACTTGTAGAGGGTTGTTAAACTTTTGTTCTCTCTAAAGTAGGTTCATTTTGTTAAATGACCTTGAATGTGTTTATAATTAATAGCATGAACTTTTAAAATTTTGAACTCAATAACGTTCAAATGATTCTACCTCTTGTGTTAAACAAGTGGCCTCTATAGAAACACACTAAAATGTTAGTTTGTAAAAATCGTTTTCTAAAGGGTATAGTATACATAATAAGGAGATATTTAATATGAAATTTTATATATCCTTCTGTTATCCTAATTAATTAACTTTCCAAACATTAATTGCTCCCAATCTTTAGAGATCTATCTATTTCATTTCTAAATATATAGTTTCTTCTAAAATTAACTCCCCCCCCCCCCCCCCCCCCCCCAACCCACACCACCACCACACACACATACAAACATTCAAATTAAAATATATCAAAGAGAACATGTTTGTTGTTTCAAGAAATAAATTTGGTAAAATATCTCACATGGAGCAAAATAATAAGATATTTGAAGAAAACAATATGATATTATTATAGTATGGTTACTATATATATTGTTATAGAACTTTTATAGTTATATTTATGTACTTCTTATCTATTTTAATTGATCTAATTTGTTTGCTGGGTTTTGATTCGTTAACATGAACGATATATAGATATTGATGAGCTAGCTAGTTGTAACAATGCATTTAAGAGGTGTTTAATATATGGGCCATGCCGGCCGGCCGGCTAGTATTAGATTTGACGGCAGTCTTTCCGGCCGGCTGATGGTGTTTTCCGGCGAATGTGGATATGTGTAGTACATGAGGTAGTTGGCCATGTGTACAGGCTGGTGCCACCTTTAGGGAGATACATATCGACTCATATCGTTGTCTTTAATGCGAGATTACTTCAAATGTGAAAATAAATTAAATTTGAACTTTAACTTATATATTCAGGGTGTTTTGGATTGCTTGTTATCTGTTTATCACGTTTTCCGTAAAGCTGATAAGCTGTTTTGAGTGTTTGGATAAAATGGTTTATGAATTTTTGAAAACGCAAATAAAGATCTTTAAAAAGTTAAAATGGTCTAGCTTTTTCTAAATGGCAAGTAAACACACACGTTTTCAGGGTATCTGGGATCTAAGGGCACACGACTAATCCCTATTGACCACGATCCAGCCCAATTAAGGTTATCACTATGTGACAGACCCATGATCATGTATATCGCCACGTGCTCTCCACATGGTTCGAATCCGGGTAGTACTCAGGGATACCATCCACTAACCTCCAAGATATTACCTTACCACTGAGATAGACATGTTTTGATAAAATAATTTGGCTTTTTGAAAATGCTAATAAGCACTTTTTATAATAAGCATAAGTTATTTTAAATAAGCAATCCCTAACACCCCCTTATAATAGCTCAACGTTTTATTGGAAATAAATGAGATGCATAATTCAAAATGCATTTTTTTTCCAAAAAAATTGTTCGGGACGTAATTGTCATCAACCGTTTTGAGATCGATTAAGGTGTTTAGACAAACATAAGTGTTAGTAAGTGCATGCGGCACGCACACAACACTCACATATGTCATAAAGAGGAAGTCAAGGGAGTCGTGCCACTTGTCTGTTGTTTGGGCAACGCCATTGGTGGGGATTCAAAGGGCAAATGGCGGTGGAAATTTCACTAATTATAAAGTTTGGATAGTTGATTCAGAGATCTAAACCTTGAGTTCGGATATTTGTTTGAACCATTTATTCTCCAGACTTGGAAAATTGAGTAGGTCCTAAAGTGAACACTTCATAAGTCTGAATGTATGTGTTTAGAAATCTAATTCTTCGAGTCTGAGTTCAGATTTACACCCTGATTTTGAATTTGAAACTTTAGTTTGGTTTTAACCATCCTTCGGTCTTATCCATTAAAAATGTTACTTTTGACTTTTCGTAACCATTGGTCTATCGTATAAATACATAAAACGTGATCTAACAAAATATATGTGCGCACAAGTAGTGCCTTATCTTGTAATCCAAATTGAAATCCATGCCTCATATCATGTTCACTTATTTTTAAATTGAGTATTTGAATTTCCTTATAATTATAGTTATTTTCCTTCGATTTTAATTAAAATGAATGATCAATATTTAGAATCAGATACAAAAGACAACAGTTTAATTAAGTGAGTACTCATTTACATGTAGCAATTGTGTTACATGTTTAAGTATAATGTTTTTAAATCAACAAGAAAAGTTATATGTATAGAAACAAATCATATAAAAACCATCTAAAATTTGAAATTCGTGAAAATCAATTTATATGTGTTGTTTTATTAATGAAACAACATATGTAAATATGGAGTCTTTAATGTTGTTTCATAAATGAAACATCGAGAAATAATTTGCATGAAAAACATAAAAATACATCTATACATGAAACACAAAACTCATACACGTATAAGAATAAAACATGTGAAATAATATAAATAGCATAGCTTAAAATCAAACTCATTAGATGATTCTGGTAGATTTTCCTGGGTTTGGTTTTCAAATGTGTTCTTTTATCTATGAAGCAATACATGGATTGGTTTTAACATTCTCTACCTCTTTTATCTCCATAACATATACATACAAGTCTATATATACTTATATATACATGAGTAATGTATGTGTGAATTATATTCGTAACTTCTTCTACGAGGTGTGTGTGCATGTGTGGGGAACGGGGTATAAAATGAACCTGTACGCAAGCGAGTAGAGGTGCACAAAATAACTGAATAACCGAAAAACCGAAAAAAATAACTGAAACTGGTTTTAAAATAACCGGTTACAATTCTAACCGAACAAGTTATTTTTTTTAACCGGTTTTCTAACTGGTTATAAATTTTGAGAATTTTTATGTAATTACCGGTTTTTTAACTGGTTTTTAACCGGTTTTTTATTAACTGGTTTTTTAACCGGTTTTTAACTGGTTATTTTCAATATACTAAAAAATTAAGAAATATACTGCTGTGGCCAGGGGAGATCAAACCCAGGTCACTTGGGTGACCTGTGGGGTGATGGTCATGCCGAAGCTCCGTTCTAGTGTTCTTTTTTAATTAATATTATTGTAATTTGTAATCCAAAAATTTGAACTTATATATATATATATATATATGCATATATAGAGTGTTAATCAAATAAAAACCACTTTTTTTGTAAAATCCTTAGAACTAATCTTAACCATCAATTAATTTAAATCAATGGTTGATAATACAAAAGGACCATTGTAACAACATTTTCATTCTACATGCATCACACCTGATTACAACCCTACAAGGGCAATCTAGACATTTTAACACTTCTTCTCCAATACAAACCCTAACATCCTTTTCTTCTCCCCTTTTTCTTCTCCAATACATTCGACTTATTAGGTATCCACTCATCTTTCAAGTTCATGAATTCAAAATCAAAATCAACAGCCACCGATCGAAGAAATCCTCTCGATTCCGATCGTTTTATCCGACCAAATCCTTCTCGCCGTCGACGACTCGAAATCCTTCAAACTCGAGTGCTTCGACGCCGGGAAACTCGTCGACCGTCTCTCTCAGATGCTCCGATCGGTCGTCCGCTTCGCGAACTCCTCGTCGTCCAGCTGTCTTCGTTCTACTCTAATCTGCCAAATTGTGAGTTCTACGATTTATGTTGTTTTCAGTTCCAATTATCAATCGATTCGTGAGCTCAGTTCTACGAAATTGGAAGAATCCAGATGAAAATAAGTTGAAATTGGAAGTATTAAATCGTTGAATTGATCACATAAAACCCTAAGATCCCAAATTCCAAACAATTTCGTCAAATTCTAAAACGAAAAACACTCAGTTCACAGTGTAATTCGTTCAAAATAGCTCCAAAATTGGAAAATTTCAGATGAAAAATACTTCAAAATTGGAAGTAATTAATCGTTCAAATTTGGATTTATATGTAGTCCTATTTGAAATTATATTTATAATATTTTTATAGTAATGGTTGGTAACTGGTAACTGGTAATTGGCAATTTGGTATAACGGTATTTATATAATTATATGTATTGTTTTTATTATATTTATATATATATATATATATTTGTATAATTATATTAAATATAATTATTATATAATTATAAAATTAAATAAACAAAACAACTAAACAAAAAAGAACCCAAAAATCAGATTTTTAACCCAAGCAAAAAAAAAAACCCAACAAAACAGGTTTTTTTTCTAACCGGTTTTTGTCCTAACCGGTTATTACTCTAACCTAACCGGTTGCAAGTAGTATTGTATTCGAGGTCCATACCCGGTTATATGTTCGCTCGGTTTTTTTCCTAACCGGTTTTTTCCTAACTGGTTTTTTTCCTAACCGGTTTTGAAATAACCGGTTAGGCTATTTAACCGGTCGTGTGCACCTCTACAAGTGAGTATAGAATATGAATAGACCCCCCTCCTAACACACACACACATGTATGATTGGTGGAGATTCAAATGAGAAGTGCTAAAAAATACGAAGTGGAGAACTGATCTCAACTGTTGATAGTTGATACGGTTGAAATCATAGTTGAATAGTCAAATATTGCGAATCTTTGACTAGTCAACTATTCTCAACCATTGATGAACGCGATTCACGGAGGGTGATTGGTCAAAGCCGCCTTTATTGACTGGATGATTGGTGGAGATCACTTCTCTACTTCATATTTTTTAGCACTTCTCATTTGAACCTAATGCTATATATATAGCGATAGCGAGAGAGAGAATTAGGTTCAAACAAGAACCAATGCATTTTGTGGGAAAAAAGGAACAATTTTGAACGATATGTGATGTGGGCGACCCATCCATTAAATAAACTAAATATGATTCAGATGGGTCCTACCACTAAATCATATATGATTTATTTAATAGGTGGGTCCCACATGACCCATGTCACATGTGGCTCAAATTTAGTTCATTTGTTCCTACAAATTGGGTACTTTTTGTCAAAGACCTTCCGGCCTAGTGGTAAGGCTTGGGCATGGCATAGTCATGAACCCGAGTTCGAGCCCTATGAGAGGAGTGTTGGCGACATTTAAGTGAGGCCATGTTTAGCCTCCAAAATTGCCGGGGATTAGTCGGGCTTTGGCCCGGACACCCTTTTAAAAAAAATTGGGTACTTTTTGTATAAACCTCCCTCTCTATCTCTCTATATGTATATATCTATATATAGGGTTAGGTTTAAGAAAAAATCTCAAACAAACAACTTAATTTACTGCTATGCACAAGTGGATACGATCTAGATTGAGGGCTATGAGGTTGTTCATCGATTTTCTCTTTTTTTTCAGGTTTTTCCTCAAATCCCCCCATCCCTTTCTCTCTCTCTCTCTCTCTCTCTATATATATATATATATATATACACTCTATCTAGAGGGTCTTAGGAAAAAAAAATCCCAAAAAATTAAAAACTAATGAAAACCTAAATAACCAATCATCTTTATGGTATGTACATGTTCATACAAATAAAGTTTTTTTTTTTTCTTTGAGAAGGTTCATCTGGCCTGTGCCCAGACTACATCCTTGACAATTTTTACCGAGAGCTAAGACATGCTCTCCTAGGATTAAATACTCAATGGCCACCAAATTCGCACGCATGAACTTGAACCTGGGTGGGAGCTACCACTCTTTAACAACTTACCACTACGCTACACCTTCGTGGTTCATGGAAATTTAAAAACTCATAATGGTATATATTGGAAATTAAAAACTCATAATGGTGTATATTAGTTTATACTAATGATCTAATAGTTGTAACATTGGAAATTAAAAGTTCAAAAAAAAAAAAACTTGGATACTAGAGTCTGAGAGGCTGTGTTTGGCAAACTAGCTGATAAGTTAGCTGGTAGCTGATAAACTAGCTGTTGATTAATAAGCTAACTAGTAGCTGATAAGCTAGCTTTTGAACAAATTATGTTTGACAAAAACTAACTTATGAGTATGTAAAATGACCAAAAAAGGTATCTTTGAATTTAATAATTAATATTAATAAGGATATAATTGGAAAAAGCTATGAAAAGCTCTCAATAAGCTATTCAAAGTATGGTCTCAAAAAGCTAGCTTATAAGCTAGTCCATAAGCTAGCTTATGGTTCATGTTTGGATGAACTAGCTTATAATAGCTTATTTTTGCCAAAACAATCTTAATCAAGTACAAACCTCCTAATTCTTATGAATCATATATATAAACCATGATGAACACTTAGATGAACACTTAGATGAAAAAAAATCTAGATATTTAGGGAAGATAACTAAACTTTCTTTATTGTGATTAATATTTTAAATTAGAAAAAAATATATTAGTATTTACATAGTTAAATATTTATTAGGCTAAATGAACATTAAGTTTATATAGTTAAATATTCATTAGGCTAAATGAATTGGTTTACTTTGTTGAATAAATTCTTTGTTTAGAGGGAGTTTACGTATACACATTATTATATTTATGAAACATCATTTTCATTATATAAGAATAATTAAAGACATGCATTACAAAGATTTTCGAACAAAAATATGTGATTATTATGGCCAAGATCTCAATCATTTTCTTTGAATTAATAATTTGGTCTTCGGGCCAAAAAAATGTTCCAAAAATCTTTTTCTATTAATGGATCTAATGATATTTTTGATTTTGACTAATTGATGTTAACTTCATTAAATAATTTAATAGTTAAGATCTACGCATAAATATTATGGACCATACATTTATGAGGCACATGTAATTATTATTACTTAACTAAGACTTATTTAGTATGTAAAGATTCAAATAAAAACAACTTTAATACATGAAAACGTAAAAACATTTTTATCATAGGAAGGTGATTTGTACGTAACAAATTTTTATCATCGACAACAATTTTATAATAATAAACAATTATATCATTTTTTTATTTTAGTAAACTTTTCAATTAACCCCTTCTCTCTTTTAATTATTTTTTTCTCAAAACTCTACATCATCCCCAAATTCTTTTTTCAAATACCAAGTTATTTACGTTTTTCAAATATGTTACCACTAGCCACTAAGCATGTAAATAAAATTGAGTATTGGTGTAGGGGTTTTAAAAAAAGAATTAAAAAGTAAAATGGGTTAATTGAAAATTTTACTAAAAAGAAGGAAATGATATAATTGAATTGACAATTGTACTAAAAAAATGAAAGGATATGCTTGTCTATTAGTATAAAATTGTTGTGAATGGTAAAAATTTGTTGTGTACGGATCAGCTCCCTTTGTTATAATGCATGTAAATACACTTGGTGGTTTGCAGGCAATTTGGATTTGTAACACCGTATCTCAAAACCAATTTAAATTGATAATAAATTTCAATCGGTTTATTAAAAATAGTTAACTAAAAAGTTTAAAATTTCCACTGCAAGGCGAAACGAACGGAACTGTCACAGCTGGAAGTCAAGTCGGGGCCTTGCCCTTATCCACACCCGAACTGGCACCTGGAAAAAGGGGAAACAACTAAAAGGGTAAGCGAAAACGCTTAGTGAGCTGACACTACATATATCTCACATCATCACATGCTTACATACCATAACAGGTGCCATCACATTCACAACAATCACAACATAACATGTCAGCAATCAACAGATTCAAACGTACACGCGACTCTCATGAGATCGATATAAATCTCCCGTCAGTTAGGACACGGATCGGCCCCCACAACTCATCAAGGGCATGTGTTTTCCCTTTCTCCTGCCTGTTTAGGACACGGGTCGGCCCCCATAACTCACCAAGGGCATGTGGATTCTCTCTCTCTTTTCTTTTTTTCCAAGTTAGAAAAAAGGATTATGAGGTTAATCCTTGAAGGTTTGGGTATTTATTAACCCGGACCGGGCTATTCCTCCTAGCCTAAGCCCGTCACTTAATCTAAGCCCACATACCAATCCTATTTAAAATCAACTTCCTTAAAATCTAATTAACTAATATTAATAACAATAGGACTATCTTCACCAAAATGTATCCAACTATACCCGTATTCCTATTGTGTGTATCCAACTTCAAAATGGGTTATTGTGTGTACTAAACTTTCAATTTGGTTTATTGTGGGTACCGGTTTACCTGCTGAAAGGGTAGCCGGTCATCTTCTTCTCCGGCGACTCCCTTCTCCGGCCACCACCACCACCACAGCCACCATCTCCGCCACCACAGCCACCACCACCACCAAACCCACCACCACCATCTTCTTCTCCGGCGACTCCCTTCTCCGGCCACCACCACCACCATAACCACCATCTCCACCACCACAGCCACCACCACCACCACCAAACCCACCACTACCATCTTCTTCTCCGGCGACTCCCTTCTCCGGCGACTCCCTTCTCCGACCACCACCACCACCACAGCCACCACCACCATCACCAAACCAACCACCAACACCGCCACCACCACCACCATCTCCACCACCACAGCCACCACCACCATCACCAAACCCACCACCACCACCCCCACCAAACTGTTAGGGATTATGTGCAGAGTTGACAAACCAAGTAATTATACATCCAATGTTACAAGACACTTGAGGGTCACACCTGTGAGGACCTATAAGTCGAACAAATTAAATGAAACCCAGAAATGGAGGATTAGGATTTATAATAGTGTATTATAAATCAATTGGGTAATTTCAGTCAGAATTACCAATTGTAGGACCTCTTGTTGTGAAGAGTCAGAATTCACTATCTTTAATAGCTTTCTAGTTTAACTTCCTTAGTTTGAAAACTACATCTTTTGTTTGTGCCCTTGTTTGAGGTTTGGAACCTCGGGGGCCTGTGTTGACATTTCTTGTAACTTCCTTCTACCTATAAAAGGTAAAGGATGTTTAGGGTTTTGGTATTGATTTCATACATTACCATTTTGGGCATATTTCACCATTGTTGAATATTATTCAAGCTCTTATTGATTTCAATCACATTCATGATTTCCATCCATTTCTTCATCTTCTTTGTGTTTTATGGGACAACAATTGGTATCAGAGCCAATCCTTGTTGATTCCTTGGCTTTCTTTGTGATTTAAAAAGGTTTTAAAGGTTTTCAAAATTTTGTTTTTCAAAACTTTTTGGGTTTTCAATCCAAAAAGTGGTTTTAAAAGAGTGATATTAAGTGTTAAGTGATTCCCTAGTGTTTTAAAAGCCTTTTCCTACAAATTGGGGCTCTTAACACTTGTTTTTTAAGAGATTTTAAGTGTTTTTGAGTGAATTTTCGGAGCTTCTGTGCAGGTTTTCCGAATCGGAATACGAGAGCTGAAATTTCAGCTCAAATTTTCCGAATCGGAAATTGTACTTTCTCCGAATCGGAGAACTTTCCTTTTCCGAATCGGAAAACCTTGTTTTCCGAATCGGAAAACCTTGTTTTCCGAATCGGAAAACGAGCCTCTGATTTGGGGTCTCGTTTCTGAGAAGTCACTTTTCCGAATTGAGCTATTTTCCGAACCCTACTTTTCCGAATCGGAAAATTGCATTTCCCGAATCGGAAAAGGCTGTTTTCCGCATTCAAGTTTTGAGCCAAATCCGATTCGGAAAACTACTGTTTCCAGATCGGATTTCGCCTCTTTGAGCCGAAACTTTTGAAAATTTATATCTCAAATCCGACACTAAGCTTGCTTTCAAAACCTTTCAAATCTCAAAGCTTTTTGTGTCCCGAGGCGCTCAAAATTCCCCTTTTTCGAAAACCAATTTTATTTAAGCCAAGTGAGTCTTACAAGGAGATCTGCTGAAGTGAGAGAGATGTCGAAGGAAATCCTCGGAATCGGATCCGAGACTCGTCCTCCCGTCTTGGTGATGGGCGAGTACCAACAATGGAGACGCAGGATGATTCACTTCCTCGACCTGCTTGATGAAAACCTGATGAAGTCCATTCGAGAAGGACCTATCCGACCGACCGTCACCGTTGCCGCCGTACCAAAGACCGATACTTGTCCCGAACTTCCGGCGTACGTGGTCGAGAAGCCTGTTGAGATGTTCAATCCCGAACAAAGAGCCCGACATCTCATTGACAAGCGTGCACTGACCCTCCTGATTATGGCTCTCCCAAACAATATGTACGCTAGAGTGGACAGTCTGACCAACGCACGAGACGTTTGGTTGGAAATTGAACAACAGATGCAGGGAGGCGACTCTGCTGTGGAGAGTCAGAAGGAAAGTGCACTTAATGCCTACGAAGGCTTCAAAGCTAGGGAAAACGAATCCCTCGTTGAGTCTTATCAAAGACTGAACGCCTTCGTCAATGACTTGAGACGGCTCGGGGTTGAGAAATCAAAGTATGAAGTGAACGTGAAATTCTTGAAGAATCTCAACCAAGAATGGCAAAACATGGCCATCAACATCCAGCTTAGCCGGAATCTGGGAACTTTGGGTCTACATGACTTGTTCAGTATGATGGTTCAACACGAAGATTTCATCACCGGCGGACGCTCCAAGAGAGCAGTTGATCCTCTGGCATTGTCGGCCGTGCCCTTTGGAGGACCAAACACTGCTCCCGTCCAACCAATGCCATACAACAGCGTCTCTCCCCAGTACTATCCTGAAGATTACAGTCAAGAGTTCAACCCGAACTATGGCTCAAGCGTACAACATCCCGACGAACCGGTGATCATTTCCATCTCTGATGATGAACTCTTCCATGTGAATGAGTCCCTTGCCCTCATTTCACACAGCGTACAACGATTGAACGCAAATCGTGGATACAACCGTGGACGAGGATCCGGTTTTCCCATTGGAGGAAGAATGGGGCAAGGTAGAGGAGGTCATTACCAACCTGAAAGGAGTCAGTACGGAAATCAAGGGAGAGGAAGCTATCAGCAAGGGGGTATGCCAGCTTATGATCAAGGAGGTTATAGGAACAACCAGGGAAGGTTCAGAGAAGATCAAGGCAGATACAGAGATCAGCCGAGAAGAGACAACACTTATCTTGACTATCAAGGAGGTCAAGGTAATCAAGGAGATTGGAGAGGACAAGTCTCAGACATCAACTACCGGAACAGCTTGAGGCAATACACTCCGGAATCTGGGTATATAGATCGTCAGGGACATGAGATTGGATATGGAGGAAGATATGAGAGTGGAAGGCTAGATCAAGGGCCAGGATACGGGTATGAGCAGCATAGGAGTGATCAAAGGCAAGATGAGAGAGTGAATCACGGGAAAGGAATCTACCACGGAGGCGATTCCAGGGGAAACAGTTCCAAGAATGTTCAAAGGGAAGATCAACCGATTCACAATGATCAAGGAATTCAACGAGCAAATCCTCCTCAGGGTCCCATAACCCAGAACCCCACTCCTCAGCAAACCGCAAGTCCCACTACCACTTGTTACAAGTGTGGAAAGTTGGGACACTACGCTCGAGATTGCTCCGTCAAGTACAAGGATGCCGCGTACTTTGAAAGGAAGGCATCACTGATGAGGAAGAAAGAAAAAGGGGTGGCTTTGATGGTAGATGAAGAGAACTGGGTATGTGAAGAAGAGAGTTCAGACGAGGAAGATCATTTAGTGCAAGGTCCCTGCTTGATGGCTGACTTCGAGGGATCAGAAGCCGTTGGACCAAGCACTTATCAGGACATAGATCCATCTGAGGTATCCTCTATCCCAGATATAACTGACACTGTGGCAATGTTGGAATCTAAAATTTGTGAATTAGAGAGATGTCTCCAAGCGGAGAGGACTCTTGTCACGAAATTTAGAATCGACAGTGCAATTTACAAAGACTCTCTTGAGGAGTTGACCATAGTTTACAACCGTGAAACACTGGAGTCTGGCATTAGAGAGTCCAATTTGTCAAACAAACTTAGTTGTCTTCAAAAAGCCCATGAGGAACTTAACAGTAATCATGGGGAGCTCAACATTAAATTCCAGTTACTTTCGGAAGAGAGAACTCGGTTGTTTTCAAAAATACAAGAGCTTGAGGACAACAATTTTAAAAGAGGACAATCTGAACAGACTTTAAGTATCCTCACTCACCATGCCAAAAAGAATCCCTTTTACACAGCTAAACCCGGTCTAGGTCTGTCTGAAAACCATGTTTTAGATAAAGCACCTTCTCATCTATACAACTTTGAGGAAATGGCAGCCTCCAAGCCCAAACCTGCCATAGTAGGAGGACATGTGACCGAGGAATTTGTTAGGCAGACTGTCACATACACCGAAGTCATAAACGGTGAGACCATAACCACGACCATCAGTCCAATGAACAGTACCTCTAGCAGTCCACCCACTAGCCCTACTCCAAATAGACCAATCTTTGTTCCAGCTAGTGATCCAACCAACTCTAAACCCACCTGGGAAGGCATTAAGGCCAGAACCCCTAGAGTAGCAATGCCTCCCATCAACTACACAGACCTTAACTCAAGCTATGAGACTAGGGAAATGGAACTTTCAGAGGGGACCTTAGTTATCCCACCCGAGGATTCTTCCGCAACTAAGAGTCCCGACATAGTCAGGCTAGAAAAGGAGGTGTTTGCTCTTAGGCTAAAAGCCATGGATTTGGATGCTTGTCAACATCAGATCTTGAATCTGAGAGTTATTGTTTCGGAGAAAGATTCCTTGGTTCGCAATCTGGAGAAAGACTTGCTTGAGGCAAATGCCGAAAGAATTAGGCTTTCTTCAGAATGTGAGACCGCATCCACAGCTTTCACTATTTTTCAAAACAAGGTTGCGGATCTTCAGGCTCGATACGTTATCCTAGATATCCACTTTGAACTTTTAAAAGAACTTGATCATGATGAAAGGATAATGTATCGCCAATCTTTAACCAACCAACGGGTGTCTAACTCCATTTTAAAAAGGAAAGTGATGAATCTTGAAAATCTCTACTTTTTAGACTCAGTTGATGATAAGACTGCTCCAATCCTCAACCATCCAATAGTCACTCCCCAACCAAAATCTGTCTTAGATACTGAGGACTATTACTCCATTATATCAGATGATGATGAACCCCCTAACTCACACCATAGGATAGCCGAACCCAAGACTGTCCAAGATCCAAATGTTGAATATGATATGAAGGTGTTTTTAGATGAGGATGATGATCCTTCAGGCTTTATTCCAAAGAAGCCAAAATCTGTTGTTGTCAAACCTGAGCAGTCTGCTGAGTCACGAGCTCCTATTTCTGAGAAAAGCAACCCAGAGGGTGAAAAATGTGTAGGTACTGACAAGGGTAAGTCAGTTAAGCCACACGCACCCAAAGGACTCCAGAAAAAGCATTCAAAGTCTAACGATGCTCGTAACTCAGTCAAACCCATTAAAAGTCTTGAATTTCATTCAAGTTCCTTTGAAGTGGGTGAGACATCTCAGTTACAACCAAATCAACCTTTCAATTCCACTAAACCTAAATTTTCTAAAAAGTCATCTGGAAAAGGTGGTAACTCCATTCCCACAAAACCGTCATCTAACTCACACCATGCTTATCATGCAGATGCGAGGAGGAAAGATGGTGGACCGAATGTGAAGCCACCAAGAAAGGATCATCATGGGAGGAACAATTCTTTTTCTGCTTTCCCTAAGAAACATAGTCCTAGCCGTGCGGGTTTAGGCTATGTTCCACCTAGTGTAGGAACAAATTTGAACATGTCTGTTAATTCTAATCGCAAATTGAACGATGCTTTTAATACTTTTCGCAATGACATGTGCTTTATGTTTGATAACTTCCTGCGTTATGGTGTGCCTAACTCTTTCTATGCTCCCAATTCTAATGTCAAATCCCGAAAGAGAAGGGGAAGAAAAAGAGGAAAAGCAAAATCTTCTTCGTCAGTGAAGTCTCCTCAGCCTAAGGAGAAATCCGAAAAGGGGACTTCACCGACCGATTTATCTGTATCTAACCCACAGGAACCCATCTGGCAATGGGTCCCTAAACAAGCTTAATTGTCTTGCAGGTCAGTCATGTGTGGTACTTCGACTCCGGCGCATATAGACACATGACTGGTCAGAGATCCTTCCTTTTCGACTATGTTGAAAGGTTCGAGGGATATGTGAAGACAGCCGACAAGACGCTTAGGCCAATGGTGGGTTATGGGAAAATTACGGATGGGAAATACATCATTAAAGATGTAAGGTATGTCGAGGGGTTGGGTTTCAACATGTTCAGCTCCAGCCAGTTCTGCGACAACGGATACTAGGTTAAGCAATTTCAATACGGGAGTAATGTGAATGATGAAGATAACAATGTCATTCTTAGTGCACGAAGGAATGGCAATCTTTACTCCACCGTCTTCCGTTCAATCCCTCAGACACACCCACAGTTTGCAGCAATTTCTGATCCGAGGAATGCAATCTGTCTGCTCGCGAAGGCTTCAAAGGAGGACAGTTGGTTATGGCATCGAAGACTCTGCCATCAGAATTTCAAAGACATGAACAAGCTGGTTTCGAAAAATCTAGTCAAGGGACTACCAGAGACTCGCCTTTCCAAGGATACACTGTGTCCCGCTTGCGAACAAGGAAAGATGACGAGAAGCTCTCATCCACCGAGGATGGATACAAGTAGCAAAAGTCCCCTTGACATGATTCACATGGATCTTTGTGGACCTACCAGAACCGAGAGCTTAGCCAGAAAGAAATACATGTTAGTTCTCGTTGATGAGTTCTCTAGGTTTACATGGATTGAATTCCTGCGAGCCAAGTCTGACGCTGCCGATCGAATCATTGCCTTCATCAAGCGGATTCAAGTTCTCTTGGGTCGCCGAGTGAAGAAGTTGAGAAGTGACAACGGAACCGAGTTTCGCAATGCGAAGTTGCAATCCTTTCTTGAAGACGTGGGAATCTCTCACAACTTCTCAGCAGTGCGCACACCTCAACAAAATGGGGTAGTAGAAAGGAAGAACCGGACGTTAGTCGAAGCAGCGAGATCCATGATGGCTCATTCTGGAGTTCCTCAATCATTTTGGGCTGAAGCAGTATCAACAGTATGCTACACGCAGAATCGGACTCTGATCGTCAAGCGGACCGGTAAAACCGCCTACGAGATGGTCGAACAGCGTAAGCCTAACATCGATTACTTTCGAGTCTTTGGATGTAAATGCTATGTTTTAAACGACCGGGATGATTTGGGAAAGTTTGAACCCAAGTCTGATGAGTCTATCTTCATTGGATACTCACATAACTCTAAGGCTTATCGGGTTTTCAACAAACGAACCCGAACCATCCTGGAAAGCTCAAATGTTGATTTTTCAGAAACCGAAACCTATTCTGTGGCAAGTTCAAGTAATATAAATGCATCATTTCCTGAATTGTTCACCGCACCACCGAGCACAGATTCTTCCACTAACTTTTCTGCTCTAGACTTCTTAGACCTCACGGATTATGATCTACCCACTCTCACGGGTCCGATTGTAGTTCCTGCTCATGCTGGTTCAACTTCTACTTCCGTGACTTCCGATGCCTTCATCACTGAGCCATCTACAAGTACATCAACAAACTCAGTGTCTCCGAATCAACTGCGGTTTCTCCTCCTAAAATTTCATCATCTGCCTCACCGGAACCCTTCCAAGAGCAGACTCCTCAACCTGCTCTTGCTCCCATCCCAGAAGATGCTCCGCTACCTTCACCTAGCTCAGCTCAGAGAACTTATGCTCAGGTAGTGTGTGAGCCCCGGTTGGAGGCATCCCCGCAGAATAATCCGACGGCCGGATCATCAAGTAGAAACCAACAAGAGGTCTTTGCCGTGCAAGATGAGAACGACGCCACCAACAACCGACAAGCTTATGTCACTCACCCTCACACTCGCAGGTGGACAAAAGATCATCCCTCCTCCCAGATCATCGGGAGTCCCTCACAACCTGTAACTACTCGATCTGCAAAGCACACTGAAAATCTGATTCTATTCGGCGGGTTCTTAAGCGAATTTGAACCAACGGATGTTTGGCAAGCTCTCACCGATCCCGACTGGGTGATCGCCATGCAAGATGAGCTGGCTGAATTCGAGAGAAACAAAGTTTGGCGCTTGGTAGAACGACCATGGGGAAAGACTATCATCGGCCTCAAGTGGATACTCCGGAACAAAACCGACGAGAATAATCTCATTATCCGGAACAAAGCTCGCCTGGTCGCCAAGGGTTATCGCCAACAAGAGGGTATCGACTATGATGAGACGTACGCGCCAGTAGCCCGAATCGAAGCGATCCGAATCTTCCTAGCGTATGCTGCACACAAAAACATGACCGTCTATCAGATGGACGTCAAATGTGCCTTCTTGAATGGCGTTCTTCAAGAAGAAGTGTACGTAGAACAACCGGAAGGGTTCGTCGATTCTCGATTCCCGAATCACGTCTACATTCTGGACAAGGCACTTTACGGTCTCAAGCAAGCTCCGAGGGCATGGTACGAAACTCTCACTAACTACTTGCTAGGAGTTGGCTACAAGAAAGGTACAATCGATCCCACTCTGTTTCTCAAGAGGTCAGGTAAAGATTTAATTATCGTTCAGATATACGTGGATGACATTATCTTTGCGTCCACAAAGCCTGAGATGTGCCAAGAGTTTGAGAACACCATGAAATCCCAATTCAAAATGAGCATGATGGGCGAGTTGACGTTCTTTTTAGGACTTCAAGTTCGACAACGCCCTGATGGCATTTTTATAAATCAAGCCAAATATGTTCAAGATCTTTTAAAACGATTTGATTTCGGTGGTTCAAACTCTGCAGCCACACCAATGCCCAGAAATTTTCAACTAACTGCAGATACTTCTGGTAAACCGGTTGACCAGAAAACATATCGGGCAATCATTGGTTCTCTTTTATATCTCACGGCCAGTAGACCAGATATCGTTTTTTCCACAGGTGTCTGCGCTCGTTTTCAGTGTGACCCACGGGATTCATATCTGTCTGCAGTCAAGAGAATCCTTAGGTATTTGAACGGCACACCGGATTTTGGCCTTTGGTACCCAAAGGATTCTGGTTTTGAACTAATTGCATATACAGACTCAGACCATGCAGGTTGTAAGCTAAACAGGAAAAGCACTTCTGGTGCCTGTCAATTTCTCGGAGATAAGCTCGTGAGTTGGTCATCTCGGAAACAGAATTGCGTCTCCCTATCCACCGCGGAGGCAGAATATGTAGCCGCCGCCTGCTGCTGCTCGCAAGTTCTGTGGATGAAAACCCAACTAGCTGACTTCGGATACACCATGCATCGAATTCCCATCTACTGCGACTCCAAAAGTGCGATTCAGATCACGGCAAATCCGGTTCAACATTCTCGGACGAAGCATATCGACATTCGATATCATTTCATCAAAGACCACGTCGAGAAAGGTAATATAGAACTATACTTTGTTGAGAGTGACTATCAGCTTGCTGATCTGTTCACCAAGCCGTTTGACGAGAAGCGTCACTTTTTCCTCCTAAGCAAGTTAGGAATGCTAGACCTCCCTGCCTGAGGTCTAGGGGGAGTCGGGAGTTCTTATAGTATATGCATGTGTGTAGGGGGAGCCTTTAATAATTCCTTGAGCGACTGCATGAATCGAGGGGGAGTCCAAAGTCTTGTTATCCATGTTTGGTGTGTTCACTGACGTTCTCGGATCCACAACACCTTGGATACCATATTGTGCTTTCTTTTGTAGGTGTGGATCCTCACAACGACTTCTGGTTACTTCAGATCAGAACTCGCACAAAACCCAGTCGAGACGAACCAGGTAAGTCTCTTTTCTCGGGAGTCGAGCGCTGAACTTGTAAACTTTTTGTGAACTTGAAAGTTCAGGGGGTGGTAGAGTACATGTCTTGAACTTACAAGTTCGGGGACTAACATTGCCATTTTCTGATTCTTAAACGTTCGGGGACTCGTTTTGCTCTTTAGTGAAACTTGTAGTCCAGGGTCTGTTTTGAAACTTCTTAAAACTACAAGTTCAGGGACTAGTTGTAAGTTTCCTTGAAACTTCAGTCCAGGGGTGGTTTTTGCCAATAGGTGAAAGTCGGGTTAAGAGAGTCATCAGGAGAGCCAAACACAGTGTTTTTGACCCAAACATAGTGTAATTCGGTAAAAATATAAATACCGGTTTCAAAGATTTACTTTTCACAAAAATTCAAATTTTCACTTTTTCCTCTCTGAACTCTCACCCGGTAACCGCTCTCGCGCTCGATTCGCTTTCGTTCGTTTTTGCTCCGTTCGTCGATCAGATTACGTTTTCGGATTCCTGGTAAGATTACGATCAACCCTTATATAGTTATAACGTCTTAATCTGTTGTTTTAAGGTCCGGACCGAAGCCTAAACTTTTCAAAACTTACCCGAAACCCAAACTTCTTGGAATGGGATTTCGGGGCTTTAAATCGATCTTCTGTTGATTAGAAACGTATCATGAACTGATTTAGGATGCATGTTGATAGTTTAGGGCCTTAGATCGACGTTCGGTGAATGGTTTTGAGTTTAGAAGTCGAACGGTTCTCGTTTTCCGAATCGGAAAACTTGAACATTCAAGTTTTCCGAATCGGAAAACTTGAATGTTCAAGTTTTCCGCATTCATCAACGATGAGTATTCTTATGCGTTTTCCGATTCGGAAAACCAGATAAATCCGAATCGGATTATCAGGTTTTCCGAATCCGACTTGTGTCTCGGTTTTCAAGTTAAGTTTTTCCGATTTGGAAAACATGGAATTACCCTTATGGGTTTCCGAGGTTTTCCGAATCACGTATGAGACCAAGTCTTTCAAAAAAAAATTTCTAAGTGTTTCACATTTTCCGAATCGGAAAACATCGTTTTCCGAATCGGAAAACCCACTTGTTCGTGTTACTTTATTTTTCTATGTGTGGGAGTTTCCCGAATCGGAAAAGCACCTTTTCCGAATCGGAAAAGCACCTTTTCCGAATCGGAAAACTTGTGTAGTGGTGAACTCAAAATTTTCTAAGTGTTTGATGTTTCCCGATTCGGAAAAGTACCTTTTCCGAATCGGAAAACATCCCCTCGTATGTTTGCTCGTTTTTCGACTCGGGAAATACGAAATACTCATTTATGGGTTTTCGAGGTTTTCCGACTCGCGTCTAGACGAGGGTATAGTCTTTTCATGATGCATTCTTATTAACACTTAATTTATCTCTTGTCGTGTCAGCAATGGCTGATCAACCGATTGCTCCTACTTCCCCTGTCAACGCTGCTGACCGAGCTCTTATCGCACCATCTGACATCCGCCCCATCCACCAGAACAACGGATATGTTGATCTGTCCAACTTCACTGCTCAGGACGCGGTGGTGCTAGAGATCCTTCGTGCGCATCCACTGGCGTACGCGATGCAAGCCACTGCTAGAGTCCCCATGATCTACCTGCAGCAGTTCTTTGCTACATCTACTGTGGAGACACGTGATGGCGTGCAGACCATCGTCGGGCGTGTTGATCACACCGACCTCACTATTACTTTGGAAGATCTGAGGCGCGTTCTCCATCTGCCTGCCGCCACACCTGAGGCCCCGTTCGACACTCTGGTTTCTGGACCCAAGCTCTTCAGCGAAGTACTCGCTCTCGGGGTCCACTACACTGCCAACAACCGACCGAAGGGAATCTCCCAAGTCACCCAGGGGATGCTGCCACCGATCTGGTTCTCATTCTTCAACATCCTCAACAGAACCTTGTCCTCGAAGACCCACGGAGTGGACAAGGCTTCGACTCAATTCTGGCACGTCATAGATGCGGTCGCCTACGGAAGGCGCATTGACTTCGCCCAACAAATTTGGGCTGACATGGTCACCGACGTTCGCCCAGGATCCGCAAGAACCCGTCATACATCCATTCCGTGGATGAGGTTCTTCAGTCTGCTTATTCACGAGCACATGCAGCAGAATCAGGCCTTCCGACGCAGATCCGGCCACCCTCGCTTCGAGAGCGTTCAGATCGGTAGGATGAACCGTCGAAGTCTTCGATCAGGTCAGCTTGAAATGCCCATTCCTGGAAACGTACTTGGCTTGGCGGACCGTAGGTCTGAGGCTGTTAGGATGTACCGAATCTCTATAGGCTTAGAAGACACGTCTACGGACTCCTCAGAGCCGAGGAGCCCTGCCCAAGACGTGCAACCCGTCCTACCTAGAAGCCGTGCCTCCGGCACGGCGGGACAGAGCTCCAGTGGGGGAGCTTCTGGCTCGAGAGTGATGAGAGTTGACGTGAGGGGTGAAGCGGGTAGAGTCGTTGGAACGTCCGCCACGCCACACATGTCTCGAGGAGAAGCCTACCAGATGATGCTCCGGAACCGCACCCGTCGAGCTCGTACCCCAACAGTTGTCGAAGAAACAACCACAGTAGCCCGCGAACGTGAAATCACAAGTCACTTCCGGGTGAAGCAGTACACTGGGATCCTTCAACAATCCCCCGTTCACTCGTCATCGGAAGAACGCCGATCACCGACACCGCCGCAACAACCTCAACCAACTGGGGAGGACGTGGAAGCTTCCCCACAAGAACAAGCACACGTTCCTCCACCACCACCTGCAGCGGCCCGTGCGTCTCAAGCAGCAGAACCCTCCGGCGATCCTTCCGGCGATGACTCCGACGGTCATGAGTCTCCAGAACATACTCCTTCGGACCGTCGTGAGCCCGATGACGAGGCCACCGAATCAGAGCAGGTGGATTACGGGTCCGACTCCGAGTTCCAACTTTCAGAACCAGCTAAAGGCGGAAAGGCCAAGGTGATCGATGTGGATGAAGCCACCTCTTCCTTCAACGACGACCGAATCTCCGGCGATCCAGTACTTGCCGAGGATCTAGCATCAGACGACCGGACCGTCGGTCGTGAGGAAGAAGGTGAGGCCGAGGTTGCTACCGGCTGGGGGAGGTATGACAGTGAAGAGGAAGAGAGAGAGAGAGGGGAGAAAAGGAGAGAGAGAGCAGAGAAAAAGAGACCGCAGATGTTGAGGTCCAACTAGGGGAGCTTTAGGCTCAATTAGAGGATGCGGACGTAGAAGTAGAGCCGCATAGGTTAGAATCGGAAATTCCTCATACCCTGAGTCCATCCACCACAGAGGCAACCCACACTGAGACTGGACACCCTACGGTGTCTGGTCAAGACGCTAGCCGCCAACTAGCGCATTTGCACGCCCCAACCGACCACTCGACCATCTCTCAACAGATGGTCGTTTCATCTTCACACGGGGAATTAGCTCAACTTCCACCAACCACTCACTTGGAGTCTGTTGGTGTTGAAATGAGAGAGGAACCGCCCCGCCTCTCGACTTCTTTCCGTGCACCAGTAGTCCTAGAGCCCGTTACTGAGACCTTTAGGGTCATTCACTTGGATAGGACACTTATTGGAGCTTCATCTGCCAGCCCAAGTGGCGAGGCCGGAACGGGGAGAGTCGGTACGTCAACGAACGCCCTTCGAGGATCCACCGGAAGCCCCGACACCGTCAACATCATACCAGCGGTGACATCGGGCCGAGAGAGCACCTCGGTAGGACTCTACTCGTCAACTGGAGCCCAAGTGGCACCGGGTTTAGTTCTTCCGGGACAGGGTCCGACAGACTCGAGCAAAGTCTCTAAAGATGCTCACGCAACACCGGGGCTTTTAGGCCTGACGGATTCGGGCGGAATCCTTAAAACCGCCCCTGCACCAACGGGACTTTTAGGTCCGACGGATTCGGACGACATCCTAAAAGTCGTCCAAAGCAGGTTACTCGCGGTGGAGGAAGCCAATCGGGCTCGCGATGCACGGGTCGAGGCACTTGAGAAAGCCTTGGCCGAGACAGAGAGGAAACGCCTGGCTGATCTTGAGGCGTCAAGCAAGCTTCAAGAAGACCGGGATGCGGAGCTCTACGAGCTCAAACGGAAGATCAAGGGCAAACACTCTGAGGCAGCCCCATCATCCGAGACTCCGATCCCTCGTCAGACCGAAGACGTTCTCCGGCTCGCCCCTCCTACTTCGGGCGAACTGCCTCCGATGCCGGGCTACGTTACTGAGACGGAGCATGCGTACGTCATTTCATCATACACGGCTCAGAACGATCGCCTCTCCGCCCAAGTCAGAGATCAGGAAGCCCAGATCGAGATCCTACAGCAGAGAGTCCGGGAACTAGAGGCCATGTGTCGGTCTCAGGCTCAGCCTTCCAAACGGAGGCATGATGACCCTGATGACTCGGCACCGGGTCCTCATGAGGGGGAGGTGCAGGCTTCATCCAAAATGCCTCGCACCGACCTCCACTCTGCCTCTGGTTCCGGCTCTACTACAGCTCCAGCTTCCACGGCCGCCCCTTCGAGTGCTCCTACAGAGTCTGCTGCCGCCGACGCTCCCTATGTCGATTCAGACACGGAGGACATTCCTGACATGGGGAGTTGGCGATATGAGCGGATCCCGGAAGGGGAGTCAGTACAGTTTCCCCAGATGACGGACACGGCTCAGATTGATGCCGTTCTCCCAGAAGCAGCACCAACGGATCCCTCAGAGTTCCAGATTCCGGAAGCAGCCCGGAAGATCTTGCGGTCGCTTGCTCAGAGTCTCAGGATATATCAGAAGGGAGACGACATTGTCTGGGATTCTGACTACTCCAACCTCTCCGCGGAATTTGTGTTCCCCACTCCAGACGCTCCACGAACTATTCACACTACTGATCCAGAGACCGCCGCTCCAACCGTCATCCAGCTCAACTGGAACCATTCAGTCATCTTCCGTCCATTCCTTGAAGAATCGTTCACCCGCATCTACCAACAAGAGAAGCTGCACGCCTGGTCCCGAAAGGTCTACTTCGGGATCTCTCACATCAAGACCAAGAGACGAAGGACAGCCTACGTGCATCAGCGGATGTGCAACTGGGCCACTCATGGACGCCAGAGGATCCGACGTCGCTTTACCAAGGTAAATGCTATGCGCCCCTACAGACATGGCCATCAGTTATTCCTTGAGTACGATGTCCGCATGTACGGCACCGGTGTTCCTCGAGGTGAATTGCAGAACTGGACCTTCACGGAAGCTGATTTGGATCGGGTGCATCTAGAAGATCTTCTCTCGCTCATCAAGTACCTCCAAGGCCCGATTCTCCGACCAGAGCACTACAGAGACGGCACAGAGATATTGAAGAAGTATGTCCGTCACGCGATCTCCCTCGCACGAGTGACAGACTACCAGCTTGCAATCGAAAGCCGCCAGCCAAAAGTCAACCTGCTCAGGCCAAACCTACTCGTGCCTGGTATAGATGCCTACATTCCGTATATGCCAACCAGGATACCTGAGCATGGGGTTCTTTATATGACTCGGAAGAAGAAGGAGCACAGGTTCATGAGATTTGGAGAGCTCTTCAAGTTCTGCGACGGGACCCTTCTGTATGTCTACAATGGCATGCAGAGCAGACTACTGGCCGATCAGATACCTGGGAGGAGGATTATAGATGGAAAGGGAAAGCTGCTGGAGGCGATGAGATTGATCGAGAGGAAACTCAAGGAACGGTTGATGTACAGACGGGTCGAGGCGGCGATGCAGATGAGAGCGCGGATAATCGGTGAGTGGGAGGAATACCTGCAGATGTCAAAGTGGGAACCTGCTCTGGAGCTTCCACCACCATTCTGACTTCTTCACAAAGGGGGAGATTGTAGGACCTCTTGTTGTGAAGAGTCAGAATTCACTATCTTTAATAGCTTTCTAGTTTAACTTCCTTAGTTTGAAAACTACATCTTTTGTTTGTGCCCTTGTTTGAGGTTTGGAACCTCGGGGGCCTGTGTTGACATTTCTTGTAACTTCCTTCTACCTATAAAAGGTAAAGGATGTTTAGGGTTTTGGTATTGATTTCATACATTACCATTTTGGGCATATTTCACCATTGTTGAATATTATTCAAGCTCTTATTGATTTCAATCACATTCATGATTTCCATCCATTTCTTCATCTTCTTTGTGTTTTATGGGACAACATCAAAGTTGGAGGGTTATTAATGGGATTACTTCTTCAAAATGTATTCAACTATCCCCAATATACTATTATATGTATCCACCTAAAAAAATTTCTTTTGTATGTATCAAACTTATTTTTTAGTCTATTATGTGTATTTTTGAGTCTATTATGTGTATCCAACTATCCCCCAATATATTATTGTATGTATAAAAAATACACATAATAGACTCAAAAATAAAGTTTGATATATACAAAAGGGATTTTCTTAGGTTGATACACACAATAGTATATTGGGGATAGCTGGATACATTTTGAAGAAGTAATCCCGTTATTAATTAATTAGGATATTATATATTTATTAGATAAAATAAATATGCAATAAGTTAATTAATAAAGTAATATATATATTAGATAAATATATATATATATAATAAGGATTATCATAGGCAAATTCTTTTCCAGTAATTTAAAAAGGAAAGGATTTGAGATAATCATTATATGGAAACTGAATACCATTCAAACTGTATTTTTCTTCCCATATAAATAAGGCTTATGGGTTAAGGAATAATTAAGCTTTAAGCTAAAAACATATCAGTTTTCAGTTTCTCTCCTCCTCTCTCCCTTCCTCCAACCGGCGCCGACCACAACCCCATTCGGATTCAAGTTTTGTGTTTCCGGGTTTCATTCGGTTCAACTAGAAGAACATTCGTTGGTCAATCACCGGTGGATTAAATCTCGAGCAATCCAGGTAAACTGATCTGAATCCAAACCATTAGGATTAAACTAGAAACGGTTAAAGATCAATAGGCTTTTAAGGGTTTTAACTTTTATCGCTTCCGCATAATGAGATCAAAACAGTGTGTTTCTGATCACGTAGGTTTTATCAGTTTGATTTTAAACCTATGAGATTTATCAAACCAGTGAGGTTCGTTAGATCTGAGTTAATCCTCGAGTCAGTTTGATCCGAGGATACCCACGTCGAAAACCCAACAGTGGTATCAGAGCCATTGTTAAAAATCGTTTTAGTTTTTATCTGTTTATATTCGTTTGTGTGTGATCCGTTAAAATTTTGTTTCTTGATATCATGAAAATCTGATTTTTATTATGTTAATGGTTTACATATAAATTTTTGATTTTTAATTAACATTCGAAAACCCGAGCTCAAAACCGACCGCCACCGAACCACCACCAGATCGGTGATGGCCGGAGGCCGGAACAAGATCACGGCTGCACCACCGATCGTGGTTGCAGCTATGATTGTTCACGGTGGCGGTATTAACCGTAGAACGGCATCGGTGGCGATGGTGGTGTCGTTCATCATCATCGCCGGTAGCAACGACCGCAACCACCAGTCGGTGGATGGCGGTGCGAACGCCAGCCGCACCATGCATAACGGTGGCGGCGGCTAGTGTTGTTATTCGAGACCACTCGCCGGCCGCACCACTGTAAGTGGTGGCGGCGTCAGCCTTAAACAGAAACCACCACCGCACCACCGTAAGTGGTGGTGGTGTTGATTGTGATGCCCAACCGCTGGACAGCGGCGTCGATGACGGAACGGAAACCGCCACCGCTCCACCGATTGTGGTGGCGGTGGTGTCGATTAAAAAATCACGGCCGCCGAACGGCGGCACCGGTTCGATCGAAAGACAGCCACCACACCACCGTATGTGGTGGTAGTGGCGTCGATGGTTTAATTGATCGCAATCACGGCGGCGGTGGCAGCCCAGAGCTGCTGCAGTCGCCGGTTGATTAAGGCGGTGGCAACAGTGGAGCGGCGATGGTGGTGGCTGTGGCTGCTGCTGTCGTCACATCCACGGTGGCCAAGCGGTGGCCAAGGCCGTACTCGGCTGAGGCCGCTAGATGGTAACCGTGTTCGACGGATCGATTGCCGCCGTATGGTGGTGATCGACAGCTTCGGTGATGGTCGCCAAGTGACGGCGGTGGCGATTTCGCCGCCATCGTCGTCGGACGTGTGGCCAAGTTTGGCAGCCGCGGTAATGGTGGCGTTGATCGCCGCCACTATTCTCGATCGCCAATGCGGCGGCGGCGGTGTGTTTTTCCCGATGACGGCCTAGCAATGATCGTTATAGGTAACCGCCAAACCACCAAGGGTAAAAACCCTAGTGATAATGGTCGAACACACGTGGTGGTAGTGATATTTTGGAAACAACCACCGAGAGGCGGCGGTAGTGGTGGCGTTGCGCTAAAGCTACCGTCGTTCTCTCAGATTGACCGCCACACCTCCGTTTGTGGTGTTGGCGACAATAGCTTGGTCAGACGGTGGTCGACAACCGCCGCAATGGGGTATCGGCCACTGCAGTTTTGAGTTTACTCATCGCGAATAGAATACCGAACCATCAGTCTAGGGTTTTTCGTTTGTCAGGGCCTAGTTTGTTTATCAGGCCCAAAGCCCAGTTCTTTGGACAAAGTTATGGCCCAAAAGAACTTGTTTTGTTTTTAAAAGATTTTTTATCCGAAATTATTTTCTGTTTAATTTTTATCTAAACCAGTTAGACTAAATTATCCAGTCCGATGAACAGTTTTATAAAATTAATTTTTCAGATAGGCCCAATATTGTATTTTACTATTTCAACTCAAAGGCCAGTATTTTACAAAAATTGGATCGATAAAACCTGTTTAATATAATTTTTGGATAAAAGGATTGTTTTTTAGCTAAAATGGTTTTAGTTTTGTAAAAAGGGATTTATTGTTTATAAATCTCAGTTTTAAGTAAAAGCCATTCTTTAGTCTAAAGTTTTTGGTTCATAAAACAGTTTGTTTTTCGAATCAGTTATAAAACCAAGTTTTGCGATAATTGAGACAAGATAATTTTAACGGATCCAGATTTATTTCTCGTAATTATAATATTGCTTTTATTATATAAATTGCGTGATTGCTTGGGTTCTATATATGCATCTCAGTTTGAGTTTATATCTATATCTATTATAGTATTTGCCAACCTAGACCCTTGACATATTCACGGGGAGGCCTGCGTGCCGTTTACAACCCCTTATGTAATAATGGCCTTAGGATAGAATTTTTTTTTTTTTCGAGATGACGAGGCCAGTGGGAGCTGCTAAAATTCTTCATCTTACCGGAGTACTAACAAAACATGGCGAGGCCAGTGGGAGCTACGCAAGTTTTGAAGTTTTAGTAAAATAGGTCATTATTGGTCCCTAGGAAACAAACGTTGGCAAAAACTATAATTAGCTATTATGTGATTAATTATTGTTTAAATGGTTGATTGATTATTTGTGATATCTTGCATATTGGTAGTTTTAAATAGAATTGTTATTTTAAAACTAGGTTATATCACAAAAGTATATAGGTTTTTGAATTACCAGTTTTTCAAACTTTTCAAAATGGTAGACTTTGTTTTAAAAACCTATAGATGATTGTTTTAAATAAAAGGCAAGTTGACAAAAACAGTTAGTTTTAATCAACTAGGTATGCTATTAAAACAGTTAGTTTTAATAAGCAAATGATTTTAGAACAGTTAGTTTTAAAATTGAATGCATGTTTGAAACAGATAGTTTAAAACATCAGTGGCCTTTATAACAATCAGTTTTTCAAAAAGCCTGGAAGTAAAGTTTTTCAAAACCCCGAAAATCATGGATCAGTAGTGCAACCCATCTAGGGGCACCTTTGGCGTAAAGTACACAGGCGTTGTAAGTGATCACACATTCAACGTCCGTGTTCAAACTGAAGCTGGAGGGGTTACATAACTCTGCGAATTATCTCCGGGTGGTACCGGCCAGAGTATAGTGATCAGGTCCCCAAAATGGTGAGATCTATTTTGGTACTATTAAGTTCACCGGGTGGTACCGGGCCAAAAAGCACTTAGAGGGACTAAAACATGCACAGGTAGTTACCATGGTCCCGAAAAGATCTAGGAGTCATGTCAGCTAGACATGATTGGTAAAAGTCCTTACCTACCGAAATAAATACGGGTCTGGTGGAGCAAGAACATTACGCACATCAGGACGTATGAAATAAGGATCCTAGTCCAATAAATTGATCATTTAAGGGTTTATTGATAATTATTGGAATTAAATCTATTTACAGTTGCTAAAGACCAAAAGTTTTATTTTGTGGCAAGCACTGTTACCAGCACTAACAATCTTTCCCTCCGATCTATCCTAGAGAAGGATAAACTGACCGGCTCTAACTTTCTCGACTGGGAGCGCAATCTGATGATTGTGCTCAGACATGAGAGAAAATGGTATGTTCTTGAAGAGCCTCTTGGGGAGGCACCTCCAGCAAATGCTCCGGCTGCTGCTAGGAATGCCCACAAGAAGCACTCCGATGATCTACTGGATGTTGCCTGTCTCATGCTTGCAACAATGAGCCCAGATCTGCAAGCAGGGCTCATAAATACAAATGCTTATGACATGATCCGCCAGCTGAGGGACATGTTCCAGACCCAGGCTCGTACAGAACGCTACGATGCCACCAAAGCATTTAATGAGTGCAAGATGATAAAAGGGACATCAGTAAGTGACCATGTCATGAAAATGAAACGGCACTTAGATCATCTGGAGAGGCTAGGTCATCCTGTTCCGTTGCAGCTGGCAACAGACACCATACTCAATTCACTGTCAGAAGACTACAGGCCCTTTGTAGTCAATTACAATATGAATAACATGGAGAAAACAATAGCAGAATTGCACTCCATGCTTAAGACAGCTGAACTGAATATGGGGAACAAGAACAAGACCAAGGATGTCTTGATGGTGAAAGACGGAGGGGTGAAAAAGAAGAATGGGCATGCTAGCACTAGTAAAGGAAAAGGACCAGTCCAGGCCATCCAGAGTGCACCCAAGAAAGGCAAAGGCAAGGGCAAGGGCAAGAAGGTTAAGCCAAATAAAGCTAGGACCGAGAACCGCTGCTTCATATGCAATGAGATCGGTCACTGGAGGCAAAACTGCCCGAAGCGTCATGAAGCAGGTATATAAACCTCAGAAATTTATGATTGCTTTATTTTGTCACTTCTTACTTGTTAGCTTACAAGTGTACTGATACCTAAAGCAAATGAATATTGCAGGAGGTCAGAAGTGAAGTGCCTAGAAGTTGCTGAGGATCTTAAGTACAAGATGATTTAAGTCAAGACATTTTGAATTTATAGTTTTAAAACAGTTGTTTTTGGGGATTTATGTTTTTTAAACAATTTTTGGATAATTATATTTTATAATTTAATGGTTCTATTTTCAAAAGTTATTGTCTTGACATTGAAATATCTGTTTGTGCTTAGTATTCTTGAATCTGTATGATCCTAGTTGTTGCCTGTTATAATTACTTTAAAAGACAATTGAAGTAATTTGTATAAAAACCATCAAAAACACACGAAATTCTATAGGAATGTGTTTTAAGAATAAGACATTTGTGAATAATTGTTTTGTGATCAAATTTTAAAAGGGGAGAATTTAGGATATTAACTCAGATAGCGTTAATAACAGTATTTATAAAACTGGAAAGATTCCAAGTTCTGGAATTAGGATTTGACCAAATCCAGTTAAGTTTTATAAAAGAAATTCTCAGAATTAACTAATCAAGTTTGATCAAGTTTTATTATTCAAATGTTCTAAAAGGAGAATTTAGGATATTAACTCAGATAGCGTTAATAACAGTATTTATGAAACTAGAAAGATTCCAAGATCTGGAATTAGGATTTGACTAAATCCAGTTAAGTTTCATAAAAGGGAAATTCTCAAAGTTCATTACTTAAAATTAGAATTGACTAATCAAATTTTTGACTAAGTCAATAGTAGATTTTGAGTAATAGTTAGTTTTTATGCAAGTAAGTGGGAGCCCAATTTATTCTCTATCTAGTCTGAGATAAAAGAATAAAAGATATAATTATTGATATATCTCGGAATTCATAAATCCAGGTAGGATAAGAATTCATAAGATATAATTTACCCTTTTAGTCAAAAGGATAAAAGTTTCAAGACCCTTGAAACGATGGTCGTGACTGACTTTAAAATCAATAATTAAAGTGTTGGATTAAAATATAGGATTCCAGTAGATTTGCCAGTATTGCAAATGGAATCTGATTTCAGGTAGAAATCATTCATCTACACAACAACTAAGGAAAGTTGTAGTTTTACATATTCAGGAACTGGAAGTTAGTCCAGGTCTCCAAGTTCATGGAATATGATAAAAGTCTAGTTATTGTTTTTAAAAGGTGTTTGCAGAACAATAATTAGCAGATACAAGTAGATCGTATAAACAAACTTGTATTATTTGGTTATCACTTTGATTAAAATGGTAAACTTTAATCAAAGGGTTTAAACTAAAGATAGGTGATACTTTATTTTAGACCAGTATCTAACAAACGTTAAATAGATATTATGAAAGTTATTAAAGATAAGACATTTAGTTTTGTTATTATTACAGCGTGTAGTATGGACTATACAAAATTAATTTCTTTATCACTTTCACATTTTGCATGTTTTAATAAATCCAGGAATGAAACTAGTTTCCAGTTTTCATTCAAAACTTGTCCGTGACGACTTATCATTGTGGGAACATGATAAGATGTTAAAGTCATTGTGAACTTTTAGGTAGTTATGATCAGTTGCTGAATAACAGCTACAAGTGTTGTAGGCTAAAAGTTGCACAGATATTTGATAGAGTAACAAATATCGGACGTGATCCGCGGTTGAGATTACTTCTTGGAGTAAAGTCATAAGTGAATCTCACAGTGGTTGTCCCTATCACCTGAGGTATCTGATTTGATATCATGAGGACTACTGAATTCTTAGTGCACTCAACCGCTACGCCGTAACAGGGTGGCTATAAAGGGTGTAACTAGATTCAGCGGAAGCCGTGGTGTTAAAGGCAGATATGCAAGATGGGATTTGCACCTCTTCTCAGAAGAGAGATATTTCTGGGCCCATCTTGACTGACTAAGTATACTGATGAAGTGCATGGCCATGCCCAAACGAACTGATTAGTTCTTTGTCGTTTACCTATCGGTAAAAGTCAGATAATCAAGAAAACAGAATCTTGAGTATTTAGAGTTGACACTTTCCAAGCTCATACTCACAGATGAAATATCGCGATGCAAAGGGAAAAGCCAAAATATACCCAATCAATGAACAGTAGTTTCATAGATACTATTTCCTTATGGAACATTTATATCACCAGTCTGGGTATAAGAGTTCTTGTAACCTGGTCAGCCTAAGTGCCTGTCTAGGGGCCTCCTTAGGTGCGTATAATCAAGGCGGTATTGCCAACTTGCACAAGTGGGAGTCTGTTAGGGATTATGTGCAGAGTTGACAAACCAAGTAATTATACATCCAATGTTACAAGACACTTGAGGGTCACACCTGTGAGGACCTATAAGTCGAACAAATTAAATGAAACCCAGAAATGGAGGATTAGGATTTATAATAGTGTATTATAAATCAATTGGGTAATTTCAGTCAGAATTACCAAAGTTGGAGGGTTATTAATTAATTAGGATATTATATATTTATTAGATAAAATAAATATGTAATAAGTTAATTAATAAAGTAATATATATATTAGATAAATATATATATAATAAGGATTATCATAGGCAAATTCTTTTCCAGTAATTTAAAAAGGAAAGGATTTGAGATAATCATTATATGGAAACTGAATACCATTCAAACTGTATTTTTCTTCCCATATAAATAAGGCTTATGGGTTAAGGAATAATTAAGCTTTAAGCTAAAAACATATTAGTTTTCAGTTTCTCTCCTCCTCTCTCCCTTCCTCCAACCGGTGCCGACCACAACCCCATTCGGATTCAAGTTTTGTGTTTCCGGGTTTCATTCGGTTCAACTAGAAGAACGTTCGTTGGTCAATCACCGGTGGATTAAATCTCGAGCAATCCAGGTAAACTGATCTGAATCCAAACCATTAGGATTAAACTAGAAACGGTTAAAGATCAATAGGCTTTTAAGGGTTTTAACTTTTATCGCTTCCGCATAATGAGATCAAAACAGTGTGTTTCTGATCACGTAGGTTTTATCAGTTTGATTTTAAACCTATGGGATTTATCAAACCAGTGAGGTTCGTTAGATCTGAGTTAATCCTCGAGTCAGTTTGATCCGAGGATACCCACGTCGAAAACCAACACAAACCCACCACCATCTCCCCTACCAAACCCACCACCAACATCGCCACCACCATCACCATCTCTACCACCACAGCCACCACCACCACCCCAAATTTGATTTCAAAAAAACCCCAAATTTACCAAGAACCCTAATTTCAATATATGAACCCTAATTGATCGAATGCAAAATCAGATCAGAACCAGGGGTGGTGGTTGACGGTGGTAGTTGCAGCGGTGGGTTTGGCGGCAGTCGTCGTCGGAATCTTCGTCTGGGTCGTCGGGTTGGTGGTGGGTTTGGAGATGGTAGTGGTGGCTGTGGTGGTGGACATGGTGGCGGTGTTGGTGGTAGGATTGGTGATGGTGGTGGTGGTGGCCGGAGAAGGGAGTCGTCGGGGAAGGGAGTCGCCGGAGAAGGGTGTCGCCGGAGAAATTACCTGATACACATCAGCATCAGCAGGTTATCAGGTAAACAGGTACACACAATAAACCAAATTGAAAGTTTAGTACACACAATAACCCATTTTGAAGTTGGATACATACAATAGGAATACGGGTATAGTTGGATACATTTTGGTGAAGATAGTCCATAACAATAATAATAAGCTAATAAATATAAAATATTAATTAACTCAAAGATTTGGGATGTTACAGGATTGCAAATTATACTACAGTAAAATTCAGTTTATAAGACGGCTAATATAGTAAGCATCATAATAAAATGTTTTATAGTATATGATCCAAGTTTATAGGAACAAACAAAAAGACATCCTATCTAAAAGTGTTGAGTTTATAGAATGCTTTTAGGCGTCGTAACAAGTTTTTAAAACATTTTCCAAATAACGCATCCTATTGATTACTTTATAGGACACTATTTGAAAAACAGATGTCCTATAAACACAAGTTCTTTTAAAAATATATGGGTTTATATTGGACACTTTTAAAAATGGACTATCTTCACGAAAATGTATCCAACTTTACCCTTATTCCTATTGTGTGTATCCAACTTCAAAATGTGCTATTGTATGTATTATACTTTCAAAAAGTGATATTGCATGTACTATACTTTTAAAAATGTGTTATTGTATGTACTATACTTTTAAAAAATATGTTATTGCATGTATCATTTCAACAGTAAATAAGTACAATACTACATACAACACATTTTGAAAGTATAGTACATACAATAACACATTTTGAAGTTGGATACACACAATAGGAATAAGGGTAAAGTTGGATACATTTTCGTGAAGATAGTCCTTTAAAAATCGCCCTATAAAATTAGCTCATACAACGTTTAAACTGTTTACGATGCTCAAAAGCTTCCTATAAAATTACAAAAAAGTGTATCCAACTTGGCACGAAAAGCTATTGTATGTATTGTACTTCGATTTTTACCTTTTGACGTATCAAACTTGTAAAAAAACTCTATCGTATGTATCCGGTTACCTGCTTAGCAGGTAACCGGTAAGAAACTCCGGCGACCATCTCCGGCCACCATCTCCGGCCACAATATCCGGCCACCACCACCATCTCTGGCCACACCACCATCTCCGGCCACCACCACCATCTCCGGCGACACCACCATCTCCGGCGACACCTCCATCTCCGGCCAAACCTGCAAATCCACCATCTTCGGCCATACCACCATCTCCACCATCTTCGGCCACCACCACCATCTTCGCCACACCACCCAGCCTCCATCACCACCATCTCCAGCCACACCTGCACCACAACCATCTCCGGCCACAGCACCATCTCCACCATCTTCGGCCACCACCACCATCTTCACCACACCACCCAGCCTCCATCACCACCATCTCCAACCACACCTGCACCACAACCATCTCCGGCCACACCACCATTTTCACCAAGACCCACTTCCATATCGAGAGGAGAGGGTGTAGAGATAGAGATACGTCTGAAAATGGTCGTCGGAGTACGGGAGGCGTCGGAAAAGGATCGCCGGATGGATGGGAGGCGCCGGAAAAGGGTCACCGGTGCCACGTCATCATCTAACCTGCTATAACAGGTTGGATACACACAATAGATTGTTTTTAAAAGTTTGATACGTCAAAAGGTAAAAATCGAAGTACAATACATACAATAGCTTTTAGTGCCAAGTTGGATACACTTTTTTGTAATTGTCCCTAAAATTATTGTAACACTTTTAGATAAAACACTTTTTTGTTTGGTTCTATAAACTTTAGTCCTATAAAACACTCACTCTATTAGGATGCTTATTTATTTTATACGTCCTATAAACTCAATTTTCTTGTAGTGTATGATTGACTATGGGAAATGATGTATTCGTGTTTTCATAAATGAAGGTGTTATAATTTGAACTCTTATATACAGAGAGAGGTCGTTCGGAGGATAAGTCTTATGGTGAGAACACTTCTAAACTTGTGGATTAGTTGTCATATTAAGATAATTTAACCTTTTTCACTTACTTTTAGTACCTTCTACTTTGTTCATTTATACGTTCATTTACCTTCAATTATATTAATTTATCTTTTATCTTCAAAGAAATCTTAACTTTGAAAAAATGCTTTCATGAACTTCTACATTGAGTTAATCACTTTCACATGCATAATTTTTTAAAACTTCGGTCATGATGATAAATATAAAGAAATAAGGGTAACCAAATGTAGATGGAAGTGTATGAAGGTTTTGTTCTCATCTTCTCACCTTCTTGCCATAACTCTTAATGTTTAAACCTTAGTATGTGTGTGTGTGTGAGAGAGAGAGAGAGTGCATTATGCGCGCACACACATGCTTAGGTTTTGGTATGAGTTTGAATTCTTGTAGGAATGGAAGGAAGCATCATTTGTCATCCATCGTGAAGGCGTACTCTATATGTCGTGCTATACTGTTTCGAGGCTGGAAGAGCAATCATTCGACCGTCCGCATTTAAGTTGTTGGGTTCGATTTTGTGAATGCATGTTGATAGTTTTGGGCTACAGACGTGTTAACATATGTGAAAAAATGTTAACGTTCATGGTAATGTATGTTAACACACATGAGCAATTAACATTCACTACTAAAAGTAGAGTATCAGGCTATTAGCGTTGGGATTACCAACAGGCAATAGGTATAGTCCATCGTAAATTACCGACTATAATGTCTTCGCCAAAAGTCCGTGACTTTCACCGACGACTAATATCGTCGCCGTAAGCGTTTTTTAAGAAAAACAAAAAAAATATTTTTTTTAATTTGCGACGAATTTGTCGTCGCTAAATATAAAAAATATATTTTTTTTGCGACGGATGTCCTCGCTAAAGGATGGGTCTTATGGCAGGGACATTGTCGTCGCAGAAAGTAATAAAAATAAATGGATGGGTTTCTATTGCGCAAGATGGATTTTATGATGGGAAAAAGGAAAAAGTTAATTAAAACGCTTTTGGCGACAACTTTGTCGTCGCTGAAAATGAAAGTTGACTTCTTAGGTCAAAAAACATAATTATTATCGTTTAGTGGACCTTCTACGAGGACAGTTATCCTCGCTGAAACTAATCGTTGCTGAAAGACTTTTTTCTAGTAGCGAGTTAGCTCATGAGGTGTCGTTATCGGAATAGGTTACTACGTACTTTCATATTGTAGCAAGGATACACTCTCCCTCACCCCTCCCCTTAGTTAGATTATTACGTACCACAAGATATTTGAATTGTACGAATTTAGTATTTTGTATGGTATGAATTGGTTATTTTGAATTTGTTGGTAGGACTGACAATGGATAATGGTACATCCGTTACCCGTTATGTTTCGACCCGTTGGATAAAGAAAAACTTATCCATTTATCGCCTTACTGATCATTATCCGTTTACCCAAAATTTTAGTAGGTAGGATACGGATAAATGATTTTTTCGTTATCCATTACGCATTACCCGTTACCCATTATGATATATATATATATATATATATACATGTATAATTATATAAAGTTAAATATTTAAATAATATATTAATTTTATTATTAATATTTTTTATAATGTTGTCATATGTTAATATGTACTTTATTTAATATTTATCAAGTAAATCATAAAATTAAATACACGAAAATTTTAGTCTTATAATTTCTATATTACTTTTAAAATATTTTAATATGAATATGTTTGTGGTAATATTTAAATCTTTTCTAAAACAAATTACATATAAAAAACTATTTATGAACTTATATTTTACTTAAATGTTTGAGATTTAATGATATTATTTATTGATCAAAATAATTTTTTTTGCTTTACCTATTTTTAATTCATAGGGTAAGGTATGGATAAGAGTTTTTTTGAGATGGATAATTATCCGTTTCGTTATCCGTTATTTTAAATGTATTGGATAACGGAAAACACTTACCCTATCCATACCTTAGTACCTTACCCATTGCCAATGCTATTTGTTGGGCAATTGACTACTGATATTTCGAACTTATTGACAGGTTTTGAATGTATAAACTACAAAAAAAGGAATATCTTAATTTTTTTAAATTAGCAAAATCAGCTATCCCCCTCTCTTTCTCTATGTATATATATATTAAAGAAATAAAAATTATACGTATCTATATATATATTAAAGAAAGGTTTTTGCTGATGTCATGATTATGAAATTGAGCTATTTGATTGAT
This sequence comes from Centaurea solstitialis, assembly GCA_030169165.1. Lineage (NCBI taxonomy): Eukaryota > Viridiplantae > Streptophyta > Magnoliopsida > Asterales > Asteraceae > Centaurea > Centaurea solstitialis. Next base: position 63,875,667 of record CM058046.1, on the reverse strand, counting down.
CAATTAAAAAAGAATCATCAAATGATGATATCATCAATTATTCTTATTATTTTAATACCATAATTATCTTTATAATTTACATTTTTTATCCTTAGAATTATTTAATTAAATTACCTTTTATCCATTAGTTTCTCATCTTTCATTTTACATCCTTATCATTTTAAGATAATAATATATATATATTATTTAAAATGTATTAAAATTTTTGTTTTTTCTTTTTAATAAATTATACTATTATAATCGTCTCGACAATACCTTCAAAATGAGTTTAATATTGAATATTTTTTTAATTTAACTACATTATTAAAATTAGATATAAATTAATTTGTTTAGATTTTATTACAATTCTATTCTTGATATTCTTGAAATTTAAAGATTTTATGTTTTTAACCTAGGTATTTTTATAGATTATTTATATATAATTAAAATTTATTTTATTTAAAACTCCATTGTTGATATTCTTGAAATTTAAAGATTATATCTTTTTAATCTAACTATTTTTATAGATTATTTATAAGTAATTAATTTTATATTTAAAATTCTACAAATAAAAAACACTACATATTTTATTTTTGAATCCCTCCAGTTATAAAAATAGATATAAATTAATTTGTTTAAATTTTATTACAATTATGTTCTTCATATTCTTGAAACTTAAAGATTTCATCTTTTTAACCTAATTATTTTTATATATTATTTATAAGTAATGAAATATTATTTTATTTAAAACTCAGTTGCTAATATTCTTGAAAGTTAAAGATTCCATCTTTTTAATTTAACTATTTTTGTAGATTATTTATAAATAATTATATTTTATTTCATTTAAAATCCTACAAATCAAAACACTACACATATTTTATTTCTGAATCCCTCCAGTTTTAAAATCATTCACGAAATTCAAATCTTTTGACAAAAGAATAATAAATTTTCAATTTTTAAAATTTTAACAGCTATTAGATAACTAAAATATCTATTGTAATAAGCAATTATAATGACAATTGTCGTATAACATATAATTTACATAAGTATTTAAATGGTAATGACAAGACTTAGGATCATGTGAGACCAAGCTGTTATCGTGAGACCGCGTGAGACCAATACCTAACGTTTGAAACTTCACAAAAAAACACCGTGAATGTCCATAAAACACGAATACGCAGACCTAAAATTCACTTTCGGTGCAAAAAAATATCGAAAACAAGCTAAAAAACGTAACCTTCACAACTCAAGTTCTGTGAAGGTTACATATATATAATGCAAACCTTCACAAAAAAAACAGCTGTGAAGGTTTCGTTTTTTAACCTTTTTTTGGAATTTTTTTTTCAATAGTGTTTTTTAGTATGTTTTAACGATGAATGTTCAATTTTTTTTACCTTCACAAATGTTTTGATGTGAAGTTTCAAGTAAAACATGTTGGTCTCACCGGTCTCACCAAAAAGGCTTGGTCTCACCGGAACCTAACCCGTAATGACAATTGTCATGTAAATGTCTATTCTTATTAAAAATTAAAATAACATGTTTCAAATGCCCGTATAATATACGGGTCATTAACTAGTTAGTATTATATAAATAATCTTTGATTAAATATCCTAAATAGAGTGTTAATGTATCATTTTACAACATTTTTTTGTGAGTCTTATGACGTGTAAATTCATGAAATTTCGAGCAATTTGATTTGATAAATTCATAAAATTATGAATTCTAAAGTTAAAAGTATATTTTCCATAGAAAAGTCAAGCCAAACTAGGGGAGAAACACGGGCAATGCGACCTAAGGAGCCGAGATGAAGAACACATTTTTTTAGTTTCCAAATCTATTGGTTCTATTTTATTTAAAGGGTTAATTTCAGGTATGGGCTTATTAAACTTGAAAATATCATATTTATCCAATCTAATCTGCAAATATCATATATATTCTTATTAACTTATCAAAATATCATATTTATCCAAATGATAACTTTTATTAATTTTTAATCATATTAAATCAGATTTAAATATAAAAAATAGTCAAATGACTATTATGCCCTTAAATAACAAAGTACTTAATTTATTAGTTGATGCCTTATTTAATCACCCATCTTCATCCCCAAATGAACCAAAATTAATCACAGAGGACAACAATGCCTCGTTCCAACACCACCGCCAACTACCTCCCGTCCTTATCTTCTTTCAAACTAAATCAAATCTTTCATCACATAGTTGGATCCCTATCATGCTCCTAATTACTCATCTGCTGCTCCCACTTGAAAAAGTCATCCCAAGTCCCAATAGACTTCTTTTTGCTATGCTGCTACTTTGAGAAGAGAACCCCTGTTTCATGTGTTGTGGAGAGCAACTCTCCCATCCTCCATAATCTATTACATGTGGGGAGTAAATTACCACATCAATTTTTACCCCACCTTTACAATTTCAGGTACGAAGACGTCATACAATTCAAGTTAAATTACAACACCATTTTGCCCTAGTTTTGCTTGGAGTTGTTAATGAAGATGGGTTTATACTAAAAATAAACTATTAAATTGTCCTCTGTGATAAATATTGGTTCATTTGGGGAAGAAGATGGGTGATTGAACAAGGCATCAACTAATAAATTAAGTACTTTGTTATTTAAGGGCATAATAGTCATTTGACTATTTTTTATATTTAAATCTGATTTAATATGATTAAAAACTAATAAAAATTGTAATTTGGGTAAATATGATATTTTGATAAGTTAATAAGAGCATATATGATATTTGTAGATTAGATTAGGTAAATATGATATTTTCAAGTTTAATAAGAGCATACATGAAATTAACCCTTGGTAAAATTTACGTATACAATTTTCATAACATATGAAAATTACATGACGTTTGTTTAACAAAAAACTAATATACTATTTTTCTTTACATTTTCACAGTCAGCCATTTAAACAAAAGGGCATCTGCATACCAAACTGATAACATAATTTTTTTAGTCAAATATTTCTTGTAACGTTATTTCAATATGTTAGTACCTGGTCTCCTAACCATATGTTAACGGGTGTTTATTTTAACTGACAATTCCCTTCTATTCCCCGTTCATTAATAATATTTTATTAACCTTACAAATATGATCACTTTATTTGATCTTATGTTATTAAAATTTCAATTCAAGATATTTCATAATCATAATATTGACGGTCTATTAGATGTAATCATTTATCATTGTCATAACAAAATTTGATTTATATGACGTCAAAAATATCTAAGTCATAATACGATACTTTATAAGACTCTAAGTTTATAAAATCAAATTATAAAGTGTTCTATCCAAAAAAAAAAGCACAAAGGTTTATAAAATATGATTCGATCTTTCAACAACTTTTTATATGACATTTTTAAAATAAATAAAATGTTGTTTTAACTATATTATAGTTCAATTATAAAAAGTGTTATAAAAACCCATTTTATAGGACGCTTATGACTATAAGAAACTTTTTCATATTGTGTCATCTAAAACCACTAATATGACATTAGGACGTCAAAACGTCCAATAAACCTATTATAACATTTTTAGATATAACGTTTATTTGTTTGCTCCTTTATTAAACTTAAATCACAAAACATTTTATTATGATGTTTAATTAAACATTTTTAACATCTTGTAAATTACATAGTGTTGTTACAATGGCTATACATTTCGTAATATAATCGTCTTACAATAAATAATAAACCCTAAACCACAATTACAGAAACTAATGAAATAATATCTACTTTCTAAAAAATGCCCCAAAAATAAAGAAACCTTTAATAAAATTAATTAGAATTGATTTTTGTTCTAGCCTGTGTCATGTTGATCACTATGGGCAAGTAAAAGTTTTATTCACATATTAATATCTTATGCATCTAAACCTACTTTGCAGAGGAACAAAACCACCGCTCATCCCCTTAAGTTACCAATGCCTTACGCCATGCATAGCGATACCCCGCGGGCTGGCGGGTGGTAGCCGGTGGGCTGGGTGGCTTCAGCAGGTACCGCTACGCCCTCTAGCGGCTTCAGCAGGTTCGAAGGAGGGCGGTTTACCTACGCCGCTCACAGCGGTTTGCATTGTGTGTGGGGTATATGTGGGGTGTGTTTAATTAAATGAGAGGGTTGGGAGGGTTGGGGTACTAATCAGAGAGGGTTCCAGAGAGTTAATGGGAGGGTTGGAGAAAAGCTGATGTGGCAGCTGATGTGACAGTGGGGTAGAGAGGGTTGAAAGAATTGGATACTAATAGCCTTAGAAGTTATAGATCCATTGATGGATGGATTAAAAGAATAATTTAAAAAACATATCCCTTGTTTGTTCTCAAATAAACAAATTAAACCAAAAACAATCGATATACTCATTCGAAAAAGTAAAGTTAAAATCATATAACCCTTATCTGTTATCAAATATAAAAAATTAAACCAAACACAATTAATATATCTTACTCAAAAGTAAAGTTGAAATCACTAACCCTTATTTGTTCTCAAATATAAACAAATCAAACTAAACACAGTCGTTCTCTAAACACTTACCTGAGTAAGCACTTACCAACTCATATTACCTACAGGAAGCATATGACAAGGTTCAAAAATCTTACCTCAGTAAGAGCGAAAAAAAAGATGAGAGTCTTACCCAGTAAGTGATGGTCATTATCTCTTATCACAGTTAGCACTTACCGGGTAAATTGTTGCATAGGATACTGTCTTGTGGACTAAAATTTTACCCGGTATGTATGGATAGTGTTAACTTTTGTTAATAAACACTTATTCGGATAAGTATTTGGTAAACGATGCCTTAGTATATCTGTTTTTTTTAAGTGGTCAAAATATTGAGTTAAATAAAGGGTCAAAAAGTACATGAGGTTTGTATCAATTATATCTATGGCATCCATAAAGAAGTGGGGTCAAAATGGTTAATGTTTTGATCTACTAAGACGGCTATGATTGGTTGTTATGGCCTTTTCTTTATGTATTATGGTCCTACTTTCACCTACTTGCATGACCATGACTATGGTAAATGATTGAACCATTTATCTCTCTCTATATGCCTTCACATTTATTTCCTTTTCTACACCAAATTATTCGGTTTAAATTTAAGGCAGTTTTCATCCCAATTCATTTTGAGTATAATAGTTTGATATTTAAATCTTGGGTTTTTACCCAATTGTGTTTTTAGGATCAATTTAAAATTTGCCACTAACATGGTACATGAGTTGAGTTTGTTTTGAGTGTTTGAAGAAGAAGGTGATACATTTGTTCTTGCTTTTTCTATTTGGATTTAAATTGGCAAGAAAGACTATAGATCTAATGCTAATTGACTTTCCTATTTTCCTCTGTTTGAAAGAGAAAAAGCCAAAGTTTTACATGTATGAGTAAAGTAACATATTTTACAAACTTTTTTTTTAACTCTTAGTAGTTTATATCTTTTGCTGATACACTTTCGCTTTGCTTCCTATTTGGAGAACCCACTCTTAAAAGCCTTATTTTGGTGTCTACAATAAGATATCTTAAACAATAAAGTTTACTATACATATTTCAAGATTTATTTTTCTTAAAAAAATAACACATTTATTTTAATATTTCATAAATTTATAGTATGTTCACTTAATTGCACCAAACATTTTAAAAATAGAGTTTTTGAAATTTCTCAAAAGTTAAAAAAAAAAACAATATAAATTACATTCCATTTTGATACAATTTGCCATATAACCCTGTAGAAGGAAGGTCGTGCGGCTGGGAATCAAATTTACATTTCGAGCCCAAAACCATTGACAATGCATTATCTATTTATATTCATAATGAATAATAGACGTAAACTTTTTTACCATATTTATGATAAATATAACGTTCATATTTAACATTAATATATAGACATGTGGGGCACTCATTGTGGTTCCTAGTTTGAAAGAGAAATGCGGTTCTCTTTTAATAATGTGTTATATTTATAAGAAATCAAACTACATTATTACATTTTTATCTATTTTATCGGCATATAATGTTTTGTCCTACTTAGAAGGGTCCATGACTATGCAAGTATCAATGTGTTGAGGTGAGTTTGTTGGGTGTACAATGTACTTCTAAGATTAGTTTTTCAAATATATTACCTTGGCATTGTAGTAGTTATTTCATGTGTATGTATGTTTGTATAAATATTCCTTTATCCATTTTTGCTTTTTGCTATGTGATTGAAGAATTAATGTTTTATTTAATTATAATTTTTATTATTGATGAATACCTGATAATTTTTTTGAAGCTTGTATAAAGTAAAAGAGAATCAAATTAACTTATTGAAATGTAATACCTTATAACCTAAGATAGCAGGTTGATTGAATAACCTCCGAATCTATGTAAGAACCATGATGTGAGTTATTAATAGGTCAGGACTTTGAACTTACAAGATTAAGATTATCTAGGTCTCTTTTAAAATTCATGATAGTTGTTTAATGATAATTACTTAGAGGGTCAAAATGTGTTTTGGTAGTGTAGCATTTTTTTCATTGTGCTAAAATTGTTGTAGCCGTTAGACTCAATGCTCATATTTGATGCCACATTAAATACACGACGTGCTATTCTCCAATGTGTGATTTTTGTAACATGATATTTGACATTTGCTTAATATATATAATTGACTAACTGAATAATAGCAGAAACAAATATGTATGTGAGTAACACCTTAAATAACATTGTGGCTACTAAGAGCGGAGATTTGACCTTGCTTTCACGCCACACCTTAGACAATTTAGAACCTTTGATTCTTTTTTGATGGAATTAAACGTAAAATTTTCACATTGACTTTGGTAGTTATGGTAAATCACGTTTACGGGACTAGTGTGTCAAAAATTGCCTAAGCAATTTTAGGAAAGCAGATTGAAAATTATGTTGTCCACACAAAAGTTCAACGTCTATACGCTTTTTTAAAGTCTTCTGACTCAGAAGTTGTGGTCTAACACATTGCATTGTGGACGAGAATAAGTCAAAGATATTCCAAAAGAATAAATCTAGTTGCTTGATGCAACTTTTCGAGAGCTCATGGTTTAGTTTCTTTTTCTCAATAACATTTGTGTTGGAAATGGTGTCCAAATTATTAACTGTTGGTAGTATTTTGATAACGGCAGGGTCCTTTTGGGTTGCCCTTAAGACCCAAATAAACAATCAATAAATTAGAGGGGGTGAAAGTGATTAATTTATTTATCAGTTGAGGATAAATATAATTAATTAGATAATATCCAAAATATAATTAATTGGATTAATTATATATAAAGGATAATAACTTGATAATAATTAAAATAGTTTTAATTGGTTTATCAGTTTGTGTAGGATTAGGAAGCCTCAATCAAGAGATTATAAATAGATGCTTTGGGATCAAACCCAATTCATTAATTCATTCATTCTTTCTTCTCTCTGGCATCCTCTTCCTTCCCTCTCCAAAGCAAAAAGGTTTGAGCGTTCTTGGTTGTTAGTATTTGGTGATCTTAGGTGTGAGCCACTAGAAGGATTCATACTATTGGTCCTTGACATCCAAGAGGCAAGATTTTAATTGTTTACAAGAGTTTGTATTAAATTGAGTTGCCAAAAGGAAAAGAGTTTTTTGTTTTGTGGACCTTGAGTATTAAAATCGTTTAATTTTTATTTTCTTTTGCAATAGATGGTCGTATTAATTTTCGATTTTTAGGCCTTAAGGATTAAAATCAATTTTAAAAGTGACAAAAGCTATTTGTATGAAATCGTATTTAGCAAAGTATTTGAAATTGATTTGCAAAAGGAAAGCGTATGAATCCTTAAAAAATTCAATTTCCTTTTCTTTAATTTTTAATTTTGGAAACCTTTTTTTTTTGCATAAAAAAATCTATTAATAATATTATTGTTTATGTTATCTATAAATTTTGATTTTAGTAGGTATTAACAATATTATAGATGTTTATGCAATGTTTATCCCCAATTGTTTTGGCTAGTTTCCTAACTTGCCAAAATACCAAATTTAAAGTTTGGATAATATAGTAAGACAAATTGATATTATTTATATAGTGAATATAGATTGAATATCAAATTTTAAGTTAATCATTAGCATGTGTCCTCACATGTTTAAATTGGAATTAATTATGGAATCGATTAATTAATTATTAAATGTGTCATCACATAGTTAATTAGATAATCACAATTTTAAATGCTTTAAAGTTCAATCCAATTCTATATATATAATAGAGCTTAATTATATGTATAAAACTAAATTATGCATTGATAGTCAAATCGAGGGGCGTACTCACTATAAACACTATAAGGGGTTTAAGGAGGTTGCCTATAAAATGGTAGCCAAATGAGAATTGTTTTTTAAATGCCTTGGCGTTACTGTTCTCACCGCCTCTTGTGTGGACTAGTGGAATTACCGAGAGGTTTGATAGGTCAATGTAACAAGTTAAAAGTATTAACTATAAAGTATAAAACAAAATCCCGTTTTAGATACACTAAGAAATGTGAAAGTCATATGCTACCCATGTAAATAACACACATGATCTTATAATTTGTTAACGGAGCGTGTGCGGTTAGTCGGCACGTTAATTTGAAATTATAGTAGAAAATGATATGGCGCTCGTGATTTTCAAGCGTACTTGAGCCGAGGGGTCCATGTGTTTTTACATGGTCGATTCACTATCTAGTTTGTGATCCTCGGCATCCCAGTCACAAATGGAAGATAAGCATAATCGAGATTAACATGCCATTGACATAAGTCGATGAATCTCAAAAGAACTAGGAGTTTCATAGTGAATGAAATTAACAAAAGTATTGTTTACCTAAATAACTTTGTGATGTGATTACGGCATCCCTTTTCGCATCATAAAGTGAAATATGGATCCTAGCCTTTTAAATAATCTTAGGGTAATTATTTTTAAGGATTAAATATCAAACTAACTAAAACTATATCTACAGATGGCTGAAAATCTTCCTCCTCCTCCTACCCACTCAACATCCAACCCTACGTTACTCTCTATCCTAAGTAAAGATAAACTCACTGGGCCAAACTACTTGGATTGGATTCGTGCCTTAAGAATTGCCTTGAGGTACGAACACAAAGAGTATTTGCTCGATGAGGACCTTCCTATACTCGATGATGAAGCAAGCCCTGAGGCAGTAGCCGAATATGAAAAACATGACATGGAATCTAGAAAGGTCACATGTCTTATGTTGGCGTCCATGTCCCCGGAACTTCAAAAGAGTTTCGAGAACATGGGGGCGTTTGACATAAGTGAGCAGCTTCGTGAAATGTTTCAGGAGCAAGCAAGACAAGAAAGATTCCAAGTCGTAAAATCGCTTATGGAATGTAAGCATCAGGACGGTACCTCTGTGTGTACGCATGTGCAGAAAATGAAAGCGTACATTGACAGGTTAGGTAATCTAGGTGTCAATTTCCCAAGAGAGCTTGCCATTGACATGGTGCTGAACTCTCTTAGTGGGGCATATAAACAGTTCATAGTGAACTTCAATATGAACAATATGGACAAGACCTTGATGGAACTCCATGGCATGTTGAGAACTGCTGAAGCAAGTATGGGTAAGACCCAAAGTGCTCACTCAACTGCTCCCGTCCTAGCCATTAGGGAAGGTGGTTGTAAGAAGAAGAAAGTTTCTCATCCCAAAGGGAAGGGAAAGGCTAAAGTTGTTCCTCGCAACCAAGGCCTCAAGAGAAAAGCTGAAACTTCTGACATATCACCAACAAGTGACCCTAAAGAGGCCATATGCTTCTACTGTCAAGAAAGGGGCCATTGGAAGAGAAGCTGCCCAAAATATCTGGAGGACTTAAAGATGAACAAATCCAAAGGGTGTGGCACCTCAGGTATTTTTATGATTGAACTCCATAGTACTTCAGTTTCTAACTCTTGGGTCCTTGATACGGGATGTGGTACTCACATTTGCTCCAATTTTCAGGGACTAAAGGAAAGTAGAACGTTAAAGCATGGGGAGCTTAATCTGATCATGGGAAACAGGATGACTACTGCTGTTACCAAGATTGGAGATTTAGAACTAGTGCTTAGTAGTGGTCTTTCAATAAAGTTATTAGATTGTTGCTACTCGCCAGAAATGGCTCGAAACATTATTTCTTTTTATGCATTGTACAAGGATGGTTTTAAATTTACGTTTGATAATGATAATGGTTGCATTTTAGTTCATAAAAATGGTTGTTTTTATTTTAAAGCTACTCCTTGTGATGGTGTGTATGAAAGTGTGATTTGTGTTGGTAGAAATAATAATAACTTAACTCTAAATGTTGGTTCATCCAATAGTGAATTGAATAAATCATTGTTGTGGCATCATCGTCTTGGCCACATAAACAAGAAGCGCATCGCCAAGCTCCAATCGGACGGGATCTTGGAATCATTTGACTTAAAGTCGGATGAAGAATGCAAGTCTTGTTTACTTGGCAAGATGACTAAATCACCTTTCAAAGGAAAAATGGAAAGGGGTAAGGATCTGTTGGACTTAATCCACACAGATGTATGTGGACCATTCAGATCCGCCACAAGAAACGGTGAGAGATACTTCGTTACTTTTACTGATGATTTCAGTAGATATGGATTTATCTATTTGATGAAAAACAAATCAGACACCTTTGAAGTGTTCAAGGGATTTAAGAACGAAGTAGAAAACCAACTGGGCAAGAAAATCAAGATGCTCCGATCCGATAGGGGTGGAGAATACTTGAGTCATGAATTCTACGATTATCTAAGGGATTGTGGAATAGTTTCACAATTATCTCCTCCTAGAACACCACAACTTAATGGTGTTGCTGAGAGAAGAAATCGAACGCTACTTGATATGGTTCGATCCATGATGAGTCGTGCTATACTTCCAATGTCATTCTGGGGCTATGCCTTAGAAACTGCAGCTCATATCTTAAACCTTGTTTCAACTAAGAAGGTTGCAAAGACACCCTCTGAAATGTGGACTGGGACTTGTCCCTCGTTAGCACATATAAAGGTCTGGGGTTGTGAAGTTTTCGTTCGGCGCAAAACTAACGACAAGCTGGAACCAAGGGCAGAGAAATGTCTATTCGTTGGTTATCCCTACAAATCCTTTGGATATATATTTTATAAACCCTCTGAAAACAAAGTGTTTGTGGCTAGAAGGGGAGTCTTCCTAGAAAGGGAGCTCATTTCCAAAGAGGATAGTGGGAGTAATATTGATCTTGAAGAAATTCAAGAGACAACCAATGATGAACCTATAGTTGACACTAGCCCTCAACATGAGGTTGAGTCACCTGTTGAGGAAACTAACATAACTCCACCACCTCTTCGCAGAACTAGTAGAGTTAGTAAAGTTAATCAAGCTCCTGAGTATTATTATGGTTTTCATATTACAAAGGAAGGAGATACACTAGTCAATGATAAGACATTTGATAGTGTAGATGAACCATCTAACTACAAGGAAGCGATGGTAGGCCCTGAGGCTACCAAATGGAAAGAGGCAATGGAGAGCGAGATTCAGTCCATGTACAATAACCATGTTTGGGAATTGGTTGATCATATACCAGGTCGCAAGACAGTTGGGAATAAATGGATCTTCAAAAAGAAGACCGACATGGATGGGAATGTGCACACATTTAAGGCTAGACTGGTTGCAAAAGGTTACACTCAAACTCAAGGGATTGATTATGATGAAACCTTCTCACCAGTAGCTAAGATTAAGTCTATCAGGATACTGCTTGCCATAGCTGCATTTCATGACTATGAAATCTGGCAAATGGATGTAAAAACCGCTTTCCTTAATGGGAAACTTGATGAGGATGTGTATATGGCACAACCTGAAGGTTTTGTACATGCCAAATATCCAGATAAAGTGTGTAAGCTTAAAAGGTCCATTTATGGACTAAAACAGGCGTCTCGTAGCTGGAATCTTTGTTTTCATGAAAAGGTCAAAGAGTTCGGATTTTCTCGAAGCGAAGATGAGTCTTGTGTATATGTTAAAGCTAGTGGGAGTAATGTTGTATTCCTAGTCTTATATGTTGATGACATACTACTCATAGGAAACAATGTTCCAATGTTGCAAGATGTAAAAATCTGGCTTGGGAAATGTTTCGCTATGAAAGATCTGGGAAATGCAGCATACATACTAGGAATAAGAATATATCGAGATAGAACCAAGCGTTTAATTGGACTTAGCCAAAGTACATACTTGGATAAGATATTGAAGAAATTTAATATGAGTGAATCCAAGAAAGGGTATTTGCCCATGCAACATGGCATACGATTGAGTAAAAATCAATGTCCCAGTACTAGTGAGGAACTGGACAGAATGAGTCGAATTCCATATGCATCTGCTATTGGATCGATCATGTATGCCATGACATGTACTAGACCTGATGTCTCATTTGCTTTAAGCATGGTGAGTAGATATCAAGGGAACCCAGGCGAAAGTCATTGGACGGCTGTAAAGAACATTCTTAAGTATCTTCGGAGAACTAAAGATGTGTTCTTGGTCTATGGTGGAAAGGATGTGTTGGTCCCAAGTAGGTGACCTTCAAGTAAGGATAGTGTTTGGGATTATAGAAGGGGGGGTTGAATATAATCACACAATTTTTCACTTTTAAATTCTTGTTGTATTAACAAAATGAATTTACAGATTGTTGCGGAAATAGAAAAGACTAATAGTCTAAACTAAACAATCTAAGTTCTTTCACTATGCACTAAGTGAGAAGAGAATAAAGAAAGAAGATAGAGGGAATAAGAGAGAAAGGACTTGAGTATTTTTGGATGAAGAAGAAGTATGGAGAACATCTCTTCACTTCCTATTTATACTCCATGCATTAAATGCATGCAGACCTACTATTGTGACGTGTCACAATGTGAGTGGTCTGTTGTACTATTTACTATAAACAAATACTCTTTGCATGGTGTGCAAAAGAGGATGTTTGTAAACAGTTGCCTTGAGGTCTGATAAGTACGGAGGGAACAGTAAAGTAACTGCCCTTATGTACTATTGTGTCAGTAAAGGCGGATAATCCTTTTGTGCATTAGACTAAGACATTGTTCTAATCCTTCAGGATCAGGATACTGATCAGTGACTAGAGTCCTGAAACTGAGGAAGTTCAGGGTCACGTGTATCCTGATGAATCTTCAGGATGTCATACGATAGTGAACAGACTGCTATCACTGAGTTCCGTCTTCAGATCACGAGCATGCTGTTCCTGTCATCAGCTATTTCTTCGACGTCGCTGATGGTTCTTTGTGTATGATCTTAATGTCTTCAGGAAGAGGTCTTTACTTCAGTGGACAGGATCAGTAAACTGCAGAACAGGCTCGTTAGTCTCCTGATCCTGAAATCTATAAAGTTAAGTTACAGCACAAGTAACATGGAATAACACTGAACAGACTCAGTGATAATTCCTCAAGCTATAACAGAAGTAAAAACCTATTCACTAAGTAAAGATTCAGGATCATTATCATTTCATCAGGTCTTAGGAGAGCTGGATCAACAATCTCCCCCTAAATGATAATGATAAGACAATAGAGTAATTGTCTTAATCTAGAAAAGTTAGAAATAAATCTAAGTCTAGAACTAAACAGTAGGAAATAGAACTCATAAAGGTACATGTCCCATTTACTGTTTTGAGGGATCTTTTTCAGTACTATGATGGAATGAAGTACAATGCACTGAATTGCATTCTCATTAATCTCATTTAAGTATTACAAGAGTAAGGAAAAATACAAGAGTACATGACAGGAGTACTGAAAGAAAAAAAATTACAAAATATCTAACTATCAGATTCTTCGCTAATGTATTCAGTCTTGACGCAAACAGGAACAGGAGTGTCGCTGAAGGCAAGTCTGTGATCAAGTATAGCTCTGACAGTGCGAATAATCTCTTTGTTGTCTGGATTTTTCTTATCTTGTTGTGCAGTGAAGAGAACTGTCAAAAGATGTTCATAGGGCGCTATGTGTAGCTCACTGAAGCGCTGAAAGCGTAGGATTTTTGAGTTATCGCTAACACAAATGCCATGAACAGGTTCTCTGATTACTTGTCCTTCAGATAGAGAGATTCCAGGAGGGAGTGAAAGATCAAGCATTGAGAGGTCCAGAGGTTTAACAACCATTCTGGGAAGACAGGGAGTAGGTCTTCTTGTAGAGGTGCCTGCAGATCTTCGAACTGGTTGCTGAGATAGGACTGAAGAGTAATGGAGCAGGTCATCAGGTATTTCAGTTGTCCTTCTGATGCGAGCAATAAGTCCTTCAATGACTTCTTCTACTTCAGCCCGACAGTTCTTGTTGGCTTTGGGAAGTAGGGATCTGATTTCGTTCCACTCTGACAAGTTGTAACGATCTAACTTGTCCAGAGTGTGCTCTGCGTCCTTTACTCCAGAGCGTTTGACTGTGATCCAGATTTTGCTAGGATTACCTTTCTTGCCTCTAGATCGGCGAAGATGGATTCCTGAGATGGCAGCACCATGCTTTCGGAGGTGTAACCGATCTCTGCACCAGTCAAGCTCAGCGTTTACTTCTCCAGTCTGTACCTCTGCATTTTTGTTGAAGACCTTCAGAACAGCCTTCTGTGCAAGGATAGGATCTGCACTTATTTCTGCATCTTCATCTACAAAATCCGATGCAAGCCTTCGAGCGGCTTGGGCAGAGAGGAAAGCTTCCTTCTGCTTTTTATTGTGCTCTAGTTGAGCCTGTACAGCTTCGTTGTACTCCTCCTGCGAGAGATAGGCGAACTCGGAGTCACAAGAGGTACGAAGAGGGATTTTTACTCTTGTACTCTCGAGTCGCTCTATCACGGCGTCTAAGCGCCCATCCCTGTCAATGGCAAAGGAATTGTCAGGGTAATTTTCACCTTCAGATCTAGGAGAGTTTGAGGGAAGCGATCTGGGTGAAGAAGCAGGGGTAGAGAAGTCATCAGAGATGAATTCATCATCTGATGAAAGGCATATTGTATCAGGGGTGGCTCGGATTTTAGGGGTTCTGGATGAAGAGGCTTCTTGGTTGAAACGGGTTGTAGGACGGGTAGTAATGGTTTCTTGGTTGAGGGGTGTGATCCTGAAGGTCATAGTAGATAATTCAGCCCTGGTCTGTTCATTGGGACTATTCTCCATTAGGCGAATAATGTCACCAGTGACAGAACCATAGTTGACATCTTCAGGATCGGCTTGGGTATTAGGTTCAGGTTCAGTGTGAGAGGTGATTTCAGGAGATGGTTCAGGAGAAGATAGTTTAGGAGGTTGGTAGATAACCATTTGAAGGTTATTAGGAGGGGAGTCTTCAGGTGAGGTGTCTAAGGTGATGGTTTCAGAGGTAGGTTTGGTTTTAAGAAGAATAGAGATAGGTTGGTTATCAGAGGAAGAGGGAGAGGATGGTAGTAGAGACATACCAGAGGCATCAGGGTTCTCCCCCTGAGGTTGTGCGAGCCCTGGAATGGGCGCTGAGGTAGGAACCTTCTCGACGAAGATGTCGTCGTCTATATCATCATCATCATCTTCATCATCATCATCCTCGTCTTCATTATTCCCCCCGGCTTCAGTGGTTCTCCAGTTCGTGGAGGGGGAATAGGCGGAATGGTCTCGGGGCTGTCTCTCCCCCTCAACAGGTGCCTGCACTAAGGCAGTTGTTGATACACTCCTTTGGAGGAGAGAGGCCATGTCACTGAGGACTTTGCGCGTGATGTATGATGATGAGATCAGGGACTGCAACACATCCCTGTCCGCCGTGGTGAAAGATGGAGGCGGCGCAGGAGCAGAGGTGAGGGCGTTAACAGCAGAGGAGAGCCCTGTCACCTGCTCCTGGATGGCGCGGATGGCAGCTTCCTGAGCATCCAACCTCTGAACCACCGTTGATTGGAAGGTGGTGAGAGAGTTGGTGCTGTTGTTGATTGTTGTGGAGAGCGCAGGGAGAGCCGTTGCCTTCAGGTCATCAATAGATGCCTGAAGGTTGGTGGAGGAGGAGGCAACTTGTGAAACCTTGTCGTGGATGTTATCCAGACAAGGAATGGAGAGGGTGACGGCCGTGGGCGGCGGAGTTGCGGCGACGGCGGCGGCAGTGGCACTGGCGGCGGCGGCTTCAGCAGCGGCTGCAGCAGCTTTGGCAGCAGCAAGCTCCTGTTGTAAAGTCTGGAGACGTGCTGAATGCTCTGCCTCCTTCTGCTGGAGGGCTGTGCGGGCCTCCTGCAGGTTCCGTTCAGCGGACTGCCTGCGAAGCTCAGCTGTGTTCAGCTGATGCTCGGCATCCGTGAGAATAAAATCATTGAAGGGGTCATCCTGATGAAGTTGGGGATGCCCTTCAGAACCTGCTCCTAAAGAACCTGTAAATAGAGGAGCTAAATGAGTACTAGAAGACTCAGTAGCTTTCATAGAAGAAGAAAAGGTAACAGTTTGCTTAGAAGTATTACCTGAGGCTAGGAGGGTATCAGAACGATTACCCTCCACATTCTCCGAGTGTTCGAGTTGAACAACCTCAGGTTCTTGTGTAACAGGAGCAGAGATAGGAGTATCTGCAGTGGAAGAATTTTTAGATAAAGGATATGGTTTATTAAAGTACTGGGGCAGGGTAATGTAATATTTCTTACCAGCCGCCTGTTTCTTTTTCTTCTGCGCCTTAGACTTGGCGCGTTTTGGAGGAGGTGGAGGAGTGGCAGAAGATGGTTGGGGGCGCTTCTGGAGCGCAGAAGTTGTGGTTGCAGCTGGGGAAGTCAGTATGGGGTTAGCTACTGACATAGCATGCATAGAAGTAGAAGAATGTGGTTTGGAAGAGAAGAGAGAAAACGTACCTGCAGTTGGAGAGGTGGATTGTTCAGCATCCTCCTGAACTGGTTCAGGAACGACCAGGACGGCGGAGAGAGGGACGTCGTCAGGTTGAGGAGCAACCTGTTCCAGGAACCTGGGTCCAAGAGTGTAGTTGTTGGAGTTCCCGACCTTGGGGTAGTTGTCCCCCATATGTAGCTCCAGGACGGCCGAGAAAAATCTGGGGAAGGCCATGTTGACGACCCGGGTCTTGCTCCGGACCTTCTTCACCATGTCGTCCCATATGCAGCGAGCATAGTCAAACTCGCGATTTTTGATCGCAGAGAAGACCATGTGCTGGATGACCGTAGGGAACTGCTCCGTGCTCCCTGTCTTGCCCGATAAGCACAGGCCAAACGTGTTCCATATATAGTAGAACGTAGCGTTTAGTCCTGACTTATGGACAGTGGCACCCGTCTTTGGTAGCAAGACGCCTTCCTTCACAGGCCATCGGTAGCCTATGGCGTCCAGGAATTCTATGATTTCGTCAGCGGTGGGGACAGGAGGGAAGCGCTTTTTCTTTGGGAAGTTGAGCACGTTCCTTAGGGTTCCGAAACCAAAGGAAATGATGTTTTCCTTGATTTGGAATTTGATGACCTCTCGCATGACACCTTTGGTATTCTTTTCCTTGGCAACAGTGGCTGTAGACCATAGTTGTTGCAGCATTGGCTTGTTCGGCTTAGGGTCAAGGGTGAAAGCCGTCTTCAGGGGGCTGTTCAGAAAGAATTCTTTGGCAGGCAGCAGGTATGCTTTGTCTGCTGGGATGTCAAACAGTCCTATGACGTTGTTCTGCTTGAACTGCACGTCATGTTGTGGGATGATTATTGGCAAACTCTCAGTAGCTTGCAGAGGTGTGGCCTCAGATGAGAGCTGGGCGTCCAAGGATGTAGATGTAGTAGCAGCCATCCTGTTAAAAACATAAAAATAACATATATGGATGATTAAGAGTCCAAAATATGCATTTTTCTTCATTTTTCAATGAACACAAAATATGTTCATAAAAATGGTGAAATCCTTTATACTTAGAATAGATTAGATACCAAAATTCACAAAAGTAATGTGTTTTGGTATTGAAAAGAAACTTTTATTTTGACGAAAAGATATCAAAAATAAGAGTTTATGATTGTTCTTAAAAGAAATAAGAATATCATGTAAACTGTTTAACAAAAACCTTAGAAGATTTTGGAGAAACTAACATCAAACGAAGTGATCTTAGTGTTTTTGAAAAATGATTTATCACACTAAGTTGTTTAAGTGAAGAAAGCCAACTTACTATGTAGAAAGAACAAAAATTAAGAAACACTTACGATGAATTTGTTGAAAGAAAGATATGAGTGTTCTTGATGTTCTTGAGAAATTAAAACTTGTTCTTGCTTTGCTTGATTGCTTAGAGATTTATGTGAGCGTAAAGAGTGAAAAGGAATACAAGTGAGGTTTTTATACCTCGTGGTAGGAGAGAGAAAAAGGATGAGAGAGAAAAGAGCGGCTAAATTCAAACGTAATGATGAAAAAAGGGAGTTCTACGCGCGTTCACGCGCCTGACACACGTAGTGGGGAACAGGAAACGTCCCATTACGTGTCAGCCCAGATGAAACGTTTGTTTTATATGAAAAACTAAAAACCACCTTTTCAGGGGATGATTCCATTTTGGTGAAAGATATGTTTTATTGGAATCAGAGTACTTATTAGATAAGTACTGTTTTGGGAAAAATCCTCTTATCACATTTAATGCGATAAGGTTTCAGTAGCAGGGAGAAGAAATACTTACCTGAGAATCATCAGTATTCGGATTTTGAACCAAGATTTTGTAAGTACTGAATAGAGTTATCCCCTGAAGAAGAGTTATTCAGGAGTTGTTAAGAAAAGAGGTCCTGAGAGAATATTTTATAAGGACTTTAACAACTGTTTGTCCTGAGAACTTCTATTCTTCAGGATTTAACATCCCAAGTTCACTGAGGAGCATATTAAAACGCGTCACATCCAGTGGTTTGGTAAAGAGGTCAGCAAGCTGATATTCAGTAGGGACAAAATGGAGTTCAATATCACCATTCATCACATGATCCCTGATGAAGTGATATCTCACTTCAATGTGCTTTGTCTTAGAGTGTAAGACAGGATTGTTAGCGATGGCTATTGCTGAAGTGTTGTCACAGAAGATAGGAATTTTGGAGAGTTGTATGTCATAGTCCTGAAGTTGATTTCTCAGCCAAAGGACCTGAGCACAACATATTCCTGCTGCAACATATTCAGCTTCAGCAGTTGATGTGGACACAGAGTTCTGCTTCTTGCTAGTCCAACTCACCAACTTGCCACCTAATAGGTGACATCCACCAGTAGTGCTTTTCCTGTCGATCTTACATCCTGCAAAGTCACTATCAGAATAAGCTGTTAGATCGAACCCTGAGTCCTTGGAGTACCAAAGATCCATGTTTGGAGTTCCCTTCAGGTATCTGAAGATCCGCTTTACAGCGGTCAGATGGGATTCTTTGGGTTCAGCCTGATAACGAGCACAGAGACATGTAGAATACATGATATCAGGACGACTCGCTGTAAGATACAGCAGTGAGCCAATCATTCCTCTATAGAGAGTCACATCAACAGGTTTCCCTTTGGAATCCTTGTCAAGAGACAGAGGAGGAGCCATTGGAGTCTTCATCGGTGTACAGGATGTGAGATCAAATTTCTTCAGCATCTCATGTACATATTTACCTTGATTGATAAAAATTCCCTTTTCAGATTGCTTGATCTGAAGTCCTAAAAAGAATGTTAGTTCGCCCATCATAGACATTTTATATTCAGATTTCATGAGCAACTCAAACTTTTTGCAGAGTTTGGGATTGGTGGATCCAAAGATAATGTCATCGACATATATCTGGACAAGAAGGATATGCTTAGGATATTTCTTTAGAAATAAAGTGCTATCAATCTTTCCACGAACAAAACCTTTAGAGAGAAGAAAGGTTGAGAGGGTGTCATACCAGGCACGAGGAGCCTGTTTTAACCCATAGAGAGCCTTGTTTAATTTGTAGACGTGATCAGGGAACTTAGGATCTACAAAGCCAGGAGGCTGAGCCACATAGACTTCTTCATTAAGTTTTCCATTCAGAAAGGCATTTTTAATGTCCATCTGATAAACCTTGAAGTTCATATGTGCTGCAAAAGCTAGGAAGAGTCGAATTGCTTCGAGCCTAGCAACAGGAGCAAAAGTTTCATCGTAATCAATGCCCTCTTCCTGCCTGTATCCCTGAGCCACAAGGCGAGCCTTGTTTCGAATGATTGTACCAATCTCATCAAGTTTATTTCGAAAAATCCACTTGGAACCAATGATTGTACGTTTTCGAGGCCTAGGGACGAGAAGCCAGACATTGTTTCTGATGAATTCTGCTAGCTCTTCCTGCATGGCTGAGACCCAGGCAGGATCACGCAGGGCATCATCTATTTCTTTAGGTTCATTTTCAGAGATAAAATTTACATAAAGACAGACGTTACCAGCCTGACGTCTGGTTTTCACACCAGAAGAAGGGTTTCCAAGAACTTGATCAATGGGATGATCTTTGGTCCATCGGAGAGCAGGTGGTTGATACACCTGTCCTGAAGTAGATGCTTCATTGGATGTGTTAGGATTATGTGCAAGACAGTAACAGGGTTATCGTGTCCAATGTTATAAGACACTAGTAGGTCACACTGCTGCACACCAAAATGAGAATGTTTGGATTATGGGAAATAATTAATTGGTTAATTAATTATTTAGAGAGAAAAAGAAATAAATAATTAGTTGAATTATTTATAGGTTAATTAATCAGTTAGATTAATTAATGAGGTAATTATCAAAGAGAATAATTATGGAAAATATCTATTTGATAATTATCAGGTATTTGATTTGGAATCAAACACTGCCTTATTTAATTGATATCATCAATATAAATAAAGGCTTAGGGGCTTTGATGAATCAATGATTTTACAACTGAAAAACTCAGAAAAATCTCTCTCTCTCCCTCTCCCAAAACCGGCGCCTAAATCCAGTGAGGAGGAAGGTTCGCGTTTGTTTTTCGGGTAATCCTTAACGGTGGTCTAGCAACCCTCTCGACCGGTGCCAGTAGCGGTGTACCCCCTGCTTGCGATTCAGAGCTGTTATTCGCAAAAGGTAATCCACTGAAACACCCTTAATTGTATCTGTATGGTTTAGGATTGGATCCTCGATTGGGAATCGTTTTTGTTATCCGCTGTGCATGTTCTCGTATCCCACGATTCCCAACAGTGGTATCAGAGCCACTTCCTAAACCTAACAGATCAGGTTTATTGATTAGGATTGTTGAAAATTTGATTTTTATATATGTTTTAGATTTATAAAAATTGAATTTTTCTTAAAACCTAAACGTTTTCGAGATCGGTGGTGGAACGGCGGCAGTTAGCCGGCCGAACCACCACACCACCGCATGACCACCGCCGGCGGCGCCACAGGTAGTAGTGGCCGACGGCTGTCCTCTCGCTACAACCACTAGACCGCGCCACAGATGGTGGCCGCGGCTGTGGTCGGTCGACTACGCCGCACCACCGTTTGTGGTGGCGGTGGCGATCGACGATGGTGGCAGTGGCGATTGGAAGCAGGATCGACGAGAACCACCACCGCACCACCGTCTGTGGTGGCGGTGGTGTCAATCTAAGTACAAAACCGCCGATAGGCGGCGATTCGTCGAGATCGACCACCACAGCGGTGGCGATCGATCGATCAGCCAGCGGTAGCAGCGGCAAACGCCGTCTGCTGTCGATTCGCTAACCCGCCGCACCACCAGTCGCGGTGGTGGCGGCGATTGCTGTTCACATCAGCCGCGCAATCACGGCGGCAGCGGTGGCCCTCAGCCGCTGCTGTCGTCGATCGACTAAGATGCCGGTGGTGATGATGCTTGTTTGATACACCGGTGGGCGGCGGTGGTGGCTCTCAAGCCGCTACTGTCGCCGGAGAGTATCAATACGACAAAGCGGCGGTGGTGGTGGCTTTTTAGCTGCTGCTGCTGCCGGTCTTGGATGGTGGTACGGGCGGCGGTGGTGGCGGTTGCATCACCATCGTTGCCAACGATAAAAACCAACCCCGATCGACGGCCACGTTTTTGGCGGATCGGTGGTAATTTCGATAACTTGATTCGTTTCGTTAACGGGTCTCAGTCTGGGATCTGTTTTCGGATATTTTTCGAGACTAAGGATCGTTTTTCCCAGATAAGGTTAAAACGATTCAGGATAAGTTTTAATTAATTGTTTTAAATTAATTATTAGTTATATGGTTATTAAATTAAAATTCAGATGTGTTTTAATTTATTTAATTATATGATAAGTCATAGCTGAACCCTTTAGACCCGTGGTTGTGTTTACTTTATTTGTCCGAATAGTTGGGAGGCCTGCGAGCCATTTACAACCCTTTTGTAATTTTAAAGTTTTATTAGAATAGTTGGGAGGCCTGCGTGCCATTTGAACCCATTTGTAATAATTATTTCAATTACATCGAGACGGAGACAAGATGACAACCATGGATCTCGGAGCCAGTGGGAGTGCCAGAAGACGAAGACTTTTGTCACTTAGGGATTGAGACCGTTGTCTTGTGTTGGCTCATAAAACAACATTAGTTTAAGGGTTTAAGCTATGACTGTGCTTTTTATATTTTAATTGCGTGGTTGTTTAATTTACGTAATTGTTATTAAATATAAATTGCCCCTTTTTGAACGGATTGTTTAAAAATTAAAAGGATACAAATACAGCTAGTGTTTGGATCCAGTTTTTCAAAGTTTTTGGAAATAGAAAACTGGCAATTTAGACCCTTGTTAAAAATCATAGATTAGTAAGTGCAACCCACTTTAGGGGCACTTCCGGTGTAAGGTACATAGGGCGTTGTAAGTGCTCACACTATGAACGCCCGTGTTCAAACCGAAACTGGAAGGAGATAAAACTCTGCGAATTATCTCCGGGTGGTACCGGCCAGAGTTTGTCCAGGTCCCGGGTGGTGCAATCTATTTTGGTAATTATTTATTCACTGGGTGGTACCAGGCCAAAATGCACTAGAGGGACTAAATATGCACGGATTATTAATATCCGATGTCCCGACGATCTAGAAGTCGTATTTCCAGATAGGGAATACGATTGGTATAGTGTTACCTACCATAGATCGCATGAGTCGGTATGACATGATCACATGCTTCCCGACGCATGTGAAATATGGATTCTAGTCTAATAAATTTATTTTAAGGGTAATAATTTATTAGAATTATATAATTATAAACTAAAACTGGAACTTTATATTCTTCTGTAGATGTCTCAAATTAGTATTCCGTTTTATTCACCTGAAGAGTCACTTCGCCTTATTACGGGCAAGTGGAAGCTTACGGGCCATAACTTTCCAGTTTGGAAGTTACACTTGAGGAACGTTTTATGTGCCCAGGATAAGCTTTATGTGATCAACAAACCCGTATCACGACCTAAAAGCAATGCCCCTGAAGAGGAATTTGCTGAGTATTTTAGATACTTGACAGATGAATCGGATGTAATGTCCATTCTGATTTTCTCTATGTCACCCGAGTTCACGGGAGATTTAAGAGTTAAATCATGTCACGAGGTTGTGAGAGATGTGGAGAACCAGCTAGGTCTCTACAAGCACACGGGGAAGTTATTGATCATGCAAGAGATTCTCTCCCTGAAGCTACAGAAGGGTCAGTCAGTTAAAAACCATCTTGTTGATATGAGAAGGCTTTTTAAATGTTTATCGCGTCTGGGGTACAAGATGACTCAGGAAGAGTTAGTGTATCTCATGTGGTTCTCCCTCACAAAGGAAGTTCAGGACACAGCTAGTGCCTACATGAAGGAACCAAAGAGCGACGTGGATAAAGTTCATGAAGATATCCTGGCCAGTCTAGAGCCAGTACCCGAACCTGCGAATCTCATGGACACTGACATAATAGATGAGCTGGGAGATCTGAGTTGCCCAGAGTGCGGCAGCGAGGATATTTGCGAGCACTCGATGAACATCGACCAGATGGATATCGGTTTACCCGATACTCCAGGTATCTTTATGATAGATTGCTTAATCACTTCTTATGAATCATGGGTAATTGATACAGGCAGTGGTAACCACATTTGTAATCATTTACAGGGATTCACTAGAAGAAAGACTCTGAGGAAGGACCGTTCGAACCTACGAGTAGGCGAAGGCACTCCGTTGATTGCTGAAGCCGTGGGATCTTATAGTCTTAGTTTACCCTCGGGTCTAGTTTTGGAACTGAATAATTGTTATTATATTCCAAATATGATTAAGAATGTATTGTCTTTTGATTTGTTGGTAGACCAAGGCTTTTACTATAAATATTCTTATAAAATGATTTCGGTTTTTAAAGATAATATTTTCTATTTTAAAGCTACACCCGTAGATGGTCTATACACTGTAAATCTTAAAGACAACAATAGTGAAATCTATCATATAAGTAAGCGATCCAAGGATATTGAGGATCAGACTTACCTCTGGCATTGTCGTTTGGGCCATATAAACAAGAAACGCGTTGAACTACTCCTAAAGGGAGGTTTTCTTGGCGATTTTGATTACAAACCTTTTGATAATTGCGAATCTTGTTTATCTGGCAAAATGACAAAGCAACCTTTCAACAGTGAGAATGAAAGGGCTACTGACTTGCTTGAAATAATCCACACAGATGTATGTGGACCTTTCAGTCATGTAGCAAGAGGAGGATACCGGTACTTCATTACCTTCACTGACGACTTCAGTAGGTATGGATATGTCTACTTGATGAGACATAAATCTGAAACCTTTGAGAAATTCAAGGAATATCAGAATGAAGTGCAGAATCTACTTGACAAGAGGATCAAGTTCTTACGGTCAGATCGTGGTGGCGAATATCTCAGTGATGAGTTTGACAATCATCTGATGGAGTGTGGGATTGTATCCCAACTTACACCTCCGTATACACCTCAGATGAACGGTGTATCAGAAAGGAGAAATCGTACCTTACTTGACATGGTACGAACGATGATGTGTCATTCTTCGCTGCCAGTATCATTCTGGGGACACGCGCTCGAAACAGCAGCACACATACTGAACAGAGCGCCAACAAAATCGGTAGAAAAGACTCCATACGAGTTGTGGAAGGGTAAGAAACCCAACATATCTTTTCTTAAAATTTGGGGTTGTGAGGTTTACGTCAAACGACCTACCTCAGAAAAACTCAAACCCAAATCCGACAAGTGTTTCTTCGTTGGATATCCCAAGACCACCGTGGGATATTATTTCTACAACCCTGAAGAGAACAAAGTGTTTGTTGCTCGAAATGGAAAATTTCTGGAAGAAAAGTTTCTCAGTTTAGAGAACACCAGAAAGGATGTAGATCTACAGATAGTAGACGAAGAAAGCACTACACCAGTTGTTGAGCCAGATATTCAACATAACAATGTTGAACCTCAACCAGAGCCGGTTGAGGAAGTGCAAACACAGGACCTTCGCAGATCCAGTAGGGTAAGACAAGAACCAGATAGGTATCTTGGGTTCCTAGTCTCTCAAGACAGTGGAGACTTAAATGAACCAACATCCTATGGAGAAGCTGTGTCAGGCAGTGAGTCTGAACAATGGCAGGAAGCCATGAAGGCCGAGATGCAATCCATGTACGACAACCAAGTTTGGGAGTTGACTGATTTGCCACAACACTGTAAGGCTGTTGGACGCAAATGGGTTTTCAAGAAGAAAACCGACATGGATGGGAACGTACACACCTTCAAAGCCAGACTGGTTGCAAAAGGAATCACGCAAACTCATGGCATTGACTATGATGAAACCTTTTCACCAGTGGCTATGTTAAAATCAATTAGGATTCTCATGGCCATCTCAGCGTATTTTAACTACGAGATTTGGCAGATGGACGTCAAGACAGCCTTTCTAAATGGAAAGTTAACAGAAGACGTCTATATGGAACAACCAGAGGGGTTTGAAGATCCTAAGAATCCTAATAAGGTGTGTAAGCTGCTAAAATCTATTTATGGATTGAAGCAAGCATCTCGAAGCTGGAACTTACACTTCGACGAGCGAATCAAAGAGTTTGGTTTCACTAAAAGTGAGTTCGAGCCATGTGTTTACACCAAGTTCAGTGGGAGCATAGTAACCTTCCTGGTCTTGTATGTAGATGACATACTACTCATAGGAAACGATGTACCAACTTTACAGAGTGTTAAGGAATGGTTAAGTAAATGTTTCCAAATGAAAGACCTTGGAGAAGCCGCTTATATACTAGGTATAAAGATCTACAGAAACAGATCTAAGCGGCTTATCGGACTTAGTCAGAGTACATACATTGACAAGGTCCTGAAAAGATTCAGGATGGATGAATCCAAGAAGGGATTCATTCCAATGCAACATGGCATAGTGTTAAGTAAAACACAGAGTCCTGTTTCTAGTGAAGATCAGGACAGAATGAAATCGGTTCCATATGCTTCTGCAATTGGATCGATTATGTATGCCATGCTATGTACTAGGCCCGATGTTGCTTACTCAGTAAGTGTTACGAGCAGATACCAACAGAATCCAGGTGAACCCCATTGGGTGGCTGTCAAGAACATTCTCAAATATCTGAGAAGAACGAAAGAAATGTTCTTGGTCTTTGGAGGTTCTGAGGATGAAATTAGTGTCACAGGATACTCTGACGCTAGTTTCCAGACCGACAGAGATGACTTCAGGTCACAGTCAGGGTACGTCTTTACCCTAAACGGAGGAGCGATCTCGTGGAAGAGCTCGAAGCAGGACACGATTGCAGACTCAACTACAGAGGCAGAGTACATTGCAGCATGTGATGCGGCAAAGGAAGCTGTCTGGCTGAGGAATTTTCTATCGGATCTCAGAGTGGTTGCCAGTATCTCGAGACCGATAGATATATTCTGTGATAACTCAGGAGCCGTGGCGCAAGCAAAGGAACCTAGAGAGCATCACAAGTCGAGACACGTGCTCAGAAAGTATCACCTCATCCGAGAGATCATTGGAAGAGGAGATGTAAGAATATGCAAGATTCCAACAGAAGACAATGTCGCAGATCCGCTGACAAAACCACTAGCAAGGGCAAAGCATGAGGCACATGCGAATTCCATTGGGATGCAGTACCTGGAAGCCAGTAGCTAGTACTTAGTTTATTAATTATTACTATAGTCTAATTTAGAAACAATGTAATCATGTAAAGTTTTTATTTCACAGTGTGTTGGAAATAAATGGAGGTTTTAATTTCATGATTGTTCTAAATTAACTATTTTTCGCATATTTAACGTATCCTTGATTCTACAAAGTCTTGTATGAAATCTAAATTTCCGTAGCCACTTATTGAAATGGGAATTTCAATAGGGAGTTTAACGCTATTATAAATACTTGATGATTTATTCAAAGTAGAGAATAAAAGCACAAGTGATGTGACCAAGTATTTATAAATACTCATCAGAGTGTTTGGGTATTGGAAGTGACCAGTAATCAAGTCTGCTTCATGGAGCCTCAGTCATAGGCACTGACTTGATGGGTTGTCCTTAGACCTGAGATACTTGGTTTGGGAACACGAGGACCACTGTACTCTTAGCACGTACTAACGCTGCACCGTAACTGGGTGGCTATACGGGACATGACTAGATGCAGCGGAAGCCGTGGATCCAAATGCAAGTAGTCAAGAAGGGATTTGCACCTCTTTCAAAAGAGAGATATTTCCGGGCCCCTTGACGATTAAGATTGGCAGAAAACGCGTGGCCACGCTCGGATAGAATAACAGGGGTTATTTAGTAATATCCGTTACTGCAGGCAATCGAAATCAGAGTCAAGAAATACTTGATTTTAAGAAATGAATCCTCCACTCCATGTCTTAAATCACTTTAGAAATATCGTGTGCAAAAGGAATGAACCTGTGTACAAATTCAAGCGTGAATTGTATCTCTGAATATAAGAGATCTTATAACCTGGTTAACCTAAGTGTCTGGCTAGGGACCTCCTTAGGCGAATGATAACAGTTCAGTTACATGTCTAGCACAAGTGGGAGTCTGTTAGGATTATGTGCAAGACAGTAACAGGGTTATCGTGTCCAATGTTATAAGACACTAGTAGGTCACACTGCTGCACACCAAAATGAGAATGTTTGGATTATGGGAAATAATTAATTGGTTAATTAATTATTTAGAGAGAAAAAGAAATAAATAATTAGTTGAATTATTTATAGGTTAATTAATCAGTTAGATTAATTAATGAGGTAATTATCAAAGAGAATAATTATGGAAAATATCTATTTGATAATTATCAGGTATTTGATTTGGAATCAAACACTGCCTTATTTAATTGATATCATCAATATAAATAAAGGCTTAGGGGCTTTGATGAATCAATGATTTTACAACTGAAAAACTCAGAAAAATCTCTCTCTCTCCCTCTCCCAAAACCGGCGCCTAAATCCAGTGAGGAGGAAGGTTCGCGTTTGTTTTTCGGGTAATCCTTAACGGTGGTCTAGCAACCCTCTCGACCGGTGCCAGTAGCGGTGTACCCCCTGCTTGCGATTCAGAGCTGTTATTCGCAAAAGGTAATCCACTGAAACACCCTTAATTGTATCTGTATGGTTTAGGATTGGATCCTCGATTGGGAATCGTTTTTGTTATCCGCTGTGCATGTTCTCGTATCCCACGATTCCCAACAGGATGATGGATCAGGAAGAAGATTGGTAGGAGAGGGTTCACTAACAGTGGTTTGAGAGAAGTCTTCACTGTTAGTGGGTTGATCAGGTTCAGGTGGTGTGATTTGAGAGATAGGGGTGGCATTTATGAGAGGTGGAGTGGTTATATCAGTGGGTGGTATAGGATTTTCTTCAAAACCATCAGGAAGGTCTTGAGGAGATGGATCAGCAATAGGAGGTTCAGGTACTTGAAAGAAAGAGTCAGCCCACTGATTGATTTCAGTATTATCATTTGGGTGAGGAAAGGTAGGACCCGATTCATCAAACTTGACATGAATCGTTTCCTCAATGGTTTGTCTTCGTTTGTTGAACACACGGTAAGTTTTAGAAGTGGATGAGTATCCGAGGAAAATTCCATCATCAGATTTGGAATCAAACTTTCCAAGATTATCTTTGTTGTTCAGGATGTAGCAGACACAACCAAAGATATGGAGATGTTCAATTGATGGTTTCCTGTTACGAAAGAGTTCGTAAGCGGTTCTTCTGAAACGCTTGACAATCAGAGATCTGTTCTGAGTATAGCAAGCAGTATTTACGGCTTCAGCCCAGAACTGAGTGGCAAGGTTGGCTTCACTCAGCATAGATCTCGCAGCTTCAATCAACGTCCTGTTCCGTCTTTCAGCAACACCATTTTGCTGAGGAGTTCTCACAGAGGAGAAGTTTTGAGAGATACCTTTCTGTTCAAAGAAAGATTCCAGGGTACTGTTTTTGAACTCAGTCCCATGGTCACTTCTTATTGATCGAACAGTAAGGTTGTTGAGTCTTTCCATCTTCCTGACGAACAGGATGATTTCTTCAGGAGCATCACTCTTGGCACGTAAGAAGAAAACCCAAGTATATCTGGAATATTCATCTACGATTACCAGAGTATATTTCTTTCCACCAATGGATTGAACATTAACGGGTCCAAAGAGATCCATGTGGAGAAGTTGTAGAGGAGAGCTGATGGAGGAAATCTGCTTGGACTTGAAGCTAGCCCTGGTCTGTTTTCCTTTCTCACAAGCTGAACAAAGAGATTCCTTTGTGTAGCGAAAGTCAGGAAGACCAATAACCAGGTTGTTGATGCAGAGTTGATTCAGCGTCTTGAAGTTGAGATGAGAGAGACGCTTGTGCCAGAGCCAATTCATATCAGTGGAAGCACGTGATACGAAACAGAAGTTATCAGTGGAAGTATTCATGTTGATGATGTAGATATCTGCATGTCTAACACCAGTGAGAATAACTTCCTTTCTCCTGTTCTTGACTTTGCACTTTTTCTTTGAGAAAGAAACTTTGTGATTCTTATCACATAGTTGACTGATGCTAAGAAGATTGTGCATCAGGCCTTCAACATAAGCAACTCGTTTGAAAGTAGTTACTCCGTTGGTAAGAGTGCCATACCCTCGGGTTTGGCCTCTACCGTTTCCGCCAAAGGTCACAGCAGGACCTCTTTCTTCACGGTAGTTAGTGAGGACAGATTTAGAACCAGTCATATGTCGAGAGCATCCACTGTCCAAGTACCAGATGCCCTTATCCTGATTGGTAGATTCAGTCGCAGAGGTTGAAGCTTCAGTAGTAGGGGAGGGAGCTTCAGGAGTAGGAACCTCTTCAGGGACCTCTTCTATTTTAGCCATGAGAGCTAAGATAGGTTCCTCAATAATGGCCATGAGTGCCACTTGAGTTTCCTCTTCATCAGATGAGTCGTCAGAAGACACATCATCCCAATCGCAGTCTTCTGCAATTAAACCTTTGCCTTTTCGTTGGAATTTCATCTTCTTGTACTTTTCCTTCAGGCGCTGGTATTTGGGGTTCTTAGAAGAAGATTTAGCAGAGGAGGGAGCAAACTGACTTTTTCTTTACCTGCAATCATTAGCAAAGTGTCCTTTGCCCTGACAGTTGTAGCAGATAGCAGTGGCCTTGTCAACAGGATCTGACTTAGGCTTGTCAGTAATAGAAAGAGGTTTCTTTTTATGGAAAGATCCCTTTTTGGCAAACCTTTTAAAAGATTTAGTTAGGAGAGCCAGGGATTCATTGAAATCAGGATCTTCTGACATTTCAGAGTCAGATGATTCTATTTCAGTAATAGTTACAGAAGAAGAAGCAGTAGCAACAGGAGGAACTGAATCAGAAACCAATGCAACAGATGTGCTTTTGGATTCTTTAGAATCTCTTATGAGATTCTTTTTCAGTTTCTTCTGTTGTTCACGGTTCAGAAGAATACCGTACAACTCACTTAGGGTGAGTGTCTTTATGTCCTTTGACATAGTTAAGCAGGAGGTGTAAACTTCCCAATGTTCAGGAAGAGCTTCCATGAACTTGGTGACCACCTCAGAGTTAGAGTAGGTAGTACCGATTGTCTTCAGGTCAATCAGAAGACAGTTGAATCTCTGATGTAGCTGGGAGAGAGTTTCATCCTTCTGATGAATAAAGCTTTCGTACTGACGAACCAAGAAAATCTTTCTTGATTCCATGAGTACGGCAGTACCTTCATATTGAACACAAAGAGTGTCCCATATCTCCTTAGCAGAGCGAAGGTGACAGACAGAATGAAAGACGTCATCAGGAAGTGACATGGCAATGAGAGATCTAGCCTTGGTGTCAATATTGACCAGGCGTCTGTCCTCATCATTCCAATCAGTCACAGGTTTTACCAGTTCACGTTCTGGTAGAGCAGGTTGACCGCCAGCAGCAGGAATAGGGTGGACGGTTTGTGTAGGCACATGTGGTCCGTTTTCCAGAAAGTAAGGAATCTGGGGATCAGAACCAGAGAGGAAAAGTTCCATCCTGGTTTTCCAAAGAGAGAAGTTGTCTTTGTTAAACCGAGGAGGCTTTCCAGTAGAGCCGGTATCAAAGTAGTTATCCTTAGCTTGAAGAGCCATAGAATAAGAAGAGAGAGGATCACAAGATTTTTCTTAAGAAGAAAATGAGAGCTTGTATCTGCTCTGATACCACTTGTTGGTCCCAAGTAGGTGACCTTCAAGTAAGGATAGTGTTTGGGATTATAGAAGGGGGGGTTGAATATAATCACACAATTTTTCACTTTTAAATTCTTGTTGTATTAACAAAATGAATTTACAGATTGTTGCGGAAATAGAAAAGACTAATAGTCTAAACTAAACAATCTAAGTTCTTTCACTATGCACTAAGTGAGAAGAGAATAAAGAAAGAAGATAGAGGGAATAAGAGAGAAAGGACTTGAGTATTTTTGGATGAAGAAGAAGTATGGAGAACATCTCTTCACTTCCTATTTATACTCCATGCATTAAATGCATGCAGACCTACTATTGTGACGTGTCACAATGTGAGTGGTCTGTTGTACTATTTACTATAAACAAATACTCTTTGCATGGTGTGCAAAAGAGGATGTTTGTAAACAGTTGCCTTGAGGTCTGATAAGTACGGAGGGAACAGTAAAGTAACTGCCCTTATGTACTATTGTGTCAGTAAAGGCGGATAATCCTTTTGTGCATTAGACTAAGACATTGTTCTAATCCTTCAGGATCAGGATACTGATCAGTGACTAGAGTCCTGAAACTGAGGAAGTTCAGGGTCACGTGTATCCTGATGAATCTTCAGGATGTCATACGATAGTGAACAGACTGCTATCACTGAGTTCCGTCTTCAGATCACGAGCATGCTGTTCCTGTCATCAGCTATTTCTTCGACGTCGCTGATGGTTCTTTGTGTATGATCTTAATGTCTTCAGGAAGAGGTCTTTACTTCAGTGGACAGGATCAGTAAACTGCAGAACAGGCTCGTTAGTCTCCTGATCCTGATCCTGAAATCTATAAAGTTAAGTTACAGCACAAGTAACATGGAATAACACTGAACAGACTCAGTGATAATTCCTCAAGCTATAACAGAAGTAAAAACCTATTCACTAAGTAAAGATTCAGGATCATTATCATTTCATCAGGTTTAGGAGAGCAGGATCAACAGGATGAATTACGAGTAACAGGTTATACTGATGCGAGTTTCCAGACAGATCGGGATGATTCCCGCTCGCAGTCAGGGTGGGTGTTCTTGTTGAATGGTGGGGCTGTAACTTGGAAAAGTTCCAAACAGGACACGGTGGCTGACTCCACATGTGAATTAGAATATATTGCAGCTAGTAAAGCAGCAAAAGAGGCCGCATGGTTGAAGAATTTCATAGGTGATCTGGGTGTCGTACCAAGCATCAGTGAACCCATTGAAATTTTCTGTGACAATGAAGGTGCAGTCGCATTGACTAAAGAACCTAAAGACCATGGGAAATCAAAGCACATAGAAAGGAAGTATCATTTTGTGCGACATAAGGTTGAGGAAAAACAGATCGTGGTGAGTAGAGTACCGACTGAAGAGAATCCGGCGGATCCTTTCACAAAAGCCTTAACTCGACCCAAACATGAGTATCATACCGAAGCCATCGGTGTTAGAAATATCAATATATCTTGAATGTTTTAGTTGTTAGTTTGATGTATTAAAACAATAATAAATTGTTTTTGACTTGGAGATTATTATATGGAGATTATAATATATGCTGGATTGCGTCCATTTACATTTAATTTATTATAGTGTTTCCTTTTTGCATGTTTAGAACCAACTTCCTAAGTATTAATTTACTTAAACCTCCACAGTCAGTCATACTCCTGAAAGTAAGTAGTGATTCAAGACTATCATGGAGTTTTAGAAGCATAGAGAATGCAACTAACACTCATGAGTACTTAATAGTGATTTGAGTATTGGAACAACCCGCACTCAAAAGCTTACTTCATGGATTAAGTCAAAGTAATTTTGAGATGATAATATTTTATGTTCTTCAAACAGAGATACATAGAGTTTTGCTCTATGATTCTGTCATGCTTTGGTGTACTCCAACGTTGACCGTAACTGGCTGCTATACAGGGTATGTCCATGTATGATATGATGAGTAGAAATGAACTGTGTAGTCAAAGTTTATTTGTTCCTTCTGCCTAAACAGGAGAAGCGATATCCATGGGCCCCTCGATGATTTGGTGTTGACATTAAGTGTTTGGCCAAACCCTGACTGGAATTGATGTGTTCAATTGAATAGTCTGATGAATTCAACACATATCAGAAATCGGGAAACATAATTTTGATCCATGAGATAGACTATTATCCATGTCTCAGGTTCATATGATATCTTGTAGAACAAAGGAACATTAAATCACTTATCTTAGGACCGAATCTTTATCAGAGTTCGGCAGCTTCATTGGATGGTTTGCTCTCTGCTAGTTATTTGAAAATATTGACCAGATGAAGTTAATAACTTGTCCAAGTGGGAGACTGTTGGAAATGGTGTCCAAATTATTAACTGTTGGTAGTATTTTAATAACGGCAGGGTCCTTTTGGGTTGCCCTTAAGACCCAAATAAACAATCAATAAATTAGAGGGGGTGAAAGTGATTAATTTATTTATCAGTTGAGGATAAATATAATTAATTAGATAATATCCAAAATATAATTAATTGGATTAATTATATATAAAGGATAATAACTTGATAATAATTAAAATAGTTTTAATTGGTTTATCAGTTTGTGTAGGATTAGGAAGCCTCAATCAAGAGATTATAAATAGATGCTTTGGGATCAAACCCAATTCATTAATTCATTCATTCTTTCTTCTCTCTGGCATCCTCTTCCTTCCCTCTCCAAAGCAAAAAGGTTTGAGCGTTCTTGGTTGTTAGTATTTGGTGATCTTAGGTGTGAGCCACTAGAGGGATTCATACTATTGGTCCTTGACATCCAAGAGGCAAGATCAAAGGTTTGATTTTTCCGTCGAGTTCTTCAACAATCGCTATCAAGTAAGTTTTTTGATCATTCTTTTGTAGTTAAGTTTCTAAGAATATGTGCATCCTTAAAGGTTATTAATTTGTTGTTACCATAGTTTTTTGAATATGCTTCCGTTGCTTGAATGTGGTAATAGGTTTGATTAAAACCTAACAATTTGTACCAATTTGTTCCATGATATTGTCATTGGAACGGTGTGTCTTGAGGTATGCTCGAAGAATTAGAGGTAGCCATTTAGCAAACCACTTCAAATATTGTTTATTCTATTTTCGCTTAAACTTATTGATTCTCTCCATTCATATCGTTCAATTTGATTGATAACGGCCCTTTAAAATAAATTTATCATATTTAATTTGTTCTACTATATATTCAAAATTGAATTTGTAGGCTTTATTTAATTATAGATCCTGAAAATCAAGTATATATTAGGGAACTAGGTACTTGCAAAAAAATATAAAATCCATTAAAATAAATAGTCTTGATATCAACCAAACATGGTTTAATAATGGCTAACTAGAAGCCTTTGGATGTATTCATTCTCATTAGCAAGAAAGTCAAATAATTATGACCAAAATTGATAGTCAAACTCAAGGGTGGTGGCATATCGGCAAACACCTAAGGGAAAGTGATGAAATATCTCATTTATTCGGGTTCGAATCCATGCATGTGCACTTTGTGGCCATGTTTAGTCTCAGACGGTCGAAACTTAATTTCCAAATTGCCAAAAATGTAGTTTAGGAAAAATCTAAATGAATCTTATCCAAAAAAAAAGTTGTCGGAAAACGTCATTTTTGCCGGTTTTTTTACGGATCCAGCCGTAGAAAAATCCTCAGTCGAAGAATGAAATTTTCGATAAATTTTCTACAGATTTTCCGTTAAAAATTGGTCGGAAATTTTCCCAATTCTCCTTAATAAACTCAAACTAATTAGTTTCTGACAGATTAATTAATTTTTGTATAATTCTGGTGTAACTTGAAATTTGATGCCCACTCAAATTTGAAATCTCTGTTTCTTCGTTTGTATGCATTTGAAACAAACAAGGAAGCCCAATTCAGGGATCAGTGGCATTTTTCGAAAGGTTCTTGGCAAGGAACATGGTCGTGGCATTTTTCTGACTGCTCTATTAATAGCTTCAGAATTCAAGTCCCAAGGGTTAAGAGGTGGAGATGGAAAGAAGATAAGAACGGAGTGTTCTCGGTTAATCTCTTGTCTAAATTGCTTCAGTCCAAGTTACTTGAGAATGTAAGGGTCTGTTTGGTTTGCAGGATTCCAAAGGAATCTGATGGAATTGGAATCCAATTCCATCAAAATCCCATGTTTGGTAAGTTATAAGGGATGGAATTGAATTTGAATGTTGGAATTAAAATCCCTTATTTGATGCAATGTGAAATCCTTCAAGGGGGCGTGGGATTTTAAAATCCAATGGGGGTGGGAATGTTATTATTACGATTTTACCCCTCATCTAATTTGATCATTCTAGCCCTAGAAATAACATCAGTCGCCTACCACCTGACTTCATACGCTTTCCTTCGCCTACCACCTGCTCTTCTTCTCTTCATCGTCGTCGGCTGCCTTCTCCTTCTCCTTCTCCTTCTCCTATCTGGTTGGATTTTGGGTTGTGAAATTATTGGTTTGATTTTGATGTCTTTGATTTTGGGTTCTCAATTCACTTGTTTGAAATTTCTGATTTGATGTTGTTTTCTGCCAATTTTGATACATACATGGTAATGGCTTAATGGTTTAGATATATACATGGTAATGGCTTAATGGTTTGGATATATACATGATAATGGCTTAATGGTAATAGCTTAATGGTTTGGATATATACATGGTAATGGCTTAATGGTTTGGACATATACATGGTAATGGCTTAATGGTTTGGACATATACATGGTAATGGCTTTATGGGTTGGATATATATACAAGGTAATGGCTTAATGGTTTGGATATATACATGGTAATGGCTTAATGGTTTGGATATATACATGGAAATGGCTAAATGGTTTGGATATATACATGGAAATGGCTTAATGGTTTGGATATATACATGGTAATGGCTTAATGGTTTGGATATATACAAGGTAATGGCTTAATTATAAAACAAACTAAAAAAACTAAAAAATAAAAGAAGGGCAATTCTGTCATTTTGCATATCTGAATTCTGATTCCATCGGACATTTCTGCCAACCAAACAGATTATGGAATTGGATTTCAATTCCATTTTCTGCCAACCAAACAGGATATGAAATGGAATTCCAATTCCTTTAAAAACATTCCAGCAAACCAAATGCCACCTAAGTGTTGGCCATCAGGTTCAATGGAACTCTGCTATTCCCATAAAAGATAATATATTTACATGGAGAATGGTTAACAATGGCTTGCCCATTAAAGCAAATATGATCCAAAGAGGTATGGTGGTTTATTGTCCAAAGTGTCTTCTTTACAACGGAGAGGAAGAAACCTTTGACCGTTATTTCTTTGCTTGTCCTGCTGTACAAAATCTCTAGAGAAAAGTCTGGGCATGGTGCGGCTTCGAAGGTGCTCGGTTGTACTCTCTAATCGCTTTCAAAACAAGGTTTAGTAGGTTTTATGGAGAAAATCTAAAATCGTGCTTTTCTCAAGCTATCTGTGTGGTCTCGCTTTGGTGTATCTGGGCTTTGCGTAATCAGATAGCCACGCCCCTTCGGATGATGTAGAAAAGCTCAAGCATGAAGATTTGTTCTCCAAAGTTCAAAGGCTTTGTGCCTTTTGGGTTGAAAATAGGAGCCAGACGATAAAAATAGGTTGGAAAAATTGGGTTAAATCTCCTTTTGTGTACTTGTCTTTTTCCTTCTTTTGTGGCTTTTTGTTCCTCTATGAACTTGTCTCTATCTTAGAGACTTTTCGATGTTATTAATAATCATCTTTTCCTACTAAAAAAAATAGTTATGATTAAATAGTAAATTATTTTTAATTTAAAATAAAAAATGGATTTTCAACCAAATCATGCCGCTGGATTATTTTTTTTTTAAACGGCAAAAAAAAGGAAACTCAAGGAAGGAGCTTCGTCACCCCCCCCCCCCCCCCCCCCCAAGAGCCGGATTCTTTTTAATAATTTAGAAAACGATTTTGCTTTTACTTTTTAAATTTTGTTTTCAGACAGATTAAATCTACTAGAAATTTATTTTTTTATATTTTCTATTAATAGGAAAATTAGTTTTTATATA
Source organism: Centaurea solstitialis (assembly GCA_030169165.1). NCBI lineage: Eukaryota > Viridiplantae > Streptophyta > Magnoliopsida > Asterales > Asteraceae > Centaurea > Centaurea solstitialis. The sequence continues at coordinate 63,838,221 of CM058046.1, read as the reverse complement.
ACTGCAACGAAAATGATATTTAAAGTATTGGTTATTAAATTTTAAATTTTGTAAAAAAATACTGTTAGTAAATTAAAACAATTACTCAGACGAAATAAATAGAAATTGTCTCAGTTATTTAATAAATATAATTCCCGTACTTTAATTCAAATAAGAATCATTTTAACTAAACATTATTTTGAAGGCAAACAACTACCGGCGAAGGAAAACTGACTTTGAGATAACCTCCTCAGTCCTCATCAACTGCTTCATGTCTTGGGATAACCTTAAATTTTTCTATTTGAAGAGTTGGATCTGTAATGCTTGAATCTTAAAAAGAAAATAAAAGTTATCAAAAAATTCAAATAATTCCAATGAAATTAATTTTGAAAAAAAAATTAGATTAAATTAATTTGAATGTTTATAATAAATTTACTTAATTCAAAATAAATTAAAAAACTAATTTCAAATAGATATCCGTCAAAAAGTTCTTTAAAATGTATAATTTATTTTTTAGTTGCTAATTAATTTTAATTAATATCTATTTTGATTATTAATTGCTAATTACCTTAATTAAGTAGTTTAATTTTAGTTTAACAAAATTTTGTGATTGATTTGTGCTGGATTTGCCATGGGTTAAAATTTTGTCACGTATTCATCATAAAATTTCTCAAAAACTATAGGGAAAAAACCAGTGACCGATTTATGGTCGTGTTGCTTTTTGTCAAATCCGTAAAAAATCCATCGAAATTTTCCCATAAAAATCCACTGGAAAATTATGTCATGGTACTTTTTTTTAGTACCGTAAAGAATTAATGAACTATAGTATTATAGCATGTATTTATTGATAAACACATACTATATATAATTATCCATGAAATGACCTACAGAAGAGAAAAGTGAAGCAATTACTTGGCTGATTGGCTCCATGTCATCTTCATATGCTTCTTTCCATCCTCTAGTTTCTCTCCATTAGCTTTGATAAACAAGAAGGATGAATCTACGGGAAATATTGAAATTACAAGTTTAATATATGCAATACGACATAAGAAGGTATCCAAGAGACCTTGTGAAAAAATTGTTAGGTTTTAATCGAATCTATTACCACATTCAAGCAACGCAAGCATATTAAAAAAAAACTATGCACTACTAGAAAAACGGGCATCAGCGACGGACTATTCCGTCGCTAATCCGTCGCTGTTGCTAAGTTCCGTCGTTGATCTGTCGCTGAAGGGTTGTCGCAGATCTGGCCGTAGCTGATACTATCAGCGACGCATCAGCGACGGAGGGGTTTCAGCGACGGATCAGCGACGGGCAAGCATCAGCGACGGATCAGCGACGGGCACGCATCAGCAACGGATCAGCGACGGGCACGCATCAGCGACGGATCAGCGACGGGCACGCATCAGCGACGGATCAGATCTCACCATTTCGAGACTTGGACACTTTTACTCTGGCCGATACAACACGGAGATAATTCGCAGAGTCGTAGCATCCCCTCTAGCTTGGGGTTTGAACGCGGATGCTCAAGGTGTGTTCTTCTTAGAACGCCCGCGTACCTTACGCCTGAGGTGCCCCTAGATGGGTTGCACTACTGATCTATGATTTATCGGGGTTTTTTAAATAATTTTTTTGAAAAACCTTTTAATGTCCAGTTATTTAGAAAAATTGTAACTTTGGAAAAACTGATTGTTTAAACAGAAAAGAAACTGATGCTTAAACTATCTGTTTCAAACATACACTGTTTTAAAACTAACTGTTTTAAAAAGGCTCTTACTAATTAAAACTAATTGTTTTAAAAGCACACTTGCTAATCAAAACTAGCTGTTTTGATAACATGCTAGTTGACCAAAACTGACTGTTTTATCAACTTGCCTTTAAACAATCTAATCACAATTTTATAGGTTTCAAAATAAAATCTACCGTAAAAGGTTTTTGAAAAAGCTGGTGACTTTGTTTTTAAAACCTACTTGATCTCGTGATTTAATCTAGTTTAAAAAATCTCTCCTATTTTTAAAACATACTTGATACTATCACGATTAAAAAAACAACCACACAGTTAATAATTATAAACGCACAGATAATTATAACAACCACGCAGTTTAAAGCTAACTAATTATAGGTTTGCCAACCTTTATTCCTAAGGACCAATAATGACCTATTTTTCTAAAGGATTTCTAACACCTTGCGTAGCTCCCACTGGCTCGGGTATCTTCGTTAGGACTCCAGAAAAGAAAAAAAAACTGGGTTTTTCTTGCGTAGCTCCCACTGGCCTTCGGCATTCTTGATGGAACTCAAAAGAAAAATCTATCCTATGGTCATTATTACAAAGGGGTTGTAAGTGGCACGCAGGCCTCCCCAGAAACAATACAAAGGTCTAAGTTGGCAAGCTCTATAATAGGTATAAAATATATATGCACACAGATATACAATTTAAACAACCACGCATTTATCATAAAGTTAAACAATATAACAAAGCGTAAAGCAATCCTAGATCCGTTAAAAATTATCTTGTTCCGTTTATCGCAAAACTTTTTTTGAGAAGGTTCACCTGGACTTTGGAAGTTTGGCCAGACTACATCCTTGGCAATTTTTACCGAGAGCTAAAGCATGCTCCCCTGGGATTAATACTCAGTGGCCCCTGGTTGCTCACCCCCGGATTTGAACTTGGGTGGGGCAAAAAAAAAAAACTTGGTTTTAACTGATTTATAAAACAAATTGTTTATAAACCGAAACTAATATTTTAAACTGAAAACGGTTTTTACTTGAATTATAAAAAAAATACTAAGATTTATAATCAATAAATCTATTTATAAAGCAAAACCGATTTTCTAAAATATTTGATTTTTATCCAAATATATATCAAACCGGATATTTCGAACTAACTGGTCGAAACATTAAAATTGGCCCAAAAACTGTGTCAAGGTTTGAACAACTGGTCAAACATGACACCAGACCCATTTGACCAAAACCGGGTCAAATAACTGGTTTGATAAACACGGGAACAATTATTAACTAATAAAATCACTCAAAATAATTTTATAAGACAAATAAAGTTATCGGAATAAAAAAAATGGATAAAGGCCTAAAACCAATGAACCCTTTTTGGGCCTCAAACTGGGTCCAAAATTTCTGGGCTTTGGGCCTATTTGCATCGTGGCCCATTTGAACCGAAAAACCCGTAACCATCGCGACCTGTGGTTAGCCAACAATTCGCCGCCGATCATCACCCGTAGGCGGCAATCGATGTACCGATTAACGAAATCCTCTCGGCCTACCACCATCGCGGTGATCGGCGTATGAAAACAACCGCCGCCATCACCATCCCACGGCTGTCGTCGTTGCCACCATGTGGCCGGTGGTAACGATGGCCATCGCCACCATCGCTGGTCGGCGATCAATTGAAAAACACGCCATTGTCGCCGCACCTATCACCGTCAATCACCGCGGCTGGTGATCGCACGGCCCTGGCAACGACAGCAGCAACGCCAAAGCATCGCCACCGCCGCTGCCGGCCTTTGACGACAAAACCGGCTACGGCCGTTGTCGCCTTGGCCCGAACGCCACCGTCATTATCATCCGTCGAGAGCAGCGGCATCAAACACCGCCACTGCCCCGTCGTGGCCGCCGATTAAACTCAAAACCACCGCCACCACCGATGTGACAACAACACCGGTCAGTCGTCGTCGCCGTCGTGGTGCGGTATCACGGTCACCGCTCGCGACTAGGTGGTTCGGCCACCGCTGAGTGTGGTTCGGCCATCGCCACCAAACTGGTGGCTCGGCCACCGCACGGCTATCACCGAACTGGTGATCGAGTCGTGGTTGTGGTTGTTGGTTTTTCGCGATAAGGTTTTTCGATTAATAATTTTTCACAAAACTTATAAGATTAAATTAATATGAAAAACCTATTTAACTTGTTTTTCAAGAAAGCTTAATCACATAGATAATAAATCATTAACTATGATTTTAACAATTATCTAAAACAAACTGTTTTATGATAATTTCAATTAATTAATATAAAATCACAGAAACTGTGATTTTCTGTTATCCGGAAAAAAAAAACTTTTAGATAACTATTAATTCAGTTTTGGTTTATCTGTTGAATTTAAACTAATTGTTTTAATTTATCAAACCAAAAACACAACGGAAAAACAAACTGTTTTTCTTTTATGTGATTTCGAAAAACATGATAAACAATAATTTATAACGGATCTAATAATAAAATAAGTAAAACGAATAAACCCGTGGCTCTGATACCACTGTTGGGTTTTTATGCGTTCCTCGTATCAAACTGACACGAAGAAAACTGTGGATTTCAATCAACTGGATGAGATATACGACAAAACCTTGTGATCAAACTGATCAAATAAGTTTATCGAATCAAACCTAACTGGTTTGATATATGCAGAAGCGATATGGATTATAAACTCGAATAATTCCACAGATCTTTTTCGTTTTAATTATTCAACATAATTAATAACTACAAGTGTTAGGATTATTACCTGGATTGCTTGAGCTTAATCCATCCGTGATTGACCAAACAAACGACCTTCTAGCCGGTTGAAAATCCCAAAATCACAAAACAACTGTCACATGAATAAAGTGATCGATAAACCGAAACCCGAACTAGTTTCTTCCTTGGTTTAGGCGCCGGTTTTTGGAGAGAGAAGGGAGGAGAGATTTTTCAGGTTTTTGACTAGAATTGAATGAATTAACTGATAACCCTAAGCCCATATTTATATGGAAGAGTTTCCATACAAATCAGTTACCTTAATTAGTTGTAGTTATCTTTTGGAAATAATTCTTTTCTTTTTCCTAAAGAAAAGAATATCCAAATAAAACTAGATAATTATACCTTTTATTAATAAACTATCATGTATTTATTTTACTTAATAAATACATAATCCATTAATAAACTTATACATTTATTTACCTAATAAATATATATAATTCATTTCAAACCTTTATCTTTGGGATTTCTTACGGAAAATACCCAACTGGTTTATAATTAACTATTATAAACCTAATCTCTCCAAACTGGGATTATTCTACTTGTTTGATTTACAGGTCCTCACAGGTGTGACCCTCAAGTGTCTTGTAACGTTGGATGTGTAATCCCTGGTTTGTCAACTTCTGCACATAATCACTAACAAGTAGTATGTCATCAACATATAAGACTAGGAATACAACATTACTCCCACTAGCTTTAACATATACACAAGACTCATCTTCGCTTCGAGAAAATCCAAACTCTTTGACCTTTTCATGAAAACAAAGATTCCAGCTACGAGACGCCTGTTTAAGTCCATAAATGGACCTTTTAAGCTTACACACTTTATCTGGATACTTGGCATGTACAAAACCTTTAGGTTGTGCCATATACACATCCTCATCAAGTTTCCCATTAAGGAAAGCGGTTTTTACATCCATTTGCCAGATTTCATAGTCATGAAATGCAGCTATGGCAAGCAGTATCCTGATAGACTTAATCTTAGCTACTGGTGAGAAGGTTTCATCATAATCAATCCCTTGAGTTTGAGTGTAACCTTTTGCAACCAGTCTAGCCTTAAATGTGTGCACACTCCCATCCATGTTGGTCTTCTTTTTGAAGATCCATTTAATCCCAACTGTCTTGCGACCTGGTATATGATCAACCAATTCCCAAACATGGTTATCGTACATGGACTGAATCTCGCTCTCCATTGCCTCTTTCCATTTGGCAGCCTCAGGGCCTACCATCGCTTCCTTGTAGTTAGATGGTTCATCTACACTATCAAATGTCTTATCATTGACTAGTGTATCTCCTTCCTTTATAATATGAAAACCATAATAATACTCAGGAGCTTGATTAACTTTACTAACTCTACTAGTTCTGTGAAGAAGTGGTGGAGTTATGTTAGTTTCCTCAACAGGTGATTCAACCTCATGTTGAGGGCTAGTGTCAACTATAGGTTCATCATTGGTTGTCTCTTGAATTTCTTCAAGATCAATATTACTCCCACTATCCTCTTTGGAAATGAGCTCCCTTTCTAGGAAGAATCCCCTTCTTGCCATAAACACTTTGTTTTTAGAGGGTTTATAAAATATATATCCAAAGGATTTGTAGGGATAACCAACGAATAGACATTTCTCTACCCTTGGTTCCAGCTTGTCGTTAGTTTCGCGCCGAATGAAAACTTCACAACCCCAGACCTTTATATGTGCTAACGAGGGACGAGTCCCAGTCCACATTTCAGAAGGTGTCTTCTTAGTTGGAACAAGGTTTAAGATATGAGCTGCAGTTTCTAAGGCATAGCCCCAGAATGACATTGGAAGTGTAGCACGACTCATCATGGATCGAACCATATCAAGTAGCGTTTGATTTCTTCTCTCAGCAACACCATTAAGTTGTGGTGTTCTAGGAGGAGATAATTGTGAAACTATTCCACAATCCCTTAGATAGTCGTAGAATTCATGACTCAAGTACTCTCCACCCCTATCGGATCGGAGCATCTTGGTTTTCTTGCCCAGTTGGTTTTCTACTTCATTCTTAAATCCATTGAACACTTCAAAGGTGTCTGGTTTGTTTTTCATCAAATAGATAAATCCATATCTACTGAAATCATCAGTAAAAGTAACAAAGTATCTCTCACCGTTTTCTTGTGGCGGATCTGAATGGTCCACATACATCTGTATGGATTAAGTCCAACAGATCCTTACCCCTTTCCATTTTCCCTTTGAAAGGTGATTTATTCATCTTGCCAAGTAAGCAAGACTCACATTCTTCATCCGACTTTAAGTCAAATGATTCCAAGATCCCGTCCGATTGGAGCTTGGCGATGCACTTCTTGTTTATGTGGCCAAGACGATGATGCCACAACGATGATTTATCCAATTCACTATTGGAGGAACCAACATTTAGAGTTAAGTTATTATTATTTCTACCAACACAAATCACACTTTCATACACACCATCACAAAGAGTAGCTTTAAAATAAAAACAACAATTTTTATGAACTAAAATGCAACCATTATCATTATCAAACGTAAATTTAAAACCATCCTTGTATAATGCATAAAAAGAAATAATGTTTCGAGCCATTTCTGGCGAGTAGCAACAATCTAATAACTTTATTGAAAGACCACTACTAAGCACTAGTTCTAAATCTCCAATCTTGGTAACAGCAGCAGTCATCCTGTTTCCCATGATGCGATTCAGCTCCCCATGCTTTAACGTTCTACTTTCCTTTAGTCCCTGAAATTGGAGCAAATGTGAGTACCACATCCCGTATCAAGGACCCAAGAGTTAGAAACTGAAGTACTATGGAGTTCAATCATAAAAATACCTGAGGTGCCACACCCTTTGGCTTTGTTCATCTTTAAGTCCTCCAGATATTTTGGGCAGCTTCTCTTCCAATGGCCCCTTTCTTGACAGTAGAAGCATATGGCCTCTTTAGGGTCACTGGTTGGTGATATGTTAGAAGTTTCAGCTTTTCTCTTATGGCCTTGGTTGCGAGGAACAACTTTAGCCTTTCCCTTCCCTTTGGGATGAGAAACTTTCTTCTTCTTACAACCACCTTCCCTAATGGCTAGGACGGGAGCAGTTGAGTAAGCACTTTGGGTCTTACCTATACTTGCTTCAGCAGATCTCAGCATGCCATGCTTATCATATTTGGCTACTGCCTCAGGGCTTGCTCCATCATCGAGTATAGGAAGGTCCTCATTGAGCAAGTACTCTTTGTCTTCGTACCTCAGGGCTTGCTCCATCATCGAGTATTATCTAATTGATTATATTTATCCTTAACTGATAAATAAATTAATCACTTTTACCCCCTCTAATTTCTTGATTGTTTATTTGGATCTTAAGGGCAACCCAAAAGGACCCTGTAATTATTAAAATACCATCAGCAGTTAGTAATTTGGACACTATTTCCAACAAAAATGTGTTTTACGGTAATATAAGAGTTTTAGTAACGACCGATAGATGTAATCACACTTTGAAACTATAATAATATTGTGTTTATTTTGCATTTCTTGCATCAGGTGTGTCATTGATCTTACCGGTAAGAAACAAAACTTTCCAGAAGGTTATAAAATAGAAATTGAAAACCTTTATGATCATAAAAAGAAATTATAAAAACCTTTCGAAGTGTTCGAAACCGAAAACCTTTAATCTAAGGCACAAATCGACGATAGAGAAACAAAAATTGAAATCGATGGGCCTAAGAGAAACCGAAATGGATAGAGAGTAGAGATATTGATAGAAGGAATCAAGGAGCAGCAACCAGTCAAAAAAAGGAGATCGACATGAGAGGCAATAACATGGGAGGCTGCCAACCTTGATTGCCAAACATGGAAAAAAAATGAGCTTCTAAACCATTTCGTTATGGTGCATATACAAAATCGTTCAAAGCATTTTGGTACCATTATGATGTTTTTTTTTACAAACAAAACTTACCTCTTAAGAACAATATTAAGATGTAAACAAATATGTATATATATATAGAGAGAGAGGGGGGGGGGGGGGGTAATCATTTACATCCATTTGTTTTAGCACATTCAAAAAAACACCCATAAAACAAAGGGAGTTTAGGTGCATGAGAAACAGAGTCGCATGGTACTAGCTTTCTACACTATTTCAGTTTGAGCAGAAGTCTGATTTTATGATAAAGCCCAAAAGCCCAATATTTTGATCATTAAATATTTGGTATACCTCTCATTAAAGTCCAACACAAACTTAATATTTGGATTTTTCTCCATTTTGATAAAACTAAGACATGTAATATAAACCAAGAAAGTTCTAAAGGATTGTTTACTAAAAATATTAGGTAACGTTTACTGAAATAAGAGATGTGACCAAAATAAGATATCTGAATTAAGTAAGTTTTGATAAAAAAAAAAATATGCATTTATCAGATATTTTGTAATAAGCACTAATTAAGTAAAAATGACCATTATGTCCTTATAACCGAAATAAATACTTTTAAGATTAATTGTTTATGAAATATTTTGAAATATTAATTCTTATGCATTTAACATCAATTTTTTTTACGATATTACTTGTATTTATCTTTTCAAGCATTATTTAATTTAATAAAGTAAAATAAATTAATTTAAACTAGTGTGTGGACCGCACGTTGCGCGGTAGCAAAATATTCTTTAAAGAATTATTTGTTCTTCGAATACAACATAATTCTGTTAATTAAAATGAAGAATGTATTTTTATATGTGATACATTTTCATATTTTTATGTTCGTTTTTTTAGTTATGAATAGTTTGAAATGCATCGTTAATAATTTTGTAGACTATGGTTTGTTATGTTCGGTTTTCATTTTCTATAAACATGATAATCATCATGAAAAAATATGGTGAATATATTATCTATCATAAGTTGTAGACTTGTAGTATAAATAGTTTGAAGATGAATAGTAGGTGGGGGAAAATGAAAAGATGGTGTTAATTGCATACATAAATAACCATCAATTTTGATGGAAAATTATTAATTGGTTATATTAAAAATTGTAAGACACTGAAATTATATATGTGGATGTATTTATATCATGTAAAATGATAAAGAAAATGAAATGTTAAAATCATTTAATGATATTTTTTTTACTTAAAAAAATTCAAAATTATGAGAAAATTATGATAGATCTGAATATCAATCCACCATGATTAAGAAGCTTCAATTTCAATCACAAATCTCACTTTTATTAATATGAACAATATGAACACAATACACACTCTTGACTTTCTCTCTCCTCTATCAATCACTAGATCTGACAAAATACGTATCCTCTCTCAATGTTCTTCTTTGTTATGAAATCTAACTAACACAAAAGCTTTTATACCCCTAGGGTATTTACACTTAGCTCCCCTCAACTTTACAACAAATACAAATATTAACCCAACTTGAATACAACTATATTTTAACCCTAACAATCTCCCCCTTTGTATTCAAGTTGGAAATAACCAACTAACACAAAACTTGTAAACAAATGCAATCTTCTCAATCTTCACTTTATCAAAATTATCAACGAACAAAACTTTTCAGCATCAGAAATCTTCACGATTAACAAGTAACCAACTTCAAAACTTCTCAAACGAATTTAACTCGAGAATCTCTTGACTTTAAAGATCATCAACATTCTTCAGAAAAATTTCGCAACCTTTTCAAAGTAAACAATCTCCCCTTTTATCCGCAAAATTGAATTATCTCCTTTGAATTATCAACTTTCAATAAGCTCATCTTGAATTAGAATTCACCAACTGATAACCACCTCAGTATCAATCTACAGATATTTTCATCCAATCAACCTTCAGAAAATAAACTCATCTCTTTTTCTCCATAAACTTCAAACTCTTATCTCATCATCCAGAAACAACATCTTTGAGATCTTCAGTCTTCACTTGACTTTTCTCCAATGTCTTCAAATAATCAAAACTTTGACAACATGATTATCTTGATAAAACTTTTCATCTTGATCTTCCACTTAAGCACAAAATCTCTTCAGAACTCAACTTGAACTTTGAACAAATATCTTCAAGTACATTGAAGAACCATCTTTCTTTGCTCTTTGAATCACCAAAACATTCACTAAATTTGAACATTTCTCAAGCACTTCACCATATACAAACATCACAAGTATTTTGCTTTCTTTCTTTATCATATCAAGACTTTATCATTTCTCTTTCTTTCTCCCCATTTCGCTTTCTTTCTCCCCCTATTTGATGAAAAACAAGTTTATCATCAAATCACAATGTAGAAATGATTAATCTTGAATCCCCATATCAACCAAAACATCAGAAACAGTCTGATCAGTCACCATGCTTTTCCTCCCGAACCACCATCCAAAAATGTAAACCATCCGTCAAGTCCAAAAATAATCCGAATCTTTTCAAATTCAGACATAGAGTGGTAACCCTGAATCAACACATGAAACAGTTAAAATGCCTGTAAGTAGCACAAAGCCACTTAGTACAACAGATGTACTGTAGAAAGGGCTTTATTGACGTTCACCCCCCAGGACTTCCATTCAATCATTGAAATACCGGTGTATTTCTATGAATGTTCCGACAAAGAAACAAATTCCTTGTGTGCAAAGTGTTGAAAGAAATAGCATAAACTGCTTTAAAAGGCTCAACATAGTGAAAAACATATTCACTGACTCGATGTGCAAGAAATGAAGTTCGAAGGCAGGACAGCTTCCTTCTGTTTCAATATCGACTTTCCGAATGAAAATCTGATAGATTATATGCTGCGTCCCCGTGCAAAAATGAAACATTTTCTTGTTGAGAAGAAAATGAGTAGCTGGTGGGGTTTAATCGAGAGTCGGCATTGGGCTTTGCCTTGATTCAATATCAGTCACCAAAGAACGTGAACCGATAGATTATGTGGTTGCCCGGCTTAGAAATGGTTGGTGCAGAGTTTTAATTTTCTTTTAACTCTGTTCTCACACCCTCCAATTCTTTTAATCTTCCTCACTTCTAACCAAACTCTCTTAGTCCATTTTTCCGCTCTAACACTATGAGAATAACCCAACCGGATGAGTTATCTCCCCCACTCTTTGATTGAGACCCTTCACCCCTCATTTCTCTCAAGGATAACTTCTTGGGTAGGGCTACCGGCGCTGGCAGTCCATAGAAGTTTAATAACCTCACTCCCCGTGAAATATGTTTCCTAAACATGCAAAATCGATGATTCATCGGTTGAATCATATAGCCTTTGATAAAATTTGCTCAAAAGATGTATAGAAACAATACATGAGCAAAAAGGATATCTCCAAACACTTATATATATTGAATGCACATGAAAAACAAAGAATTGTTTGATAAAACTGTTTCATCAGATGGTATGATCAAAAAGAAATGGTTCAAAAAGATAGAAAAATATCTATATGAACGATATACAGATATATCTTTATGAAACAAGGTGTATCGACTGATCAAACGAACGCTTAGACGCAAATTGGAATTTCAAACGAGTGTATTACCATCGAATAATTGGATCGTTTTAGAGACATGGTAATAACTAAACAAGAAGAACATAAACCAGTGTGTATGAATACTTAAACAGTATAAGAAAAGATAATACACAAGTATCAATCTTTGGAAACACACGGTTTAGAAAAACATGCGTCAATTCCTCAATATGAAAACATTTAAAATTCACTTCTAGATTCATGAAAAACTTTGAGAATAGAGAAGTGATTTGAACAATTATGAAAACAGTTTTCATACTTGAAAGTTGTTCATCTTTCAAACATGTGTTTATGCCAAACTATATATATACATATAAGCTCCCCCTCGAAATGTGAATTACCTACAAAACAGATAACAGAATTTTGGTATTCATTGAAGAAAATGAATCCTCTGTAGTTAGTAGCTCCCCCTCAAAAATATCTTGTACCAAAACGTGAATGACCTCTTTTAGTTTTATTTATTTATTGACTCCCCCTCAAACAAAGAAACACACTTTATTAAACTGAAAAAGAAAACAAATGTAGAAAGAAAAATATACAAAGAAAAAAATTTTGAAAATACTATTTCAAGTTTTCAGAGTTCGCATACCAAGCTTGGTGATAAGAAAGTTAAACCTCTTTTCATCCAAAGCTTTAGTAAACAAGTCTGCCAACTGAAATTCAGTATTTACAAAATAAAGTTCTATTGTACCTTTCTCTACATGATCTTTAATAAAATGATACCTGATATCGATGTGTTTGGTCTTCGTGTGTTGGACTGGATTGCAAGAAATAGCAATTGCGCTCTTTGAATCACAGTAAATCGGGATCTTATCAAACTTGAATCCGTAGTCTCGTAACTGGGTACGAATCCAAATAATCTGAGAACAACAGCTTGCAGCAGCCACATATTCAGCTTCGGCCGTTGAAAGTGAAACACAATTCTGCTTCTTGGATGCCCAGCTAACTAGCTTATCTCCCAAAAACTGTATGTGTCCTGTCGTGCTCTTTCTATCTAACTTGCATCCTCCATGATCCGCATCAGTATAACCTGTCAACTCATAACCTGAACCTTTCGGATACCAAAGACCAAGATTAACAGTACCTTTCAGATATCGAAAAATACGTTTGACTGCTTTAAGATGAGATTCTTTAGGCTTTGACTGATAACGAGCACAAAGACATGTCGAAAACATTATATCAGGTCGACTTGCGGTTAAGTACATTAAAGAACCAATCATTCCTCGATAGGTTGTCACATCAACAGCTTTCCCATCGGGATCAGAATCTAGTGCACAACTTGGTGACATCGGTGTTTTCATAATCTTAGCATTTTCCAAATTATATTTCTTTAAAATATCTTTGATGTATTTTGCTTGATTAATGAAAATGCCAGCCGATAATTGTTTAACTTGCAAACCAAGAAAGAAATTTAATTCTCCCATCATCGACATCTCATACCGAGTCATCATGAGTTTAGAAAAAGTTTCACAAAAATTAGGACAAGTAGACCCAAAAATAATGTCATCTACATAAATTTGTACCAACATTATATGCTCGCCTTCACGTTTTATGAACAAAGTGTTGTCGATTTTACCTTTGGAATAGCCAGACTCAACAAGAAACTGAGATAAGGAATCATACCATGCCCGCGGTGCTTGTTTCAAACCATATAATGCCTTATCAAGAATATAGACATGATCAGGATGATCTTGATCAACAAACCGTTCGGGTTGTGAAACATATACCTCTTCTTTCAAGACGCCATTTAGAAATGCTGTCTTCACATCCATTTGATAGACAGTGAAGTCTTTGTGTGCTGCGTAAGCTAGAAACATCTTATAGCCTCAATACGAGCTACCGGAGCAAATGTCTCATTGTAGTCTATTCCTTCTTGTTGTCTGTAGCCTTTGGCAACCAACCGTGCCTTGTTGCGAACAACAATGTTATCCTCATCTTTCTTGTTCTTAAAAATCCATTTTGTATCAATGATTGATTTTCCTTCAGGTCGAGGTACGAGTCTCCAGACTTTTAGTCGTACAAACTGATTGATCTCTTCTTGCATAGCCATAAACCAATCTGGATCTGCAAGAGCATCAGCAACTTTCAGTGGCTCAACATTGCTCAAAAATGCAGCAAACAAACATTCATTTGCAGTCGCCGATCGTGTTTGTACTGGAGCATTCGGATCACCAATTATTTGATGAAGTGGATGATCACGTGTCCAATTAGTTGTATGAGGGAGAGGCCTGTACAATTGAAGATCATAACTAGAATCAGTATATGAACTTATAGGAACCTCCTGCAAAGATTCAAATGAAGGAACAATTGGTAAATCTTCAGAATAATCATCAAATGAGGATTCCATTCGAATTGGAATCGGATCTGAAATATATTCACTTGAACCAATATCTGCCTCTTGAATATGGGAACTATCAACAATCGGGATAATCTCTGAACTCTCGGGAATCGGAATAATCGAATTCTGAACTTGAGGACTTTCTATACTTGATGTATCTTCCGAGATAGTCGAAATCGACGGACCAGAAATTGAAACTGGTTCCTGAACGTTCACTGTTGTTTCCCTGTGAATAGAAGACGAATTATTAGTAGTTGTTGAATCGGACGATGATGAACCAAAATATTCATTATAAAAATTTTCAAACAATAAATCCAAGTCAGAAAGATTGTTTGTAGACGTTGAAGCTCCATGCTGCTGCTTTGTTGGAGTAACATGATCTGGATTAACCAAGTTAACCGCTAAAACACCAGTTAAACCGGGTTCTGAACTGTCATGTTCAGAAGCCATTTCAGCATATGGATCAAACTTAACATTCGAACTTTCCATCACCATCTTGGTTCGCTTGTTATACACACGATATGCAATCGAGTTCTTTGAATAACCAATGAAAATAGCTTCATCTGATTTCGCCTGAAGCTTGTGTCTATCCTCTCTATCATTCAGCACGAAACACCTGCAACCAAAAACTCTAAAATGCCCTATGTTAGGTACTTGATTATTAATAAGCTCATATGGTGTTTTACCAAACCTGTTGTTCACAATTGAACGATTCTGTGTATAACATGCCGTATCAACCGCTTCAAGCCCACAAAAACATTGGTAACTTTGAATATGCAAGCATCATTCTAGCTGCTTCTACCAAAGTTCTGTTTCGACGTTCAACAACACCATTTTGTTGTGGTGTACGAACTGCGGCGAAAGTATGTTTGATACCAACCGACTCTAAGTAACCACCAAGTACTTTGTTCTTGAATTCAGTTCCATGATCAGAACGAATTTTCTGAACCTGTGACTGTAGATTCACTTGAACCTCTTTCAGAACAGAAATGATAATCTCAGGTGCTTCATCCTTAGAGCGTAAGAACTTTACCCATGTATATCTTGAGTAATCATCAACCATAACGAGAACATACTTCTTGCCATTAATACTCTGAACGCGCATCGGGCCACACAAATCCATGTGTATCAATTGTAACGGCTTTTCCGTTCCATGCTCAAGCTTTGACTTGTGCGAAACTCGTTTCATCTTCCCTAACTGACAAGCGGAACAAAGATGATCTTGTTGAAATCTCAGATCAGGAATACCAATAGCTAAGTTTCTAATCACCAACTTATTCAAACCTTTGAAATTCAGATGTGACAGTCTCCTATGCCACAAAATACTTTGTTGATTAGAAGCCTTTGACAACAAACAAAGAGTATTCTTAGCTTTAACATCTCTCAAATCAATCTTATACAGATTACGCCTTCTAGTACCAACAAGTAACTCCTTTCCAGACTCAGTCTTAACAACACATCGCCTCTTCTTGAAACCAACTTCGAGATCTTTATCACAAAACTGACCAATGCTAAACAAATTATGTCCTAATCCCTCAACCATCGAAACTTTCTTAATCGTGACTTTGTCTTGAATCACATCTCCATATCCAACAATTGGAGCATACTGTTCATTACCAAACTGAACTGAACCACAAAACTTTGGTTTGAAATTATGCAAAATCTCCTTACGTCCCGTCATGTGTTTCGAACAACCAGAATCGAGATACCACACATGACGATTCTGCAAAACCAACTAGGTCACTTTAGGTACCCAACGCAATTTGGGTCCTAAGGGGTTAGAAGATTTATGTGCAATTGAGATCCAAGGTCTTTTCTTATAGAGATAAGGATTATAATCATGAAAAGCACTATTGTTTACAAAATCATGCAAGCCACAATTTGAACAACAAAATTTATCACGACGCAGATCAACAAATTGCTTTATTGAAAAATTTCGTGGAAAAGATACACGATTATTGTATGAAAAAGCAACATTGTTTCGTACATCATGACTAACTTTGGTATTACTACTACTAGAAGTAGGGCTACATGAATTTGTGAACTTCTTCCTCCTCCAAACTTGTTTTACTTGTCTTCTTTGAAAATTATCTGAAAAATCAGACGCACTTGAGTTAGTAAAAGAAGAATAATAACCATTCTGTCGTTGAACATTCACTTTCTGTCTTGAATGCTGTGAATACTGAACGAATTTATCTTTTGATTTATTAGTATCCTCAGAAAAATTCCTTTGTGTGGGCTTTGAACTAGATGAAGAAGATTGACCTTCATGCAATTTCGGTTTAATGTTTGAAACATGCTTTGCTTGTTCTTTTTCAGAATGAGAAAGACTAGACGAATCAAACATTTTATTGTCATTCACCATAGAAGTCATTGCTTTTGTTGAGAATTCAGCTAACTGACGTGTAAGTCTTTTTATCTCACATTGAAAAAACTCCTTCTGTTTTTCAGAATCTGTTTCCACAACAGGTTCTTTCTTATGTGCAACAAACATTTGTTCTAAAGCTTTCTTTTCACTTTTCAAGACTTGTTCTTTCCTTTTGAATTGATTCCTTTCATCAGATATCTGATTTTGCAAGGCAACAATCTGGTTTCGAAGTTCTAAAGATTTCTTTTCAGAAGATTTAGTCACCGATTGAAATTGTTGTCTCTCGAAATCCATCTTAATTGCTAAATCAGAAATCTTGGAGGAAAGATCAAGATTGTTTTCTTCAAAAACTTTTCTTTCTTTCTCAAAATTATTTCTTTCAAGAATAAGAAGTTGCTCAAAATCTGAAATTTGAGTTGAAAGTTGAGCATTTCTTAACTCAAGAGACTTTACTTTAGAAACAGCTTCAGACTTAACAAACTTTTTAGCTGAACACACGCAATATATAGAATTCACAATGGTTGAAAGTTGAAGTGCATTCTCAGATTTTACACTATCTTCTGAATTAGTTGAAGCAGAAACAAATAAAGTGTCAGAAGTATTTGAACTCTTATGTACAGAGGAACTTGAATTTGAAAATTTCTGCAATTCTCCTTTTAATTTGAAAACTTGTTTTTGAAGATCAGAAATTTTACAAAGCATTTGATCTTTTTCAGAAGAATTCATTCTTCTTTCATCATCAAGATCTTTAAGAGTCTTATAATATCGAAATTCGTAAAATTTACTGTTATCAACCGGAGAATCATCAGATTTGAACTGTTTAAATTCCTCTTCTGAATAACTTCTGATATAATCATCAGATAATGAAATTTCCCTTTTACTATAACTGTTATTCAGACGTGCATAGTTGAAAGGAATTTGAACATTATCTTTTTGCTTTCTACGCTTATCATGTTCAGCTTCAACTTCCTCAGATGATCTTGTAAAACGCATTCTATACTTCTTGTCCAGATTAAAATAGATAGTATCATAAAGTGTAGGAACAAATCTGATTGCACGTTTCAAGTAATGAGGATTTTCAAATCCCAAACCTTCTCTAACATTATAAGCTTTGAACTCTTTTGGTTTATTAAGAAAAATTGTTTGATCAGTCTGTCCTCTTTTTAAAAGCATGGTTTCAACCTTTTTAATATGCCCAAGTAAAACTTCTTTTTCTTCAGAAAGTGCAGAAAAATTCTTTTGAATGTCATTATACTCCTTTTCCTTAATAGAAAGTTTATCTGAAATTTCAGACAATTTAGCTTTTTGCTTATTATCAGAAATGACAGATTGTTCCAAGAACTTTGCATTTTCTTTCATCAGATATTGCACAAGATGTTCATTTTGAGCATTCTTGTCGGAAAGCTCAACTATTAAAGCATCATTCTGTTTAGAACGAGCTTCCCATTTATCTGTGAGCAATATCTGAGCCTTTAACCTCTTGTTAAGATTTTCCATGTTAACATTGGAAGACTTGATATAAACATCAAATTCGACATAAGGATTAAAATTTACCTCAGATTCGTCCTCATAAGCATGATCGTCTGGTTTTGCCATCAAGCAAAGTTGATCTTTAGCTGAAGAATCATCATCCTCTGAATCTGAACCTATCACCACATCCTCGGTCTCATCATCACCTTCAGAACCATCAGACATATTAATAACCTCTATCGCTTCATCATCTGAACTAACCGAATCATCCATTATGCCCACTGAATCATCAGAAGAATCAACAAACCAATCATCAAGAGAATCAGCAAGAGAATCATCCGAGTCATGAGGATTACAACGCCTCAAAGAAAAATCAGTCTTTCGTCCACTCTTAGGAATCATCTTGGACATAAATGCTTTGACCATCATGCAAACCGCATCATCAGATTCATCGTCAGTGGCATTTAACTAATGATCTTCTTCAGCAAGTAGAGCTTTTCCAGATTCCTTCTTCTTTGCCAAAGAAGCTTTATGACTGTAGTACGAATAATCTTTGACTCCACCATTTGGACAATCTCTCGCAAAATGACCTGGCTTTCCACATTTAAAGCACTTTTGAACTTCATCAGTCTTTTTCTCATCATTCTCTTCGATTCGGTTCTCTCTAAACTTCTTTTTCTCCTCATATTTGCCTTTTTCATAATATCTTGCTGAATCAGTCTTCTTATCACTCGTCTTGTCTTCATGTCTACCTTTGTACTCAGACTTCCGAGAGGTAGATGAATATCGTTGCTTATTGGAAGACGGTTGCTTATAGAATCTTCTTTGAAAAGCTTTCGTCATCATTGTCATTGCTTGTTTAAATTCAGCAACATCAACATCTGAATCACTACTTACTTCCAGAGTGTCAGAAGAATCACTTCTTGCTCTTGATCTGTGAACTACTTGTTTCCCTCTTCTATCAGCCATTAAAGCTAAATTATCTGCCTTTTCTTTCTCAGATTTCACCTTTGCATCCAAAGCATCTTGAACATCATCTTGACTCTGTTTCAAGATCTCATATACAACATGAATATCAATATCGGCTAAAGACTTGTTCTGAAAGACAGAGTTGGAATAAAGTTTCCAAACAGGCTGAAGATTAGTGAGAAACTTGACGTTGTTCTCAATCTTGGTCTTAGTGATTCCATTTTTCCTCAACTCATTCAGCAAGTTACAAAACCTTTCATAGATATCATCCAACTTTTCATCTTCTCTTGCTTTGAATTGCTCGTATCGTTTGATTATATTCGTTACTTTCATTTGAGTACCAACACTTGTACCAAGCATCTGTTTTTCAATCTGATCCCACATTTCCTTGCTAGTGGAATTGTGACTGTCAATGGTAAAATAGATGTCATTCGGAAGACCCAATAACATGAACGATTTAGCCAACTTATCAGCTTTATGTCTATTCTTCTCTTCAACAGTCATATCCTCAAACTTTTTGATCACCGTATGAGTAGCAACTGGAGGATCAGAATCAGGTTGTGCCGGTTTTTCCTCAGTAAACACTTTGGGACTTTCTTTCAACGATAAACGAATGTAGTCTCCCAAATCTTGTCTGTCGATGAAATCCAAAAATCGATCTCGCCACATATTGTAATCGCCTCTGAAAAGAACTGGTGGCTTGGTATCGGAACCAATTGCTAACGCTTCTCTCGTCGTCATGATGAATTGTACGGATCTTTTGATCAGTAGATGTTTAAATCTGAAATTGTTGAAAGAATTCACCGAACGATTTTTTCTTGAAAAACCTGAAGCAAAGTCAAATACTCTGAAACACTTCAAATCTTCAAATCTTCAACAATTTCACTGATCTCCTGCTCTGATACCACTTGATAGATCTGAATATCAATCCACCATGATTAAGAAGCTTCAATTTCAATCACAAATCTCACTTTTATTAATATGAACAATATGAACACAATACACACTCTTGACTTTCTCTCTCCTCTATCAATCACTAGATCTGACAAAATACGTATCCTCTCTCAATGTTCTTCTCTGTTATGAAATCTAACTAACACAAAAGCTTTTATACCCCTAGGGTATTTACACTTAGCTCCCCTCAACTTTACAACAAATACAAATATTAACCCAACTTGAATACAACTATATTTTTAACCCTAACAAATTAACCCCACCATTAACTACTTTATTTATGAAATTCATAGTAATAGAGATACATGTCCTACCAAGACAGCAAATTCTCTTGTTTTCATGTCAATCTTACCAAGGATTCTCTCTAAAGAAAAGGTCACTTACAACATTAATCACTGTCAAGATGTAATTTCTTAGTATTTGGGTTATTTTTAGGTATAATAGAGGTGAATGGAGGTTTCTTATAATGTCACCTAAGCAACCTCTAAATATTCATAGTTATTTAAACTCTTAAATTTTAAAAAAATGACATTGTAAAATCTTAGAAAAATATAAAACAAAACAAATTAAGATAAAGTCACATATCATTTGCTTTGGAAATTAAAACATAGGAGAAAAATATCGAAAATTAAGTTCGATTATTAATATTTAGTCAAACTACCAATAATTAAATAACAGCAAAATAAAGTTTTAAAATTAAGATTAAAAGACATCGATTATTCAAATGATTAAGAAAAAAAATCACTAGAAAAAATGAGATTTATATGACGTAAACAAATTTTAATGACGTAAAAAATTTTAACTACCTAAAAACCTCTGTTTATAACATGCTTGTTTTTACATGATTTTTTAAAATATTGTCATATAAAATTTCTAATGTTACACATTGTATTATAAATGTCTAAAAAACTTATTAAAACGCCAAAAAAAATCTTGTAAGACTGATTACAACGTCTTTAGATAAGACGTTTTATCTTATGGTCTTATTAAGTTTTATAAAGTGACTTATTCAAATGTTTACTTTTTTTCATCACATAAACCTAAATTTGTTGTAATGCTAGTCTTTTTTTAACTGTTTGCAAAATTGGTGTTTATTTAATCTTAATTATTTATAATTTGAATATATCTATATCTATATCTATATCTATACTACTTTAATAAGCAAATTTGTAAAAAGTCTTAAATACAACTGGTTTAAGCATGTTGTACAACTACTTTAAAGCATGATATCTTAAAGTCTTAAAACTTTTAAGACTTTGGTCTATTCCTTTTCCCGAGCGGCCACCTCTTTCTTTTCCCTAGATTCCCAATTTGATTTCAAATTTCAAAATGCAGACAATGCTCTCTACGCGCCCTAATCGTCCCTCTCGCCTTCGAATCATCATGTCTTCTCCCTCCAGCATCTTGCTCTTCTGCATTCGTTGTTCTTCTTTCATATTCCAATCCAACAACAGGTTTGTAAGAGCATCTCCAATCGTACTCCAATTTTAAAGAATTGGTGTTTTTTGTGCTCCAATCGACCTCCATTTTGCAAAAAAATTTGGTGTTCACCAAATGTGACCGCCATATTTGGCGTGGGTTTTTCTCCCACCATTTACATGGGACCCACCCCACTCTCTATTATTTTATGTTTTCATATTTGTTTTCACTGTTAAATAATTGTAAATATGTTAACTATTATATAATTTATATATTTAATTATTAAATATTAATTTATATATTTTTATATTTAGTTATTAAATGTTAAATAAAAAAATACAAGTTTAATATTAATATAAAATAGAGATATATTAAATAAATTATTTATTATGATATATATATAGTCAATAAAATATATTGTTATAATAAATAGTTAATAATGAATAAAATATGTTATATTAATGTAGGGTCCACAAATTTGGTGTTTTTTTTAGAGTGTGATTGGAGTTGAGTTTGTTTTTGGTGTTGATGGGCCTACCAGATTTGGTGTTTTTGGTGTTTTTTTTTGGTGTTAAGGTTGGAGATGCTCTAACAAGTTAGTTTCGATTTTGATTTCTATTAACCGAGCTATTTGATTAGCGCATCCTCCTTACTCTCCATTCCAATCATTTAGGGTTTAACAGGTTTGTGCAATTGGTCCTCTTACAGCCAAAAATGGTGGAGCAGTTCATTTTCGGGCATCGTTCATGTACTGTTCTTGCTTTCATCTTCATTCAAGTTTTGACATTGAATTTTTGTAAATGAAATTTTGTGTAAGTAAAGTTTTGGGTTATGGATTTGTAGACATTGATTTTTTGTTCTTCTCTTTTGATTTTGAAAAATGGGGATGAAATGTAGGTTTGAGTTCGTGGCCAACTGAAAGGCTTTCAAAGAAAGAACAAGCTACCCTGAAGCAAATTTGTCCTGTTTCCAGCACCTCCTAACTTGGTAACTTTTTCCTTTCTTTTCTTTTTTCAGAAATTACTTTTTTCCTTTGTTATATTTGAAGCCATAACTCATCATAGGTTTTTTGGGTCATTCACTAGATTAATGGGTTCAATGTGCCTTTTGTATCTCGATTCTATATCTTTATTTTTGTTCTTTTTCATTATGTGTATTTGGTTCTTTAGATTAGAATATACAGTTCACTTTGATATGTATGCTCCTAATAACTATATGGCACATGGTCTCAATTATGCTTTTACTCTTTTTTAGTGTCTTCAATGGATTTCTGGTTTATTTTGCATTTTTGTTAATTGCAGTCAGTGGTATGGATTTGGTAATTGCTGACTCGGTCATAGTTAATGTTGATTTGCAGGCAATATGTAGTTGTTAATGGTTGCTGTAGCAGTTGTTTGCATGTTCATCAGATGGTAAGTGAAACCTGGTGCCTCTCATCCAAAGTGGCTCATAGATGAAATATAAACCTTAAGTTCTCCATCAATCTTTCTCGGCCGAAATTGATCTATCAAGCCTCCAGATTTCTACGAAATCGATCTCCAAGGTATGTTGACCTCCCCTCCGGATTTCTGTTTTGATTTGTTTGTGGTTTGTCTCTTTGATGTTTAATGTTTTCATTTTCGTTAGGTTCGATTTCGTCCCTATGGTTCGTACTTGATGTATTATGCGGTTACCTTTTTCTGAAAACGTAAATGGAAAATAAAAGTGATCTGAAATTGCATGTTTATGCTGCCTTTTTTTTTTGGTGTTTCTAATATGCAGTAAACAGAATAGATAATACATCTATTTTGATTTTAAAATTAGGAAGGGACTTGTGAATGCTTTTCAATCTAAAAGGTGCAACAAAGTTTTTGTTTTCAAGAAACATTTTTTCCAGTTTTGAAGAGGTAGAAAGTGCATTAACTTGTTAATGTACATAAAAGGTTGTCATAAGTTTGACAGAAGGTGTATTTAAATTTCTGTTTTCAAGCTTTTCATTAGTGATTGCATATGGGTATTTGGCTTTTATAGAATGTCATTCAAACATGTTTTTTTTTGAACGCCAGATAACTCACACACACGTTCTAGGGGTATCCGGATCCAAACAGGCACCGACTAATCCCCCGTGCCCATGAAACGTCCCTATGGACCGGCCCATGAACTCGCCCCTGAACCGACCCTATGGACAGGCCCAAGAGCTATATACCGCAGCAAGTCGTCTCCCGCGGGGTTCGAACCATGGCCAACTGAGGATACCATCCTTTGAAGGCACAAGGGTGTTACCTCCACCCGCTAGGCTAGACCATCTTTGGTCAAACATGTTTTTGGTACAATATGCAAATTAGCTGATTAGAGTTCTTTGATCATATTATATATGTAGCATAAACAAATGCAAATTTATATTTGTAACAATCGCCATCTTCTATATATTTGTAACTTAGCCTCAAAGTCTAAAATCCGTTTCAGGTTTGGATTCAAAGAGTTCTTGATAGGGAGACCTAATGCCTAATATTCCAGTTATGTGCTTCGTTTTATATCCGATTGTTCTTTCATAATACGCATGATCTCAAGATATGGATTTTGTGATTACAAATTAAATAATCATGTTGGAAAATCTTATTGCAATAATTAAACCACAGATTTGTTTTTATGTTGATTTTATACTCTTTGCCGAAACCTAGCATATTGATATACACTTCACAGCATCTTGGTCAAGAAACATGTGTAAATTATTTCACTTGGTGTTGTTTTATTCTTGTAATTAGGTAGCAGGAGGATTTATATGGAAAAATTCAGTTTCACGATCGATTTTCATAGTTAATATTTTTATTATTGAGGGTTTTCTTGCATCCTCTGTTACAGGTAGAAATGTTCTACAAAGATGATTTACACACTGCTGCAATCGTTAAAAGATCGGTCTAAAAAGAGTTGGAGAAAGAACGAACATGAGGCTGTAGTTGAGGTTTGTACTCTGCGGTTTGATTTTCATTTAAAGTTTGCATTGATCAATTAGCTTCAGGTTTTCATTGTTTTAATGGTTTATTCATTACTGTTTTGAGAAAATATATATGGCAAAGAACACATAATTATTAAATTATATAGAGCAAAGAGGCCATTCACCTGATAATACAAGGTAATTTTTCAACGAGTACCATAAAATTCAAGAGAATTTTTACTTATATTTCATCTTTTAAATAAAAACTTTCCAATACATTTTCTTGATTCCGAGCAATCTTTCACTTGAAAATATATCACTATTAGGAACTAAATAGTGAAACTTTGGTTTTAATTAGTAAAATTACCATTTAAATCATTACAAGTTACAAGTAATTCATTTACTTTATCATCAACATCCTTGTATAAAAAAATAGATTGTTGGTAAGCATCTTAAACCCGATAAGTGTTTCAGTTTAGAGTCATTTTCCACACTTATTGGGTAAGACTCTCGATTCTTGCTTTGTCTTCCACTAGGTAAGCTGCTCGATCGCTCAATAAGGTAAATAATAGTGATAAGTGCTTACATTGTAATCAATAAGTAAACAACCCCTCGGTGTTCTTGACGTTTATCAGAATATAAGTTTTGGAGTTCTTTAGGTGGTTAGAAGTATTATGGTGCACATGTTACATCACTTTTATTTATATGTTGGATAAGTAATAAAGTTTCAATGTATAATCATGATCATCATTTTTTAATAGCTAAGAGCAACACATGCCTTTTTTTAATCACAATCCAAATCCTGCCTTTTTTAATCACAATCCAAATCCTGCCTTTTTTATGCTTTTTATAACAGGTAAAAGAAAGAAAGATGTGATGAATCTTTTGGTGAAACAACTAGAGATGACGTTCAATTGAAAAGATAAGGGAAGCTATCAAATCGTTTTAGCTGATAGTTCACAAGATGCTGTTGTTTTAAGTTGCATTTCAAAATGTATAATTAGTAGGTTATACATTTCAACATCTCTTGTGGCTTTGGCTCTCATGTTATGCATCCTGTTATACATTTCAACTTTTGGTTTAAATTCTCGATAATTATTATTATTATTATACCAAAAGTTGAAATCTCTTGTGGCCCGGCCCGAACTTTTGTTTAATTGCTAGAAGTATTTTCCTTCACTTTTTTGGTAAGATCTTTGGTTCTTACTTTGACTTTTACAAAGTAAGATTTTTGGCCACTGTCTTTTCTCACTCGATAAAGGTAAGTGATACGATGTAAACGTTTACTTGATAAATGTTAACAACCTTGACATTGATATTTGTAGATTATCGACTGAATATGTCGGATTTGTTCCTATTTTCCAGTAAATCTTAATTGTACCATGTATCATTACTTATATTCATTTACCTTTCACATCCTGCCGCATTGCGCGGGTACACACCTAGTATATATATATAGAGGAAAGTTCAAATGTGAACCACTTTTTGGTTGTGAACGTGAGGACAACCGAGAGCGCGACACGTGGCGGCTTTGAGTGGGGTCCCCCTCTTTAATTCAATGCCCTTCCATGAATCGCGCCTAGTCATCCTCCGTGGATCCGACGTGGCGCCTAGTCATCCCATAAATCGCGCCACGTGTCGCGCTCTCGGTTGTCCTCACGTTCACAACCAAAAAGTGGTTCACATTTGAACCCACCCCTATATATATATATATATGTAGAGGAAAGTTCAAATGTGAACCACTTTTTGGTTGTGAACGTGAGGACAGCCGAGAGCGCGACACGTGGCGGCTTTGAGTGTGGTCCCCCCCTTTAATTCAATGCCCTCCCATGAATCGCGCCTAGTCATCCGCCGTGGACATGACGTGGCGCCTAGTCATCCGCCACGTGTCGCGCTCTCGGTTGTCCTCACGTTCACAACCAAAAAGTGGTTCACATTTGAACTCACCCCTATGTATGTGTATATATATATATAATCTGACGTTAACCGTCCTTAAATTTCAATGTTTTGCTTGCATATTACAGGTCCCAAATCAAACGATATGTGATGTTATCTTTATTTTTTCAAACTTTAAATTTTTGAACATTTTCTTCTTCTAAATTTAATGATATTTTAAATAAATATATATATTTTATATTTAATACGTATTTTACTTTAATAATTAACTTGTCATTAGATGTATATAAAAATTTAATAAAAAAATTAGAAACACATAAATGACATAAATTTATTTTCGAAAGATTATATCTTTTGTCCTTATAATTTTTTGAATGAGATAATTAACCCTTCATAATGAATGCTTCTTAACTTTGTTAAGCGGAGAACCGTGGATGATATGAAAAAGAAAAATTAGGGGTCATATATGTAGATAGTTTGTTTTAGGAACCGAATTCAAAATTTGAACAAACCACATGACCCATCCGTGTAATTCACTCTTATTATTTTAATGTTAGTGAAATATAATGGACCACATGCTTAAATTTTGGAGTTAGTCCCTAGCTAAATAATCTATGTTGAGGATCCATAACTTTTCCTTTATAAAACAACCATAGTCCCTACATTTTAACCATTATTAAGAACTAATTCGTCTATTAATCAACTATTTATTAATATTGAAACTATTTTAATAGTGATTGGTTATATGAAACAAAATAAACAAAAACATTAAAAAATCATAAACCAACTAAATTTTAGAGCATATATATAAATTTGAATTTTCCTATATGAACAATAGAAACAACTATAAAAAAATATACCATTGATTTCATTGAAAATATATAAGAAATATAAAAAGACCTTTGTTAAATAGCTAGACTCTAAAAGCCCCAACAAAGTTCCTACAAAATGCATATATGATTAATGATATATAGTATATGGATTAGTTTTCTCAAAGTAATCCAAAGAAAAAAAAATAACAAAGACGAAATAAACAAAAAAAAACTTTAAAATCTTAACAAAAGGTAAAAACGATGCATACCTTGTCTCTCAAAGTTTATTTAATCACGATAAAGAGACTCTAAAATCTCCAACAAAATTCCTACAAAGTTCATATATGATATATGAATTAGTTTCTTGAAGTAAACAAAAGAAAAAAGATAGAGATGAAATATGCACACACAAAAAATACTATAAACATGATAATCAACATGAAAATATATGGTGAATGGATGATCTATGTTGTAGTATAAATAGTTTGGAGATGAAGAGTAGGTAGGAAAATGAAAAGATGTTTTTAATTGCAAACATAAATAACCATCAATGTTGATGGAAATTATTAATTGATTATATTAAAAATTGTAAGACATTAAAACTATATATGTTATGGAGTATGTTATGTAAAATGATAAAGAAAATGAAAGGTTAAACTCATTTAATGATATGTTTTTTTTTTAATTAAAAAAAACTCCAAATTATGAAAAAATTTCTAGAGATGAATGAAGGCTTCTCATGATGCCACCTAAGCAATCTCTAGGATTTGTTTTTATATATATAGATTCATTAGCATAAAAAGCTCATTTGACAAAAACCCCTTGATTTGGGGCAAAATTGAAAAGGTAGATGGTACCGTTCATCTTCTTCTCTCCTTTGTGATATGGCCATCAAAATCTTAAAGAGAGAAAAAAAAAAGCAATATTCAACCAAAGGGTTTTGGTCTACATAAACAATCTGAGATGACTTGCTTTGCTTTTATATTTTCCCAAGGCCTATGATGGTAAAAGATTAGGGTTTTCATCTCAACAATGGTTCATTTCTTTCAAGTTTTCTGACTTTTTAGTAGCAAACATCTTTCCCCTGCTTCTCCTTGTATCAGATGAGTATTATTTATGGTTACAGAGATTACAAAAGTACCCTTCATCATCCCAATCTTTGCGCTTTTTAGTAACAAAACCAGAAAGACAAAAGGGTATTCATACTGTACTTTCAGCTTCTTGTTTTCGATCTTGGTGAAAAGGGCCAAATGGGGAAATTTTATCGCTTATCCTGGAGAGATACAAGCTCTTCTCTGATTATAGTTAGTGCACGGTCATAGGCTATAGACGATCAGAGGTATATCTATTTTTTTAGTAAACAATTCTATCTCTTAATTGAGTAAGAGCTTTTTAACGGTAAGACATAATAAGAGGTTCGTAAACAACCCCTAAGTCTTACCTATGTTGGACAAATACATATTGAGCAAATACCCAACAATACCTTAAATCTTATATTCAGACTCCAACAATACCTCAGACTTGAATAGAAAATAAGCTAATTCAAGATAGTTATTGTTCTATTTCAATAAACCAAACATGGCATTCATTAAAAAATATGTCTAGGTTACTTAAACCTTTCATGGTGATTATTCATCGGACCTACTCTATGGTAGTTGTACACTCCAAAAATGGGGTAAATAAATATTTATTATAAGAAATGAAAAAGAGATTAGAAAAGAAAATTGATGGATTTTCTTTGGACCAAAAGTGGAAAAATTAAGAAGTGCAAGGGAAATAATTGACAAGTGCTTAAAGATGGGAAGTCATGGGCTAAAATATATATGATTGAAGTTAGAGGGGTCCATTTTGTCATATGGTCCAACTTTTGAATTACAAAGTTCTAAAAACGTAAACGTTAATGTTTAATGGATTCCTCCTTATTAGACCATCCGCAATCGACGTTCTTCCTGACGTTCTTTTTGGAGTTTTTATAGGAACCTTCACTGTGGGACAGAGGTTATTGCCCAGTCATAGGTTCTTATTGAGACCCATATGCTTGAACAAGAACTCAGGTCCTTGTAATAGTTTTCTTTTCTGTTATATAATAATTTACATAAATAAAAATTGTATTGTAAATAAGAAAAGGTAAGTAAAGTTTTTGTAAGAATCATCGTTGTAGAGTTTTAATGAGGTTCTTAGTTTGTTGAAATGACAATCATGTGGCAGGAAACATATGGTAAGTGAGGTTCTGGGAAGTTCCACCAACATGAATGCTATTAGAATTGAAGTTTCAATCAATTTGAAGAGAATTTTGATGTGTGTCGTGGAAAATAGATAATGGGATACAGTTCTTTTGCAACGGGAATAACGTTGTGTTCTTGAAACTTATTTTGTGAAAAAAGGAAAGTAAAGCGTAGTTGTATTTTTGAAACATTTTTAGGAGAGAAAGAAAAGGAAAATGAGGGAAAGTAATGTTAAGTTTCCTTCCAAAAAATTTTCTCCCAGATGTGGAAGGAAAGGGAAAGAAAAGAAAGGAAAATAAATTAAAACTAATTAAAAAAATACAGGAATTATTAAAGTTACAATAGTACTCAACCTTTTATTATAAAAGATATCATTTTAAAGGGTATATTTGTAAAAATGACATATTTCAGTTCCTTTTTCTTCTGTTCAAAAACACAAATAAAAAAAAACTTTCTTTTCCTTTTCATCCTTTATTTTATCCATTTCTAGTATACAAATAGAAAAATTATTTTTCTTTCCTTTCTTTTTTCTTCCTTTCTGTAACATCCCATTTGTGTAGTATATATATTATTATATTTTTGGTGTTATTATCATTATTTTATCAATTTAGTAGTTATCAGATATATTTAAAAAGGGGATAGTGGGTTTGGGATAAGGACAAGTGTAGGTTAAAAAGGCTATCCCTAAGCTTCTTCTTTTATTCATAGCTGATTAAGTCAAAAGAGAGAAAGAGAGAGAAAGTGAGATTTTAGAAAAATTAAGAGAGAGGGAGAGTTGTTGAGAGAGAGAGAGAGATCGACGGGAAGAAGCAAGAGGAACCACCGGAGTTAGTCGCCGAAAATAGTCGACGGAGAAGAGGAGCTTGTCGTGAATAGGTTGCGATTGTTCAGTGCACGTAAGGTAAACCCCTCTTTAATTTGTTGTAGTCGTAAAAGCTAGGGTTTCGTTTAGTTTTTCGGCGACTTGCGGTGGGGGGGGGGGGTGGTGTGCGCCGGCTGTGGCCGGCGATGTCGTGTCGTGGGTGGTGGTCGACCCCAGTCGGCTGCCCTGGTGGTTCGACGGGGACGGTGGCTTAGTTGAAACCGCTGTAGGCGGCGGTGGTTGTAGTCGTTCACGCCGGCAACGGCCGGGGTGGCGACGTGGGTTGCTAGCACCGGCGACAGCCGGTAGTTGATGGTGGTGTCTCGCCGCCGGTAGCGGCTGTGTGTGGTTGTCGCTTACGATGTCCGGCGAGAAGAGTGTCGGATTCCGTCGATGGCAGCGGCTCTCTCGCCGTGGCTGCCGTCGTTACGGTGGTCCGTCAGAGGTGGTCTCGTGGCAGCGGTTGCTGCCGGAACCGTCTAGCATGGCGGCCATGGCCGCTGTGGTGATGAGCGATGTCGTTGATGATGATGACGTTTGCTTTTGTTATTTATAAGCTTTTCTTTTATAACATTTATGAATATATATATATATATATGCATGGGACGTACTACATACGAGGTTGATGATGATGTTTTTGTTGTTTTCTTTTAGAAATTAATCTTTTATATTTATATATATATATATAATTAATTATTAATATTTTAAATAAAAAAAACTATATGTATATATAAATATATTTATTTAGGTTTAAGTCGGGTCAGCCTAGGATTGTTAGATTGGCTAAATGTCGTCGGGGTTAACCTTTGTCCGTCGTTGAGAGCGGAGCGAGTCGTGGTCGCGTTTAAACCATGTAGACCCGCTTGACGTCCGCGGTTTTCGTATAGGTTTGGATTAACTAAGTAATTATAGGGATTGTTGTGAATAATTGTAATAATTATAATTGCTAAAAATTATTCCAGGGTTGCTGTGATTTGTTCGTGGTTTGACGTTCTGCAATTAAGGTGAGTTACACTATGTGTAAACTATGATGTGGTCTATTGCGTATACTTTATAGTGTGGATAGGGAACCACATGCCCTTGGTGAGTTGTGGGGGCCAACCCGTGTCCTAACTGACGGGCGAAAGGGAATCCACATGCCCTTGGTGAGTTGTGGGGGCCGACCCGTGTCCAAACTGACGGGAGTGTTATGACCTCATGAGAGTCGGGTTTGTTGAGTTTATTTATGTGATGTTGTGCTCGATGTGTTATTGTGAATATGTGGATACCTATATTGATATGTTGCATGCTATATTGTATTTTATGCGTGGTGCTAGCTCACTAAGCATTTTCGCTTACCCCGTTAGTTGTTACTCTTTTTCAGGTGCTAGTTCGGGGAAAGTTAAGGGCAAGGCCCCAGCGTGACTCCGAGTTCGATGATCCGGCGGCACTTGACCTTGACGTTATTTATTTATTTATTCGTTAAAAACTGTGGTTTTGTTAATAATTGACTAAGTATTGGTTTGAATTTTAGTTTGTTTTGGATTTATTTTTAATTAAAACTATTTAAATGGAAATAATTTTATAAAATTTGGGTTTTCGGAATAGAGGCTTTACAACTTGGTATCAGAGCCCTGGTTTAAGAGAATCAATGCGCATGTTTGCGAGCGTGCGTGTGGTTGGACTTAAACCCGGGATTTTGGGACAAATAATGGGTCAAAGTTCGGAATCATCGGGGGAGCTTCAGGCTGGAGGTGAGCTATATATACATAGTTATTATAATGAATGTTATTTGCATGCTAACCATTAGTTGTCGATAAGTACGACTTTTATATGATTTTACGTGGTTAAATGTTATGTAGTTTTCTGCTCAGTCGAGTTAATGGGGTTGTTGAGGATGGTATCATGACTAAGCTTGTACGGTGGTATGTCGGGAAAGGGTCATGAGGCATGTTCTTGTTTGATTGTTGCCGAGTGATCCCGACCCGGCTATCATAGGGAACAGTTATAGTGGAGCGGGCCCAAATAATAGCACCACTATAAACGTTTGTATGGGTTTGGAATTGATTAAGTCTTGGGAGCCACATTAACTTGGCGATAGTAGGAAATCGTTGAGATATGCTTGAATGGGATTAAATGATTTTGTATGTACCATGTGGGTATTGATGAGATCTAGTCCGTAGGTGGTATGAGCACTAATGACTAGTGTTAAGTACTTGCATGGGATCTAGATATGATAGGGGAGCATAGTGTGTCTCACTAGTTGATGATGATTGAATGAGGTTGATTGATGCTTGTAGTACTTACATGAGTAGAGCAAGGGATCTAGTCTATAGAGCTGCATGCGCACTAATAACTGGTAGTTGCAGGAACTTTAGTGATGGGTAGTGAGTGTAGGCGGACACTCTAGTTGTAAATACAAGTATTGCCTCGAGTTAGGCATGTTTGTTGGGTGTTCGGAGTAGTGTCCGTAAGAAATCGTTCAACCAATAGGGACTAATAAGGCTATGTAAATAGACTGCTTATTTACACTCGGTGGATTATGAGCACCGGAATGGATTTCTTGTTCCTCATTTGTACCTGTATATTCGATCGTTAACCTATATTGTGTTTATGTGATATGTTACATATGTGTACGAACTCTTTACGTTTTCATTCGTGTCATTCGATCTATTCGTTTTTTGCTTATTGTGATTTAGTTCACCAAAGTTATTGTGTGTTTCCGTTCTTTTTGTTATTCGCTGAACGGACGTCTTCGTTCGATTTTTCATTTAGAAACATCACATTATATTTATTTATAAGCTGCTGGAAATTCTTTCTAAAAATTTCGTATTACTTGTAAAAATCATAACTAATTGCTCGTTTATTGGATTTAGTCATACGATACGTTTTTGAAAACCCCCAGCAGTGTACTACAAATTACTGTCACACGAACAACCTGGGATTTTTATGCTAAAGTGTCCAAAACCTAAGTTTTCCAAAACAGCTCCTGTTTTTAGACGAGAACAACGCAACCGTTTTCAAAAATTCGTACCGGCTTCATTTTAAACCCGATTCAGTTGATTCTTGATTCGTTGGAATCCTACGACGTTGATCTAAAACTTCCGTTTAGACATGCTTTTCTAGAAACCATCGAAAATATGTTAAATTGTTTGATTTCTAAATGTATAAAATGCTGAAAATAGTACGACTCGAATTTCTAATAGCCATGAGTATAAAATTCACATTCTACGTTTATGTTGGATTTGTTGTATGGATATCTTATTTCATTTCGAATACATGCTTCGTTTACACATGGATATATGAAAATTTAAGATTTCGTTTAATCCAGGTTGTTTAATGCTTGATTATTCAATCGTCCCCACCGTTTATTCTTTCCACTCATGGTTGGTTCACATCGTTTACTTGTGATTATGTGCATTTAAACCTTCTTTTAACTCGGTACGAATTACTTGCAACTGACCGATTTGTTCCTCACCGCGTCATTGTTCGATATCATACATTTTGTAAATTCATATTGCCTTATAAATGTGTTTGTAACGTACGATACCGGTAAAGATTTTGCATTTTCTAAAAGAATATATTTTCTCTTTCGATATCATCTAACATGATTTCTATCTCTAAAAACTATGATTTTGGTTGTGTGGTTTGGGTTCACCATAGGTTGGATTTAGCCTATAGAGTTGGGTTAGAGTTGGATTGCGCTATAGGTTAGTTAAACTTATAGAGTCAGTGTGGGAAGCAGTTGGCTTGTTAGGATACTCAGTCGGTTGACTATGATCCCAAAGCAGTACGGTTGAGTATGAGTTAGTGCATGTTGTTGGATTTAGTTTTTGGTGGTCAGTAGAGGGGGGGTTGGTCAGCGCGTTCTTGGGAGTCTGAACCAGTTATGCGAAAGCGTTATCCAAGTTTTTCTCGGATTGATTTCGGGGACGAAATCCTAGTTAGTGGGGGAGAGTTGTAACATCCCATTTGTGTAGTATATATATTATTATATTTTTGGTGTTATTATCATTATTTTATCAATTTAGTAGTTATCAGATATATTTAAAAAGGGGATAGTGGGTTTGGGATAAGGACAAGTGTAGGTTAAAAAGGCTATCCCTAAGCTTCTTCTTTTATTCATAGCTGATTAAGTCAAAAGAGAGAAAGAGAGAGAAAGTGAGATTTCAGAAAAATTAAGAGAGAGGGAGAGTTGTTGAGAGAGAGAGATCGACGGGAAGAAGCAAGAGGAACCACCGGAGTTAGTCGCCGAAAATAGTCGACGGAAAAAAGGAGCTTGTCGTGAATAGGTTGCGATCGTTCAGTGCACGTAAGGTAAACCCCTCTTTAATTTGTTGTAGTCGTAAAAGCTAGGGTTTCGTTTAGTTTTCCGGCGACTTGCGGTGGGGGGGGGGGTGGTGTGCGCTGGCTGTGGTCGGCGATGTCGTGTCGTGGGTGGTGGTCGACCGCAGTCGGCTGCCCTGGTGGTTCGACGGGGACGGTGGCTTAGTTGAAACCGCTGTAGGCGGCGGTGGTTGTAGTCGTTCACGCCGGCAACGGCCGGGGTGGCGACGTGGGTTGCTAGCACCGGCGACAGCCGGTAGTTGATGGTGGTGTCTCGCCGCCGGTAGCGGCTGTGTGTTTGGTTGTCGCTTACGATGTCCGGCGAGAAGAGTGTCGGATTCCGTCGATGGCAGCGGCTCTCTCGCCGTGGCTGCCGTCGTTACGGTGGTCCGTCAGAGGTGGTCTCGTGGCAGCGGTTGCTGCCGGAACCGTCTAGCATGGCGGCCATGGCCGCTGTGGTGATGAGCGATGTCGTTGATGATGATGACGTTTGCTTTTGTTATTTATAAGCTTTTCTTTTATAACATTTATGAATATATATATATATATATATGCATGGGACGTACTACATACGAGGTTGATGATGATGTTTTTGTTGTTTTCTTTTAGAAATTAATCTTTTATATTTATATATATATAATTAATTATTAATATTTTAAATAAAAAAAAGCTATATGTATATATAAATATATTTATTTAGGTTTAAGTCGGGTCAGCCTAGGATTGTTAGATTGGCTAAATGTCGTCGGGGTTAACCTTTGTCCGTCGTTGAGAGCGGAGCGAGTCGTGGTCGCGTTTAAACCATGTAGACCCGCTTGACGTCCGCGGTTTTCGTATAGGTTTGGATTAACTAATTAATTATAGGGATTGTTGTGAATAATTGTAATAATTATAATTGCTAAAAATTATTCCAGGGTTGCTGTGATTTGTTCGTGGTTTGACGTTCTGCAATTAAGGTGAGTTACACTATGTGTAAACTAAGATGTGGTCTGTTGCATATACTTTATAGTGTGGATAGGGAACCACATGCCCTTGGTGAGTTGTGGGGGCCGACCCGTGTCCTAACTGACGGGCGAAAAGGAATCCACATGCCCTTGGTGAGTTGTGGGGGCCGACCCGTGTCCAAACTGACGGGAGTGTTATGACCTCATGAGAGTCGGGTTTGTTGAGTTTATTTATGTGATGTTGTGCTCGATGTGTTATTGTGAATATGTGGATACCTATATTGATATGTTGCATGCTATATTGTATTTTATGCGTGGTGCTAGCTCACTAAGCGTTTTCGCTTACCCCGTTAGTTGTTACTCTTTTTCAGGTGCTAGTTCGGGGAAAGTTAAGGGCAAGGCCCCAGCGTGACTCCGAGTTCGATGATCCGGCGGC
The DNA here is from genome assembly GCA_030169165.1 of Centaurea solstitialis. NCBI lineage: Eukaryota > Viridiplantae > Streptophyta > Magnoliopsida > Asterales > Asteraceae > Centaurea > Centaurea solstitialis. The sequence continues at coordinate 63,802,368 of CM058046.1, read as the reverse complement.
ACTTGACCTTGACGTTATTTATTTATTTATTCGTTAAAAACTGTGGTTTTGTTAATAATTGACTAAGTATTGGTTTGAATTTTAGTTTGTTTTGGATTTATTTTTAATTAAAACTATTTAAATGGAAATAATTTTATAAAATTTGGGTTTTCGGAATAGAGGCTTTACACTTTCTTTTCTATCCATTTTTTTTCCTTTCTCTCTGTTTTGGAGAACACAGTGAAGGTATATTGCTTTACCAATTTTGATAGTATTTATATTGTTAGATTTGTTATTCGATTATCCTTGAAATGGTATAGGTTTTGAGGGCCTAGTTGTATGCCGAGTAATTTGGGAAAAAAACGTTGTTGTGGTGATGGTCTCGACGATTGGGTTGTAAAACTCAAAATTGGAGTTCTTTTTATGTCGTTTTAAGGGTTGTAAATCACGTTTTATGTTGTTAGTGATTAACACCATTTTTCTAAGCAAAGTAAATGATGGAAACAGTGTTAAAATGAGTCTGATTGAACCCCAATGGGGCAACCTACCGGTTAAGGCTTTGTGTTGGGGAAAAACCCACCCAAGTTCGAATCTGGGGGTGAGCAACCAGGGGTCACTGAGTGTTAATCCCAGGGGAGCATGCTTTAGCTCTCGGTAAAAATTGTCAATAATGTAGTCTGGCCAAAGTTCAGTTGAACCTTCCAAAAAAAAATTTGAGTCTGATTAATTGAGTAAAATTTAATCTTGAAAGCACTTAAATCCGAGACTTTAATCTCAAAACTGAGAGCTTATAATTTATGAAAGTTTGATATTCTTGTTATATGTTGAGGAATATTATAGTGGTGTTATTTACAAAGGGAATCATGGAGAAAAGATCATATGAGGAAAAACAAATGAAAAACATGAAAAGGGAATGGATTCGAGTTTTTTCGACATATGGGGGCTACATGGGCTTTGGCTTTGGGATCCACTACAACTTAATTATATTAATTGGGTTTTTGTTAACGGTTAATTACTTATTAGGGTAAGAAATTATTCGTTTTGTACAAAAAATACTATTGTATTGTAAATATGGTATAAATGTCAAACATTACTCAAGTATTTACCCATGGTAAATGTTGACATTGTAACATACTAGGTGGATGAAAATTTCAAACTAGGTTGTATGTATTTCAAAGTTAAATAGTAAATCTTGTAGTATAAATACCTCTTCATATCAATGTAAGTAATACACCTTCAATATACTTTCATAAGTATTTTATCTTCTCAACTTTCTCTCATTATATTGTCTTAATCTATTTCTAATCAAGTGGTAATCCTAGTTAATTATAACACGTTATCAGCACGAAGAGCTCTAATCAAGGTATATATACTTCCTTAATCCTACATGTTAAGAAGGTAAAAATACTTAAATAAAGTTTACGAAACTTAACGACTTATTATATATATATTATGTCTACTAACATTCTAAATGTTATTTATGCATGTATTAATCTTTACTTATGCTTACATGCTTATATTTACTTTATTTATACATGCTTTATATTATGGTCATCATAATACTTAAACACTTGTTTATTCATATGTTTATTTCCCTTGCTAATTTTTATCTAAATATACTAATGTTTATTTTATGTCATTGATTTATCTTATATCTACCATCAATATAATCCTAAATCAATTTTATCATCTTTACAAAATCATTCCCAACGGCTATATATATAAACCGTTGGAAACATTTCCAACGGCTATATTTTACTCTATAAATTAACCACTACATTTCATTCTCAATACACTTACTCTTCTCTTACAAGTTCACCTAATCAAGACGATTTTTTTCGAAGATGTTTAATCCGGTTCTAATTTTCATCATTGTGATACTTATTTTGTTAATCATTCCTGTTTTTAATCTTCCGCCTAATGAGTTTTATCCTACCGTAGTTGTGTTTGTATTCTTGGTTCTTCCACTTCTTTGTATGTCAATATTTATTGAAATATATGGATTTTAATTTTTCCTTGTTGTTTGATATATAGTTACAATATGTCGAATCTTACAAAGCTTGAGTTTGCGGCACTTGATGTAAACGGGAAGAACTATATGTCATGGACTATTGATGTTAAAATGCACCTTGAATCTATGGGCATTTTAGATACGCTAAAAGAAATCAATTTATGTTCATCACAAGACAGAGCCAAAGCCAACATTTTCCTTCGTAGGCATGTGGATGATATGTTAAAATTTGAATATCTTAATACTAATGATCCTAGCATTTTATGGAAAGACCTTAGAGAAAGGTTTGATCATCAGAAGGAAGTTTTACTTCCGGCTGCTAGGGATGAATGGAATAATTTAAGATTTCAAGATTTTAAGAAAGTGAATGATTATAGCTCCGCATTATTTAGAATATGTTCACAACTTAAATTTTGTGGACAAAGTGTTACTGATGCAGATATGTTGGAGAAAACCTACTCCACTTTTCATGCATCAAATATCACTTTGCAACAACAATATCGCCTACAAAAGTTCAAACGATATTCTGAGCTTAACTCGTTTTTACTTGTTGCTGAACAAAATAATGAGCTATTAATGAAAAACCACCAATCCCGTCCAACAGGATCATTAGCATTTCCCGAAGCAAATGCTATAGAGAAAAATGGTCCTAGAAATATTGTTCGTGGTCGAGGACGTGGTCGTGGTCGAGGACGTGGTCATATCGGCCAAAACCATTTTTATGGACGTGGTCATATTGGTCAAAACCATTTTTATGGTCGACACCAAAATTTTGGCCGAGGCCAACCTATGGGTCGTGGTCGCAGTTATAATCGTGGTCGTGGTCGCAACTATAATCATGTCCCACAAGGAAATAGGACACAACCACATAATAAGCTCAAGATGGCGAAGCCTGATGCTGGACCGAGTCATTCTGAGAATCCTGGAGATTCTTGTTATAGATGTGGTAGCTCGGACCACTGGTCAAGGACATGCCGCATACCTCAACATCTTTGTCAACTCTATAAAGAATCTCTCAAAGGAAAAGAGAAAGAAGTAAATCTTGTGGACAACTTGCAGTTGGACAATTTGGGTGTGCCAAACACAGATCTCAATGTTTCTGATTTCTTTAACGATGTTGTTCTTTGAGTTATATGAATGCTAATTTCCTTTTTATAACTATGTATTCTGTTTTATGTATTCCTTTCAGTATTATATAAATTATGTATTCTGTTTTATGTATTCATTTTAGTATTATATAAAAATATTTTTATAATAACGTTATTATATTATCACAATTCTTATCACTGTTATTTTTATATATCCACAGTTTATTTCATAATATGAATTTCATCGGAGCACAACATCAAGCAAATGTTGGAGATCTGTGTATATCGGATAGTGGTACCACAAACACCATCCTAAGATCTAAGAAATATTTTTCAAAATTAAAGCCAACAAATGGAACCGTAGGTACTATATCTGGTCCTGTAGACGTTATAGAAGGAATAGGAATGGCTCATTTTGTTTTACCAAATGGTACAAATTTCCTTATAAATAATGCATTATTTTCTCCAAAGTCGAACAGAAATCTGTTAAGTTTTAGCGACATTTATCTTAATGGATTTGATATTCGAACAATAACCTTAGGAGATAAGAAATATATGCTTATTGTTGATAAGGACCATGTGTTAGAAAAACTACCAACACTTCCCAATGGTTTACATTATACATATATAAATGTGGTTGAAACAAATATGGTAGTCAAAGAAAAATACTGTGACCCTACGGTATTTAGTTTATGGCATGACAGGTTAGGTCATCCAGGGTCAACAATGATGCGTAGAATAATTGGAAGTACAAATGGACATCCATTGAAGGAGCAGAAAATCCCTCAAACAGGTACATTTACTCAATGTACATCTTGTTCACTTGGGAAATTAATTGTGAGACCTTCACCATCTAAAATTGAAAAGGAATTGCCTACATTTCTTGAAAGGATTCAAGGGGATATATGTGGGCCAATTCATCCACCGTGTGGACCATTTAGATACTTCATGGTCTTAATAGATGCGTCGAGTAGATGGTCTCATGTTTGCCTATTATCAACTCGCAATGTGGCATTTGCCAAGTTTCTTGCTCAAATTATTAAATTGAGAGCACATTTTCCTGATTATTCTATTAAAAAAGTGAGACTTGATAATGCTGGCGAATTTACATCTCAAGCCTTCAATGACTATTGCATGTCTGTAGGAATTGTCGTTGAACATTCTGTCGCTCACGTTCACACACAAAATGGTTTAGCTGAATCATTAATAAAACGTCTACAATTAATAGCTAGACCATTAATAATGAGAACAAAACTTCCAGTTTCTATATGGGGTCATGCAATTTTACATGCTGCATCATTGATTCGCATTAGACCGAGTGCATATCATACATATACCCCTTTACAACTTGCTTTTGGTCAAGAACCAAATATTTCCCACCTTAGAATTTTTGGATGTGCAGTATACGTCCCTATTGCACCACCACAACGCACAAAGATGGGTCCTCAAAGGAGGTTGGGAATATATGTTGGATATGAAACGTCTTCTATCATAAGATATCTTGAACCACTAACGGGTGATGTTTTTACAGCACGTTTTGCAGATTGTCATTTTAACGAGACAATGTTTCCAGCGTTAGGGGGAGAAAAGAAGATCAAGGAAAATGATGTTTCGTGGTGTGAACCATCACTATCGTATCTTGATCCTCGTACGAAACAATGTGAGATGGAAGTGCAAAAGATAATGCATTTGCAAGAAATTGCAAATCAATTACCTGATGCATTTACTGATACAAAAAGAGTGACTAAATCATATATACCAGCTGTGAATGCTCCAGCTCGAGTTGATGTCCCAGTTGGACAAACAAATGATAAAGTCACTGAAGAGTCTAAGACACGCCTGAAGCGTGGAAGACCATTGGGCTCTAAAAACAAAAACCCCGAAAAAGAAAAGGAATAGAAATTGCAACTGGTGAAGAGAAAAGTGTTCCTGAAGAGACACAAAATATCAAACTTCCTGCAGAAGAGGATATGGATGATATTAATAAAGAAGTTGCAATCAATTACAGGTATATGGAAAATGTATGGAACAAAAACAAGATGAGAAATATTGATGATATATTTTCTTATGCTGTTACATGTGATGTTTTTGGAAATGATGACCCCGAACCAACATCTGTCATTGAATGTCAAAATAGACAAGATTGGGTTAAATGGAAAGACGCTATTCAGGTTGAATTAGATTCCCTCAATAAAAGAAAGGTTTTTGGACCTATTGTTCTCACGCCAGAAGCCGTGAAACCTGTAGGGAACAGATGGGTTTTCGTACGGAAAAGAAATGAGAAAAACGAAATTATGAGATACAAAGCCAGACTTGTGGCTCAAGGTTTTTCTCAACGACCAGGAATTGATTATGAAGAAACATATTCTCCAGTTATGGATGCTATTACTTTTAGGTATTTAATTAGCCTAGCGGTCTCTAAGAATTTAGAGATGCGTCTTATGGATGTTGTTACAGCATACTTATATGGATCACTTGATAGTGATATCTATATGAAAATCCCCGAAGGATTTAAAATGCCTGAAGCATTAAGTACAAAGCCCAGAGAAATGTATTCTATCAAGTTACAGAGATCTTTATATGGGTTAAAGCAATCTGGACGCATGTGGTATAACCGTTTGAGCGATTACTTGATAAGTAAAGGTTATATAAATAATCTTATTTGTCCGTGTGTCTTTATTAAGAAAACAACATCCGGATATGTAATAATAGCTGTCTATGTTGATGATCTGAATATCATTGGGACACATAAAGAAATCAATGAAGTGATTATGCTTTTAAAGGGAGAATTTGAAATGAAAGACCTTGGAAAAACCAAATATTGTCTTGGTTTACAAATTGAGCACATGCATAATGGGATACTTGTGCATCAATCAAATTATGTTGAAAAGGTCTTAAAGCGTTTCAATATGGACAAAGCAAATCCTTTAAGCACTCCAATGGTTGTTAGATCACTCAATGTTGACAAGGATCCATTTCGTCCTTGCGAAGAAAATGAAGAGGTTCTTGGTCCAGAAGTACCATACCTTAGTGCAATTGGAGCTCTTATGTATCTTACTAACTGTACTAGACCTGACATTTCTTTTGTAGTAAATCTGTTAGCAAGATTCAGTTCATCTCCCACAAAGAGACATTGGAACGGAATAAAACACATATTCCGATATCTTCGAGGAACTGTTGATTTAGGTCTATTTTATTCTAACAATGCAAAGGAGAGTTTGCTTGGTTATGCAGATGCAGGTTATTTATCTGATCCTCATAAAGCTAGATCTCAAACTGGATATGTCTTCATGAACGGAGGTACTGCTATTTCATGGCGTTCTCAGAAGCAGACACTTGTTGCTACATCTTCAAATCATGCCGAAGTTATTGCACTTCATGAAGCTAGTAGAGAATGTGTTTGGTTGAGGTCAATGACGCAACTTATTGTGACTTCATGCGGACTAGAGGAGGACAAAAATCCAACTTTAATCTACGAAGATAATGCTGCTTGTGTCACACAAATGAAAGAAGGATATATCAAGAGTGACAGGACAAAACATATACCACCAAGATTCTTCTCGTATACTCAAGATCTTATGAAATCCAATCAGGTGGAAATAAAATACGTTCAGTCAAGCAACAACACAGCAGATCTTTTCACAAAGTCGCTACCTACCGCAATTTTCAGAAAACATGTTCATAGCATCGGCATGCGACACGCGCATAAAATGTGATGATTCATGGATGTCAACATCAGGGGGAGTAAACCACCAACTGCACTCTTTTTCCCTTAGCTAAGGTTTTTTCCCATTGGGTTTTTCTTTAGCAAGGTTTTTAACGAGGCAGTACGTCAAGGTGGAACTCCGTTTTGAAATTGTCATCCAAGGGGGAGTATTGTAAATATGGTATAAATGTCAAACATTACTCAAGTATTTACCCATGGTAAATGTTGACATTGTAACATACTAGGTGGATGAAAATTTCAAACTAGGTTGTATGTATTTCAAAGTTAAATAGTAAATCTTGTAGTATAAATACCTCTTCATATCAATGTAAGTAATACACCTTCAATATACTTTCATAAGTATTTTATCTTCTCAACTTTCTCTCATTATATTGTCTTAATCTATTTCTAATCAAGTGGTAATCCTAGTTAATTATAACATATTGAATGTTTTTTGTACTCGATATACCATTGAACTATTTATTTTTTATACACATTATACCATCGCAACCGAAAATAACCGGTTTTGACGTGGATTTGTACACAATACTTTTTAAGTGGTTCATAAATTAATGTATCATTACCATAGCCTGAGAGTTTTATTTTCTCATTTTGGTTCTAATTCTAGTTTCATTTGATCACTATTAACCATTATGTTTGACAAAGTTAGTTTGATTTAAGCAATGACCGACTCCAAACACTAAATTATTATTATTATTTATCTTTTTAACTTAAAGTTTGGTTATTAGGCTATCAGCAGCCAACCCTTCCAACTCTCTCACTTTTTAATGCCACATCAGCTGACACATCACTTTTTTCTAACTCTCTCTTAACCCTCCCAAAGCCCTCTGCAACCCTTCCAACCCTCTCACTTTTTAATTTATTTCATTTATTTAATATAAATAAATAATAAAGTTAAATAAAACATGTAATTAATTAAAAATAAGATTCATAGTTAATTAAATTTAATCATTATATAATTAACTAAATTAAAATAAAACATTACATAATAAAACACAACATAAAAAAATTATGAAATTAAATAAACTAAAAATCGAAGCCATGTTTCGCTCTGATCTCGGTTTTTCGCTTCAAAACATCCCACAACCGGCGACCCCGAAGATGGCCATGCGGGGCGGTGTAAAACAGTAGGTCGCGCTCCACCTCGGTCGATGGTTCCGGCCCCTCACGGGAAGGGTCAATCTCTTCCTCATGGGAAGGGCCATCATCTTCTACGGGTTGTGGGAATTGGGGGGTTGGCTCCCCAATTGTGTGGAGGAAATGGTTGATTTTGGAAATCCCAATCGGGTGGAGGAAATGGTTGATAAGGAGTTTCTGAAATGCTTGCGGGATGAAGAGCTTGTGACGGGCCGGATGAGGAGCTCCCGGGATGAGAAATTTTGAGACTAAAACCTTTTGGAGAATTTCGACCGCATAATCGGGTGGATATTGTGGATCGCTCCCGGTATGCGAAACGTCGATATTAAAAGGGGGTTGGAAGGGGTCTCGGGTTCCGCCCGACGTTTAGCTTTCGCGGGCCGGGATAAAGATCCGGGGTTTCGATCGTTTCGATCCATGAAGTTGGAGGTTTGAGTGAGAGTTGGAGGTTTTAGGTAGAAGAGGTTTGATCGAAAGTTGGAGATGGATGATGTGAAAAAATAAGTTGGGTAAAAGGGGTATTTATATAGGAGTAAAAAATTGAGAAATAAAAAGGTAAAAAAGAAAAAAAAAATGACCGTTGTCTCCGGACCCGTTTGAGCCTTAGCCCGCCGGGCTCTCTTCACCACGTAGCGGTGCCCGCCGAACCCGCCTTAGCCGGCGGGCTCAACCTGCCCTACCCGCCCGACCGTTGCACATAGCCTTATAAGGGTTCACCATCAAAACCTTGTAAAAGACCCGTTTTTACGTTGTTGCTAGACGACAAAACGTGCATGTTTTTGTAGCTAGTCCAATTTTAACATGAACCCATGTATATATCTTGGATTTCCTTAAAAGGAACCAAAGCTCGATGACTAGCATAATGCCGTCAAAAGGTCTCTTTATGAGATGAAAACTGTTTTCTTACCGACAAAAATCCTTGTAACTCTTCTTATATATTCCTACTGCCTACGTTTCTTGTTAAAGTTTTAAGGTCGTGTGTTAGGCAAATTGGCCAAAGATGTTTTAATTCCTTACACAACCGTGTAAAAATATTTTCCAAGACATTTAGCTTTCTATAAACAACCCAGTAAATTTGTTAGACAAAAAATAACCCTTCTTTTATATGGTTTAATTATTTTTTGTGTCAATTTATCAGGGATGAATACCCTTTGTTGTAGTAGTGAGTATGCACATTCATAACTTTCTTCCAATAAAATTGATTTACATATCATGTTTAGGGAAGAAAATTTGCTACAAATCAAGTACTATACACATTGGCATAACAATATCGATTGTATGTAATTCTTATGCAACTTCTTCAATCTCATCTAGTGCATAGTTGTTTGTCGATACATTCGCGTAGTTGACTTTGTTGAATCGAACCACCACTGGGTAACGTGTCTTAGGATCCTATATATATTCGTAGTGAACAATGAATCCGATCAGTATCGTATCTAATTATCTATGGTACAATCAATTTGTATTCACATTCAAAAGACAGAATTAATTAACCAACCTGATCAACGGTTACAACTGAGCCAACACCCTTATACCAATACGACTCCTTTCGTAGAATCCTCACCTGCATCACCACCAGGTTTGATTGTAAGCATGTAATGTTAGAATCACACATCGGCTACACTTAAAACTTTTGTACTTCGATATATGTTAGAATTAATTTTCTCTAACCAAGGGTTCTTTTGAAGAATAATCTGATTAAAATTCGAAAAAAGAAATTTAGGGTTTTTAGTTTTTACCTTGGTACCCCTCTTGGGACCAATTGGTGGTGGCTTGGCAGCCTTGGGAGCTTCCTTTGGAGCAGCAGCGTCCGCCGGTGCATCGGTGGTGGTGGTGGTGGTGGCTGCCGCCGGCTCCGGCGTGGCGGCGGGTTCTTCCGCTGCCCTTACAATCACCAACGACTGCCGTCTCAAACCGCGATTATTGAAGTTGGAGAAGGAGACAGAAGTTGTTGGTTTTGAAGATGATGCAGTTGTGTTTGTATAGAAAACTGGTACAAAACCTGCTGCTGATGCCATGTTGCATGTAGCCATGGCTGCTGCTAATTCCCACTTCTCTCTCTGCCACTGATTTCCTTTCTCTTATCTTGATGACAAACATGGATCTATGGAGTTGAGAAATATGGAATCTTGATGATGACTGTAAAAAGGGTTCTTGTTTTTTTGTGATATATTTTTCTTGGTTTTGGACTATGATTATTGGCTGTTTGGATTTGCAGGGTTAGGATCACCCAATGGGGTGCTGCCACGTAGGTGTATTATCCTTTTTGGATAGAATTCTTGACCCTTGGTGATGTTTTTGTTTATCTCTTGGGAGTAATATTCTAACCAATTATCAAATACTTTTTGTTGGAAATATCTGTTTTTTGGTCTTTGACAATTTACGATCTCTACAGGGCATGGTGTATATATTACGGTTTTGACCCAGTGCTTGTGGTTAATTACTAATTGGTCCCTGCATTTTTATAATTCGTGACCGATGATCGGGAGTTAATGTAATGTTATCGTCATGATTTCTTGTCTTTTAACACAATCATTGTAACATGAAGAAAATGCAACTTCTTACCTTCTATAATAATTGTATGTCTATAATTTTAATGCATATCTCCGTTCTCATGTAAGACTGATTAAGCATAATTTTATTTGATTAGAGTGAAAAATATAATATATACTGCTCACTTATTTCCATGCTTGTCGAAATTGCTACGATAATATTTGGTTTACATACTTATATTGATATATATGTTTGATCTTAATTTTAGAGTTCAATTATTGCTATGACAATTTGTTTGTTTCGAAGTTAAACTCAACTATCCATCCAAAAACCTCAATAAAATGTTCTAAATATCATTTCGTAATTAAGTTTCGTATTTTGTTTTTAAATTTTCTAGTAAGTCAAATACGGGTAAATGTGATTAAAGTTTAACAATAAAGAGTGTAAAGGGGTTAAGGCATCGTTTGGTAAATATAAGGTAGCTTATAAGTTAACTTATAAGTCCCGTTATAAGTCAGTTACATGTTTGGATGAACCATAAGCTGACTTATAAGTTAGCTTATAAGCTAGCTTTTTGAAAAGCTACTTTGAGTAGCGTTTTGGTGACTTATTGTAATTATGACACTTATTATCTTTTTTATTTCAAATATACCCTTCTATTTTCTACTTTACTAATTTTTAAGTATGTCTTTTTTTGTCCTTTTACAGTCATAAGCTACTTTATCAGCTAGTTTTTGCCAAACGTAGCTTATTCATCAGCTACCTTATCAGTCACCAGCTACCTTATCAGTCATCAGTTACCTTATCAGTAATAAGTTACTTTATCAGTCATAAGCTATCTTTAACTATTTAAACATCAATAGTTTAATTCTCTTCATTATTCATTTTTCATAAAAACATGCGGACCAATTACGCCTCAACCCAAATATAAATATCCTAACCCGAATTCACATAAGTGACAACCGAAATCATTGATAAAAACCCTCTCCCTTTTCTTGCCTCAAGATTTGGTGGATACAATTCTAAACGATGCACCACCAACCTTGCCTCATCTATTCAACAAATATAAATAGTTTAGGACAAGTGGGGGTGTCTATTAGACCATCCACAGTGGTATTGACGCTTGTCAGTGGTACCAGCTGCCACATCAGCTTTCTACTATCTTACCAAAACCTTACCAATCCTTACCAACTCAACCATACTCATACCAATCTAAATAATTAATTAAAAACATAAGAGAAGAGATAGATAGAGTAAAAAGGAGAGAGAGAGAGAGAGAGAGAGAGAGAGAGAGAGAGAGAGTGGGATGGGGTGGGGTAGTCTACCGCATCGGCACGCCCATGTCTTTTTCCAACCTTGACAATCAACCTCGGCGGTGTTGCCACCATTGCCGATCGGTACCAACGGTATACCGAAGCCCTTGACACTCCATTGCAGATGGTCTTATGAAATCAGCCAATTAATGCTTATAAACCAAGATTAATAAGGGGATGCTTGGTTGAGGGTATTGCATGGTAAGAATTGGGAATAATAATGAAAACGGTTACTTGGTCTGATATTATATAATGCAATCATTCGTACAGATCCATTAATTTTCATTCCTGATCAAATTGGGGGAATGAAAATTTTATTTCTATATAATTTTTTTCCCATATAGTATTTCATCTCTTGATGTTAAACGAAACATCTTTTTTATTTTCAAGTTGAAGAAAATTATTTTTCTAATATGATACAAATTTTCATTGATTATATTGAGTTAACCAAGCAACATCAATACAATGCTCATTTCTATTTTTATTCCCCTGCATTTTCATTTCCATTCCATAAAATGAACCAAGAACCCGCCCCACCCCCCCCCCCAAAAAAAAAAAAAAAAAAATTAGGTTCGAACCCATACATGATGCAATCTTCTTGTATGTCGATTTAGCAAACCAATGCCTTAAGGCCTTGTGCTATCCCCCAAGATCAGATCAGATATCCCTTTGGACAACTAACCCAGGGAATGAAATTAAACCGATTCTTAGAAGATATTATTTTTACTTTTGGTCACATGTGAAAAATACAATGCAGTAATAACAAAATAGAATATTTTTTGTGTTTAGAATCAATATTATGAAAAACCGTCACTTCAAAAAATATGAGAAATCTTGGTAATGAAAGGTATTTTTGTATAATTTTTAAGTTAGAGGTAATACTTTAAAAATGTATTAGAAGTTACATTACACTAGATGTCTTGTATTATTATGAGGCAACCATATTTTTATTTTCTATAGAGTAAATTCAATTTTCGTCCCTGAACTATGTGGATTTTAACATTTTTCATTCCTAAATTAACGAAAGGCGCATATCGTTCTTAAAGTATGCACTTTCGTTTGATTTTGGTCCCTCTCACTAACACCTTAAGTTTTAGCCGTTAAGTCAAATAAATGAGGGGTAATATGGTCATTTTACCCATTTTGTTAATTTTTTGTGTCTATAAACTCCATAAAATTACAAGGACCTTTTATGTAATTGTATTATATTGTATTATATTATATTATATATATAATATAAGATGTATACATCAGCCAGTACATCATCATCGCCATCACTTGAAATCAAAAACCCATTTTTTTTGCAGAAAGCATATATATCATCATCATCTAAATTCCATCTAATACATGATCACCATAGCCATCATCTAATACACAAAATATATATGTATATATACACACCCATTTGAAGAAATCAAAAATCCCATACCAAGAATCGAAAGAATCGATGAAACGATAAATACCCACCTAAGAAATCCGGCGAGCAGATGGCGGCGGCTAGGGTTCCGGTGGGTTGTCAGCGACGCCAGCAGCAGATTCCGGCGAGCAGAGGCAGATTCCGGCGAGCAGAGGCGACAACAACAGATTTCAAGCTCAAACTCAAATCCACTCCAGCGACCTTTGGCCTCGCTCGCTACCTTCCGACGACCCCTCCAACGACCTTCGGCATCGCTCGCAACCTTCCAGCAAACTCCCCCACTCCTAATCTCACCCCCTCTTCTCCTGCCCTCGTCTTTACCACCATCTCCGGTGACCATCCCCACAATACACACCAGACGCACACACCCCCATTACCCATTGAAATCAAAGCCCCAAATTACCCACTCCGACAACCACTCCGGTCACCTTCTCCGGTAACCAATTACCCATTGAAATCAAATTCCTAAATTAGGTTCATTAAACTCACCTTTCTAATTAGATTTCATAATACAGATCACATTGCAATACAAAACTTATATCCAACTTTAGAAACTCAAATCTAAACTCAAAAACTAAATCAAACCCCTAAAATGAAAACTCAAAAACTAAATCAAAACCCTAATTTGAAAATGCAAATAAAAAATCAAACCAAACATTATCAAAAACCTTCAACCAAAAGTGAAGTTTACTCTTTTGTATAAAGGTTTACATCATCTTGATCGACATTTTGTGTATGTCGAAAATTCCAATCGAGTGCTCGACTTTCACTAGAGCAGTAGTTCACGACGCCGCCCACCGTACATCGTCGGAACTCATGCATCCTCGTCTCTAGTTGGCCATCGATGACGTGGAATCAACTGTGATCGGAGTGGTTGTCGGAGAAAGCGGCCAAAGTGGTTGCCGGAGTTCTTGAAGAAGATGACGGATGGATGTGTTGATCTGGTGTGTATTATATATATATATATATATATATAATATTTACAAAACAGTCCCTATAGTTTGATGGGTTTTGTAGAAACAATAAAATAAAGAAAAGAGGTAAAATGACCGTATTACCCCTCATTTAATTTGGTTTAACGGAAAAAGTTAACGGACATTAGTGAGAGGGACCAAAATCAAAACGAAAGTGCATACTTCAAGGACGATATGCGTCTTTCCTTAGTTCAGGGACGAAAAATGTTAAAATCCACATAGTTCAGGGACGAAAATTGAACTTTACTCTTTTCTATATCTATACTTTTTATTATTTATCCTCCATTGGTTGAAACCTTATTACGGGCTAGTTCATATTGGTATGACCATATTGGTTGGGCTAACCCACTGCTTTTGTTATGGGCTTTCTATTTGCTGAACCACTAGTTGGGATTTGCATATTATCACAATAGTATTAGGGCTACACCTTATGAAGTATGAACTTTTACATATCCAAAGACATAGAGTATTCTATGTAAAAATGTAGAATAATCCAAAGCAGTGGCTTATGATTTTGCTGAATGAGTATATTTTTAAGGTGGATTATAAGTCGATTATTTGCAGTTTGATCCGATGAAAACTCAGTTGTATCGATTTGGAGAATGAAATACATTTTTTCGATTGGAATCAATGTTTGAGCAAGATGAAAGAATACATCTTAGGCGTAAGTCAGATATATTTTTAGCCGAATTCTATCATTTGAGGTAATTTTTAGTTTGTTGGTTCATCTTGAGGGACTTTGCAAGTGTTTTGGTTGGGTTTTGATGGACTTATTCGATTCCTTAGTTAATTTCAAGCAGTTTTTCGATTTTTTGATTGCTTCGAGGGGCTTTTCGAGTTTTTTTGTTGATGGCCCTTGTATTTACATTATCCCACAACACGCTTTAAAGTTTATCGTATGCAACTTTCATAATCCAAATAAAATCCTATTTGTGAAAATCGGTTTAGCGGGAATGATTTGAGATCGTGTGAGAAGTGTTATTTTTGGTGAGAAGTATGAAAAGTACTTTTAAACCTTTGATCATTTTTAATCAAATACCTCTCATGAATTAGTGCCTAAAAGAGAATTGCAGCGGTGCATCTCGGTGTATCTTATCTCGGTGCATCGCATCTTAATATTCTACTCATTCAACGGTTGATAACCACAACCCAAGTAGTTGTGGTGTTAAAGTACACCTGAATTATAAAAAATTAAAAACCCAATGAATTATCCTGCTTTGGAAGGTTAAATCGCTAAATAATATTTTTGAATGAAAAAAGTCATCAAAGTTTCTCATCTTGAATGATAAATCCTCTCAACTGTTTTTTGAATGAAAAACCCATTTAAATTTCTTATTTTGAATTAATGATTAAATCTTAAAAACAATTTCTTTTAAATAAATAAACCATCAAACATTTAAAAATCGGTTACTTACATCCTCTAATCAAAAGTAAAAATTTATCTCTAATCGACTAAGAAGAATTTACAATAAATATAACTATATTAGTTTAAGTTAAAAGAATATACAAAGCAAATTTCTAAAAGATTGATGGTTTATTTTATTGAAAAATGTTGATGGAATTAATCATTCCAAATGAAACAGTTTTAATGATTTTTTTATTTAAAAAAATAGTTTAAAAAGTAATCATTCAAAATAAAGATAGTTTATTAGACTTTTTTTGGAAGGGTTTGGCCCTAATCCCGGGCAATTTTTGGGGCTAAATATGTCCCACTTAAATGTTCTAGGCATGCGCACGGGAAGGCTCGAACTCGGTTAGGATGCTATGAACCTCCCGACTGTTAACCAATCCACCACAATACCGTTGACTAGTTTATTAGACTTTTTTGAACCTTTTCCTTACACTTGAACAATACTTGTGAAGCCGATGTAATTAAATTTAAGACCTTTTACGTTTTTTTCATTTTGTTTGTAATTTGCAATTGATCAATTTTCATATGTAACTTAGATCCAGTAACCAATTCAAGTTCTAGTTTTTTTTTTTACAGTTTCGCATCAGCAGTAGAGGCACAGAGTTTGAACACGGTTGATTTTATCCGGCCCCCGAGTTCAAACCCACTCCTCTGCACCCCCTAATTAATTCGGTAGGGCTGCTTCACCTACCCCCAGGGATAATAACCCCAAAGGCCCCAAGGGAAATACCCTCAAGAAGCTCCAAGAAAGAAACCCTCTAGAGAGGCTCGAACTTGAGACCTCTCCTTGATAGGGAAAACTCCCTACCACCAGGCTATAACCCGTGATGGCAATTCAAGTTCTAGTTGATCGGATTTCTTTTGTCTTCATAAATTTATGAAAAATATATTAATATATAATTTGTATGTTTTGAGTTCCAAAGATGGTCAAAGTTGTAGGGAAATAAGATAAAAAGAGGGTTCTACTTCTATTCTCCTTGGTTCATGCTACGACGTTAGTTGCACTCTTCTCCATTTGGATGCATTCTAATAAATATGTTTTTCTTTATTTATTATATTCATATATTTTGATTAAATATAAGTAAATAAATTAACATATGATTGAATCTAATTTAACTATGCCTTAATCTTGGATGCTTCCTTAATTTGTATCTTTCTTAATATGTCAGCTTCTTTAACTCTCCTAAACTTTCACAACTCTTTAAGTTCCCAATAGCATTTTTAATTCTTTTCCCTTTCCCCAACTAAAATATTATTTAATTCAAAGGGGTAAAAAAAAATACTATATTCTTTACTTAATTATATGATCTCATTTTAAAATTCTATCTTTTTTTCAACGGAGAAAAGAAGACACAACGAGGGAATGATGACAAGCCGACACCCCTATCAAGAGCAACACCAAAGATTTATTATGAAGGACAAGCAAGGCAAGCCAAGAAAATACAGCGAACAAAAAACAAAAGGCTAAACAGTTGCCACAAATAAAAACAACTTTTTCTTTCTAGACCAATGACAAATCTCGTCATTCATTTCTATTTGACCGATAACTTACATTAAATAGACTTTCTCATTGTTTGTTTCGTTTTCGGTCTTTTTCTCTCCATTTTGCTGTTGTTTCGTGGTCTGTCTTTGAGCTGTCCTTCTGTTGTGTTTGGGTGAACTTTGTGTTGTTTTTTTCTTGGTAATAAATTCTTGTTTTTCAAAAAAAAAATGTGATTAACGATAAAAAGTTAAGTTCATTTCATAAATGGTTACATATAATTATATGATTTTTATTTTATTGTTTTAGTTAAACTTTGTTTTATCTCTTTGCTCATTAAACTAAATTATCTTAAAATTTATTAAAAGTTTTAATCAAACAAATTACGTACATCAAAATATGAGAATTTCATTCTTTTCGATATTACATCCATGTCTTCAATAAGCTATTTTAATAATGTCATTTTAACAAAAAAAAAATATAAGCTTCTTAACATTGTGTTCATGATGTGTTCAATTTATATGCACATTTAATTGTGTGTGTAATGTTTAAAGAGCGGAGATCGGAGGAGAGACACTACTAGAAAAATGGACATCAGAGACATTAGGCCATCCTTAACGAGCATCGGCACCAAATCGGTACCGACGGTAACACCGCCGTGGATGGGCGGTAGAAGGCCGAGGGAAGGGCACCGACACCACCTTACCGGTCTCTTTCCTCTATCCACCCCACCTTTCTCTCTATCTCTCTCTTCTTTTCTTTTTTCTTTTATTTGTTTAATCAATTAATTAAATTGGTATGGAATTGGTATGGTTAAGGATGGTATGATATGGTGTTGGTAAGATGGTGATAAAGCTGATGTGGCGCTGAGGTGGCAGCAAGTATGGGTGGTATAAGGGCCTGAAAGGTACGGTTAAAGGAGGGTCTGAAAGGTACGGTTAAAGGATGGCCTTAAGGGTGCGTTTGGTGCACTGGACAAGGTGGGATAGGACAGGACAGGACAGCCCTGTCCTGCGTTTGGCGTGCCCCAACCCTGGACTAAGTAGAACACACTGGCACAAGACATGGGACAAGTGTGTCCACCCCCTACCCCATGGAACTAAGTGGAACAAGGAGCTTATTGACCAAAATACCCCTAAAATAAGAAACCTAATCTAATATCCCTTCTTTTTTCTTCAACCGCTTTCTCCCGAACTCCATCTCCTCTTCGATTTCACGACCTCAGATCTACCTCCCTCTCCGGCGATGTCCGGCGACCTGCGGCTGTTACCTCCGGCGACCTCCGCCTCTCTCTACGGTGTTGTCCGACGACATGCGGCTGCTACCTCCGGCGACGTCCGACGACCTCCACCTCCCTCTCCGGCGACCTGCGGTTGCTACCTCCTGCGACGTCCGACGCCCGGCGACCTCCGCCTCCCTCTCCGGCGACCTGCGACTGCTACCTCCGGCGACGTCCGACGTCCGGCGACCTCCGCCTCCCTCTCCGGCGACCTGCGGCTGCTACCTCCGGCGACGTTCGACGTCCGGCGACCTCCGCCTCCCTCTCCGGCGATGTCCGGCGACCTGCGGCTGCTACTTCCGGCGACAACTTATAGACTTTATCAATAAAACAATATTATAAGGTTTTAAATTCTTTGTTATTATGCATTTAAATTGATTATTTATTAATAAAACAGGAAACAGCTCATCAGGGGTAAACTGGTCATTTTAATATGTTCTGGCTTGTCCTGTCCTATGTTGTTCTAGCTTACCAAACGCTGGACACCTGTCCTGTCCTGTCTTGTCCTGTCCTGTCCTGTCCCGTCCTGTCCCGTCTGCGTACCAAACGCACCCTAAAGGAAGAGAGTGATAAGTACCAATTTTTTAAAAAAAATATCAGTTAAGTTCATTTAATAAAAAGATAATTATCTTTTCAATTATCTAATTTATTGTCTTAAATTAATAACTTAAGATTGGATCTTACAAATTTCATAGTTTTTAGAGTTTTTAAAATTGTAGCATATTCTCATTTGACAACAAGGAAGTCTCTCATAATTTAGAAAAAATAATTCTATTTGATTAATATGCATATTCTGTACATTCCTCACCTTCCATAACCTCATCTGAATAGAATTTGCTCATGCACAAAAGACTTTCCTACCTAAATTTCAAAACTCTCAATAATTTGTCTCAAAAAGGTCAAGTCAAAGGTCTTCCTTCAGTATCTTTCTCTAAAAGAAAATTTGTATGATTGGTGGTGTTTTGGGATTCTTTTGTGTTCTAAGGGTTAAACCGTGTATAGTCCTTATAACACAAAATTTTGCTTCAGGGACCATCTGGTAGACGACTGACAATGATTAATAAATCATACATGAGCAAAAAATGGAGCGAACAACTCGAAAGACGCATGCTTGTGATTCTTGTAGGAATGATCTATTTAGAAAAGGAAACATATGAATTCTAGCTTCAAATCCAAATCCTATTCATCCATTACTTCTTGTTAGGACCAAATTGTGCTAATGTTTGAAAGTTCTATAAAGTCTTTTGGGTCTAATTGTAATATTTATTATTGTTATTGGGCTTGAGATTAATGGGCTTGGATTTGATGTAAATTGACTCTATATAAAGGTGTCTAGGGTTCATGGAAGAGGTATGAGAGTCGATTAAAGCATTTAGTGTGTGTAGGTGTGTGTAACTTAAGAGCTCTCCTAATAATACACAAACCCTTGATTTTCATATTGATTTCTCATCCAAATCCCTCTATCTTTATCTAGAATCTTGCTGAATATTTGGCCAAACACTACTCCTCTTTGTCTTCTTTAGATGGATATATGTGGACCAACTAACGTACAATGCCTAAGAGGAAAGAGATATACAACAATAGTAGATGAATTTTCAAAATATACTTTGCTTACTTTCTTCAAGTAAAAAGTGGCACAACTGAAATAATAATTGGCTTCATCAAAAGGATTGAAGTTCTTAACAATAAGAGTATTAGATTTTTAAGAAGTGATAATGGTACCATAATTCAAAAACAACAGTCTAGAAAAATTATGTTATGAAAAAGGAATTTCTCAAAATTTGTATGCAGTCAGAACCCCTCAATAAAATGGAGTAGTCGAAAGGAGAAACATAACCCTATATGAGGTCGTCAAATCGTGAAGCATATCTTTCAACCTACTTTTAGGTTGAAGTAGTTAAAAAGTTAAGGTGGTGTTTGTTTACCTCTTAACAGTTCCATTAAGAGGAAACCTCTGAATTGTTAAGAGGTAAATCTTGTTTGGCAAAAAAATGGGTTCCTCTTAATGGTTCCAAAATCCTCTTAATGATTAAGTATCCTGAATGTCCCTTAGCAATTAAGAGTCCCGATTTCATACTCAACAATTACCAAACCAACATATTTCATTCTGACCACTTAATCATCCAGCACCAAACCATTCAGCAACTGCCAACAACCCCTAAGTGTTGTTCAAAATAGATCCACCATAGTGAAAAGGTATCAGAAACACTTTATGAGTTATTTCATGGAAGAAATCCAAATATAAATTCTTTTTTCTTTCATATTTATTGATGCATTTGCTATATTCTAAATGACAGAAAAAAATAACTAAAAAACATAAAAAATGATAAAAGGAATCCAAAATGAATCACTAAATATATGTGTTCATATTTTTTTTTCTTATAAGTTCCAATATTGTTTTATTTCTAAGTACTACTCAGTCTTCCATTTCTATCTGTATTATTAACAAATAGGGAAGATTGATAGCCTTAGAATAAACATCTCCGAATAATATAAATATATCTGATCCAACACATAGAAATAATTCTTAGTTATAATTTTATAGCCTTAGAATAGACATGTCCGGATTATATCATTAGGATGAAATCTTGATTTCAAACTCAATAATCCTCTTCCTAATTCATTGGTCGAGCACAATTCTCATCCCTTGGATAAAATACTTATCTAATGTATGATCGGAACTAGGATTAAGATTAAGCACTCAACATTCGTTCAGATTTAATATCTGAATTTAGAATCTCAACTCTCAGAATGCTGTATCCGAATCTCATATCTTGAACTCAGCTAAATATCCAAATCGGAGTTGATACTCAATACTTAGGACTCATAGTTTAACTTCAAAACGTGGATGAATCATTCAACATCCAGTAATAGAATCTGATTTAGAATGTATACGCATCATCCGGTTTTCAGTCCTAGAAGCTAAAATATTCTGAAGTCCTTTGTATCATTCTAACTTTACATTTCATAAGTTGTCTTGCTGGACTGCCATATATCTTATATTTTGGAAAGATAACTAGATAGACATGTTATATATGTAAAAGTCTTAGACAAAGTTGGTGTCAACCATTAGTTAATCTACATCAGTTCTTCATATTTGAAAAAACACTCTCTTTTCTTAATCTTTAAGTCATTAGCATATTTGTCAATTAGTCAAAGTTGTTTAGGATTCGATCTCACCTTCCCAACCTTCGTAACAAACTTTTAGAACTTTGTTTTATTAAAACATATAGAATTAAAAAGTGAAAATTTGTTGTATTTATATCTTACAAAGACATTCTCTATATGTCAGTACTGTTCCAGGACCAACATGTGTGACATGCAATTACTTTTAATTTGTATTGTATTATAAATTTTGTCATCGAAAGAATTTGTATTTACATATGAAAAATTATATTTCTTCCTACTTTTTTAATCTATTCATCCTCCTACTCACTTCATCATTTGATATGTATAATACATCGTTCTCTTTCTTCATATCATTTCTAAATCTTAAACTTGTCAAAAGATAAAGTAAGTAGGAGTAGAGATGGCCAAATCTTGGTCTCAGACGGGCCTTAACGGGGTCTCCTAAAGACCGGGCCTCAACAGTGTTTTTTGGGCCTCGGATTTTTTTAACCGGGCCCGGGCCGAGCTTAGGGGGAAAATACCACAACCGGTCTCTTGACCATTTAACCGGTTATTGGTAATCGGCCTATAACCGGGTTTTTGTAGAACCGGTTCTTTTTGGTTTTTTAATATATAATAATACATGTACTACATTAGTTTATAAACTAATTTTATATCCTAAATGTAACATATATTATAAATGTAAATTATAATATAAAGTATATATATGTAAACTATAATATAAACTTATAAACTACATTTATTTTATAAACAAATTTATTTTAAACCACTAAAACATATAAAACAAATATACAAAAATCGGGCCGGGCTTAACCGGGCCTAGGCGTGGGCCTTGCCTTAACCGGTCCCGGGCTTAACGGGGCCTTGTTTTTTGTTCAAATCTGTAACCGGGCCGGGCCTGCAGGCCTTAACCGGGCTTTGGCGGGCTTTCAATAACTGGGCTTATTTCGGTCTCGGGCTCGGTTAACCGTCTGTAACCGACCGGACCGGACTTATTTGGCCATCTCTAAGCGGGAGGATGAGTAGGTTAAAAAGGTAAGAAGAAATATAATTTCTCTTTATATATTTAAATATAGAATATTATTTGAGTTTACTAGTATTAATTTTAAACTGTCGGCGCCTACGGTTTTTATAATTTTTATTTACCGGAAAATCTGTACTAATTATAAAAGAGAATATCTCACTTTTACAGTTATTTGTTCAACAATAACTGATTTTACATAGTATTATTTTTATGTTGTTTGTACAACATGCTATTGCAGGGATTTTCATCCTTCCTCTCCACGTTCTCGAATTCCCTCGTTTCTCACCTTTTCCATCCCCAAGTTCATCCCAAAATTTTCTCATTCAACAACCGACCGAGACTCCTCGTCTTACTCCAGTATCTTCTTCTCCACATCGAATTCACTGAATTATCAAAGGAATTCCTCAGCGATTTGGTGTACTAGCGTTGCCATACGTTCACATTCTTCCCCTGATGCCAACGATTCAAAACCCTATTCAATCTACTTTAGCAGAATCCATGGCGGAATTATAAAAAAACAATGGCGCCATCCCCCAATTCTTTCAAAAACCCAATTAGGGTTCTTAATATGAATGCAAACTTTCAACCTGGTATCGCCTTCTTCCTATTCTTTCATTAGTTTCTCTATCACATTCATAGTGAATTTTTGGGTTTTAACTTTGAAATTGACATCTCTAGAGCTTTTGTTCAAGATTGATTTTATATCTCCGGTCCTTTTTCAACTGAATTAACGGATAAATTATATTTTAGAAGAGTTAGAAGCAGATTAGTGTACATCAAAAGGAAGTACATCAAAAGAAAGAAGAAATACAAAGAGAGGTACTTTCAATGATTTCTTTTGAAGTAGTTTCCCCTTCACGTTACTTATTCAGTTATTGGTGGTATTAGTGCAGTAGTGGTTTCTAACACTGATAGCAAGTTAGATCACTTTTTTTTCTCGCTAAACATGTGTTGGTATTTCATTTAGTTATCGTAAGCAATGGCAGATTCTAAGCTTCATAAGAAGATCGGTAAAGAAGCGTGTAAATAAGTTGAAGAGGCTCAAAGTTGAAGTGAGTACGTCTTGATACCAAGTTTTTAATATCTTCTACCACATGTTATTATTTTAGTTCGTGCACAGAGTTCTTGTCTATTTTGTGCTCTGTGAATGAGTGCCCAATAGAAACTTGGCAATGGAGGAGAAACTCTCGCAATTCAAATAGATGCACCATCAAAGTATGCTCTTTTTTCCTTCATCAGACTCATGTCCTTTGTAAAAAGAATTGAAGTATGCTCTTTTTACACATTTGACAAACTGCCAAATATTTTTTCAGTTTATGTGATAAGTCAATCATTGCAATTATCAAGTAACGGAGTGACTTGCTTATGACGGAATGGTTGGCTTTATCTTTTTGGATCATGGGCTGTTTAATGTTTCTTTTGCCTCACCATGTTTGTTGTTTGAGTTGATCCAATCCATTCTTATGGTTGAGGTTTCTCTTTGGCTACAAAATATTGAAAATAATTAAATTATCATGCAGGAAGAGCAGTGGCTCGGAATTTGTTTTATGCTCTTTGGGTACCTGATCTTCTTATGGAGAGGGTCCAGAGTAATGGCACTTGGTCTTTATTTTGTCCAAATGAGGCTCCAGATTTGGGTGAAGAATTTGAGAGCCTTTATGCCTAATATGAAAGATTGGTAAAGCTATGCTTTGTCATGTTCTGCAGTTTCTTTATGATTAGGTTACGTTTTATATTTGCTAATGATATTACCATCTTACGAACTCAGGGGAAAGCTAAGGAAGTTGTCCAGGCATAGGCTCTTTAGTTTGAAGTTCTGACGTCTCATATAGAAACTGGGACCCCTTATATGCTATTCAAGGTAATTTTTAGAGAATGGAATACTTTGTTTCAAGTTTTGCTATAATCATTTTGTAAATTCCTAAACAAAGTCATGTTGCTCTATCCTTAGGACTCCTGTAATTAAAAAAACAACCAACAGAATCTTGGTACCATAAGTCTTCAAAAATCTCTTAAGTTACCCTTCATTCTGTTGGTCTCCAAAAAAACATGATTCTTTTATTGCCATTTACTTGATTTTGGTTGAGTTTGCTTGTATATATTCATTTTTATTTTGCTTTCAAATTGTTGATGCACCCCCTCTGCATCTTTCACTATTTACATTAAGCAAAGAAGTAGTATTCACTGCATATTTTTATCACATCATTCTGTCTTTTTGATGAAAATGGATGGTATAAGTTTCTTGGTGTAATTTACGGATATGACTATTTGGGTATGAGAAAATATAGGAGTATAAACAATTTTATATAAATCAGGGGCAACAATTTCACCCTTTGAGTTTCACTTTTGCCTCCCTAAAAAGAAATTGATTGTATACCACCTGTTGATGAATGTTTGGTTCAAAATTTAAAGAAGGAGAGGATCAATAGATGTATATTTATGAGCAATCGATGGATTTAGTAGTTAGTTATTTGTGACATGTAGAATTAGTCGTGGGAATATATATATATATATATATATATATAGGGGTGGGTTCAAATGTGAACCACTTTTTGGTTGTGAACGTGAGGACAACCGAGAGCGCGACACGTAGCGGATGACTAGGCGCCATGTCAAGTCCACGGCGGATGACTAGGCGCGATTCATGGGAGGGCATTGAATTAAAGAGGGGGGCCACATTCAAAGCCGCCACGTGTCGCGCTTTCGGTTGTCCTCACGTTCACAACCAAAAAGTGGTTCACATTTGAACTTTCCTCTATATATATATATATAAGTACCTAATGGTGCGTTCGTTTTGCAGGAATGGATTGGATTGGAATGGACAACTCTTACTGGGTAAGAGTTTACCGAGTAAATTGTTCCGTATTTGAGAGACTAAAACATTGTCCGATATGGTAGTGATAGTGTTCAGTTTTACCGTTAAGCACTTACCGGATAAGTGTTCAAGTAAACGGCCCCTAAGACTCTTGATCCATATTGGGATAGTTGGAATGTGTGGTTAAAAAACATTATTGATTATTCTAATCCGATCAACACACACCAAGTACCCGGTAAAAAAGAGAAAGTGTAAACAACCCCTTAATGATGACATTTAATTTAATGAACCTTAGCAAATCTTGGTTTAGAGAATTTTCTTGTGTAGATTGTAGAGCAATAATTGACAATTGTAAGCAATAATATAATAATGACTTGCACCTCACCTGGTGCAGTGAATGTGATGTCTTTCTTTTGGAATTAGTCCAGTCTGCGTTGCTGTCCAGTGTGGTTACTATTTTTCATATAATTTATGCTTCTCAGAATCACCAAATTTTTCTGACTGCATCGGCACCTGAGAATTGAGATTGACTTTTTAATGCTACATTTTGTTGCAATTGTGTTAGTCTTAATTTGGTTTTATATAGAGACACTATGATTGTACTAATTTGTTGATTGTATATTTGTAGACACTTAGCAGTGCGTTCAACCCACAACAAGAAATGAAAACTGAAAAGGCTTATGTGTAGCTTAAAATACATACCTGGTTGTGCTACTACATATGGGCATATGCCAATTATTTGTAAAGAGTAGTGACAACCAATTTTATGTTGAAAGGGTGGGAATGGTTTATAAATTTCTTTTGAACCTATGCTACTTTTGAACTTGGTAAATTTGATTGTTGATTTTTTGGTGCAGGTCATTGCAAATGGGATCTAATCCGATGGAAGCTTTACATGTATTCTATGGACTCAAATGTGTCTTGGTCTTGCACTCGCTAACATTCATTCTAGGCAAGCTCTAGCTAAATCTTTTCTTTTCTTACTCATTTTGTTTGAGTGTATTGAACGTTTATTCTTTTTTCCCAAAGCATGGTTGCGATATAAAATTTTACAGATCCGTAAATTTAACATCGAGAAGAAAGGAAATAGAACAACAAATGAAACATGCTTGCCGTTTCGAGTTCTTAATTTCAACTTCAAGATGTTTCGCGCTACATCGCGTGCGGGTACGTCATTAGAGCGACATTTCTTACTTTGTAGAACTTGTTAGGGTTATACTTATGTTTAGTGCTTATCCAAGACTGTGTTAAACATTCTCCAATTTTCCTAAGGAAATGCATTAGATGGTCTTAAATTCCTTTAAGGTTGTTGCTTGCAAAATCTTAATAGTATCTTCTCCCTTTAAATGGTAATTCTGAATGCTTATATATCTATACAAGAATTACCATGATCATATTGCTAAATATTACCTTTTCAACTTATTTTTCGTGTGCTTTTTAGGTGAACGTGTCTGATGTAATCATCTTGGAGACTTGGAGGGAGTACTGGTGTTTCATGACCAAAGAGTTTGTGACTTGATAATATGAAGATATTTGTTAGCGTTTATTTTTTAGCATCATTCCATTACCGATGATTGTTGGCATATTTTTTTGTAGAGCTTAAATGATGATCCTTATCCTTCAAAGTACCATCTACTATTCTTTCATGTTCATGTTTTTTTGGACCTTGGTTTTATGTATTGTATCCTAAAAACATTCAGTTTTCTTGTTTATTTTGTATTTGAAATCGACTAAATTTATATATATTATCCAATTTGCAATATAAAAGGATAAAGATTCAATACATTAACATTGAGAAAAGGAAATAGAACAAAAAAATGAAACATGACTGCCATTTCACATTTTCAATTTTGATTTCAAGATGCTTCGCGCTGCATCGCGCGCGGGTAAGTATCTAGTATTTAAAAAAGAGAAAAAAAATATTGAACTGGACAATTACCGTATATTAGTGGGTGAAAATTCAACAGGTCCTTTTTTCAAGCTTTAAATAAAAATTTTGGTCCCTTAGTAATTATTGGCAGCTATTTCCGGGTGAATAATTCGTCGTTTTGATTTAAACCGTCAAAATGATTAAGTCTTAAGCATTTCTTAAAAATTAATTATTGGAAAAATCAACGATGAGTGAGTTCGACGACAATTTTTCATCGATTTCGATCGCCGAATAAGTCTTATGTGTAACACCTTAACCAAATCCTATATCGTCGTGCACGGAAAAGATGTTGGGTTCATATATAAGTAAAACCTTGGCCTTACTAGACATAATGCGTTTGAGGGCCACAAGTATATGACATTTCTTGGAACTTTGCAATTAAGCATGTTTGGGTGGGAGTAGTACCGGGATGACTGACCTTCTCGAAAGTCCTCCCTAGGTCGCCAGAAACACAGTCGATAACTGGTGGGGTAAAACGGACAATATTGTGTCATGGTAGGCGAGGTGTTACAAGTGGTACCAGATTTGCTCCTATGTCGTTTAGGACGTTGGGCAAACCTCATCGAGGACGATGAGTCCCTAAGAGGGGGGGGGGGGGGGGGGGTTGTTTATAACACCTTAGGCAAATCCCATATCGCCGTGTACAAGAGAAATGCAGAGTTTATAAGTAAAACCTAGGACTTAATAAACACAACACGTTTTAAGGCTCCAAACATGGCAAGTTCTTGGAACTCTGCAGTTAAATGTTCTTGGGTGTAAATAGTACCGGAATAGGTGACCTTCTTGGAAGTCCTTGTCAGGTCTTCAAAAACAAATTAAGTCATAAGTTAGTAGAACAAAACGAATGATTTTATGTCGTGGTAGGCACGGTGTGTTATATGATGTGATAATGGCTTTCTATAAGTAATCCTTTGCTTGGATTTGCCAGTGAATCACCAATTTTTTTTATAATGATATTTTATATTTAGTTGGATAAAAAGATATAATACATTTCTTTGATCATAATGGTTTTACAATTACGTTTTCTAAAATGGAAAGATCAAAACTAAACATATTATATACTAATGCGATTTGATATATCAAATAACGTTCATACATCAAGTAAAGAATACAAGTAGTATTTTTTAAGTCAAATTCTAGGAATCAAATGAACTATAGAACATGGAACAACCTTTTATTTTATTTATCTAATATTTTACTCAATATATAAATAAACAAACAAAATTCAACTTTTCAAATCAATTATATTTATGTTCTGTTTTGTTATTAAAATGGAATCTTTTCCATTTAATTTGTTGACTTTCTATAGCATGTTTAATGACACTGAGATTGGTTAACTAATTAGTTTGGAAAAACTATTTTTCAATTTAGTACTCTGGCTACGAATTGAATTAAAGACCTCAAAAAATTATAAAATTACAAATTGATTAAATTGTGTATTAAATCTAATTAAAAGGTTCTCTATCAAGGTTTATAGGGTAAATACTTATAGATAAGATTTTATTTTATCATTCACTTTGAATTTATTATGTAAGATATATTTTTATATATCAGAATTGATTGTTAGTATTACATCATAATAACTAATCAGGTAAGAGTATTCTCGTTTATTTACCGTATACAATTCTTGATCTTGGTTTACCTCTTACTGAATACCATTCTCGAATCTTATCTTATTCATCAGATAAACGCTTACTTTAGTAATTAAATGACCTATGATACCACTTTCCAATGTCCCTATTTCGTACCTCCGATCCCCAAGGGCAAATTTATGTTATAGCTAGGTAGGTCCCGGGACCTACCTAACTTTTTAATTTCTTTAAGAAGTTATATGGAAAAAAATTTGGGATCTACCTAAATTTTTTTAAAGAAACTACCTTAATTTTTTTTAAGCAACATAAGATAAACTAAACCTATGGTGTTCTAGTGGATAACATCTCATGTAGTGTATGGAAGGTCTTAGGTTCGATTATCTCAATACTCCAAATGATATAATTTTTTTAGGTCCAACAATTTTAAGTCTGGGCTACATACCCTAAAGAAAAACACACGACTAAATAACTATTAATACATCGAGGCACCATCTACTGCTTGATTGACTTCGACTTCGACCAATCGACCTCCAATCTGCCGACTTCGACTACTTGATCTCCAATCTGCCGACTTCGACTACTTGATCTCCAATCTTAACAAATCGACCAATTGGATTTCGCAATTCGTTTTTTAATTCGCAATTCGCAATTTGATTTTCAATTATTTTAGAAGATATTAGTAATGATACGATTATTCAAATATTTCAAGGTACAATTGTAAGAACTTTAAAATATCACTATTGGGTATATGTTTGATTTTTAATTTTAATGACCCGACTCGACAAAAGTTTAGTTGACGATTTCATTTTTTTCCGGCTGAACTTAATAGGGAACCACTTGTTTTTTTGTTCTAGATCCGCCACTGCCAGTCCCAAAATTGTATAAGGCATGTATGCAACATCCGTTCGATGAGTAATCTAATAGTTGATGGAGTATTTTTTGGTTTTTCATTTATTTAATGCTTTATACAAGAACCATCCCCATTTGTAGCAACAAAAAAACTAAATTTGAGCCACATGTGATGTGGCCCTATGTAGGACTCACCCATTAAATAAATCATATATGATTCAGGTGGTTACTTGAATCATATATGATTTATTTGTAACACCCGTAATTCCGGTGTAATAACGACTCTTTGATAAAATATGGAAAGTTGAATTTTAGATCAAATCATGCATTTTATGGTCTAATATGTTAGGAAATCCAATTACGAGTCCAACGGTTCTTTCGGAATCGAAAACGGAGCTATAACGAAGAAGTTA
Organism: Centaurea solstitialis; assembly: GCA_030169165.1. Lineage (NCBI taxonomy): Eukaryota > Viridiplantae > Streptophyta > Magnoliopsida > Asterales > Asteraceae > Centaurea > Centaurea solstitialis. The sequence continues at coordinate 63,772,307 of CM058046.1, read as the reverse complement.
TGGCCGAAACAAAATAGAACTCAATTCGATCAGATGCTAGCGATCGCTAGCCATGACCCTAGCGATCGCTAGGTACAAATTAGGCATCTGCTGTTTTTGCTCTCGACCTGGAATGAACCAAGCTAGCGATCGCTAGCCCTCAAGCCTAGCGATCGCTAGGCAGCTGTTGTTTTCAGAAAACGGGTTTTAAACCCTTCCTCACTTCATTTGGCCATAACTCCTTCATCCCTTGTCCGATTTTGGCGATTTTTCTTCCTACATTCTCCATTTTCAAAGCTCTTCAAGATCTTGAGGTTGGATCTACACTTGGAGCTAGCTCGATTGGGGAACCACACCTCACCTACTTCATCTTCTCCACTCATCCCTTCTCCACCATTGTTGCTTGAAAGGAGGGAAACTCAAAACCTAGGGTTTTAGTTGGATCTCACTCGGTAAGCTTCGATTAAACCCTTGTAGGTTGGATCTATGCATATAATAAGGGTTATGAACTAACCTAGGATTCGATTTACTTGATTTTAGGTTCGTGCTCGTATTTGACCTAATCTTGGAATTTGGGGGTTTTAGTACAAAACCCTAAGGTGAGTTGTTAAAAACTATTTTGTTAAAAACTGAGGGCACATCATCTTGATGAATATATCTATATTTTGCTTGATGTACATGCTATGTGTGTTTCTTGCAAGAAATGTTATTATGGATGGGACCATAAGTTGTTAGCTTGGGATTTGCCATGAAATGCATGAATAATGGTATTTGTATGAACGATATGAGTGGATTATTATGTGCATTGAGTAGGGATCTGTATGCTACTAAAGTGCGAACTACGTCACTGTGTTATGTGATAGTTGTATATGTACATGGAATATACGTGTTATTATATTGCCATGAAACGATGTGTAAGAATTGAATTCCGAGCAATGTTAACTCGATGAGAAATGAATAAAGGGCATGAGACCCTCGTATATACCTGAGAAAGGTTGTGAATTAGCATGAGTCTTTCAAGACAGTACGAATACGCCTCTGATGGTGCCATGGATGATATGGCATCGAGGTATGAATATTTGGACATTATGTATACGCCTCTGATGGTGTCATGGTTGATATGACATCGGGGTTGCTTGTAACTAAACGACATGGACGAACCAATGCAGTATTTCCTCACCGAACAGTCTTGGGAGGTTCTGAAATAGGAATGCCCCTATGTCGCCGGCCCTCGGGTTGCTCCTTGGTGCGCGGGCCTCTGATGGTGTCATGATAGATATGGCATCGAGGTGTTCGGAAGTAACGAATGATGGCGTACTGGTTGGGGGAAATGGGTCGCTCCCATTGTTTCCGAAGATTATAATAAACCGGTTTAATATGTCAATTGCATTTCTATTATGATCATGTATATCTCACATGCCTTATATACCTTATGCGTATGATATTACTTGTACAACTCACTAGGCTCCTTTAGCCTAACACTTGTTTGGTGTCGATGTGTCTCTCAGGTGCTAGGGGCGCGGTTCCCAAGTAGGAGCCGGGACTAAGGAGTTGTAACGCCCTGTTTTCGTTTTTCTTTATTATTCATTTATCTATTTTACGTCTAGTTATTTGACGTTGGGCTCAAGCTTTTAAATGGACTTTAATTAAATTTTGGGCCTGAAATTTGGTAGGATGGGCTTGGTCCAGGTAGTTAAGCCTTAGAACCCTTTTCCTTTGATCAGTTTTAGAGAATTGAAAGAGAAAGGGAGAGAGAGATCGAGAAAGAGAGAGACGAAGAGAGGAGAATGGAGAAGAAGTAGTTAGAGGCTTGGATCATTGTTACTCTCGTCGTTCTCCCCGTCGAATCCGTAAGGTATAACGTTGAACCCTTGTTAGTTTATCGTTTCGTAAGATTAGGGTTTTTTCGGATAATCGTTAGTCGTTAATCGTTGTTGGGTGATGCGTTATTGGTTAATCAATGTCTTGTGGAGACTTCACGGGGTTGTTTTGTATCTTTTAAAATCAGATATATTAGGGTTGAAAGCCCTAATGCCTTTTCATTTGTGCAAAAAAAACGTTTTTAGATCAAGAGAAGAAAGAAAGGGAGATTTTCGGATTTTCGTCCAGCACTGCGCAGTTGTGGGAGAACGGCTCGTTCTCCTTCGTTAACCGTCGGATCGTCGTGAAATTTGGACAGCGGCTTCACAACTCATTGTTCTTCAATCTGACCGGAGGGATCGAGCATCGGAGGCTCCAGTAGGGAGCAGCAAATGGCCGAAGTTGGCTGTTTTTCCAGGAAACAAAATTCGGTAATTTGGGGATTTAAGTGGTGTGTGTGTGAGCGATTCTCGAAGGCAAACGACGGAGAATCAAGGGTGGGTTGTTAATTGATTGCAAGGTATGATTTCTAAACCCTTGTGTCGTTAGATTTTGCTAGTTATGTAGTTGAATAAGCGGTTAGGGTTTATACGTTTGTTAATGAAATTGGGGATCATTGGATCACCAATTGGATGTAGCAGTTGTAGAATCATTAAAGATACATTGGATTGATTATTGTTGGGTTATTGTATTGGGATGTTTGGGGAAGGCCGCGCATGTTTTCTGTTCGTTTTTCAATTTTTGTTTTGTGTCGTCTTTGGGTTATTGTTAAGAATGTTATAAGATAGGTAGGCTTGAAATTTTGGGGTCAATTGGACTAGTCTAGCTACGGCTAAGACTCTCGTTTCAGAATCGAATTTTTCAGTGTTGTTTGAATGGTAATTGATGAGTACCATACTTGAATTGCTTAGGTGATCAATCGTACCACCGTGAGGATGCCGAGGAGCACTTTACATTGCTATCAGGTGAGTTTTCACTATGTATGATTTATACTACCATGTGTGTATGTATGCATAGTAGTGTCATGTAAAGGGAACCGCATGCCCTTGATGAGTTGCGGGGGCAAACTCGTGTCCTAAGCTGGCGAGCGATTAAAGGGAACCACATGCCCTTGGTGAGTTGTGGGGGCCGACCCGTGTCCTAATCGACGGGAGAGAGGGAATCCACATGCCCTTGATGAGTTGTGGGGGCCGACCCGTGTCCAAACTGACGGGAGAGAGGGAATCCACATGCCCTTGATGAGTTGTGGGGGCCGACCCGTGTCCAAACTGACGGCAGATTTATATCGATCTCATGAGAGTCGGGTGTCAGTACAGGTCGTGTGATATGTATTTTGTTGATATGATTTGGTGGTTGACCCATCGTTGTGAATATGTATAGATATCTTGGATATGCATGTATGTGATGATATGACGACATGGTATATGTGTGTGTGGTACCTATTATGGGTACATATGCATGTGCTAGTATAAGTTATATATAGTGTCTGCTCACTAAGCGTTTCGCTTACCCGTTGTTGTTTATATTTTTCCTTTCAGGAACTAGTTCGGGTACGGGCAAAGGCAAGGCCCCGACTTGACTCCGAGACAGAAGACAGTTCCAATCGAATCTTAACGATAGTTGCTATGAAACCGTTTATTCCGCTTGTTTTGATACGTTGAGTTAAATGATAAATTATGATTTATAAACCATACACTGATTTTTATTTATTAGACTTTGAGTTTGGCATTTATTACGGTTTTGTTTAAAATATTTAATTAAATTAGTATTTTGGAAAAGTGGTGTTACAACTTGGTATCAGAGCCTAGGTTTAAGAGAATCAGCACATATACTTGCGAGTGTGTGTGTGGTTGGACTTAAACCAGGAGATTTTGGGAAAAATAAATTGGTTAAGGTTTGGAACTGTCAGCTGGAGCTTCAAGACGGGGGTGAGCAGTACTTACTATATGTTCCTTTACTATGCTATTGATATCTTGAGTTATAGAAGTTACATAATTGCATGATATATTGTGTACCCTCATTTGTGAATGCGGTATTGGTGATACTATTCTTAATTGAATCATGAGAATGATGTAAACGTTTGGTTTTGATGGTGTTGTTTAACCAATTAATTACCTAACTAGTCGGCAAATTGGGATGCTTAAGGATGGTATCAAACGCAAATACGTACATGGTTAGATTTTGGTAAGGGGTTGTTGGCCATGTTCTTGTTTGATTGTTGTCTAATGATCCTAGACCCGATTTCTGCCTCGGTTATAGTGGTACGGGCCCAAATAATAGTACTACTATAAACTTTAGTATGAAATTGCATTTGATTAAGTCCTGGGAATTCCAAATGGCTGATGATAGTTAAGGGATTTATTGGTGCGTTGATTGTTGGCATGACTTATGTGACTAGGATTGTGTATGATGCGACTTGTGTAAGTTGAAAGCTATATTCTGTATATGTAAAATTGCATGTGCACTATTAGATAAGAAGCGAAGATGGATGTGACTTATGGTAATTAACTCCTAGTCTTTTTACGGTGCATTTGTATGTTTTATAGTGTTATGTTACTTGGATTGGTATAGGTTGTGGACCATAGGGTGTCCTAGTATGAGGAGAGGTGATAAGATTGTATGAATAGGCCACGTACTTATGATCACTAGATTTTGTCGACTCTTCAGTGAATCAGGATGCCTAGTGGTGAAGTTAAAACCAAATTGGATTATGGTTGGAATTATAAGGGATCCTGAGAACTTGGAGGGGGAGTGAATGCGTAGTATGGATACGCTATAGGTTGAGTTTGGCCTATAGAGACAGGTTAGAGATCAGTTGCACTATAGGTTGAGTCTGGCCTATAGAGACAGTATAGAGGTCGGTCTGGCACTATAGGATAATTGATCTATAGTGACCGTTTGGAGAGCAGTTTGCGCTTTGGAGCTCTCAGTCGGTTGATGATGATCCTAGAGTAGTACGGTTGAGAATGTGTTTAGTGCATGTCGTATGACATGGTACTAGGAGTATGTTGTTGAATTTGGATTTTGGTGGTCGCTAGAGAGAGACCTAGGAAATATCGTTTCCCCGGAGAGACAGTAAAAACCTGACTTAAGGAGGGATGGTTATGTTTAAGGTTGGAGATACACTCCAACAGTCGTGGTTAGGATAGTCTATCTAATTGAAGAGTTGGGGTTAGCCAAATGATAGACTTGAAGATCGAGGCCACCTTAGCAGCTAGGAACCAGGGAGCCAAGAGCTTGCAGCAGAGGCGGGATCGAGGACGCAGCTATGTTGACATTGAAGTATCGTCGAATGCCCTACTTAAGGGAAAGAAGAAACTAGTGATTGTCTACGTAGTGGACAAGTAGAGTGGAAGATGCTTCCTACGCCAGTACTGGAATTGAAGGAAAGGTAGTCGTCAATTCTTCCCCAAAGAACGCATAAGGATAAGTAGAACTTAGAGCTGTGTTTTGGATGAGTTAGCTTCTTTAACATGAAGTTACTCTAAGTAGATGCTTAGGGAGCAGTGCATGTTACGTATACAGAAGGAGGAGATCATGGATGAACTCGTGATCTTGGTGCTGACAAATGGGTCGGTTATCTAGATCACCTATAATTCCAGAAGAACTCACTAATCAGTTCTGAATACGTGGTTAAGAAGATGATGAGGATGTAAAGTGAAATAGATGTACTCGAGGTTGATAAAAGAGGTTCCAGGAGCTCAACCTTATTGCGTGGGTAGTTCGAGTCAGATAAAGGTATCCAGAGGAGCATCAAAGCAAGAAGAGAAAGTCGAATCAGAAGCGGGCGCCAACAAAGAAGCAAAAAGTTTTCAAGCTAGCAGAGAGGCCTTCAGAATAGTAACAAATGTGGTCGGAATCATTCCGGAGAATGTCAGTCGGGATATATCGAGTAGTAACGCCCTATGATTATGGGCACAACGGTCCAAGCGTCACTATTAGCTATACCGTGGATTGCTGGCGGCAGATCGAGAAAGAAGAATCGGCTCGGACGAGTTGAAGCAGGACCTTCGATTTATTTTAGGAGGAGGTCAAATCAGCATCATGTATAGGTGCATGTAAGTTTATAGATGAAGTCACAGTTTTCTTATTAGTTGTGACATGGCCTTTTAGTATAAGTTGATCTCATGAGTATGAGAATAAGATAGTATCCAAACCGTAAGGATAACGATTGGTAAGTTCGGGTTATGCTAGCGTCTACAAGGATTGTTGATAGAGACTAGTGGAGAAAAGTTTTCGTTAAGCCCTATTTTTTCCCTTGGATGTAAGAATTTGATGTGATTGTTGGGATAGACGGGCAGGGACGACATCAGGCTAAGCTAAATGGTGATCGGCAGCGAATTCAGGTTTCAACCCTACTAGAGGAGGATTAAGTATTGAGGCGATGGAAGTAGTTTGGATGATGCGTTTAATACCTAACGTATCTAATTCATAGATAGTTAAGGGAAATACTATTGATAGTTTCTGAGGTGCTAGCTGTTTTTGAGTATATGGATACAACCCCACGAGATCAAACTATCATTTGGAAATTATAAACTACCTTTGTCTTAGAGGTAGCTAGGTTTCGACAATTAAATTTTGTAGAGGAAATTTCTGGTTAGAGTCAGTGAATAGGATGTTCATGGAGCAGCTTTCAGACCCAGACACGGACAACGCGGGTGCGATGTGTTCCTATACGGACGGATGACCGTCCAGTCGCATTCATAAGCATGATGATCATGGTAAGTAGACCGCCAATAGGAAGATAGTGGTGATGTTAGTTAGCGAAGTCTGGATTTATTCTAAGACAAGGGTAGCACATAAGAGATAATAGGAGTGTTGAGGTATGTTTTGGATCAGTAAATTTTGTTATTAAGATAGTATAAAGGTTCGGTGTAGTAAAGGATTCTGGTCGCAGGAGTCTTTATCAATCTGATAAGTGAACCTCATAGCAAACGCTTTAAGCCGTAAGGCTAGCCGTGTGTCGTTCAGAGTCGCATTACTGAAGATGACAGTAAACGCGTCACTTTGTTGTGTTTAGAAAAGCTTAGGAAGAGCGTATTATTATAGGTAGATTACAAGGTTGTCCAAGGCCCGAGGAATTATGTTCGTTATGGAATACAGTGGTTGGGCTGACGTTGAGTGTCCATTTCGTGGTGATTCGAGTGAATTTCGCCTCAGAACAGTTAGCAGATGTTATTGCTAGGGAAGCGGTATCTAGGCACGGGGGTGCCAGTGACAGTTACTTCAGATCAGGATACCCGCACCATGTTATGTCTCTGAGGGAAATTTCTCGAAATTTGTTGACACTAGTTTGCAGTTCGGTACAGCCTACCATCCTCAGATGAATGGACAATGTCAGACAACGACGTGTATTTGGAGGACATGCTATGAACATGTGTTTGAGACCTTGGGGCAGCAGGGACACGTGTGGTTCATGGGTTGAGCTATCTTGTAATAACTAGTTACCATGATGGTATTGGCGAGCCTTTATGAGGAAGTTGTGCGGAAATAAGCGTAGAACCCATATGCGAAGGTGAAGCCAGTCCGCGAGAACTGGGAAGTACGTAAGTGGTTCAAATAATTACTTAGAACATTTAGAGGATTGGAAAACGACTTTAGACAGCTCAGAGCAGACAAAAAGCTATGCAGATAGGCGAAGATCAGGATCTGAAGTTCCAAGTGAGAAAGCGTGTCCTTTTGAAGGTTTCACCATGGAAGGAAGTAATCTGTTTCCGTTGTGAAAAGACGAGAGCCTGGACTATGTAGAAAGAACGATTGTTATACTCGAAAGGAACATGAAGAGGCTACAAAACAAGAAAATCGGAACCATTAACGTTCAACGTCAACATGGAAAGGGCTCAGAGTGGACTTAGGAGCCAGAAGCTGAAATGCGGGAGAAGTATCCAGAATTGTTTTCAGATTGATTTCGGGGACGAAATCTTTGTAAGTGGGGGAGAGTTGTAACGCCCTGTTTTCGTTTTTCTTTATTATTCATTTATCTATTTTACGTCTAGTTATTTGACGTTGGGCTCAAGCTTTTAAATGGACTTTAATTAAATTTTGGGCCTGAAATTTGGTAGGATGGGCTTGGTCCAGGTACTTAAGCCTTAGAACCCTTTTCCTTTGATCAGTTTTAGAGAATTGAAAGAGAAAGGGAGAGAGAGATCGAGAAAGAGAGAGACGAAGAGAGGAGAATGGAGAAGAAGTAGTTAGAGGCTTGGATCATTGTTACTCTCGTCGTTCTCCCCGTCGAATCCGTAAGGTTATAACGTTGAACCCTTGTTAGTTTATCGTTTCGTAAGATTAGGGTTTTTTTCGGATAATCGTTAGTCGTTAATCGTTGTTGGGTGATGCGTTATTGGTTAATCAATGTCTTGTGGAGACTTCACGGGGTTGTTTTGTATCTTTTAAAATCAGATATATTAGGGTTGAAAGCCCTAATGCCTTTTCATTTGTGCAAAAAAAACGTTTTTAGATCAAGAGAAGAAAGAAAGGGAGATTTTCGGATTTTCGTCCAGCACTGCGCAGTTGTGGGAGAACGGCTCGTTCTCCTTCGTTAACCGTCGGATCGTCGTGAAATTTGGACAGCGGCTTCACAACTCATTGTTCTTCAATCTGACCGGAGGGATCGAGCATCGGAGGCTCCAGTAGGGAGCAGCAAATGGCCGAAGTTGGCTGTTTTTCCAGGAAACAAAATTCGGTAATTTGGGGATTTAAGTGGTGTGTGTGTGAGCGATTCTCGAAGGCAAACGACGGAGAATCAAGGGTGGGTTGTTAATTGATTGCAAGGTATGATTTCTAAACCCTTGTGTCGTTAGATTTTGCTAGTTATGTAGTTGAATAAGCGGTTAGGGTTTATACGTTTGTTAATGAAATTGGGGATCATTGGATCACCAATTGGATGTAGCAGTTGTAGAATCATTAAAGATACATTGGATTGATTATTGTTGGGTTATTGTATTGGGATGTTTGGGGAAGGCCGCGCATGTTTTCTGTTCGTTTTTCAATTTTTGTTTTGTGTCGTCTTTGGGTTATTGTTAAGAATGTTATAAGATAGGTAGGCTTGAAATTTTGGGGTCAATTGGACTAGTCTAGCTACGGCTAAGACTCTCGTTTCAGAATCGAATTTTTCAGTGTTGTTTGAATGGTAATTGATGAGTACCATACTTGAATTGCTTAGGTGATCAATCGTACCACCGTGAGGATGCCGAGGAGCACTTTACATTGCTATCAGGTGAGTTTTCACTATGTATGATTTATACTACCATGTGTGTATGTATGCATAGTAGTGTCATGTAAAGGGAACCGCATGCCCTTGATGAGTTGCGGGGGCAAACTCGTGTCCTAAGCTGGCGAGCGATTAAAGGGAACCACATGCCCTTGGTGAGTTGTGGGGGCCGACCCGTGTCCTAATCGACGGGAGAGAGGGAATCCACATGCCCTTGATGAGTTGTGGGGGCCGACCCGTGTCCAAACTGACGGGAGAGAGGGAATCCACATGCCCTTGATGAGTTGTGGGGGCCGACCCGTGTCCAAACTGACGGCAGATTTATATCGATCTCATGAGAGTCGGGTGTCAGTACAGGTCGTGTGATATGTATTTTGTTGATATGATTTGGTGGTTGACCCATCGTTGTGAATATGTATAGATATCTTGGATATGCATGTATGTGATGATATGACGACATGGTATATGTGTGTGTGGTACCTATTATGGGTACATATGCATGTGCTAGTATAAGTTATATATAGTGTCTGCTCACTAAGCGTTTCGCTTACCCGTTGTTGTTTATATTTTTCCTTTCAGGAACTAGTTCGGGTACGGGCAAAGGCAAGGCCCCGACTTGACTCCGAGACAGAAGACAGTTCCAATCGAATCTTAACGATAGTTGCTATGAAACCGTTTATTCCGCTTGTTTTGATACGTTGAGTTAAATGATAAATTATGATTTATAAACCATACACTGATTTTTATTTATTAGACTTTGAGTTTGACATTTATTACGGTTTTGTTTAAAATATTTAATTAAATTAGTATTTTGGAAAAGTGGTGTTACAGGAGTGAGCCTTGGGGGACGGGTGAAGAGTCCGGTCTTTAGGCCGCGTGCACATTGATAGATCGGACAACCCTTTTGTAGTCTTTTTCCTAGATAGGATTTAGACTAGACGGTTGTCGTATACTTTAATTGGATTTACAAACATTGTAAATTATACACTATTTATACCCCTGTTTTTGGGATGAGCTCACGCCTTGGCGTACATTGTATACCACTTTGTGCAATTAAAAAGTTTTTGTTCGCCCTGATTTTTAGGGTGTTACAAGTTGGTATCAGAGCTTTAGTTTAAGCGAACTAGGTAGCCACTGTAGTGTGCCTAGACTTAAACTTAGCAAGCTAGTAACTATGACACATACCTTGGGTAGAAACTTAGGTGGGGAGAGCAATAGGATTGCGAATTCACGTTTATTCAAAGTTGTGGTGATGGTAACGAGGATGCTTATGTATGATTAGTTCATAAATCACTTAGCTACTGATCTATGAATGCGTTGTACGCGAGTGTTTGAGTAACTGTTATTATGATGATGATAAATGTTGAGGTTCGTAAGTAGTCTATTCTTATCCTATTCTCGTGCACTGTGTGTTACAGATTGAATGGCGAATACCCGTAGTCAGACGGGCGCCGCGAGAGGACCACCCGACCAAACCGCTTCGACCGCCGACCAACATGTTCGGGTCGAGACGGTTGAGAGTCCACCGAGGCTTCCCGTTCTCGGTGGGGGAACGGAGCACGTACCAAGGGTCAATCTCGAGGATCCAAATCCGGTCCTAACCGAGGTGACCCCGGAGATGAGGATGTTCGACAACGTCATGAAGGCCGTGAACGAGGCCATGAGCAAGCAACAAGAGTCGTTCATGAAGATGTTGGAGGATCGGGATACTAGCAACCGTCGCCATGAGACGGTGGGAGAGAACGCCGCTACGGCGTCGGGGGATGCGGAGGTAGTAGTGGTCACCGAGGGGACCCGAGTCACGAGAGATAAGGAGAAAGGGAAAGCTAAGGGGTGCTCCTACAAGAACTTCTTGGGGTGCAAACCGCCGGAGTTCCGGGGGTGTACCGACCCGGTTGTTTGTTTGAATTGGCTCCGCGAGATGGAGATGGCCTTTGAGGCTAGTGAGTGCGACTCTACCCAACGAGTCAAGTTCGCATCCCACCTTCTTAAGGGCGAGGCCCTCACGTGGTGGAACTTGACCCGCTCTTCCCTCACTCCGGAAGTGTACGCTAGGCTCTCTTGGGCTGAATTCAAGAAGAAGACGCTCGAGAAATATTGTAGCGAGCGAGCCCTCGACAAGATCGAGGACGAATTCCGAGGATTGAAGAAAGGCAACAATCCCATCTCCTTTTATGCAAAGGACTTTTTAGAGAAACTCGGGATGGTGGAGCACTTGGCTCCCGATGAAAAGTCCAAGATCAAAGCCTATTCTCGTGGGTTACCGGCCGAGATAAAATCGGCGGTGAGGATCGCTAGGGTCACCACCCTACATGAGGCGATCGAAGAATCGTTGAGGATTGAGGATGACATCACCCAAGCCCGGGTAGAGGGTTATCAAGCCGGGCAAAAGAGGAAGTTTGAGGAGGCCGCCATGGCGACCCGACCGAGCAAGACTTTCCAAGAGGTGAGACGAGGTGGAAACCGGAATGAGGCAAAGTGGTGCAATCGGTGCCGAAGCAAGCATTTTGGACTATGCCGACGTGACCCTCCCGCGAGCGATACTTGTGGGAAATGCGGTAAGAGGGGTCACTTGGCTCGAGATTGCGTAGTCCGAGTGGCGGTTTGTTATGAATGCAAGGAACCGGGGCATTATCGGGATGCTTGCCCGAAGTTCAAGAAGGCGGCTACCGGGGGTTCGAGCGGTTCCGTTGCAAGAGGTGAAGTCCAGCCGAAGGTGACTAGCCGAGCCTTTCAGATGACGGCTACGGAGGCGAGAGAGGCATCCGATCTTGTATCGGGTACGTTTCTCGTTAACTCCATACCTGCACTTGTTCTTTTTGATACGGGTGCCGAACGCTCCTTTGTGCATGATACTCTAGCTAGGAAATTCACTATGCCTACCACTCCCTTATCTGATGCACTAGTAGTAGAAGTAGTGGGCGGATTTCTTGTGACCGTTCGGGATTGCTTTGAGGGGTGCACTGTAGAGTTAGATGGAGAACCTTTCTCCGCTACCCTCATACCCATGAATGTCGGTAGCTTCGACGTAGTGCTAGGGATCGATTGGTTGCGCGCACACGACGCCAACATAGGATGCGGCAAGAAGATGGTCACGTTACCGGCGTCTAGCGGAAAATTGATTACCGTGTACGGGGATAAGAAGAAGGGCGCCTACACAACCATCTCGATGGTTAAGGCAAGGAAGTGCCTAGCCAAGGGATGCACCTCCTTTTTAGCTTACGTCATCGATACTAAGTTAGAGAAGAAAGAGCTCGCCGATGTGAATGTGGTGCGGGACTTTCCGGACGTCTTTCCGGAAGATTTGCCCGGATTACCACCGGAACGCCAAGTGGAGTTCCACATTGACCTTACACCCGGAGCGGCTCCAATCGCGCGCGCTCCGTACCGATTGGCTCCGACCGAGATGAAGGAAATGATGACGCAATTGCAAGAACTCTCCGGGAAGGGGTTCATCCGACCGAGTTCGTCACCGTGGGGAGCACCAGTCCTTTTCGTCAAAAAGAAGGACGGCTCCATGAGAATGTGCATCGACTACCGGAACTAAACAAGAGGACGGTAAAGAACAAATATCCCTTGCCTCGGATCGACGACCTCTTCGATCAACTACAAGGTGTCGGGTGCTTCTCAAAGATCGACCTACGATCCGGGTATCACCAAGTGAGAGTGAAAGAGGACGACGTACCAAAGACCGTTTTCCGGACGAGATACGGACACTACGAGTTCTTGGTGATGCCGTTCGGTTTAACTAACGCACCGGCGGTATTCATGGACTTGATGAACCGAGTGTGTAGACCGTTCTTAGATAAATCGGTCATAGTCTTCATCGACGATATCTTAGTCTACTCCAAAAATGAGGCCGAACATGAACGACACTTACGAGAGGTGTTGAGCGTGCTTAGAGACGAGAAATTGTACGCCAAATTCTCCAAGTGCGAATTTTGGCTCCACGAAGTACAATTTCTAGGCCATGTGGTGTCGCGAGACGGGATCAAAGTGGATCCGGCAAAGATCGAGGCCATGATGAGTTGGAAGTCGCCAACGAACCCGTCAGAAATACGAAGCTTCCTAGGCTTAGCGGGTTACTACCGAAGGTTCATTTAAGATTTCTCGAAGATCGCTTCGTCGCTCACGGTGCTAACGAAGAAGAACGCCAAATTTTTATGGACCGATAAACAAGAAGAGGCCTTCCAAACGCTCAAAAAGAAGTTATGTCAGGCGCCAATTCTATCGTTGCCGGACGGGACGGAAGACTTCGTAGTCTATAGCGACGCGTCCAAAATGGGACTCGGATGTGTACTCATGCAAAGGGGCAAGGTGATCTCCTACGCCTCCCGTCAATTGAAGGATCACGAAAGAAATTACCAGGTGCACGATTTGGAATTAGCGGCGGTGGTGTTTGCCTTGAAATTGTGGCGGCACTACCTTTACGGGACCAAGTGTACACTATACACCGATCACAAGAGCCTCCAACACATTTTCGACCAAAAGGAGCTCAACATGCGGCAAAGGAGATGGCTCGAACTACTAAAGGACTATGACTGCGACTTATTGTACCACCCCGGTAAGGCGAACGTAGTCGCCGACGCCCTGAGCCGTAAGAACTATGGTGATAGCGTTGGTGTGACCCTTAACCGGATCAGCGTGGTGTCGAGTTTGATGGAAAGGATCAAGGCGAGTCAAGCGGAAGCCCTTCGAGAAGAAAACCTCAAGGATGAGGTGATGGTGAAGCAAAAAGAGTTGTTGACCGAGGATAGCCGCGGGCTTAAACTGTTTCAAGGCCGAGTTTGGGTGCCGAAGCTTGGTGGCAACCGGGAATTGCTCTTGGATGATGCCCACAAATCCAAGTATTCCATACATCTCGGGAGCACCAAGATGTACCGGGACTTGAAGATGAACTATTGGTGGCCGGTCATGAAACTTGACGTGGCTAGTTATGTCGAGAAGTGCGTCACATGCCTTCAAGTCAAGGCGGAACACCGAAAGCCTTATGGTAGTTTGCTACCCCTAGACATCCGGGAATGGAAGTGGGAGCATATTACCATGGACTTCGTGACCAAGCTACCGAGGACCTTGAGGGGTCACGACACTATTTGGGTGATCGTGGACCGACTCACGAAGAGTGCTCACTTCCTCGAGATGCGTGAAACCCTACCCATGGACCAATTGGCCAAACTCTACATAAAAGAGATCGTGAGGAGGCACGGTGTACCATTATCGATTGTCTCGGATAGAGATAGCCGATTTACTTCCCAGTTTTGGCATGGATTGCAAGAAGGCTTGGGTACGAAACTCAAGTTAAGCACCGCCTACCACCCTCAAACCGACGGACAAAGCGAACGAACGATACAGACACTAGAGGACATGTTGCGGTCGTGCGTGATTGACTTTGTTGGGAATTGGGATACACATCTACCGCTAGTGGAATTTGCATACAACAATAGTTTCCACTCTAGCATTGGGATGGCACCGTTCGAGGCACTATACGGACGGAAGTGTAGAACACCGACGTGTTGGTTGGAGGCGGGTGAAAAGCAATTTGCGGGACCCGAGATCATACAAGAGACGGCGGATAAAGTAAAGGGTATCCGCGAGCGCTTGAAAGCCGCCCAAGACCGACAAAAGAGCTACGCCGACAAGAAACGCCGCCCCGTAGACTTCCAAGTAGGAGAACGCGTGATGTTGAAAGTGTCTCCTTGGAAGGGTATCATACGATTCGGGAAACGGGGGAAACTTAGCCCACGTTTCCTAGGACCATTTACCATTTTGGAAAAGGTTGGACAACAAGCTTATCGGTTGGAGCTACCGCCTGAAATGGATGGGATACATCCCACCTTTCACGTATGTTACTTGCGGAAGTGTCTAGCCGAGGAGGAGAGCGTCATTCCGTTATCGGAGATCCGAGTCGACACTGGTAACCGATGCATAGAAGAACCGAAAGCCATCCTAGAAAGGAAAACGAAGAAACTACGCCATAAAGAGGTGACGATGGTCAAAGTCCAATGGAAGCACCACCGAGGTGCTAATGTCACGTGGGAGGCCGAGGAAGACATGAAGCGGAGATACCCGCGGATGTTCGCGTAGGTGTAACAATTTCGGGGACGAAATTTTAATTAGGTGGGGAGGATTGTAACACCCGTAATTCCGGTGTAATAACGACTCTTTGATAAGATATGGAAAGTTGAATTTTAGATCAAATCATGCATTTTATGGTCTAATATGTTAGGAAATCCAATTACGAGTCCAACGGTTCTTTCGGAATCGAAAACGGAGCTATAACGAAGAAGTTATGGCCGAAACAAAATAGAACTCAATTCGATCAGATGCTAGCGATCGCTAGCCATGACCCTAGCGATCGCTAGGTACAAATTAGGCATCTGCTGTTTTTGCTCGCGACCGCGCTCTCGACCTGGAATGAACCAAGCTAGCGATCGCTAGCCCTCAAGCCTAGCGATCGCTAGGCAGCTGTTGTTTTCAGAAAACGGGTTTTAAACCCTTCCTCACTTCATTTGGCCATAACTCCTTCATCCCTTGTCCGATTTTGGCGATTTTTCTTCCTACATTCTCCATTTTCAAAGCTCTTCAAGATCTTGAGGTTGGATCTACACTTGGAGCTAGCTCGATTGGGGAACCACACCTCACCTACTTCATCTTCTCCACTCATCCTTTCTCCACCATTGTTGCTTGAAAGGAGGGAAACTCAAAACCTAGGGTTTTAGTTGGATCTCACTCGGTAAGCTTCGATTAAACCCTTGTAGGTTGGATCTATGCATATAATAAGGGTTATGAACTAACCTAGGATTCGATTTACTTGATTTTAGGTTCGTGCTCGTATTTGACCTAATCTTGGAATTTGGGGGTTTTAGTACAAAACCCTAAGGTGAGTTGTTAAAAACTATTTTGTTAAAAACTGAGGGCACATCATCTTGATGAATATATCTATATTTTGCTTGATGTACATGCTATGTGTGTTTCTTGCAAGAAATGTTATTATGGATGGGACCATAAGTTGTTAGCTTGGGATTTGCCATGAAATGCATGAATAATGGTATTTGTATGAACGATATGAGTGGATTATTATGTGCATTGAGTAGGGATCTGTATGCTACTAAAGTGCGAACTACGTCACTGTGTTATGTGATAGTTGTATATGTACATGGAATATACGTGTTATTATATTGCCATGAAACGATGTGTAAGAATTGAATTCCGAGCAATGTTAACTCGATGAGAAATGAATAAAGGGCATGAGACCCTCGTATATACCTGAGAAAGGTTGTGAATTAGCATGAGTCTTTCAAGACAGTACGAATACGCCTCTGATGGTGCCATGGATGATATGGCATCGAGGTATGAATATTTGGACATTATGTATACGCCTCTGATGGTGTCATGGTTGATATGACATCGGGGTTGCTTGTAACTAAACGACATGGACGAACCAATGCAGTATTTCCTCACCGAACAGTCTTGGGAGGTTCTGAAATAGGAATGCCCCTATGTCGCCGGCCCTCGGGTTGCTCCTTGGTGCGCGGGCCTCTGATGGTGTCATGATAGATATGGCATCGAGGTGTTCGGAAGTAACGAATGATGGCGTACTGGTTGGGGGAAATGGGTCGCTCCCATTGTTTCCGAAGATTATAATAAACCGGTTTAATATGTCAATTGCATTTCTATTATGATCATGTATATCTCACATGCCTTATATACCTTATGCGTATGATATTACTTGTACAACTCACTAGGCTCCTTTAGCCTAACACTTGTTTGGTGTCGATGTGTCTCTCAGGTGCTAGGGGCGCGGTTCCCAAGTAGGAGCCGGGACTAAGGAGTGAGCCTTGGGGGACGGGTGAAGAGTCCGGTCTTTAGGCCGCGTGCACATTGATAGATCGGACAACCCTTTTGTAGTCTTTTTCCTAGATAGGATTTAGACTAGACGGTTGTCGTATACTTTAATTGGATTTACAAACATTGTAAATTATACACTATTTATACCCCTGTTTTTGGGATGAGCTCACGCCTTGGCGTACATTGTATACCACTTTGTGCAATTAAAAAGTTTTTGTTCGCCCTGATTTTTAGGGTGTTACATTATTTAATGGGTCGGTCCCACATAGACCCACATCACATGTGATTCAAAGTTGTTCCGTTGTTCCTACAAAATGTATTGGTTCTTGTTTGAACCTAATTCTATATAGGTTTTGATCGGGTCAAATGAGAAGTGCTAAAAACAAGAGAATTAGTGAAGTGATCTCCACCATTCATCCGGTCAATAAAGACGGCTTTGACTAGATCACCCTCCTTTAATCTTCTCTACCCTCCATGTATTGTGTCCACCATAACCGGTCAAAGTCGTCTTTATTGACCAGATGAGTGGTGGTGATCACTTCTCTACTTCTCATTTTTTTAACACTTCTCATTCGAACCTTTCTATCTCTCTCTCTCTTTCTATATATACATACATATATATACTATATATATGTTATATATAAATGAATAAAGTTTTATTCAGTTTGAGTAAAGCTTAGCCAACGATTCAGATTGCCACATGGAGCGATTTTGTTGGTCCTCACGTTCACAATGAAAGATGAGTTCACATTTGAATTTTCCTCTCTCTCTCTATATATATATATATAGAAAGGTTAAAATGAGAAGTGGTAAAAAATATATAACACCCCAAAACTCAAAGCTATTGTTGGGAACCGGTGAATGAAACATACACGCAGCGGATAACAAAACGATTCCCAATCAAAGGATCCAACTTAAACCTTTGCAGATACAATTAAGGATGTTTAGTGGATTTACCTTTCTTCGTGAAAACCTCTGAAACGCGAGCAGGGGGTACACCGCTACTGACACCACGCGAGAACAGAGTAGCTAGAGCACCGAGGATTAACCGAAACAAATCTTTTTTCCGGGTTTGTGTGTGTGTGCCCCGGTTTTTGAGAGGGAGAGAAAGCGAGAGAGTTTTCTTGAGAGCTAAGATTAATTAGTTGGTTATTACCTTAACCCTTTTTATATATAAATAAGGTAGTATTTGTAACCAATTATAACTCTCTTATAATTATCCTTTTAATTAACCAAACTTGATTAATTAATTTAATAATTATATTTAATAAATAATGTAACTAATTATTTATTCCTTTTTCTCCTTTTAATAATTAAAGACAATTAATTATTTTCCTCACACACATAATCCAAAAGTTCTCATTTTAATGTGCAGCGGTGTGACCTACTAGTGTCTTATAACATTGGACACGGTAATCATGTTACTGTCTCGCACATAATCCTAACAGCTATAGGCTGGCCCAATAACTTCAAGCCAACTAAAAACCATGGTGGAAGTTATTGGTAGCTCATGACTTGAGGCTTATAAGGTGCTAACATCTTATACTTTCTATCCATGTGTAGGATGGGTTGTTACAAACTCCCCCACTTGAAATCCTGACGTCCTCGTCAGGCCTACCCATAATCTTTCTCTCATTGTCACCGGCGATGTGAGATTCACCTAAGATGTTACCAACATCCCCCCTCAAGGACTCATCATCCCGATGAGGTTTGCCCCACCATCCTGATGGTACAAGGATCAGTGTTGATCCAGCTCTCCTAAGACCTGATGAAATGATAATGATCTTGTAACTTTACTTAGTGAATAAGTCTTTGCTTCTATTACAGCTTGAGAAATTATCACTGAGTTTGTTTAGTGTTATTCCTTATCATTTAAGTTGTAGTTTATTGTTTAAATTTTAGAATCAGGATCAGGAGTTAACAGAGTATATTATGGAGACTACTGATCCCGACCTCAAGTGAAGATCTCCTAAAGACATCAAGATCATACTCAAGGAACCATCAGTGACGTCGAAGAAATAGCTAATGACAGGAACAACATGCTCGTGATCTGAAAACGGAACTCAGTGATAGCAAGCTGCTCAAATTCGTATGACTTCCTGAAGACCATCAGGATACAGTAACCCCTGATCATCATCAGTATCAGAGCATTCCTCACTAATGCACAAAAGGATTACACGCCTTTACTGACACAAAAAGTACAAAAGGACAGTCACTTTACTGTTCCCTCCGTACTTATCAGACCTCAAGGAAATTGTTTATATAAGTACCCTTTTGCACAACATGCAATTATAATTGTTTATAGGACCTATAGGAGTGTGACACGTGTTACACACTAGGTCTGCATGCATTTAATCCATGGGGTATAAATGGACGTGAAGAAGATGTTTTCCATACTTCTTCTTCATCCATACTTCTACCCTAATCCTTTCTTTCTTTATCCCTCTAATTCTTATCTTTTCTTAACCTTCTCACTTACTGCATAGTGAAAGATTGTAACTTAGATAGTTTAGATTAGACATAGTCTTATCTCTTCCGCAAACAATTTGTAAATTCAAAGTGTTTATAAACATAGAATTTAAAAGTGAACGAATTGTGTGATTATATTCAACCCCCCTTCTATAATCCTAAACACCTTTCCTTACTTAAAGGTCACCCATTGGGACCAACAATTGGCTCTGATACCATTTTGTAACACCCCAAAACCCAAAGCTATAGGCTGGCCCAATAACTTTGAGCCAACTAAAAACCATGGTGGAAGTTTTGGTAGCTCATGACTTGGGGCTTATAAGGTGCTAACAACTTCTACTTTCAATCCGTGTAGGACGAGTTGTTACAAAATATGAAATAGAGAAGTGATCTCAACCGTTGATACAGTTGATATCAAGGTTGAAAAGTAAAAAATTGGAGATTTCACCAGCTAAAGCTGCAATCTTTGACTAGTCAAAATTCGCATGTACGCACAAGATCAAGGGTATTTTAGTAATTGTTACAAATAGGCTGAAAACGGGTTTATATATGAATATGTGTAATTCATATACGCGATAATATATGAATCTATTTGTCGACTATTTGTAAAATTTGTGGAAATGCTCTTCCATGTGCTATAGTCCGCACGAGAATTTATCGGTTGTTTCGTTGTCAAAGCCGCAGTTTTTGACTAGATGGACGGCTAAGATCGCTTCTGTACTTCTCCATTTCTTAGCACTTCTCATTTGCGCTAAACACTATATATCTATATACATAAGCACCTTCAGTTACAACATTTTGAAATGTTGAAACCTACATCCTTATCTAAAACCAATCATTTTCATCTCATTTATTATGATTGATTGCTTGATTCATCACAGATTATCAATTCCACGCAATAATCTTACATGTAATGTATAATATTTTCATTAAATTCATATACTAACGAAATGCACATAGATGTAAATGGAATTTTCACTGTCAATGCATATAGATGTCAATAGATGATGTGCGTGGAATTCCATTCACATCTATATGCATTCAATTAGTGTATGTATTTAATGAAAATATTATGCATTACATATAAGACTATTG
The DNA here is from genome assembly GCA_030169165.1 of Centaurea solstitialis. Taxonomy (NCBI): domain Eukaryota; kingdom Viridiplantae; phylum Streptophyta; class Magnoliopsida; order Asterales; family Asteraceae; genus Centaurea; species Centaurea solstitialis. The sequence continues at coordinate 63,751,846 of CM058046.1, read as the reverse complement.
CATGAAATTGATATTATTGATGAATCGAGTAATCAATCATAATGAATGGTTTTAGACCACGTTGCACGGTTTCAACCTTTTCAGAAGGTTGAAAATGATTACCCTCCCTCTCTCATTACAGGAAATCAACTAATAATCAGACCAAAACGAAAATAAAAATCAACTAATACAATCTTCCTAGAATAGTCTCAAAAACCACAACGACGATAAGAATACTTCCAATCGAAGATTTAAATTCTTAATCAGCCAAACTGATAACATAATATAAATATCCCGATCAATACTAACAAACCGGTAGTTGAATCCACCTTCAACTACCTTCTTCCTCAACTAGGAATCCCAATTGAAATTCAACTGAAATTTTGAAAACAAAACAAGGGTTAGACCATATGGTCTAGTGAGTAATTCCTTGTCAGTGAACAATCCAACAAACCATTGATGCGGTAAAATATATGTATAAAAACAGTACCAAGTTTAACCACAAAATAACCTAACCACTATTACCACACTCACAGGCAAGCGTACCTGATCGCAAGCAATATAGTTTAGGAAAGTCCGGGTATCGTTCTTACCACTGGGAACGGTCAAGTTATTTAAAACAAATCTAATAAAAGTTTAATTAATCTAAAAGGGGGGATTTTTATGAAAGTAATTTGAAAAGACTAAAAAGACTAAAACTTTAACTAAGACTCAAACTAAGAAAGCTTTTAAACAAATATGGAGAAAGATAGTACTTATTATGGTTTATATTGATTCCCCTTGTGGATGTGTTAATTAAGCCAAAAGTCTAGTTTAGTTGGTTATTGTAAGAATTTAAGCTAAAAAGCACTCTAGCATGTTTTATCTGAGATTATAAACCAGGTTGGTCTTACGGCCCAATTACAGGGACTGGTTGTCAAGCAGTCTAGTAAAAGTCGCCCTAATTAATGATAAGTCGTGGGATCTTACAATTCAGTCTACTCTTGGTCCAAGCAAACCATTCACCACGTCTCTCCGCATCACCAGAGTGAAAGGTAAGGAAGGTTGATTAACCTGACGGAGTCTACCTATCTTATTTCAGATAGCCACATTTTAAACATTAACTTCGGAATCAAAGACAAACATTCAATAAACCAAACCAAACTAATTAATAATTAAATACCAAACATCATCCAACAATGTTCATCGAAACCACAATAAGGACTAAAACAATACTAATCACTAGACATGACTAAAAACAACAAATAAAACATAAAGATAGAGACTTTATACCGACTGTGAAACGAGAGATGATCGCACACCGGAAAGACAACTCCGGGTAAGAATTCGCTCACGCTCTACGCTCATAAAACTCTCTAATACTCACTATTAATTGCTATTGACTCTCTATGAATATTAGAAAATTGATTACTGGATGATTTGAACTGAATGGTGGAAGCCTGTATTTATAAAGCTGTGAACGGCTCGTTTCGCGATCGCCAAGCTGTATCTTCGCGGCGCGAAAGACTTATGAAGCCCCATCTTTCCTTTTCTACTCATTCTAGAATCTTCCATAAAGGGTCTTCACTTACTTCGCGGCGCTAAACTTCTGAACTCCAACGCGAAACATGCCAAAAGCTAGAACATTCCAGAAATTACCCATCTCGTTGCGCGAAACTATAAACTTCGCGAACGTGAAGGGGTCTCTGGATCCAATTTGCACTTTTTTCACACTTTTTCACAACTTTTCGTACTCTTTCGTTCAATGGCCTCCAAAACCTACAAAACTAAGATTCAGTAGCTTTCGTGAGTAAAACAGTCAAGAAATGGGCTGAAATGGGGTAAAACAATGCAAACCGAAATGACCAAAATATGTATAATTTTGGAGTTATCAACCATTTAACATGGAAATCTTTAAATCACATATTAACTTCGTAGTCCCTCAAGCGCTACAAACCAATTAGTCATAAGTTGGCACTAATGCACAACATGCCTCTAAGGTAACTAACCATAATTGTCGGCACAATTTAATCGCACACACCCTGATAAACTTGTAGTCAATATCGGTTGTGGTGCACCACAAGAAACATATTCGTAGGCACTATATATAACCCCATTCTGAGACCATCATAGTCCTAGCACACCCGACGTCTGTTGTGAAAGTCCCTTATTCCCAAGAATTTTTTATCAACCCGCATGTGTTAATAATAAACAACATGTAATAAAACCCGTTTTATAGTTTACGATAATCTCTCAAACATACCAATTTGATATAATATCGCACTAATAATCATTTGATAATATATGCATTTCATTTTAGAAATGGTTAAAAGAGAACTCATCTCATTAGGATATATGATAATACAAGGTTAACCGATAACGGAACTCGAAATCGAGCGAGAATCTAAAAATGAACTTTGGTCATAAACTAATAAAATAACCTTAAACCATACTTAAGAACAAAAACCATAAGTCTCTTTCTAGACTCAAACCAAAAACTAGAGTAAAGCTTAGATCAATAAAAGAGTAGAGGAAACTTATAATTGTAAATCTCTATAGATGGTAGCTATTAGGACCAAAATGTCTTAAGTATTGAAAGTTGAGACACATATTTAAAAGGTCTTGGACTAGGGTTAGAGGGTAATGAGAGTCAACTAAGTTCATGTGTATGTGTGTATGTATGCATGTAGATATTTTAGAGCTCTCTTAATAAACAAGCAGACTTCATGATTGTTTATTGATTTCTCATACCAATCTTTCTTCTACTCTTGAATCTTGTTGAATCTTGACCAACATGTTTTTTTTTTTGTTTTTTGTTTTTTTGTTTTCTTAAGGAAGGAAGTGAGAATTTCATTCACAAGGTAAACGACTTACAAAAAAAAATGATTTATTCTTTAATAGATGTATTATAAGAAAATTTTAGTTTAGTCGTTTTCTCCAAAGTTGAGGTGTTACGGGAGACCCACTACAAAACTGGAACCAGTGAAGGAGCACTACCAAACAGTCCACTTATCTGTTAGGCTAACTTCAACAAAGTCACCATATGCACGTTGTGTCTTATAGACAATATTTATGTCAACCAAGTATCTGGCACCTATCCGTGCACATTACTCCAATACAACACCTAATAGGAGCTACCCATCAATTCTAATGGAGCGATCTGAATACAACTACAACAAAGGGGTGACCCTTAGTCGCTGATTCAGATCTCATTCATCACTGTTTCTAAGCAAATGAAGAACTTACAATACCTTAGTCATAGAAAGTATGTTCCAGAAAAGTTTAAATCAATAGGATGCCAAGTAAGCATCAAGTTTTCAAAATATCAGATTATATAAATTTCACATATATAGTTATTCGTTATCATTTAGCACGCCAGGTTGGCTTCTAAATTCACTTTGTATAAAACATTTAATAACCATATTTTATAGCTCTATTTAAATCATGCTTTTTGCCACCACACATATTCAATCACAAACGTCACGAATCAATGATGTAAAAGTGTGTACATTTGACGTGTACCCATTTAAAATCTACTTGAACTCACTTTTATTCGATTAGGTCGAATCTACTATTTGAGTTGCTCGTACAACCTAAACTTTCCGTATGTGGTCTATAGCAATACAAGCACTATAACAAGACATTCCAAAAACTCGTTTTAACTCATTAAGAATTGCTCTAAATGCTTTTTTAACCCGGTTTATACAAATTTGTAATTTTCGTTCTCTTTTTCTCCTCTAACAATGACTACCTTTATAGGAGTCCGTTTTGATCCAGATAGAGTCTAAGTAATAACATACTCGTCTAAAAGTGATTATAGTAGATATTCTAAGGTTTTCATAAGGGTATTATACGTTTTAATCTGTTTTACGAGTGATTTTATACATTTTATAATTTCCAATACAAGTTTAACTTAACGAGGCCATTAATTTTTTCCCTTTTTAAATATTTATTTGCATTCTATTCTTCTAAACATAGTTAATATAATTCTAAATTAATTTTTAGAAGGCTATTGTCATTTGAACTCTAGTACATACATTTTTTTTCCAAATTTTGATTCAAACAGAACATAAATACTCTTTAACGTTAAAAATCGATCAAAATCATACTTTCTTCTTATCAAAATTATTGTCCAGTTTTGACTTTCGAAAGTCTTTTTTTTCGACTTTGACCTTAAATATTTTTGTTTGTGCTATATAATACTTGATGAGAATTATACCAATGAAAATACATTAAAAACACAACCCATTCATATATTTTGCATTAAGTATTATATAACACACAAAAAAAAAGTTAAGGTCAAAGTCGGAAAAGGAACACTTTAAAAAGTCAAAACTGGACAATAATTTTGGGACGGAGAAAGTATATGTTAATTTTATCATTATAGTAGCTTTTTGTACATCTCATAACTAGATCTACCGATAACTAAACCTTAATTTTGCCTGAATCTATTCGATTTAAGTTTAAAAAAAACAGTTTGACTTTTTGGTTTTACAAGCCTCTCAGTTGCTCGAAAAGTTAGTTGATTTCATTCAGGCATAGTCTTTCTTTAGGTTTTCGTTTCTGACTCAGACGCCTATATGTAGGCTTTGCTTCATTTCTTCCTTGTTTATATGCGTTGCAAAATTGTTTTGTTGTTATCTTTTGTTTTCTTTTTGCTAACAAAATTGTTGACCTTTATAAAAAACCCAAAACGATTAAACTATGATGAATTTATAAAAATACTATATTATGTAAGAGGGTGTTTGGGATTGTGTTTTGAAAGTGGTTATTGACTTATTAATTTTTCAAAAAGCTAATAATTTAAAAATAATGTTTGGGATGTTGAAAAACACTTTTTAAAATAGCTTTTAGATATAATTGGGAAAACTGTTTTTAAAAAGCAAGCACGAGGTGGCTTTTTGTTTTTGGCTTTTCTCTTTCAAATAACCATATTTTTTAACCCAAACACTTTTTAACTTATTGACTTATTAACATTTGCCACCACAAAAACTAATCCAAACACTTTTTTAAAAACGTTTTTTCTCACCACCATAAGTCAATAACGCTTTTAAGCAAAAACACTTTTGGACCATAAAAAGCAATCTCAAACACCTTTTAAATCATTGATAAATTTATAATCTAAGTTGACCATTGATTATTAAATTTGGGATGAAATTGTCATCTTTGAACAACCACGAAGACGCGAAATACAACATTTCAGATTATATTACGATAAAAATTACAAAAATATCCTTGTTATATAACTAAATTACCAATAGAATATAATCCAGTTGAGCAATAATGATATAAATATTAGGTTGAAATTGTCACCTTTGAATAAAAACTATTATGGAAAATTAACAAGGCATGCATTTTCAGATTAAGACAAAGATCAAATTACGAAAATACCCTTGTGATTATATAACTAACTTATCTAACACTCTGGTTAGGCAGGGGGAGAGGTTGAGTGTTTGGATTGTTTAAAAAGGGAAAGGTCTTCTTGTAAGCCTTCCCTTTTACATTAATTCACACATCATACGTAAATTTGAGGCAAAGAAACCTTTTCATTTTCTCACCATAAAAAAATGTATACGTGGCACTAACCCACATAAGGTATCACAGAGACTTAATTGGTGCAACCACAAGATACAATTAACTATCATTTGTTTATAGCAACTTGGTCGCCTCTCGTTTCTTGATATCGAAACATTTGACTTTACACCAAGCAATATAAAATTAATAGCATCTACGTCAATAGAACCTCTAATAATCTCAATTGTCATACTTTTTCATGTCATGTTAGTGACACTTAATTAAACGAAAAAAAGCATCAACAAAACTCCACAATGGAGGTTTTACAAAAACCTTACTTTTCATAATTTGAATTTATAAAATGGTTAAAAAATAACAAAAATAATAACACAAAAGAAAAGTATATACAAGAACTCGGGTTCTTGTTCAAGCACTTGGGTTCCAGTTCAAGCACCTGGATTCCAATAAGAACCTGTGACTGAACAAAAATCTTTATCCTACAGTGGAGGTTTTTGTAAAAACCTTAAGAAAAATTCCGAAAGAAACATCCATTGTGGATGCTCTAAAAGCTTCATTGCATGATTTTTCATTAGACTGTGTATAAATAAAGTTGTTTATTTAAATTAATATGTTTGTATTAATTAATTAAAAAGATTCTTGTTTGGAAATGTTTTTGTAGGTTCATCGGTTTTTATTAAAGAGAAAGATTTTGTTTGTAAAAGTTTTTTCAAAAGTGAAAAGAACGTGTTTTGTAATTGAAAGAAAGAAGTTTATATCATAGCGTGTTTGTTTCATATGTATTCCGTTTATAATGTAAACATTTTTAACGTGTTTGTGAAAACAAAAAATATACATAAGAAGTCAAACATTATAAACCCAAACACATATAAAACAATCATAATGCAAAACAAATATATATTGCTAACCAATACATTAAATATATATCCATAGATGAGAAAAAATTATATTAAACAAGACTATATATAAGTTCTCATACATATCACAATTCTGAAGTTACTAAAGGTATATATTATATATATAAAATCAAATGAAAACTTGATATATTAATTATGCTAACTATGAGAATTTCTATCTTTAGGTTTTACATGATTTTTATTTTATTTTATACTACTAGCATTTAATATAATTAAATTGATAAACATATATTATAAAAAACAAACACGATTTTTATTTTATTTTATATTATAGCATTTAATATATTGATAAACATATATTAAAAACTTTGTTTTTTATGTACTTCAGTTTATAATATAAATTTTTGTATGTGTAACTTTTGTTTTTACAAACAAGTTAAAATGGTTTATGTTATGAGCAAATACATGTTAAATAATATCCTAAACTTAAAAGAAAAAATTATATAAAATGATACATAATATATAAATTTATTAAGATCAATATAAGTTCGTAAGTTATTATAATAATACATTATATACATAATGTTGAAAGGAGGGTTTGAATTTATCACATTCTAATACGTATGAGGTACCGGATTGACCGCAAATTACTCTATATTTAAATCTTCAGGATAGCTCAAATGCTGATATTTTAAGTTTGTTATTTTAATGATTAATCATTTAAGTGTTTTCTGTATTATTTGAGTATTGACTTTAGTATTTTGTATATTTTTATAATCACTCAATGTATATTTTCTATTATTTTGTTTAGTGCTAAGGTTAGGATTTAAGATATTATTTTACATATAATCTTTTTAGAAAAGGTTCACATACTTAAGTTTTTTCAAAACTACATATTTGGCAATTTATTAATTAAAATATGATTGTCTAGTATTAAGGATGCTTATTTTTAGACTTGAATCCGGATTGATGAAATATTCCATCATATATAATAATTTTATGACAAATGTCTATATGTGTTTTGTGATCTCAACCTTTTATATCTAATTTTTGTTTTACAAATTACAAAACATAAACCAAAACTTGATTTATTGGTTCTCATCATATATACTTGTAGTTGTGCTCATATATCTATAATCTATATCATATGTAATATAATAATATACATATTTTGATACATATAAAAAGGGTATGGTTCTGAAGATATATAAAAGAAAGAGATGAGGATGCCTTAGAAATATACAAGAAAGGAAACATTAATGGCAAATATAGAGAGGTGGATAGAGGCAGATGCTTGTATATAAATGATGGGTAGGTCTGAGTTTATTGCTCCCAATTAATTCACTTTTCTTTTTAATTTCTTTTTCAATTGGTACATGCAATTAATACCCTTTTTTTCATTCAAAGAATCATCATAATTACAATTACATTAATTCACACACACTCAAACACACACACAGATACAGGTTTTATGGAGTTCTCAGGAGTACAATCATGATAAGTTGTTTGGGCTGTGTGCTCATCAAAGCAAACCAACCTCTCCTTTCTTTGCATTTACATTACACACACCCATAGTGTCATTTTCAAACTCTCCCTTTCTTTCTTTCTTCTTCAATCTTATAATTAAAACCCTTCTTGGCCCTGAATTTTTTTGTGATTTTTCCTACTAAATGTGTTCTTTGTCCCAGAGAGAGAAACTAGAGAGAGAAAATTAGGGTTTTTCTTTCTTTTTCAACCTTTCTGCTTCTGGGCATGCATTGAGTTCATGAAAACATGGTTAGATTGAACAATATTCTGCTTCCAAGACTTGTACTTTTGCATCTCTGGGTTGTTCTTTTCTGCAATAGTGGTAGTAGATCTGTTTGGGGTTTGAATTACACAAAATACAGACAAGTAGGGGACTTGAGGCTTGCAAGGATTCACAAGCATTTGGATAATCTCAACAAGCCTTCTGTTTTCTCCATTCAGGTATTAATTACTTAAACATGCATAAAACATTTATATCATCATCTTTCTCATTAATATGCATAAAAGAAGAATCATTTCGTATATATTCAACAAATAAATATATGCCTTAGTCTCTTGTACAAAAAGCATGGAAACATGTACATTGCTTAGTGATAAATGTCTTTGGTGTTTGTGTTTGATTTATTCTCAGAGCCCAGATGGAGATATCATTGATTGTGTTCATAAAAGAAAGCAACCAGCTTTAGATCATCCTCTTCTCAAGAACCACAAGATCCAGGTAATTTGTACATTATGTATTAACAGATCGTACATTAACTCAGATAAATCGAAAGTTATGTCTTTCTACAAGAAACCCAACATTTTTTCCATCGATAAATATTTGGTCAAAAGCCGATGCCATCCGGCCATGCTTTTGACCAAGCCATGAGCTTGGCCTAGTTGGCCTAGTGTCATGGGGGCTTTTGTTCATTGGTATATACCTATTTAAGTTTTAATTTTCAACTACCAACAACTTTGACTTTCCATCCATACGGAGTAAATACACCATCTTTTTTTTTTATTAAAGAAAATCAATTAATGTGTACTTTACTTTATGCAGAGAGTACCACCCGAAATGCCTAAGATGAGGTCAATGTCGAAACAAGATGAGGAAGATGGTGGTGGCAAATCAGCAAATGTTAGTCAAAGTGAAGGGTATATACGAAGAGGTGCGTGGCAAATGTGGCATCAAAACGGCAAACGATGTCCCAAAGGGACTGTTCCGGTGCGTCGGAGTACAGTGCATGACGTTTTACGAGCGAATTCGTTATACGACTTCGGTAAAAAACGGAGTCGTAAAGCTGTACCCCTTGCTCGACGTGCTGATGCACCCGATGTCGTCAGTGGCAATGGCCATGAGGTACAAATAATTACTTGTTATTAAATTCTGAAGACGAATCATAAATTTCTTATATTAATTGTTTTGAAACAGCAACATTGAAAAATTGAAAAAAGAATTAATATACGTAATATGTGTGTATATACATATATGAATAACATATTATTATATATACACGTATATATTACCAAAAGAGATGGACACATTTTATAAACTAAAGGTAATTTATTTTCTTAAAAATAGTAGTTGACTTCATAAATTTATTTGTTAACAATACATGATAAACATATAATAATGTTTAAATTTGTTATTTAGTTATGTGACATAATAAATATTATACAATGGTAGTATATGTTTCTTAAAATTATTTAATCTGATTTATTAATTTTCATTGTTTATAATTTATTTATAACTAATTAATGTATTATTTTTTCATTTGAATTTTCTCTGTTACCAGTTATGGGTTCTCATGTTATATGTGATTTTGTTATTTTTTTAAACTCTTTTTCCACATAAAGAGTAACATTAAATATGTAAAACTCACATATTTAATGTAAATATGTATTAAAATATAAGTGTAAATCAGTGGTAGGTTCAATTAATAAATTATTAGCTTAACATGCTATATAGTTAAACCATTCTACGAACTCCTTGGTGTCTAATATTCGTCAAATTTTTTATTCAAAGTTTAACACATAAAGAGGAGAAAATGTTTTCATAAATAGCTTTTATTGTTTGACATAATGAATGACGTATCAATCAATACTGTACTGTTTTTGACGAAACCAATTTCAATCCTTTTATCATGTGGCCTATATATTAATATGCACCCAATGTATAAAAATTTGTGTTACGTACTATGTCTATGATATACTATTTAGAATGTTTAACCACATCATATGATATATATGTAGTAATACAAAATTTTCACTACAACAATCAAGTTTTTATAGGAACCGAAAATGTGTAATTATATATTCTAATATACTTCCGTATAATAGTTCAGCTATTAAAATCAAAGATTTGTGCTCCAAGTGTGGTAGTATTTAAATAAGCTTATAAAACATTTTTAAGCATTTTAATAAATATTTGGACAACTATGAAACAGTACAAGCTATTGAACTTTATAACATTATTAAAAAAATATTATAAAAAACGTACAAATGTCCTAATAAAAACCGTTTTCTTAGAATTTCATATCACACATGATTTCAAAAGTGTCGTAAAGAAAAACTAAATAAGACAATGATATGCTACACAAATTTTTATCATAAAAGTTCTATAAACAAGTTATTATAATATCTTAAAATATTTTTGACTTCCTACAAACTCTATTATATTATAATGTAGATTATTAATAAAATTAATGAGAGTATTTTAGATTCTATCAAATAAAAAGAAGTATTTAGTTTAAAATTATGTAATTATAATAAATAGTAATGAAATGTTGGGATTTTGATAGCATGCGATAGCCTACACGGGATCATCAAGTGAGATATACGGGGCAAAAGCGACAATAAACGTGTGGGACCCAAAGATAGAAGTGATAAATGAATTCAGTCTCTCCCAAATTTGGGTTCTTTCCGGGTCTTTTGACGGTTCCGATCTCAATAGCATTGAAGCTGGTTGGCAGGTACTCGCAATTCACTACACTCTCTCTTCTATACATTTTTTTTTCACTAGTAATAAATTACTATTCTAGATCAATAACTATTGATTTTAATTTTAATATTTGATTTAATGTAGATACCTATATTTAGATCCTTTTCACGTCTATTGTTGTTTTTAGATATATAATAGTTTTAGCGAATTAAAGATATATACTCATTAACCGGGTATATAACTTTATTGAAAAAGTATAACCTGATATAAAATAGTGTTAGCGAATTAAAGATACATAACAAGTATTAAAAATCATACATGATAATAGTATTTTATAACGCAAATCTCATGATTCTTAAACTAGAAGCAATTTTATTATATTATATATTTGATTTATCCCAAGAAGTTGAAGTATTTTATAAACAACTTTTTAAGTAATTGTATTTCGTTTTTTTCAAGAAAATATATTATATTTTAGTTAAGATCAATAAATAATTTGTTCGACGTTAAGAAATTGAAGACTTTTTTAAGTTCATAGAAGTTCCCAATTAGTGTCGATTTTTGTGTTAATTTGAGTGTTGAATTCACAATTATTTAGTACTAATTATATTAAATTAATTACTATAGTTAAAAAAAAAATTATATATATTAAAGATCATTTAGAATTCATAAATGTAAAACATATTAATTTATATGTAGATTATAAATGTATGAATGGCTTTTTTATAAAGGAAGGTTCAAATAAAAAATGCTAACTATTTAAGATAAATAGAAAACAACAAATTAAATGCAAAACCATATCTAATTTACATTAACGATAAAAAAATGGATGCAAACGATTTCGGCATGGACTATATCAACGATCATATTCTTATTTTCTTAAATAGTTAACAATTTCGTATGAATTCATCTCTCTCTCTCTCTCTCTCTCTCTCTCTCTCTATCTATCTATCTATCTATCTATCTATAGGGGTGGGTTCAAATGTGAACCACTTTTTGGTTGTGAACGTGAGGACAAACGAAAGCGCGACACGTGGCGGATGACTAGGCGCCACATTAGATCGATCCATGGCGGATGATTAGGCGCGATTCATGGGAGGGCATTGAATTAAAGGGGGGGGGGGGGACCACACTCAAAGCCGCCACGTGTCGCGCTCTCGGCCGTCCTCACGTTCACAACCAAAAAAGTGGTTTACATCTAAACTTTTCACTATATATATATATATATATATATATATATATATGGGCACCATTGCTACCGAATATCTAAAGCTTTGATTCTTCTACTAGTCAGGTCAGTCCGGAGCTTTATGGTGACAGTCGACCCCGGTTATTCACTTATTGGACGGTAATAACTCTCTCTCTCTCTCTCTCTGTCTCTCCCTATTTATATGTGTGTAGTAACATGACAATGATGTTAAATGTTTTTTAAAATAGTTTTAGAAGAATTGTCCGAATGATTGTGATATACAAAAATTGCCCCAAAAATCCACTTATAATTTCCTTTAGTTATAGAAACCAACTTTAAAATCCTTTATTTTATAAAATAAACAACTTTCAAAACGTTTCATTCAAATGATAAAGCAATTAAATTCATATTATCAAAATAAAACAAAACAATTAAAGTTGATAAGTTCATTTTTGTCTAAAAGGCAACATAGAATGGGCAAACAAAATCAAATTAGTACAAGGCTGATGCCCCCTCTCCCAAAAACAACAAGAGGCAGTAAAAGGGTGACCCAAAGAGAAAACACAATATCCTAACACGTAACAACAATAAAGGTGGTAAAAATAACAGTACCCAAGGCTAAAGAGTTGATGCAAAAAGACAGTATCAGAAAAGCATCAAGTCTTTCGCCTTACATATCGTTGTTTTTGCAATCTTTAAAAAAATACAATTTTAAAAGTTGATTTTCTAATATAACAGTTTAAATTAAGTTTATTTAATATTCAATTTTAACATAATTTATTCTCTTGTATAAAAACGGTCCAAAATAGATGTAAACAAGGTTAAATGGGATCGACAAGATGATGGGGGCGAAATGCATTTAAGAAGAACATTTACAATCGGAAAACACTCCATGTTCATCCCTTTAAATCCATCCATATTCATGATTTACAAATTCTACCCCCAGTTTTTCATTAGTTACGAAAATGACACTCACAATAAATGTAGATTCCAATTATTAATTTTCTAGAAGTTTAGATTCAATCACGACCGTTGATTACATTATTATTATATCATATTGGGATTGGTGTACCTTTCAGTACAAGTAAATGATACATAATTTATACGATTCTTTATTGAATGTGGTACAGAGTGATGCATATCAAGCAACCGGGTGTTACAATCTACTATGTTCAGGGTTTGTACAGACTAATAGCCGAATAGCCATTGGAGCTGCTATTTCTCCGTTATCGGCGTTCGAAGGAAGTCAGTTCGATGTTACCATAGTCATTTGGAAGGTATCTCTTTGCGTCTTTTTTAAGATATTGTTGAGCATTTATGGTTTACAGTATTTTCAATATACTTATTGTCTATTGAACATAGGATCCAAAACTTGGGAACTGGTGGATGGGGTTCGGAGACAATACCCTAGTGGGTTATTGGCCGGCAGAGCTATTTACACACTTAGCTGACAGAGCGACGATGGTGGAATGGGGAGGTGAGATAGTGAATTCACGAGCCAATGGTGAACATACGACTACGGAAATGGGGTCGGGCCATTTTGCAGAAGATGGATTCGGAAAAGCAAGCTATTTTCGAAACCTGGAGATCGTGGACTCAGACAACAGCTTGATATCGGCTCGAGACATATCGACATTGGCCGAAAACACCAATTGTTATAACATTAAGAGCGCTAGCAACAACCAATGGGGCACTTACTTTTACTATGGCGGGCCCGGAAAAAATCCACAGTGCCCTTAACAATGACCTGACGAAATCTTTTCATTTTAATTTTATTGATTTTCTTTTTCCAAAAAAAAATATTAAAATTCCATTGGTCGAAGAGCAAGTTACATCCTCCTATCAATCATTCTAATGATATTTCTAATACAAAATTGACTTTAATCACAAATGACCCATCGACAAAAAGATTTAAATTTCTAAGGATTTCATATTTTAGAAAAAAATGTTAGAAAGACTGATGGGAGGATGTAACGTTGCTCTTGTATGAAATCTTGGATGTGAAAATGTATTTGTTATTTCCACTCATGTTATGTTGATTCTAGTATTTTTGTTGGTTCTTTCTAAAAATTTGAGGAAGAATTTGTATGTAATGAATAAGATATGATTAGCAACAAACAGGTATGGAAATAGCTATTTTGTGATTTTGGATGTTATCTTACTTTAACTTTGTTTTTTAATAGGGTTAATGATTTGAGAGGGTAACTAACTATTTAATATGTACACATATAACCAATGGACTATTTTTTTTGTACACATAATACATTGCAACTTGGAATAGCCTGTAAACCACCATCTTTCACCCACCTACCACCACCATCACCTACCACCACCGCCTCCAACAAGGAATAGAAATGGAATGAAAAAACTATGTTTGGTTCAAAAATTATAATGAATCATCTATACTATCTATTAAAAAGAAGTTTTTGCTAGGGTTTATGACCTGGGAGGGTAACTAACTATCCGTTTTGTACAAATGTTACCATGAAACTATTTTTTGTACTCAATTTACCATTGAACTCTATTTTTTTGTACAAATAATACCATTATGACCGGTAACAACTCGTTTTTTCTTACGTGACAATTAAATTTAATCAAATAATGCTTATGTGGATCTGACGTGGCAATGACTAGGATTCTCAATGGTATATTAAGTACAGAAAATACTTCAATGGTAATATGTGTACAAACCACCACCATCGGAGCCACCACCAAGATACCACCACCACCTCCCTCTTCCTCCACAAGTGGTGGTGTTGGTGTGTGTGGTGATGGTGGTGGTGGTGGTTGTGGTGGTGGTTGTAATGGTGGTGTCTTGGTGGTGGTGGGTGTGGTGATGGTGGCTGTGGTGGTGGTGTCTTGGTGGTGGTGATGGTGGCTGTGATGGTGGCTGTGGTGGTGGCTATGGTGGTGGTGGTGGGTGGTGGTGGGTGGTGGCTCTAGTGATGGTGGTTTGTGTACATATTACCATTGAAGTATTTTTTGTACTTAATATACCATTGAGAATCCTAGTCATTGTCACGTCAGATCCACATAAGCATTATTTAACTAAATTTAATTGTCACGTAAGAAAAAACGGGTTGTTACCGGTCATAATGGTATTATTTGTACAAAAAATAGAGTTTTAATGGAAAATTGAGTACAAAAAATAGTTTTATGGTAACATTTGTACAAAACGGATAGTTGGTTACCCTTCCAAGTCATAAACCGTTTTTGCTAACATCATCAATACTTAAACTGAGTCATTTCATTGGGCAATAAAAAAAGTACATAGATTGATGATGTTATAGTGTATTTTTTTTCTTAATACCATATTAATAATGTATAAATATCATTTTTTGAATATGGAAAAAATATATTCCAAAATTCACCTACTTCAGTTTCTCATTAGTTTAATAATTTCAATTTTATAATTTACATTTTGTATCCTTAGAATTACTTGATTAAATTAATTTGTATCCCTTAGTTTTTCATTTCTCACTTTACATTCTTATCATATTAAAATAAATAATATATATAAACTAAAATGTATCAAAATTTTTGTTTTATTTTCAATAAACTACATCATTATAATCGCCCCAACAATACATTTAAAATGAGTCTAATATTGAATATTTTTTATTTTAAATATCTAGAATACATACAAATTAATTTACTTTACATTTTTACATTCTCATTTTTTTACAGCTTTGAAATTTAAAGATTCCATCTTTTTAATTGTCAAATATTTTTAGTAAATATTTCAAGAATTTTCTTGAAATATTTTTTTTAACAAATTATACCATCATCAAATCAAAACTTTTAAAATGAGTTCAATTGTTATGAGTTTGAAGACCCATTATCGAGCAAATCAATTTCAGTTTTTTTGATCACTTGACCTTGAATAATTGATACATAATTCGTGCTGCAACGCGCACAGGTACGTATCTAGTTACAATACAAAGTAATGTATATTTTGAAATGTTACTCAATCTAATTTTTACAAAATGAGAGTCGGGCTTTGGTCAGACACCCTTCCAAAAAATAATTACAAAATGAGATAATTTTTCAAATAATAGTAATGTATAGTTATTTATGGAATTTAATATATATATATATATATATATATATATAGGGTTAGTGTAACACCCATAGCTTTTAAACCAATTTTTTTTTTCAAACAAAGAATTTATACTAAATAAAATACTCAAGGAAAAACCGTTCATTTAATTCAATAAGTAACCACCCAAAAATCCCCTATCAATTTGATAAAGAATAACTAAATAAGTAAATAAGTGTCCAATCGGAATGCCATCTGCCGGAAACGTCAAGCCGGTGCCTTGCCTTTGTCCACGCTCGAACTAGCACCTAAAAAGATAAAGAAATCGTGGGGTAAGCACAACCGCTTAGTGAGCAAGTAACACATACGTCATATCACAACATATTATATATACACCACATAAAGCCACATAAAACGGTTTCCCGCTCTTCGGACCGCCCCGCAGTCCGGCCCAGTGGTTGCCCACTCTTCGAGTTGTCCCACGACCCGGCCTTAGCGATTACTCGCTCTTGGGATCGTCCCATGACCCGGCCCATCAATTTACATCAACATACATCTATATATATATATTATAACACAACGCACGTATAACCCACTCACCTCAATTATGAAAAGCACGCGTACACAAAGCGTTTCCGAACACAAAATCAACCACAAGACAAATTTTCAAATTTAATTCACCAAATTACTTCTACGATCTACTCTCAATTAGTCCCAAACGACACCCAAATAAGTTTTTGCCGAACCCTCCTAGCTAACTCGACAAAACAGGTTTAAACGGGTGCGAAAAACGAATCCTCGGGCAACGGGAAGGTCTGGTGCGATCTGACCTATGCCAAAATCGCAATAGCCCCCCATCAGACCGCACGCGGCTTCTGCCGCGGGACCTACTCGCGCCGTGCACTCGCCGGAGTGCAAAATCTGAACCCGGGCGACTTCCCGGCGACTTGGGAAGTCGCCGATGAACCCGCTGCCGACCAAAAAACCAGTCCGCGCGACTTTAAGCCACACCGAAACCCGCATCGGGTGCTGATTCGATAACTTTGACGTTTTTCTCCAATTTTTTCGAAACCCACGATGTTAAACTCGATTATTATGCAAAATCTAAAGATACTCAGTCCTAAGCACGTCTATAACGATGAACAAACGATAAACAACCCAAACCAATAATTTAAACAAAACCCTAGCTTACGAGAATTCAACAAAACGGGGTTTTGAATCCTTACCTTACGCGAATAGACACGAAATCCTACGCCGCCTCTTCCCGACTCCGTTCTCTCTCTTTCTTGGCTGACCTCTCTCTCGGTTTTTCTCTCTCTCTCTCTCTCTCTATTACTTCCTCTCCAAGAAAATCAATGTGAATAATGAGGTAAAGAGAGGGGATTAAAGTATATATACTTATCGGGCTAGGCTTTTCTTGTAGCCTAAGTCTAA
Organism: Centaurea solstitialis; assembly: GCA_030169165.1. NCBI lineage: Eukaryota > Viridiplantae > Streptophyta > Magnoliopsida > Asterales > Asteraceae > Centaurea > Centaurea solstitialis. The sequence continues at coordinate 63,734,390 of CM058046.1, read as the reverse complement.
CTAAATTAAGCCCACATCTAAATCCTAAATAAAACCCAACTCAAATTTCCCCAAAAAAATAAAATAAAAGCTACCAAAGTAAATAAAATATGCAAATTTGGGATGTTACAACTCTCCCCCACTTACCGGGATTTCGTCCCCGAAATCAATCGGAGAAAAGCTCTGGGTAATGCTCCCGCATTTCAACTTCCGGTTCCCAGGTCCACTCGGAACCCTTCCGATGCTGCCACTGTATCTTTACGATTCCGATCTCCTTGTTTCGCAACCTCTTCACCTTCCGATCTAACACCGCTACCGGCCTCTCGACGTAATTCAGGCTCTCGTCTACCTGAATATCGTCCAAAGGAATGTGCGCCGTCTCATCGGCGAGACACTTGCGGAACTGAGATATGTGAAACGTGCTGTGGATCTGACCTAGCAGTGCCGGCAGCTCCAACCGGTAGGCCACTTTCCCAACACGTGCGAGGATCGTGAACGGTCCGATGTAACGAGGCCCCAGCTTGCCCCGCTTACGGAACCGAATCACGCCCTTCCAAGCGGAAACCTTAAGCAGAACACGATCTCCTACTTGGAACTCTAGGTCCAACCTCCACCGATTTGCATAGCTCTTCTGCTTACTCTATGCCGTCCACAACTGCTCCCGGATCCTCTGAATATCCTCAGTGGTCCTCTGCAGCACCTCTGTACTCCCGAGAACACGCTGTCCTACCTCGCCCCAACAGATTGGGGTCCGACACCTCCTCCCATAAAGCATCTCGAACGGTGGCATCCCGATACTCGAGTGGTAGCTGCTATTATATGAAAACTCTGCTAAGGGCAGGTACGTATCCCAACTGCCTCCGAAATCTAATACACACGCTCGGAGCATATCCTCCAAAGTCTGAATTGTGCGCTCATTCTGACCGTCCGTCTGCGGGTGATACGCGGTGCTGAAATGCAGTCTGGTACCCAACTCTGAATGGAACCGCTCCCAGAAACGTGAAGTAAAACGTACATCTCTATCTGACATAATCGACACTGGCACTCCATGCCTTGAAACCACCTCCTTCACGTAGATCTCCGCTAGCTGCTCCGCGGTCGAGCTCTCTCTAATAGCTAGGAACAAAGCACTCTTAGTCAACCGATCCACTATCACCCAGATCGCATCAAACTTCCGAGGGGTTTTCGGAAGCTTGGTAATCAGATCCATAGTGATGTTCTCCCACTTCCACTCGGGAATCTCCGAAGGCTGCATCTTGCCATGGGGCCTCTGATGCTCAGCCTTGACCTTCAAGTAGGTCAAACACGACTCCACATAATGAGCCACGTCTCTCTTTATTCCGGGCCACCAATAACCGGTCCGCAGATCTCGGTACATCTTAGTAGCTCCTGGGTGAATTGAAAATTTGGACTTGTGGGCTTCCTCTAATAAGATTTGTCGAGCCGCACCCGTACGAGGAACCCACACTCGACCATATCTAGTCAGTAACCCACGACTATCTCTGACCAAAGCGGATAACTGACCACGAATTCGCTCTCCGTTCTGATTTGCCTCCCGACTCGCCTCCTCCTGTGCTCGCCAAACCACATCCACAAAAGAGGTAGTCACCGCCATCTTCAGATGAGATATCTGAAGCGATGAGTGCTCCGTCTTCCTACTCAGAGCATCCGCAACCACATTTGCCTTACCCGGGTGGTAGAGTATCTCGCAATCATAGTCCTTGACTACATCAAGACACCTTCGCTGTCACATGTTCAGGTTTGGCTGCTCCAAGAAATATCTCAAGCTCCGATGGTCCGTATAAATGGTGCATTTCACCCCATAAAGATAATGCCGCCAGATCTTAAGAGCGAAGACCACAGCTGCAAGCTCAAGATCGTCCGTGGGGTAATTAGCCTCGTGAGGCTTCAATTGCCTCGAGGCGTAGGCTATCACCCGCCCCCTCTGCATCAACACGCACCCCAGACCAAGACGTGAAGCATCGCAATAAACCGTCATATCCTCTACTCCCTCTGGTAGCGTCAGAACCGGCGCCTCACACAACTTCCGTCTTAAAGTCTCGAATGCCGTCTGTTGTTCAGCAACCCACACAAACGGTTCGCTCTTCTTCGTTAGTCGTGTCAACGGTACCGCGATCTTAGAGAAATCCTAGATGAACCGTCGGTAATAGCCGGCCAAACCCAGGAAACTCCGAATCTCTGTTGGTGTCGTCGGAACCTCCCAACTCATTATCGCCTCAATCTTTGACGGATCCACCTTGATGCCTTCCCGGTTTACAACATGGCCCAAGAATTGAACCTCCTCCAACCAGAAAGCACACCTTGAGAATTTTGGGTAGAGACGCTCCTTCCTCAGAACCTCGAGCACTTCCCGCAAGTGAACCACATGATCCTCCTTCGCTTGCCGTACACTATCATCTCTCCCCCACTTGGATTCTGGATCCGCACCAACTGACCCGCAACATCTGTCGTCGCCCGATTCGGAAACATCCAATCAATCCCAACTACCACGTCGATTCCGTTCATGGAGACGGGTATGAGATTGATGCTGAATTGCACCCCGAAGATGTCGATGGTACACCCCCGATACACGCGCTCGACTACATGCACCTTCTCCGTGGCTACGTCAATTGTCACAGGTCTATCTAGCTTACCTAGCTCTATTTGGAAGTCCTTACAAAACTTATGCGACACATAAGACCAAGTGGCCCCCGTGTCAAAGAGTACTAACGCAGGCTTTGAGTTAACAGGGAAGATGCCTAATTTACATATACAACATATTACTATCTATCTACACAAGGCAAAAATTATAATAACTAAACTTAACAAGGAAAATACCTGTGATCACATCGGGTGCAGTATGCGCCTCCTCAACAGTCAGCTGGAAATCCCGTCCTCGTGTAGTGGGTCCGCTCTTCCCCGTAGTAGTACCATCAGTAATACTAAGCATCGCTGGGGCCGGGGCCTGAACTGGTGCTCCCTTCAGCCGGGGGCAATCGGGCTTGATATGCCCGGGCTGGTAACAGTGAAAGCATGTCTTCATTGCCTCCTTGTAGTCGCGGCTGAAATGGCCCGGTTTGCCACACTTAAAGCATGACGTCTTCCGTGCCCTACACTCACCCCTGTGGTTCCGCCCACACTTGCTGCAAGTCGCAGATCCGCTCCTAGAATCGCCCTTCGCTCCCTTATAGTTCTTAGCTGCCCCGACTAATCATCCGCCTTACGCTTCCCCTGCTGCCGCTCTTCCAGGTACAACTCCTGGGCTTTCGCTATTTCCACCATATCGTTGAAAGTCTTGCACCTTTTCGTAGCCACTGCCCCCTTGATTTCCGTCTTCAGAATCCCCAAGTATCGAGCCATCTTCAGGGACTCGCCGTTCGCATAACCCGGCACGAACAAAAGCTTCTCCAGAAATTTCGCGGTGATCTCATTCACCGTCTCCGTCATCTGAGTTAGGTTCAAGAACTCAGCTACTATCCGCTCTCTCTCAATGCTAGGAGCAAGCTCCTCGTCGAACATAACCTTAAACTCCTCCCAAGTCAACGCAGTGATCCGCGCCTCCGAAAGTCTTTTAAGGACCAGGTCCCACCAATCCTTACCTGCATTCCGAAGTAGGTCCCACCAATCCTTACCCGCATTCCGAAGTAGCCCGCCGGACATCCACTTGTGCGGAAATCCCCCTCCACAGCCGAGTACCATCGATAGCAAGCAACAGGGTCCTTCTGCCCCTCGAAGAACGGCGGTTGACACGTCATGAAATCCTTAAAGGTGACCACCCGACTCTGAGATTGCGCTGTGCTCCCGCTTCCCGAATTCCGTGCCGTAAGGGCCGCATCAATATGTTGGTCCAAGGTTTGAACTAGCTCGTCCCTCATCTGGTCAAATAACCCAGGCAACATCTGCTGCAACGTCTCAGAAATCTGTGCAGCAATCTGGTCTGTCTGTTGGGCCCCACTATCATTCATATTCCTAGTTTGCACCATTCTAAGGGTGCAGAATGACTTAGGTCACGACTACGACAAGGTAGTTTAAATTGCAACGTGGTGCCTAACTGTATCTCTATGCTACTAGTGCTCATGCAAGTACCTACCTCTAGTCTTAGTGCGCATGCAAATTCATAGATTAGTTCACACCCTTCACATAAATAAGCACTACACCTTTCAGCTAGCCACATACATGCTCATCCCTAACTGTCATCAATGAGTTAAAGTCTCCAGGACTTAATCAATCCCAACCCTACATAGATGTTTATAGTAACACTATTATTGGCGCCGTATTACTATAACCATCCCTTCATGATAGTCAAATCAAGATTACCGGGCACTAATCAAACAAGAACATGCCCGATAACCCATCCTCAACATACCAAGGTGTTTACGTTTGGGTTTGATACCATCCTAATTAGACCTTAACCTATTGACTAACCAGGTATACGCAATTATAATACACTTTCAAACAACATGTTATGTTCACATCAATCCCACATATATTTATGCAGCTAAGCATATGTCCACATTTAAATCTACATCATATGCGCATATTTATATAGCAAATCAAAGTATAACTATTGCTCAGCTCCGTCTTGACGGTTCCGCTGGCCATTCCGATCTTAATTATTCCCAAAATCGCCTAGTTTAAGTCTAACCACACACACACCCACTAGTGTGCATGCTGATTCTCTTAAACCTAAGCTCTGATACCAAGTTTGTAACACCCATAGCTTTTAAACCATTTTTTTTTCAAACAAAGAATTTATACTAAAGAAAATACTCAAGGAAAAACCGTTCATTTAATTCAATAAGTAACCACCCAAAAATCCCCTAACAATTTGATAAAGAATAACTAAATAAGTAAATAAGTGTCCAGTCGGAATGCCATCTGCCGGAAACGTCAAGCCGGAGCCTTGCCTTTGTCCACGCTCGAACTAGCACCTAAAAAGATAAAGAAATCGTGGGGTAAGCACAAACGCTTAGTGAGCAAGTAACACATAAGTCATATCACAACATATTATATATATACACCACATAAAGCCACATAAAACGGTTTCCCGCTCTTCGGACCGCCCCGCAGTCCGGCCCGGTGGTTGCCCACTCTTCGAGTCGTCCCACGACCCGGCCTTAGCGATTACTCGCTCTTCGGATCGTCCCACGACCCGGACCATCAATTTACATCAACATACATCTATATATATATTATAACACAACGCACGTATAACCCACTCACCTCAATTATGAAAAGCACGCGTACACAAAGCGTTTCCGAACACAAAATCAACCAACAGACAAATCTGCAAATTTAATTCACCAAATTACTTCTATGATCTACTCTCAATTAGTCCCAAACGACACCCAAATAAGTTTTTGCGAAACCCTCCTAGCTAAATCAACAAAACAGGTCTAAACGGGCGCAAAAAACGAATCCTCGGGCGACGGGAAGGTCTGGTGCGACCTGACCTATGCCAAAATCGCAACAGCCCCCCATCAAACTGCACGCGGCTTCTGCCGCGGGACCTACTCGCGCCGTGCACTCGCCTGAGTGCAAAATCTGGACCCGGGCGAATTCCCGATGAACCCGCTGCCGACCAAAAAACCAGTCCGCACAACTTTAAGCCGCACCGAAACCCGCATCAGGTACTGATTCGATAACTTTGACATTTTTCTCCAGTTTTTTCGAAACCCACGATGTTAAACTCGATTATTATGCAAAACCTAAAGATACTCAGTCCTAAGCACGTCTATAACGATGAACAAACGATAAACAACCCAAACCAATAATTTAAACAAAACCCTAGCTTACGAGAAATCAACAAAACGGGGTTTCGAATCCTTACCTTACGCAAATAGACACGAAATCCTACGTCGCCTCTTCCCGACTCTGTTCTCTCTCTTTCTTGGCTGACCTCTCTCTCGGTTTCTCTCTCTCTCTCTCTATTACTTCCTCTCCAAGAAAATCAATGTGAATAATGAGGTAAAGAGAAGGGATTAAGGTGTATATACTAATCGGGCCTGGCTTTTCTTGTAGCCTAAGTCTAACTAAATTAAGCCCATATCTAAATCCTAAATAAAACCCAACTCAAATTTCCCTAAAAAAATAAAAATAAAAATAAAAGCTACCAAAGTAAATAAAATACGCAAATTTGGGATGTTACAGTTAGGTTCAAATGTGAACTTAATTTTGGTTGTGAACGTGAGGACGAATCTCAGACACACATCTTCGGTTACGGCAGACGCGACCACGAAGGATTGACGCGATTCATGGGAGGGTGGAGATTATTAAAGGAGGAGACCCGGTCAAAGTCGCCTTTATTGACCGGATGAGTAGCTGAGATTCGTCCTCCTGTTCACAATCAAAATTGAGTTCACAATTAAACTTTCCTATATATACATAGAGTTACTCCAACTATATTTTTAGTGAATGGTAATTCAACATCTTTTTTATAAGTGGTTAAATTAGATGTGAGTTTTATAAATTGTAGCTAATTTATGCAATAAGATTGTGTCAATAATTAAAAAAATAAAACCATATTACATTTAACTATGTACAAGCAATTTTATATATAGTTCATAGTTGTTCCGATGTGCAACAAATCAATTTTTAAAGAGATGAAATCTCGTAAGAACTAATGTTTAGTGTAGTTTGTTTCTATTTAGAACTAGGTTTTTTTAACCCATCGTTGCAGGGGATATGAGAGGTCATAAAAATATAACGACATAAATCAACAAAAAATAATTGAAATATAATATAAATCGATAGGACAATTATGGCTCAAGTGACGATTAACCTAAAAAAGAAAATCTCATGAGAAAATATAAAAATGAAATCTGATTAATGTATATTTTGATGTGGTCAATATTTCTGATTAATTATGTAGTTAAAATTAAGATTAAGTTTTCCAAATAAAATAACGATTAACTCTTCGGACGATTAAGTATTTGAAAAAAATAACGATCACGTATTCAGAATTAAGACGCGTTCTTTTCACAATTAAGTCTTCAGACATTTTCTAAAATACTGTATAATGATATGAATTGTGAATATTTAAGATATTTTTATATAGTATATGTATTGTAATTATATAAAAAATCATAATTAAGCCAAAAATATTCAATATTGGACTCATTTCAAATGTGTCGAAGAGACGATTATAATGTTGTAACTTGTTAAAAAGTAAAATGTATTTTTTAAACGTATTTTTGTCAATATACGATTATATGTGTTAATATAATAAAAACCAAAAATGAAATATAAATAACTAAAAGGTGTTAAAGTAAATAACTAAATAAAAAAAGGGTATAAACTGTAAATATTATTATAAATTAATAAAATAAAAATGCAAAAATAAACTTATCAACCATCCAAGCTAGTATGGCAAAAAGCTTGGTTGGTACCGTAGCTTAGGGATAGTACCAAACAAGTTGGTAAATGTTAGAGTTTATAATGACATTGTATTTTTTATCTTAATGTAAAAAATGCTAATTAAATCTACTTCTCTCGAGTTGTCCTTTTGTTACATCTCTAGGGATCAATATATGTTAGTGCATCCACAATGCTCGAACATGTGAAAACTTCACTTACCATATTTTTTCGTATCACATCATTGTCATCTCAACAAAATAAGAATCTCCTTAAAACTCTACAATGAAGATTCTTACAAAAACCCCACTTTCATTTTCTTATTTATGATATAATTTTTATTTATGTAAATGATTATATAACAGAAAAGGAAACTATTACAAGAACCTGGGTTCTTGTTCAAGCACCTTGGTTCCAATAAAAACATGTGACTAGGCAAGAACCTCTGTCCCAGGAGGTTATTGTAAAAACCCCATGAAGAACCTCCATTATGGATGCTAGCATCCACAGTGGTGGATCTGTTAGTAATTATGTGCAAAAGTTGACAAACCAATGACTACACATCCAATGTTATAAGACACTTGAGGGTCACACTTGTGAGGACCTGTAAAACGAACAAGTAAAATAACCCCAGTTTGGAGAGGTTAGATTTATAATAGTTAATTATAAATCTGTTGGGTGTTTTCTGTAAGAAACTCCAAAGTTAAAGGTTTCTATTATTAATTAAAAGGGATTATATATTTATTAGTTAGATAAATATATAACTGATTTAATTAATAGTTTATATATATTTGTTAGTCAAAATATAAGTATATATAATGGGTTAATACTTATCTTGTAATTAATATATATTAGTTAAATTTATATTAATTTATTAAAAGGAAATATTCTTTCTTGATAGAAAAGAAAGACATTTTTTACAGATAAATATTAAACAAAAAGGAAACTGTATAGAATATGGGAACTCTTTTTTCATATAAATATACAGTTAGGGTTAAACATTTTTCCATAAGTCATTTTCTTAACCCAAAAGAAACCTAAAAAACTCTCCCAATCCTCTCTCTCTCATTCTCTGGTCGATTTCAACCACGAAAGCCAAAACCAGTTCGGTTTCTAGTTCATTCGATCAGATCCGCGCAACAGCTAGTTCGTGATTTCCGGATTTCTACCGGCTAGAAGGTCCGTTCGTAAGGTCTCATCACAGGTGGATTAATCTCGAGCGATTCAGGTAAAGTTTTATAACTCCGATATATATGTTGTTTAGATAGACAATTAAGATTTGTGTTTTTACACATATCTACTTCCGCTGATCAAACCAGTTCGGTTTGATGATTAGTTAAACAGTTTGTTTTTCCTAAACGTGACTCGTATCAATAATTCGTGCTCCCCCTCGAACCAAATTTTGGCTTCACCCCTGGATATACGGTGGTTTTAGATAAGAACAAGACTACAAGAGGTTGTAGAGTTAAAACCTTTAATTTAAATATATATAAAAATCAAATCATTATATCATGGCAAATACATGGCAACGAACATGGAATGAGAAGCCGGATCAAGAGATGGCTAACCAAAAAGCTAGAGATGAAGGAATGGAGTGAAGCCCGAAAAAAATGGTTGGATCTTGAGGGAAAAAAGTTATAGATAGCTAACCAAAAAACTAAAATCAAGTGGTTGGAAACCGGGATGAAAACTCAAGGTTGTTTCATGCAACAATCAAAATTAGGGAGAGGAAGAAGAAGATCCATGGCTTATCAATTTACACGATTTGGACGGGGGATCCGACTTTGATCAAGGAGCACGTGTGGGAGTTTTTCAAAAAAAAAAAAAAAATTCTCATTGGAAAGAAGACATAGGCCGAAACGTTTAAGTGACAAAATCAATAGAACTTTGCCGGAAGAAAAGTTGATTCTAGAAAATTCACAGAAACCGAGATCGTGGAAGCTATAAAAAGTTGCGGAAAAAACAAGGCACCAGGACTGGATGGGATGACAATTGCTTTTGTAAAAAAAATTTGGGACGTCATAAGGTGCAATTTTCATGAAGGCAAATTCATTATTTTTGGGAAGAGGATAGCCTAAATGGGGGTTGTAATGCTTTGTTCATATCGCTAATCCCTAAGAATCCTAACCCATTGGGTCTACATGAATTTAGACCGATAAGTGTAATCGGAATCTTCTATAAAATCCTCTCTAAGACTTTGACGGAGAGGATGGAGATGGTGATCGGAAAGGTAATTGGTGAGTCTCAATCGACCTTCATTAAAGGAAGATTCATCCTTAACGGGGACCTAATAGCAAATGAGGTGGTAAGCAACTTGAAGAAAAAAAAGAAAGAAAGGTTTGATGCTTAAAGTGGACTTCGGAAAAGCACATGACAACATGGAATGGGGTTTTCTTTTGGAAGTGCTACACGTAATGGGTTTTGGGGAAAAATGGTGCGATTGGATACTCGTGTTTAGAATCGGCCATGGTTTCGGTGTTAGTAAATGGTTCACCTGTTTGGGTAAAAATCCACGATCACACGACGACCGACTATAATCGTAAGATATCTTTAGGATGATAATCCTGTATTAAGATAAGGTCCTGAGATAAACTTAACAATACCCTTGAACGAGTATAACAATCGGTCGAATAAATCTAATGATCAGTCGAACGATATTTCTATACACGACGTACGACATATTAGTAACGGTAACCTCTATCGTAAGTTCTCTTATTGATTACAGGAAATCATCAGTTACCGGTCATCTCGCCTGCAGTTAAAGACCTGATCCAAGATCATTTAAAGGCAATCAAGACAAAGATTTAATCTCAATTAATGCGACGTTCGTTATGACTGTTGAAGACATTAAATGCATGACCGTTATCGAGATCAATATATAAAGCAATGAGGACAACACTTGAAGACACCGGACACCTCCTGAAGCAACTATTATACTCTCCCTAGCTTAAAACTCATAGAATACTTGTAATTTACGTTCGATCGCACGTATATTTCCTTTGTAATCGTTCGACACACATTGTAATCTTGAAGGATATCACCCCTGCTTGGTGATCATAGTGCACTGTCGACCGTTTATCAGTCGACCGAAGGTTTTTTCCTCCTTCGAGAGGTTTTTCCTTCGTCATCAAATCATTTGTGTTATTTTACTTTTCATCGCACTTGTTATCGATTGTAATTTCTTTCCCTCGACGGTTAAGCCTCACATATTTTACACGATAATCGACTAGTGTAATTTTGTTACATAAACAGTTTGGCGCCCACCGTGGGGCTCCGTTTTGAGAAAAATTTCATTCGGTGAAAAATGCGCCTTAGTACTAATCTTTTCTTCGAGTTTCCTTGAGCTAATTTTGCAGGATAATGGATAACGCATTCTTGGCATCTTTACAACAACAATTGCAACAAGCCAATGAGGAAATCCAACGACTTCGAGCTTCGCACGTTCCATCGATGCCTATTCATCCTCCTTATCCGCCCCAACATCTAAGACCACCATTTCGTCCTCAGTTCCATACGTCAGTGCATTTACCAAACGCAAACAACCAACAGAATTATGTACGACCCTCTATGCCTCAAGGCCCACCCGCATTCACATTCGGTCCTTTTAACAACGCTTCGCAACAAATTCCTATCCCTGGATATATACCTACAATCGCTAGCTCCACAATTCATACCACAATCCCACCAAATACTGGAACTACTTCCGCTTTTATCCCAATAACTCCAGCAACCATCAAAGATCCATTAAACGTACGACTGAAGTCCCTGGAGGAACAAAATCAGAAACTATTTGCATTGCTTGCAAAATTACCTGGTGCAGCAGTACCTGTCGAAGTCGAACCTAAAACCGGATTTCAAGCTTCACCATTCGTCGATGAAATCGCTCTTGTCAACGTACCCAAGAAATACAGTATCCCGGCCTTTGCGACAAAATATTCTGGAGCCACTGATCCAGTCGAACATGTCGCACAGTACAAGCAACTTATGTGGACAGTTCCTATACCAGTGCAATATCAGGAAGTGTGCATGTGTAAGAGTTTTGGATCGACTCTGACAGGAGCAGCGTTGCAATGGCTTAACAACTTAAAGCCAAAAAGTATCGGATCTTTCGCAGAATTGGTAAACCAATTCACCCGACAGTTCGCTAGCAGTCTTAAGATAGAGAAACAGACCAGCGATCTGTACTACGTCGTACAAAAATCAGGAGCGACAATCCGCGACTACTTCAACAGATTCAATGCAGCTATGATCGAAGTAAAGAACTGTGATGTGAAAACTGCAATTGAGGCATACAAACGTGGGTTAGATGATTCCTCTGGATTATATCTGGAACTTACAAAATACCCACCAGAGAACTTCGACGACGTACGAGCTAGAACCCTAGCTTTCATGAGAATAAAAGATGATGCTATTTTTCGACGAAAACATTCGAATGAGAAGAAACCTCTCAGTGCACAAAAGCATGACTTTAAGCACAAAAGAGTAAACAAGATTGGAAATCCTTGATACGAATCAAAAGCTCGACCGAATAAAGGTACAGTTAAAATTCGTTATCCAGAATTGTCTACTTACAATTTTGCAGGTACATCGAAGGACTTGGTGGATTCACTGCGAAAGATTGATGCAAACGTACGATGGCCAAAGAAATCCGAAAATCCCAACAAAGACAAAGATCAAAACAAATGGTGTGATTTCCACGAGGACCATGGTCATTGGACGGATGAGTGCATTAGTCTTAAGAAGGAAGTTTCGTATCTGAAGTCGAAGGGACATCTTAAAGGCGTCATCCCTGATGAACAAGGAAGACCAGCATCTCCACCTCATACTAAAGTCGTAAACTGCATCACTGGAGGATCAGAAGTATGTGGTCTTACGTATTCTGCAGCTAAAAGGCACGTACGAGAAGGGCCAGACAAACACCCTATCCCCGATGAAGTCAAATCGAAGGCTGAAAAAGAGCTCGATGCAATGATAATAGCGTTCGACCAAGATGATTCTCAGGGGGCCCGTCATAAACATCATGACGCTATAGTCATCCAGTTGACAATCGGAAACTGTTTGAATAAGAGAATATTGATCGATGGAGGTAGCTCTGCTAACGTTATTTTTACAGATACTCTTAAAGTTATGGGAATTGAACGATTTGAGATCGTACGACGAAGCACTACCCTAATTGGATTCAATGGAGATTCGATGAACACTCTCGGAGAAATCATCTTGCTTGTCTTCGCCTAAGGAATCAACAAGCAAACGAAGTTCAATGTTATAGACAGTCAATCGGCCTATAATGCTATTCTTGGAAGATCTTGGATCCACGAGATGAAAGTAGTTCCTTCGACATACCATCAGAAGATCAAGTTTCCTTCTCCTTGGGGAATCCAAGAAATTGTTAGTGAAAAGAAAATCGCCAGAGAATGCTACAAGATCACGATGAAGACCAAACCACAGGACATCTAGCAATTACAGAGCCAGGATGGGAAGCGATCGAATGATGATCTGCGATTAGAAGAAATCGTGCTCGATCCTGAACATCCTGATCGAAAAGTCTTTGTAGGAGCGTTGCTCCCCCCTGACATAAAAAATACGATTATATCTTTTTTGCAGGAACATTCAGGTTGTTTTGCTTGGTCGCACGAAGATATGGTTGGGATAGATCCTAGCATCATATCACACAAGCTGAACGTAGACCCTACTTTCAAGCCAATAAAGCAGAAGCGTCGTAAATTCGCACCTGAACGCTACAAAGTGATTAACGATGAAGTCGACAATCTGCTCAAAACTGGCAAGATAAGAGAAGTCAAGTATCCAGATTGCTTAGCCAATGTGGTCGTCGTACAAAAGAAAAATAGGAAGTGGCGAGTTTGCATCGACTTCACAGATTTGAACAAAGCTTGCCCAAAAGATCCTTTTCCACTACCTCACATTGACGCAATGGTAGACGCGACGACAGGACATGAATTGCTGACACTCATGGACGCATATTCAGGATACAATCAGATCTTGATGCACGTGGACGACCAAGAAAAAACTGCATTCATGACAAACAAAGGCATATACTGTTACAAAGTAATGCCCTTTGGTCTTAAGAATGCAGGATCGACATATCAAAGGCTGGTGAATATGATGTTCAAAGAACATCTTGGACGTACGATGGAGGTTTACATCGATGACATGTTTGTGAAATCAGAATGATCGATCGGTCATGTGGATCATCTGAGGCAATCGTTCGACATCCTATGACAATACAAGATGAAGCTCAATCCGACAAAGTGTTCCTTCGGAGTACGTGCAGGAAAGTTCCTTGGTTATTTAGTAACACAACGAGGAATCGAAGCAAACCCGGAACAAGTGAGAGCCATCACTGAATTGCAATCACCAAGAAATGTCAAAGAGGTCCAGAAACTTACAGGACGAGTGGCTGCATTAAACCGATTCATCTCACGATCATCGGATAAGTGCCACTTGTTCTATAATGTTCTTCGAAAAAACCAAGGATTCTAGTGGACAGACGACCATGCGAAAGCCCTACAAAATTTAAAGCAATATATGGTCTCACCACCATTATTGACTAAACCAATCGAAGGCGAAAGCTTGCAACTGTATCTAGCAGTAAGCAATAATGCGATAAGCGCGGTACTCGTACGAAAAAAAGACCAACAACAACGACCAATTTACTACGTAAGTAAATCCTTCCTCGACGCAGAAACCAGGTACACGTCAATGGAAAAACTGCTACTAGGCCTCGTGACTGCTACAAAAAAAGTTAAGACATTACTTTGAATCGCATCAAATTATTGTCATAACTAACTATCCGCTCAAGACTGTCCTACGAAAGCCTGAACTTACAGGACGTCTAGCTAAATGGAGTATTTACCTCAGTGGGTTCGATATCAAATTCAACCCCAAGACGGCGATAAAATCGCAAGCATTGGCATATTTTGTAGCAGAATTCAGTCCCGGATTGGAACCAACGACATGCGACGAGGTTCATAATGTGATGATTCAAGACAACAAACCTTGGGTTCTCTATGTTGATGGATCCTCGAACGTACGAGGATCAGGACTAGGTGTTGTCTTAAAATCCTTACAAGGGGGAAATATGGTGTACTCCATACGATGCGAATTCAAGGCTTGATTGCTGGATTGGATATAGCTCATAAACTGGGGCAAAACACTTGCACGTACAAAGTGATTCCTTACTTGTAGTGAATCAAGTAAATGGAGATTTTCAAGCAAAAGATTCAAAGATGACGACTTACATCAAGATCGTCAAAGATCGAGTCGCACGGTTCGATCACTTCTCGATAGAGCAAATTCCAAGAGATTTAAACACACAGGCTGACGCATTAGCTAATTTGGGATCTGCATTCAACGATCCATCTATGGAAAGCATTCCTATACTCCATCTCACGACACCAACAATCGAAATGAAAGAAGGAGTACAGATGAATGAGGAAGTCTACAATTGGTCGCTCGACATATGGAACTATCTTAAGCACGACCAACTTCCCGAAGATAAGATGGAAGCTCGAAAAACAAGATCCAAAGCTTCACGGTATACAATCTTTGAAGATCAACTCTATCGAAGATCAACATCTGGGCTTCTTTTACGATGCATCGTAAGTCAAGCTCAAATGAATCAAATTCTCCAAGAAATGCACGACGGAGAATGTGGAAACCATGCAGGGGGCAGAAGCCTTGCTAATAGAATCTCACGACAAGGATATTATTGGCCAACTTTACGAGAAGATGCAATAAGGTATGTCCAACGATGCGACGCTTGTCAAAAACATTTAGGTATGACTCATCGACCATCTGAACCTTTGCATTCTGTCTTAATTCCTTGGCCATTCATGCGATGGGGAATGGACATCGTGGGAAAATTACCTCCTGCTCCTGGACAAAAAGTATATATACTTTTGCTTACTGATTACTTCTCGAAGTGGATAGAAGCTGCTACTTTTTCGCAGGTCAGAGATAAGGAAGTCAGATCCTTTATCCAGATTAACATCATATACAGATTTGGCGTACCATCTGAAATTATGTGCGACAATGGCTCACAATTTATAAGTGAGAAAACTCGTACGTTCTGTGAAAGACGTGGGATCAAACTAGTTACATCTACTCCAAGATATCCTCAGTCCAACGAATTAGCTGAGTCCAGTAACAAAGTTATTATTAATTCGATCAGCAAAAGGCTGAAAGGAGCAAAAGGTAAATGGGTAGAAGAACCACCTTCTGTATTATGGGCAAATCGAACGACACCAAGAGCATCAATGGGACAAACTCCATATTCTTTAGTATATGTATGTGAAGCTGTCCAACCAATCGAAGCCCAAGTACCCGTCGCCAGAAATCGTACGTTCGATCAAAATGCTATAAACTTGTCCTACGATTTGGATGCTCTAGAAGAACTTAGAGAAAACGCATTACGTACGATGGCTGCACAGAAAGGAACTATCGAACGATACTTCAATAAAAAAGTAAAGGCTAAGATCTTCCAAGTTGGAGACTATGTCTTACGACATGTGTTTCAAAACACTCAAGAGCAAAACTCTAGAAAACTTTCCATCAAATGGGAAGGACCTTACATAATTTCCAAAGTTGTTGGAAATGGAGCATACAGACTTACGACGATGGAAGGTATGGAAATCCCACGTAGTTGGAATTCCCATCACCTCAAAAGGTATTATTTCTAACGAATTTACATACGATTTATTCTCTATTATCTATTACTGACTTAAGCATCGGAGCGCCGTTGGTCAAGCCAACGACCACCGCTTAGTCATTTTTCTTCGCAGGTATCGCACGATAAATCGCAAGTATCGCATGAACATCGCAAGTATCGCACGATTTAATTGCATGCTTATCGCAGAGATCACACAATTAAAATCGCATGAATCGCAAGATAAATGCATTAATGCACGACTATTTCGCAAGAGCGCAAGACAACTCGTCAGTCGCACGAATACTCTTATGAGCACAAAAAGAAACGTTTCTAAATTTCCTAAGCCCTTAGTCGCACGATAAATAAAAGCATGCAATAAGACAAAAAGCTAAAACGCACGTTATAACACAAAAGAACCGTTGATTAATATTCAAAATATTTGCCAAAACGGAAAAGTACAGAGATCGTACGATTACAGAAAAGAAAATTTATACGATTACAATTTTAAAAATTTAAATAAAGGGACATCGGAAGGAGGGGGATCAACGACGGAGACTTCTTCAGTTATAACCTGAGTTATAGTATCGGATCCAGAGGCCTTGTCTTTCATCGCCTCCTCCTCGACATCAGTAGCCTCAAGCTCTTTCTCTTCGACCTTCTCCTCGTCCAAATCTTTAAGATCGTCGTCGTCCAGAAGATCTTCAGATTCCATCAATCACGAAAGGCCCCACCTCATTACTCGCCATCTTTGGAGTGATAGTTCCAGCAACCACACGACGCATGGGGCGGCTCGTGCAACCACTTGAACCAGGGCAGCATCATCCTCAAGCTCCTGGATCTTCGACGAAAGAGCCTCCTACCTTTCAACCTTCTCTCGACGAACCTCAAGCAGCTCCCTCTCCAAGTCCCGCGTACGATCAAGGGAGATCTTGAACCTCTCACGCTGCTTAGTCTGAAAGCGCTCGCTCAGATCCAGCTTGGATTCTAAGTCCCCAATCTGAACCGACTTGGCATTTACCTCGTCGGACAGCTGAGCCGCTTTCTTCTTGGCCTTCTCGGCCTCCTTCTTAGCCTGCTTTGTATCAGCCTGATTGGCCGACATCTCCTCTTTAATCTCAGCCATCCTCGAATGGAGGCTAAGACTAGTTTGGAAGGCCTACAAAAAGTGAAGAAAATGTTAGACAACGTATGATCGTAATACAAAATCGTACGACTAAGAAAATGAAAAACCTACCAAGTAGGACATACCGGTGACAGACGCATCCAGGTCTTCGATCTCTACCTGCTCCATTCGCGCCTTCTGAGCAGGAGAGTGGAATTGTTCCAGGACAGGGAAAATGGACGCCGTCCTAATGACGTCATCCACCATAAAGCCTGAAGGTCGTAAGACCAGACCCTTCGACGCCTTTTTCCTTGTCAACTCCCAAAGAGGATTGGCCAATTGCCCCCTCCAGAGGGGCAAAGTTCAGAGGAATCGCCTCCTCTCCACCTTCAGCCTTTCGTTTGGCATCCTTAGGTGGATGACTTCCTCTGACGAACGACGACCTCGTCCTCTTAGCCGTCGAACCTTCAGTGGTAGCCGCAACCTTTCTCTTGGCAGCCCTAGTAGCGCCTTCCATAGTTGCCGCCTTCTTCGACGTAGCCACAGATCTTACAAAAAACACAGTTTGATTAGTAAGAATCAAATAACTTAATCGTATGACTTATAGAATTTAAAAACGTACGATTTTTACCTTCCATGTCTTCCGATTCGAGAATTTGGATCTCAGGTTCGACGTCACTTTCCTCACCACCCTTCGATGTCCTGAATGTGCGATCAGTCACGCTGTAGCTCAGGAAAAGTTCGATCGCCTCAGTCGACTCCTCGAAACCGAACTCGATAGCTGCATAAAAACGCATGATTAACAATCAGTACAATATAATAAATTAAAGAAACAGGTCGACATTAAAGTTACCATTTGAGTTCCATTCAGGAACGACCAAGACCCATTTCCTACAACCGATGACGACCGAACAAAGACGTATCGAGACTTCCAACCTCGATCATTTACTTGAGTACGATGAACAAGCATCGCATCATTCATACCCTTGGGAAACAACCCGTAAAGGTTGTAAGGCAGTTTCGACACGTTGTAGGCAGAAAGAAGGTTATCAACAGAGAACGGAAGATGACCCCAATCCCGAGTCACTCGTTCGATGACCTGAATAACCCTCCAGAACTAATTGTGGATATAGTAGTAAAATGTACTTAACTTTTATATGTTTTGAAAAAAAATGCATCAAAATGAAACGAACTTTATTCTAATTCCTATTTTAAAGAACTAACGTTTAAAATTATTATTTAAGGATGTAAAACAAAGTTTGCGTTTATTAAAGGGTCTCGTTGACCAGTTAAATACCTAATCGGTCACCTTGATAATTACATGGAAATATTTAATTAAGAAAATATTATGTGGATTTTTAGATGACGCAAAAACAACAATGTCATAAAGAAAATAAAAAATTAAAAGAAAAAAAAACTCTAAAATTAATACCCCTCATAACCACTTCATCTCCTCCTCCATCATTGCTCCAATCAGCCCTAGTTTTTTCATCACTACAAACGAATTCACCATCTCCCCCTCATTTTTTTTCTAAATCCCACTCCTAATCCCCTCACACACGACCTTGGGCTAAGTCAGAGGGTGTATTAATGTGAGACTTTTGTTAGACCCTTCTTGTGGGTTGTGAAGAAGTCAAGGGCCTATCCGTTAGTTTTACGTTAAATAGCTGTTATTTCAGTTAGTTTAGTTATCTTTAGTGCCCTTTTTGAGGAGTCTTAAACTCCAAGGGCCTTTTATGTATTTGTCTATTTCCTATCCCTCCCATCTCCGAAGAACCCCAAGTATCGTCACCGCCGCAACAACCAGAGCCAACCGGTGAGGATGTGGAAGCTTCCCCAAGAACAAGCACACATTCCTTCACCGCCTCATGCGGCCACGGCACCTCGCCAACCTGGCGATCCTTCAGGCGAACCTTCCGGTGATGACTCCGACGGTGGCTACTCCTCCGAGCATACACCTTCCGATCGTCGTGACGTCGACGACGAGACCACCGAGTCCGAGCAAGTGGACTACGGCTCCGATGAGGAATTCACGGAGTCCGTACCGGTCAAAGGTGGCAAGGCCCATCCAGAAGACGAGGATGAGGCAACGTCATCCTTTAATGACGATTTTTTAGACCACCTCAACCTAGGAGGTGACTTGGCATCCGATGACCGAACCATCGGTCGCGAGGAAGAAGGTGATGTAGTTGAGACTGGATTGGAGGCACAAGGTGGTGAAGACCGTGAGGGCGAAGGTGAGAACTTAGAAAAAGAGGCCGAAGATGAAGAGGTCCACCTAGACGAAGAGTGGTTACAAATCCAAGAACAAGTCAGAGAAGAAGAGACCACTAGGATTCTAGAAACGGCCGTCCTCCCTATCCCGAGTCAAACCTCCACAGAGGTAACCCTCATAACGACTAGTCAGCCTAAGCTGTCGGGTCAAGTCGCTGGCAGCCAACCAGCGCATTTGCACACCCAAACCAGCCACTCGACCATCTCTCAACAGATGGTTGTTTCAACTTCTCATGGGGATTTAGCACAACTTCCATTGACCACTCACTCGGAGTCGGTCAATGTTGAGATAAGAGAGGAGCTACCCCACCTCTCGCCTTTTTTTCAGAGCACCTCGAGTTTTAGAGCCACTTACCGGGATCTTTGGTATCCCTTCATTTCTTAGGACACAATCGGGGGAATCACAAGCAGAGATCCTACAGGACTCTTCCGGAACGGACGTAGTCGGTGTGTCAACTGACGCCCTTCGAGGATCGTCCGGAAGCCCTGCCATGGTCAACATCATACCTGCCATGAGCGCAGGCCGAGAAAGTTCCTCTATAGGTCTTTTCTCGTCAACTGGAGCACTAGATGCACCAGGAGCAACACTTTCGGGACTAGGTCCGACAGATTCGGGCGAAATCCTTAAAGACACCCATGCAACATTTACGGACTAGGTCCGACGGATTCGGGCGACATCCTAAAAGTCGCTGATAACACCAAAATTATACATGTTTTGGTTGAACGTAATTGTATGACTTTACCCCATTTCTCATCCATTTCTGATCATTTCACTCACCAATTGAGCTTATTTTTGTTTATGAAGGATTTGGAGGCCGTGGAACGGAAAAGTACGAAAAAGGCGAGAAAACGTGAAAAATGCACAAAGTCAACACAGTAGCTGTTTGGCGTTCGCGAGATTCCCAATCTGGCGTCGCCAGATTCGACTGAATTGAAGACCAGGGTTGACCTAAGTGTTTGGCGTCGCCAAACCTGCAGTCTGGCGATCGCCAGATGGCCCCTGGACATTTTCTTTTAAATACCAGCCTTCTCCTTCAGTTCAAAGCAGGATTTTTGGTACGGGTTACGAGGAGGAACGAGAGTGAGAGTACGAAAGGTGCCGATACGCAGCGGGAGTCGATCTTCGATCATCCGTCGTTGTACTATCGGTATCATGTCGATGTCTACTTTTGTTTTCGTTTTCGTTATGATTAGTGAGTAGTTTTTAGTAGTGGTGCTTGTCATGGTCGATGAACCTTTGTGGATGATACTTTTGTGATTAATGTTTATTGGTTTGTTTTGATTAATTGAATGTATGTTATGGTTCATTTATGATTGATAGTGTTTTGGAAATTTGAATTCAATTGGTTGGGTGTATTTGTGGACCAAAACAGATAGACTCCGAAAGGATAATCAACCTACTTTAGCCTGACCTTGGACCAAGAGGTTGTGTTAAGGGGTTACTTGGACCAAGAGTGACCAGATAGTAGAAGAGGCATTGCAATATTAATCAGAACTGGTATACCGATTCTAGATTGTGGACCAAACGATTTAGGATTGGAATTAGGAGGATCGTGTCCTAGTTTTTGACCATAATTTTCACATGCTAGGGTGTCTCAGACTTAAATTCCTACAATAGTCAAAACAACCAAACCTTTGACTTATTCATATCATCCATTTTGGGGATTCACTTAACCATGATAAGTACTGCTGTTTTTCCTTAATATAATCTTAAATCAGTCTTTTAATTGCTTTCTTAGTTTTTACTTAGTTAGTTGTCTTTTTAATATTCAAACCTTTTTCATATAAAACCCCCCCCCTTTAGGTTAATTAAACCGATTTAGACTTTAGTCTACGATAACTTGACCATTCCCAGTGGTAGATACGATACCTGGACTTTCCTACACTATATTACTCACGATCAGGTACGCTTGCCTGTATATGTGGTAAGACGATGGCTAGGCATTAGAGGTTAAAACTTGTTACGCTTTTTATATACGATAATTACCGCATCAAGTTTTTGGCGCCGTTGCCGGGGAACGGTAGTTGTTAGATTTTAGTCTTAATTAGTTTTGTTAATCGATCCTTGTGAGGGATTCTGTCCCTTGCAAGTTTTCTGCTTTTTAGTTTAGTTCGTTATTTTTATTTTATCTCTTTGTTTCCCGCAAGTTGCCCGTAACCGTTTGTTGTGATTTCAGTCACGGTAGACTTGTTAGAGCCATTTGAGGAGCCGGAGAGAGAGTTCAGAAAAAGAAACAAAAAGAAATCAAAAGCAAACAAAGTTCGCCCGAGAGCTTTGATTTTTGAGATGGGTGACGAGACACCGATGTGGACCGCTAGGAGAGCTGCTCCAACAGTACCCACCAATCCGATCACGAAGCCGAACCTGAACAAAGAAATCCCGGGGAAGCTCCTACACATGATCAAGGACCTTACCTTCGACGGGAAAAACGATAGCAATCCTATCGTTCACATGGAAAACTTCGTGGATATTTGTGATCTGTTCAAAACAGAGGCAGACCGGGATGATGCAATTCGTCTTCGGGTCTTTCCTCTAACGCTTACCGGAGAAGCTAGGGCTTGGTTGCGATCCTTAGAGCCAAGTTCAATCACTACTTGGGAAGGACTTCGTTCAAAGTTCCTTTCCCGATTCTTTCCACCATCCAAAATCGATAAACTGAGAGCCGAGATCCGATCTTTCCAACAACAAGACGGGGAGACTATATCCGAAGCGTGGGAACGTTTCAAGCACCTCTTAAACTCGTGCCCGAGTCACGAGTTGAATAAGAGTGAACAGGTTCAAAC
This sequence comes from Centaurea solstitialis, assembly GCA_030169165.1. Lineage (NCBI taxonomy): Eukaryota > Viridiplantae > Streptophyta > Magnoliopsida > Asterales > Asteraceae > Centaurea > Centaurea solstitialis. The sequence continues at coordinate 63,712,230 of CM058046.1, read as the reverse complement.
TTTCTATAGTGGACTTGCTTATTCTTCACGAGCTACTTTGGATTCATCTGCAGGTGGTGTCTTCATGTACAAAACGCCCACGGAAGGTTACAAACTCCTCGAGGACATGCTCATACATAACATAGATTGGAGGACGGACAAGCGATTGCAAATCCCGAGGATGGCCGGAAAGATATCAATCGACTTTGATCCATCCGATGAACTAGCCGCTATGAAAAACCAACAGGTAAAGTTTGAACGCAAAATAGAAGAACTAATTAAATCTGTTCATGCTTTGCAGGTTGGATGCGAGGAGTGCAGTGGACCACATTTGACCAAGGATTGCCCGAACAGACCAATGATGACACCCGAGGAGGTAAACTATATCAACCGAGGCGATTACCAAGGGAGGTGGAACAACAATCGAAACTTCATTCCGAGACCTCCCGGTTTCTTTGCACCGACTCAACAGAATCAAAGACCGGATGGAGAGCCGCGTGTTTCCATCGAAGATCGGATTGTCCAATTCATGGATGCGCAAAAGAAGCTAAACGATGAAGTAGGTTCGTACTTACGTAATCACCAAAGCACCATCCAGAATTTGGAATTGCAGGTTGGACGTGTTTCGCAAATGCTAAGTGAAAGAACTCAAGGCGAGTTACCAACGCAAACACAAGTCAACCCGAAGGTGGAGAATGTGAAGCCGATGCTCATGATGACCGGAGAACCATCAAAGAAGAAATGGACGGACATCTACAACAAGAAGTACGTGGAAACTGAGAGTGAAAGTGAGCCCGATTATGCCACGGACTACGATTCGGAGGGGTTCACCGTGTCATTCGAACACCTAAGACTCAAAGTGCCCGAAGCTTCAAGTGATGATGATGAGGAAGAAGATGGAAAGCAAGGCGGATACGCGGAATTCGTGATCCCGAAGAAAGAAGACAAAGGCAAGGAGAAAGAGAAGGAAAAAGCACCGGAGGACGACCTCGTTTACATTGCACCTATCCGACATGATCCAGGGAGTTACAACTTACCTATTTCTTGTCATAAATTTAAAGGTCTTGCTTTAGTGGATTCAGGTGCCGCACTTAATATGATGCCCGTTGGTTTTTGTAGGAAAATGGGAATTACACAGATCCTTCCAACGGACTATCAATACCGAGGCGTGAACGGTTATATGACAAAGCCGTTGGGAATAGCGAAAGGAGTCCCAATTCGCATTGGGAAGTTTGTTTATTACACGGACTTCATTATAGCTAATCTCCCAAAGGACACGGAGATCCCGATAATCGTCGGGAGATCTTTCTTGCACACCGCTGAAGTGAATACCGATATGCGAAACAAAGTGACGAGCTTAGGCTATGGAGACAATCGGATTTACTTTGATCCTAACGGAGAGCCGGTTAGACACCTAGATGAACCATACGAGGATCCTTCTCTGGCCTACAACAAGAGCACGAACCGTCCGTTACTCCCGCATGAGCTTGGAAAGAAAACGGAGGATTATTCGAACCCGATGCATTAAAAGGGTCAAAAACTCAAGGAACCGGGATCCTCCAAGAAAGATCACAGAAAGAAGAAGGGCTCGTCAGCCCGACGTGCCAAGAAATGAGCCGAAAGTGGGGTCGAGCTCTAGACCCGTCCAAAAATGAAGCGCTTCTCGGGAGGCAACCCGAGCTTTTTTGTTTTCTTTCGGTTTTAGTGATTTTCGTGTGTGTTTTTATTAATGTTTTCATTTGATATTGCTTAGGTAACCATACGGAGGAGATAGAAACCAAATTCGAGCAAATTCGGAGTGCGATGCAGATTTTCAAAAGTTGGAAACAGGGAGCACTTCGCGATCGCCAGATTCCAAATCTGGCGACGCGAAGTTGGTAAGCCACGGTAACATGTCAAAATTTCAAACCTCGCGGCGCGAAGAGGACCGTTTGGCGACGCTAAACTTTTAAAAATTAGGGTATTTCGAAAACTGCCTGTTTGGCGACGCGAAACCCTGGGTTTCGCGACGCGAAGTCGAGACTGACGGGTTTAAAACCCCCTTTTTTTCTCACTTTTCACAAACACACAAACCTAATTTCTCTTAGGCGCCGCCAAACTCTCTCACGTTCTTGCGAAATTCGACCTTCTTGAGCTTCAATTTCATCTTCCAACATGAACAAGGTACGTTTCCTAACTTTAATTTCGTAAGGATTGCTTGATTTGGTAAATGGAGATCTTGTTTTGGGCATCAATGGTGTTTGTTTGCTTAAATGAAATTAACATTATTCTTGATACACCATTGATTGTTTAGAGCTTATAGGTGGATGCATGCCTTATATTGTGATTGAAATCTTGTTTCTAGCATGCTATTTGATTGTTTAATCTAGTGATTGTGGTTAAATGATAAGTGTGGGGATTTTGAGAACACCAAAATCCCCCATTCCTTCTTGATTAGCTAGATTGGTTTGTAATTGTGGTTGAACTAAAAGTTCAAGTGTGGGGATGTTCCACATCCCCTTTGTCCTTCGATTCGTATACGATTGTAATGCTTGAACTTGTTAGTCGTATAGTATTTTTCTCGTTTGGTCTTGACATGAATAAACCTTGTCTTGCATTTATTGGATAAAAAAATCATCTAAGACAATGGTAATTGGATTTTGTAGAGACAAAGAACCCGCTCGTCTACGACCGCCGCAACTAACTTCCATGCACCGGATGGAAGTCATGTTTTCACCTCGTTTGCGAACGACCCGACTTTGAATGCTCGAAAGAGGGAGGAGTATCGGGACATCGTTAACCGACTTCTTCCCCGCCAAGTTCTTATGCCAAAGAGAGTTGATTGGGATCTTCTTCGATCAATGAGTGTCGAAAACAACATAAAGGCGATTCTTGAGAAACTCGCGTATGACGAGGATGGCAATGAGTACTACATATGCCATGCATGGGAATGAGTTTTCGATATTGCCGAGACCCTCTACCGAGAACTTATCGTGGAGTTTGTAGCCACGTTTCATTTCGACGCAATCAAAGCACTTGCGGAATTTCATCAATCGTGCATGACTTTCCGACTCGGTGGCGTTTGGAGATCTCTATCTTTGGTCGACTTTGCTCTTGCCTTGGGGATATATACCCAATCGGATGTTGATGCTCCCGGATTCGAGGAGTACATGTTGGCGACTTCAAAGAGACCCGATGATTTTGATCCGCGTTTGGCTTGGTCGATCTTGGGTGATGGTGATTATCATGGCAATCTCAAAGTTAAAGGTTTTCTTGCTTCGTCGGATAGACTTCTACACCGCATGCTCATTCAAGCGGTAAATGCTCGTTCTTCGAGTGAGGAGAAAGTGACCGTGCATGACTTGTGGCTTCTTGAGCAGCTCTCTACGGATGATAAATATCCGAATGCTCCATATCTTATCGCCGTGCAACTCACCAAAGCGAGCGGCTATCGGGATGGAAGTCGTTTGGTTGGGGGCCAATATATCACACGCCTCGCCAAACACTTCGGTATCCTAACCGACGCCGCTATTGCTTCGATGACGAACCTCGGGGAGATGGGATTGATCGACATGGACCAACTCCGAGGCATGGGCGTGGCGAGAGTTGAGCACATGTTTGGAAGAGACTACAATGCATGGATCCATAATCCTCAAGCTTATAGGAGTCAACCGAGAAGTCAAGCACCGAGGAGCACGCATGAAACCGGCGGAACGAGTGGGGCGAATGTGGGTCAACAACCGGCGGATTGGACAGCATATTCGGGTTACCAAGACTTGAGTAACCGACTCTCGGAGATGTCACTTTCTTATGGCCGTTATCATCAGCATATGGAATACAACCTGATTGGCCGACATCTCCTCTTTAATCTCAGCCATCCTCGAATGGAGGCTAAGACTAGTTTGGAAGGCCTACAAAAAGTGAAGAAAATGTTAGACAACGTATGATCGTAATACAAAATCGTACGACTAAGAAAATGAAAAACCTACCAAGTAGGACATACCGGTGACAGACGCATCCAGGTCTTCGATCTCTACCTGCTCCATTCGCGCCTTCTGAGCAGGAGAGTGGAATTGTTCTAGGACAGGGAAAATGGACGCCGTCCTAATGACGTCATCCACCATAAAGCCTGAAGGTCGTAAGACCAGACCCTTCGACGCCTTTTTCCTTGTCAACTCCCAAAGAGGATTGGCCAATTGCCCCCTCCGGAGGGGCATAGTTCAGAGGAATCGCCTCCTCTCCACCTTCAGCCTTTCGTTTGGCATCCTTAGGTGGATGACTTCCTCTGACGAACGACGACCTCGTCCACTTAGCCGTCGAACCTTCAGTGGTAGCCGCAACCTTTCTCTTGGCAGCCCTAGTAGCGCCTTCCATAGTTGCCGCCTTCTTCGACGTAGCCACAGATCTTACAAAAAACACAGTTTGATTAGTAAGAATCAAATAACTTAATCGTATGACTTATAGAATTTAAAAACGTACGATTTTTACCTTCCATGTCTTCCGATTCGAGAATTTGGATCTCAGGTTCGACGTCACTTTCCTCACCACCCTTCGATGTCCTGAATGTGCGATCAGTCACGCTGTAGCTCAGGAAAAGTTCGATCGCCTCAGTCGACTCCTCGAAACCGAACTCGATAGCTGCATAAAAACGCATGATTAACAATCAGTACAATATAATAAATTAAAGAAACAGGTCGACATTAAAGTTACCATTTGAGTTCCATTCAGGAACGACCAAGACCCATTTCCTACAACCGATGACGACCGAACAAAGACGTATCGAGACTTCCAGCCTCGATCATTTACTTGAGTACGATGAACAAGCATCGCATCATTCATACCCTTGGGAAACAACCCGTAAAGGTTGTAAGGCAGTTTCGACACGTTGTAGGCAGAAAGAAGGTTATCAACAGAGAACGGAAGATGACCCCAATCCCGAGTCACTCGTTCGATGACCTGAATAACCCTCCAGAACTAATTGTGGATATAGTAGTAAAATGTACTTAACTTTTATATGTTTTGAAAAAAAATGCATCAAAATGAAACGAACTTTATTCTAATTCCTATTTTAAAGAACTAACGTTTAAAATTATTATTTAAGGATGTAAAACAAAGTTTGCGTTTATTAAAGGGTCTCGTTGACCAGTTAAATACCTAATCGGTCACCTTGATAATTACATGGAAATATTTAATTAAGAAAATATTATGTGGATTTTTAGATGACGCAAAAACAACAATGTCATAAAGAAAATAAAAAATTAAAAGAAAAAAAAACTCTAAAATTAATACCCCTCATAACCACTTCATCTCCTCCTCCATCATTGCTCCAATCAGCCCTCGTTTTTTCATCACTACAAACGAATTCACCATCTCCCCCTCATTTTTTTTCTAAATCCCACTCCTAATCCCCTCACACACGACCTTGGGCTAAGTCAGAGGGTGTATTAATGTGAGACTTTTGTTAGACCCTTCTTGTGGGTTGTGAAGAAGTCAAGGGCCTATCCGTTAGTTTTACGTTAAATAGCTGTTATTTCAGTTAGTTTAGTTATCTTTAGTGCCCTTTTTGAGGAGTCTTAAACTCCAAGGGCCTTTTATGTATTTGTCTATTTCCTATCCCTCCCATCTCCGAAGAACCCCAAGTATCGTCACCGCCGCAACAACCAGAGCCAACCGGTGAGGATGTGGAAGCTTCCCCAAGAACAAGCACACATTCCTTCACCGCCTCATGCGGCCACGGCACCTCGCCAACCTGGCGATCCTTCAGGCGAACCTTCCGGTGATGACTCCGACGGTGGCTACTCCTCCGAGCATACACCTTCCGATCGTCGTGACGTCGACGACGAGACCACCGAGTCCGAGCAAGTGGACTACGGCTCCGATGAGGAATTCACGGAGTCCGTACCGGTCAAAGGTGGCAAGGCCCATCCGGAAGACGAGGATGAGGCAACGTCATCCTTTAATGACGATTTTTTAGACCACCTCAACCTAGGAGGTGACTTGGCATCCGATGACCGAACCATCGGTCGCGAGGAAGAAGGTGATGTAGTTGAGACTGGATTGGAGGCACAAGGTGGTGAAGACCGTGAGGGCGAAGGTGAGAACTTAGAAAAAGAGGCCGAAGATGAAGAGGTCCACCTAGACGAAGAGTGGTTACAAATCCAAGAACAAGTCAGAGAAGAAGAGACCACTAGGATTCTAGAAACGGCCGTCCTCCCTATCCCGAGTCAAACCTCCACAGAGGTAACCCTCATAACGACTAGTCAGCCTAAGCTGTCGGGTCAAGTCGCTGGCAGCCAACCAGCGCATTTGCACACCCAAACCAGCCACTCGACCATCTCTCAACAGATGGTTGTTTCAACTTCTCATGGGGATTTAGCACAACTTCCATTGACCACTCACTCGGAGTCGGTCAATGTTGAGATAAGAGAGGAGCTACCCCACCTCTCGCCTTTTTTTCAGAGCACCTCGAGTTTTAGAGCCACTTACCGGGATCTTTGGTATCCCTTCATTTCTTAGGACACAATCGGGGGAATCACAAGCAGAGATCCTACAGGACTCTTCCGGAACGGACGTAGTCGGTGTGTCAACTGACGCCCTTCGAGGATCGTCCGGAAGCCCTGCCATGGTCAACATCATACCTGCCATGAGCGCAGGCCGAGAAAGTTCCTCTATAGGTCTTTTCTCGTCAACTGGAGCACTAGATGCACCAGGAGCAACACTTTCGGGACTAGGTCCGACAGATTCGGGCGAAATCCTTAAAGACACCCATGCAACATTTACGGACTAGGTCCGACGGATTCGGGCGACATCCTAAAAGTCGCTGATAACACCAAAATTATACATGTTTTGGTTGAACGTAATTGTATGACTTTACCCCATTTCTCATCCATTTCTGATCATTTCACTCACCAATTGAGCTTATTTTTGTTTATGAAGGATTTGGAGGCCGTGGAACGGAAAAGTACGAAAAAGGCGAGAAAACGTGAAAAATGCACAAAGTCAACACAGTAGCTGTTTGGCGTTCGCGAGATTCCCAATCTGGCGTCGCCAGATTCGACTGAATTGAAGACCAGGGTTGACCTAAGTGTTTGGCGTCGCCAAACCTGCAGTCTGGCGATCGCCAGATGGCCCCTGGACATTTTCTTTTAAATACCAGCCTTCTCCTTCAGTTCAAAGCAGGATTTTTGGTACGGGTTACGAGGAGGAACGAGAGTGAGAGTACGAAAGGTGCCGATACGCAGCGGGAGTCGATCTTCGATCATCCGTCGTTGTACTATCGGTATCATGTCGATGTCTACTTTTGTTTTCGTTTTCGTTATGATTAGTGAGTAGTTTTTAGTAGTGGTGCTTGTCATGGTCGATGAACCTTTGTGGATGATACTTTTGTGATTAATGTTTATTGGTTTGTTTTGATTAATTGAATGTATGTTATGGTTCATTTATGATTGATAGTGTTTTGGCAATTTGAATTCAATTGGTTGGGTGTATTTGTGGACCAAAACAGATAGACTCCGAAAGGATAATCAACCTACTTTAGCCTGACCTTGGACCAAGAGGTTGTGTTAAGGGGTTACTTTGACCAAGAGTGACCAGATAGTAGAAGAGGCATTGCAATATTAATCAGAACTGGTATACCGATTCTAGATTGTGGACCAAACGATTTAGGATTGGAATTAGGAGGATCGTGTCCTAGTTTTTGACCATAATTTTCACATGCTAGGGTGTCTCAGACTTAAATTCCTACAATAGTCAAAACAACCAAACCTTTGACTTATTCATATCATCCATTTTGGGGATTCACTTAACCATGATAAGTACTGCTGTTTTTCCTTAATATAATCTTAAATCAGTCTTTTAATTGCTTTCTTAGTTTTTACTTAGTTAGTTGTCTTTTTAATATTCAAACCTTTTTCATATAAAACCCCCCCCTTTAGGTTAATTAAACCGATTTAGACTTTAGTCTACGATAACTTGACCATTCCCAGTGGTAGATACGATACCTGGACTTTCCTACACTATATTACTCACGATCAGGTACGCTTGCCTGTATATGTGGTAAGACGGTGGCTAGGCATTAGAGGTTAAAACTTGTTACGCTTTTTATATACGATAATTACCGCATCAAGTTTTTGGCGCCGTTGCCGGGGAACGGTAGTTGTTAGATTTTAGTCTTAATTAGTTTTGTTAATCGATCCTTGTGAGGGATTCTGTCCCTTGCAAGTTTTCTGCTTTTTAGTTTAGTTCGTTATTTTTATTTTATCTCTTTGTTTCCCGCAAGTTGCCCGTAACCGTTTGTTGTGATTTCAGTCACGGTAGACTTGTTAGAGCCATTTGAGGAGCCGGAGAGAGAGTTCAGAAAAAGAAACAAAAAGAAATCAAAAGCAAACAAAGTTCGCCCGAGAGCTTTGATTTTTGAGATGGGTGACGAGACACCGATGTGGACCGCTAGGAGAGCTGCTCCAACAGTACCCACCAATCCGATCACGAAGCCGAACCTGAACAAAGAAATCCCGGGGAAGCTCCTACACATGATCAAGGACCTTACCTTCGACGGGAAAAACGATAGCAATCCTATCGTTCACATGGAAAACTTCGTGGATATTTGTGATCTGTTCAAAACAGAGGCAGACCGGGATGATGCAATTCGTCTTCGGGTCTTTCCTCTAACGCTTACCGGAGAAGCTAGGGCTTGGTTGCGATCCTTAGAGCCAAGTTCAATCACTACTTGGGAAGGACTTCGTTCAAAGTTCCTTTCCCGATTCTTTCCACCATCCAAAATCGATAAACTGAGAGCCGAGATCCGATCTTTCCAACAACAAGACGGGGAGACTATATCCGAAGCGTGGGAACGTTTCAAGCACCTCTTAAACTCGTGCCCGAGTCACGAGTTGAATAAGAGTGAACAGGTTCAAACTTTCTATAGTGGACTTGCTTATTCTTCATGAGCTACTTTGGATTCATCTGCAGGTGGTGTCTTCATGTACAAAACGCCCACGGAAGGTTACAAACTCCTCGAGGACATGCTCATACATAACATAGATTGGAGGACGGACAAGCGATTGCAAATCCTGAGGATGGCCGGAAAGATATCAATCGACTTCGATCCATCCGATGAACTAGCCGCTATGAAAAACCAACAGGTAAAGTTTGAACGCAAAATAGAAGAACTAATTAAATCTGTTCATGCTTTGCAGGTTGGATGCGAGGAGTGCAGTGGACCACATTTGACCAAGGATTGCCCGAACAGACCAATGATGACACCCGAGGAGGTAAACTATATCAACCGAGGCGATTACCAAGGGAGGTGGAACAACAATCGAAACTTCATTCCGAGACCTCCCGGTTTCTTTGCACCGACTCAACAGAATCAAAGACCGGATGGAGAGCCGCGTGTTTCCATCGAAGATCGGATTGTCCAATTCATGGATGCGCAAAAGAAGCTAAACGATGAAGTAGGTTCGTACTTACGTAATCACCAAAGCACCATCCAGAATTTGGAATTGCAGGTTGGACGTGTTTCGCAAATGCTAAGTGAAAGAACTCAAGGCGAGTTACCAACGCAAACACAAGTCAACCCGAAGGTGGAGAATGTGAAGCCGATGCTCATGATGACCGGAGAACCATCAAAGAAGAAATGGACGGACATCTACAACAAGAAGTACGTGGAAACTGAGAGTGAAAGTGAGCCCGATTATGCCACGGACTACGATTCGGAGGGGTTCACCGTGTCATTCGAACACCTAAGACTCAAAGTGCCCGAAGCTTCAAGTGATGATGATGAGGAAGAAGATGGAAAGCAAGGCGGATACGCGGAATTCGTGATCCCGAAGAAAGAAGACAAAGGCAAGGAGAAAGAGAAGGAAAAAGCACCGGAGGACGACCTCGTTTACATTGCACCTATCCGACATGATCCAGGGAGTTACAACTTACCTATTTCTTGTCATAAATTTAAAGGTCTTGCTTTAGTGGATTCAGGTGCCGCACTTAATATGATGCCCGTTGGTTTTTGTAGGAAAATGGGAATTACACAGATCCTTCCAACGGACTATCAATACCGAGGCGTGAACGGTTATATGACAAAGCCGTTGGGAATAGCGAAAGGAGTCCCAATTCGCATTGGGAAGTTTGTTTATTACACGGACTTCATTATAGCTAATCTCCCAAAGGACACGGAGATCCCGATAATCGTCGGGAGATCTTTCTTGCACACCGCTGAAGTGAATACCGATATGCGAAACAAAGTGACGAGCTTAGGCTATGGAGACAATCGGATTTACTTTGATCCTAACGGAGAGCCGGTTAGACACCTAGATGAACCATACGAGGATCCTTCTCTGGCCTACAACAAGAGCACGAACCGTCCGTTACTCCCGCATGAGCTTGGAAAGAAAACGGAGGATTATTCGAACCCGATGCATTAAAAGGGTCAAAAACTCAAGGAACCGGGATCCTCCAAGAAAGATCACAGAAAGAAGAAGGGCTCGTCAGCCCGACGTGCCAAGAAATGAGCCGAAAGTGGGGTCGAGCTCTAGACCCGTCCAAAAATGAAGCGCTTCTCGGGAGGCAACCCGAGCTTTTTTGTTTTCTTTCGGTTTTAGTGATTTTCGTGTGTGTTTTTATTAATGTTTTCATTTGATATTGCTTAGGTAACCATACGGAGGAGATAGAAACCAAATTCGAGCAAATTCGGAGTGCGATGCAGATTTTCAAAAGTTGGAAACAGGGAGCACTTCGCGATCGCCAGATTCCAAATCTGGCGACGCGAAGTTGGTAAGCCACGGTAACATGTCAAAATTTCAAACCTCGCGGCGCGAAGAGGACCGTTTGGCGACGCTAAACTTTTAAAAATTAGGGTATTTCGAAAACTGCCTGTTTGGCGACGCGAAACCCTGGGTTTCGCGACGCGAAGTCGAGACTGACGGGTTTAAAACCCCTTTTTCTCACTTTTCACAAACACACAAACCTAATTTCTCTTAGGCGCCGCCAAACTCTCTCACGTTCTTGCGAAATTCGACCTTCTTGAGCTTCAATTTCATCTTCCAACATGAACAAGGTACGTTTCCTAACTTTAATTTCGTAAGGATTGCTTGATTTGGTAAATGGAGATCTTGTTTTGGGCATCAATGGTGTTTGTTTGCTTAAATGAAATTAACATTATTCTTGATACACCATTGATTGTTTAGAGCTTATAGGTGGATGCATGCCTTATATTGTGATTGAAATCTTGTTTCTAGCATGCTATTTGATTGTTTAATCTAGTGATTGTGGTTAAATGATAAGTGTGGGGATTTTGAGAACACCAAAATCCCCCATTCCTTCTTGATTAGCTAGATTGGTTTGTAATTGTGGTTGAACTAAAAGTTCAAGTGTGGGGATGTTCCACATCCCCTTTGTCCTTCGATTCGTATACGATTGTAATGCTTGAACTTGTTAGTCGTATAGTATTTTTCTCGTTTGGTCTTGACATGAATAAACCTTGTCTTGCATTTATTGGATAAAAAAATCATCTAAGACAATGGTAATTGGATTTTGTAGAGACAAAGAACCCGCTCGTCTACGACCGCCGCAACTAACTTCCATGCACCGGATGGAAGTCATGTTTTCACCTCGTTTGCGAACGACCCGACTTTGAATGCTCGAAAGAGGGAGGAGTATCGGGACATCGTTAACCGACTTCTTCCCCGCCAAGTTCTTATGCCAAAGAGAGCTGATTGGGATCTTCTTCGATCAATGAGTGTCGAAAACAACATAAAGGCGATTCTTGAGAAACTCGCGTATGACGAGGATGGCAATGAGTACTACATATGCCATGCATGGGAATGAGTTTTCGATATTGCCGAGACCCTCTACCGAGAACTTATCGTGGAGTTTGTAGCCACGTTTCATTTCGACGCAATCAAAGCACTTGCGGAATTTCATCAATCGTGCATGACTTTCCAACTCGGTGGCGTTTGGAGATCTCTATCTTTGGTCGACTTTGCTCTTGCCTTGGGGATATATACCCAATCGGATGTTGATGCTCCCGGATTCGAGGAGTACATGTTGGCGACTTCAAAGAGACCCGATGATTTTGATCCGCGTTTGGCTTGGTCGATCTTGGGTGATGGTGATTATCATGGCAATCTCAAAGTTAAAGGTTTTCTTGCTTCGTCGGATAGACTTCTACACCGCATGCTCATTCAAGCGGTAAATGCTCGTTCTTCGAGTGAGGAGAAAGTGACCGTGCATGACCTGTGGCTTCTTGAGCAGCTCTCTACGGATGATAAATATCCGAATGCTCCATATCTTATTGCCGTGCAACTCACCAAAGCGAGCGGCTATCGGGATGGAAGTCGTTTGGTTGGGGGCCAATATATCACACGCCTCGCCAAACACTTCGGTATCCTAACCGACGCCGCTATTGCTTCGATGACGAACCTCGGGGAGATGGGATTGATCGACATGGACCAACTCCGAGGCATGGGCGTGGCGAGAGTTGAGCACATGTTTGGAAGAGACTACAATGCATGGATCCATAATCCTCAAGCTTATAGGAGTCAACCGAGAAGTCAAGCACCGAGGAGCACGCATGAAACCGGCGGAACGAGTGGGGCGAATGTGGGTCAACAACCGGCGGATTGGACAGCATATTCGGGTTACCAAGACTTGAGTAACCGACTCTCGGAGATGTCACTTTCTTATGGCCGTTATCATCAGCATATGGAATACAACACAGTGGAGGCTCTTCACCAAGCTAACTGGCAAAGTGGAGTGATGAACCAGATGGCTTCCCACTTCGGTATTCAACCGAATACCGCTTATGCTCCATCTCCATATTGGCCATACTCCGAGGATGCTCCGCCCGGTTATCCGACTTACGAGGATTGGCAAAACCAACCTCGTGGCCCTTATTGATCTTTCTCTCTTATCTCCGTTATTCGATATGGTTGTCGTAAACATTTTTATTTTTCTTTTGAACTGCGTGGTTGTGGTTTGGTTTGTTGAACAATTTTATTTTGTTTGGTTTGTTTAGGATTTTTAAGTAGCTATTAATAGTTTGGTTTGGTTTTATTTTTGCTAGTTCGTTTTTACTTTTTCTTTTTCTTTTTGGTAGATACTGCGGTCTATGATCTATGATCGAGCACGAATTTTTGGACCACTCTCTCAGATCAGAACAGATTTCGTCACATAACCCGGGAAGTTTCTCTTTTTCCCAATTACTCCTTAATTGTTTTAATTGTTGCATTGAGGACACTGCAAATTTTAAGTGTGGGGAGGGGGTTATGTAGACTTATCTATTTAAATGGGTTCACTTTTTGCTTATGGATTGTCGTTTTTCAAAATTTTGAAAGCTTTGAGATTTGACCCCAATTTTTTTCGAAATCTGAGATTGTTTTTGAGACTGAGTTGCTTGTATAGGAGAACACTGAATAGGATTAGTTGAGTAAAAGGATACCTTGGAATACTGATTACCATGAGTGCCTCACCCGATTCCTTTGCGAGATTGAGCCTTAATTGTTATTTAATTTGTGAGGAATACCGACTTTGACCCAAGGTAGAACTTGTCATTTGAATGCTTGTCGAGACCACATAAGAGAAGTATTTATCACCATTGCACTGATAGAGGCCTTCGTTTCTAACCCTTTTAGCCTTCGTCAGATAACCTCATCTTAAGGTTATTTGATTTGCCTAGCCTTTAATTGAAAAGTGTTCACTTTTAACACTTTATCCCTTGAAACCATTTTTGAGCCTTAGCCTTTTCATTTGTTACCCACTATACACTTTATCCTTGAGCCTAATTGTTTTATCTATCTTTTGGCCGTGACTTAAATTTGAATCTCGAGATGTTTTGATCCAGTTTTTCATATCTGACAGTTTTTATGGGATTGAGATTTAAAAGAGCCCAAAAGCAACATAGTTGCTGCTCTGAAAAAAAAGAGGAAGAAAATATTTGAGACTCAGAAAAGAAAAGAAATATCAAAAGAGTCGAGAATACAAAAAGAAAAGAATGAGAGCTGAAAAGATTGAAAAATAATTTGTGCCCCAGATAAGCCATAGGCTTAGGCCAATTCTAAAGGAAAGAGAATGCTCATCCCAAAAGCTTCACTGTTTGAAAGTCAGACTGTTTCACTGTTTGGATCATTACTGATTGAGTTTTCAAATTTTTGTTGCAATACCCTTAGTCACTTATATATCCTTTATCCTACCCTTAACCCTTAGCCTAACATTACAACCCTAAAGTCATCTTGACGGTTGACAACTTCTCAGTGGTGGAGATTAGATTTGATGACAAGCTTATGCATGAGGGAATTAGTCGAGTATTGGTGTGATCACTTACATATACACTTTTACCCCGAGAGATACACTTTATAATGTTATTCATATTATGTGAGGGTAAAAGGTTGATCTTGGTATCCGATTGCTTGATGAGTTTTGTTTATGTGTTCGATTATGTGAGTATACTTTGTTCTTTTTGATGATCTTGGGTGGAGATAATTTTGGAGTTATCTTTCTTATCTTTCAGTCTTTTGATTGAGGACAATCAAAGCTTAAGTGTGGGGATTTTGATAACACCAAAATTATACATGTTTTGGTTGAACGTAATTGTATGACTTTAACCCATTTCTCACCCATTTCTGATCATTTCACTCACCAATTGAGCTTATTTTTGTTTATGAAGGATTTGGAGGCCGTGGAACGGAAAAGTACGAAAAAAGGTGAGAAAACGTGAAAAATGCACAAATTCAACACAGTAGCTGTTTGGCGTTCGCGAGATTCGCTATCTGGCGCCGCCAGATTCGACTGAATTGAAGACCAGGGTTGACCTAAGTGTCTGGCGTCGCCAAACCTGCAGTCTGGCGATCGCCAGATGGCCCCTGGACGTTTTCTTTTAAATACCAGCCTTCTCTTTCAGTTCAAAGTAGGATTTCTTGGTACGGGTTACGAGGAGGAACGAGAGTGAGAGTACGAAAGGTGCCGATACGCAGCGGGAGTCGATCTTCGATCATCCGTCGTTGTACTGTCGGTATCATGTCGATGTCTACTATTGTTTTCGTTTTCGTTATGATTAGTGAGTAGTTTTTAGTAGTGGTGCTTGTCATGGTCGATGAACCTTTGTGGATGATACTTTTGTGATTAATGTTTATTGGTTTTGCATCCAACAGTTTTGATTAATTGAATGTATGTTATGGTTCTTTTCTGGTTGATAGTGTTTTGGCAATTTGAATTCAATTGGTTGGGTGTATTTGTGGACCAAAGCAGATAGACTCCGAAAGGATAATCAACCTACCTTAGCCTGACCTTGGACCAAGAGGTTGTGTTAAGGGGTTACTTGGACCAAGAGTGACCAGATAGTAGAAGAGCCATTGCAATATTAATCAGGACTGGTATACCGATTCTAGATTGTGGACCAAACGATTTAGGATTGGAATTAGGAGGATCGTGTCCTAGTTTTTGACCATAATTTTCACATGCTAGGGTGTCCCAGACTTAAATTCCTACAATAGTCAAAACAACCAAACATTTGACTTATTCATATCATCCATTTTGGGGATTCACTTTACCATGATAAGTACTACTGTTTTTCCTTAATAAATCTTAAATCAGTCTTTTAATTGCTTTCTTAGTTTTTACTTAGTTAGTTGTCTTTTTAATATTCAAACCTTTTTCATATAAAAACCCCCCCTTTAGGTTAATTAAACCGATTTAGACTTTAGTCTACGATAACTTGACCGTTCCCAGTGGTAGATACGATACCTGGACTTTCCTACACTATATTACTCACGATCAGGTATGCTTGCCTGTATATGTGGTAAGACGGTGGCTAGGCATTAGAGGTTAAAACTTGTTACGCTTTTTATATAAGATAATTACCGCATCAGTCGCTCACGGAACTTCATCGGGACCGGGTCCGACGGATTCGGACGACATCCTTAAAGTCGTCCACTCACGACTACAACGGTTAGAGGAGGCAGATGCTGCTAGAGAGAGACGGGTCGAGGCGCTTGAAAAATCCTTGGCCGAAGCCAACCAAAGACGTCAAGCCGATCTAGAGGCATCCCGGAAACTGAACGAAGACAGGGATCAGGAGCTTCAGGAGATCAAACGCCAAGTCAAGGGCAAACATGTAGAAACCACACCACCCACCGAAGCTCCGATCGCCCGACATTCTGGGGATGTCCTCCGCCTTCCTCTTCCGAGATCGAGTGATCTGCCCGAGATCCCTGGCTACCTTACCGAAGAAGAACACCAACACGTAATTGCCGGGTATACCCTCCAGGTGGACGGCCTGACCGAGAAGGTGAACAGACGAGAAGCCGAGATAGCAGCCAAGGACGAGCAGCTCGAGATCGCCTACCACCACATCCGGGAACTAGAGGCTTTGTGCAGGTCTCAGGCTCAGCCTTTCAGACGGAGGCATGATGACCCTAATGACTCCGCACCAGGTCCTCATGAGAGGGAGATGCAAGCTAGAAAAAGGCTTCGTATCGACCTCGCCTCAGCCTCAGGTTCCGGAACATCTTCTGCACCAACTTCAGCATCTGGAACAGCTCCGTCCAGAACCGCTCCTCTTTATGAGGATTCTGATGACGAGCCACTGGACGTCGAGCAGTTCCATTATGAGTCGATACCATTGGATGAGGTAATCCAATTCCCTCACGAGAAGCCCACCGCTGAAGTTGACATCATTGCCCCAGAGTCGGCACCGATAGATCCTTCTGAGCTACAGATTCCGGAAAAAGCTAGAAGGATACTTCGTTTGCTTGCCCAGAGTCTTTGTTTCCACAAGAAG
This sequence comes from Centaurea solstitialis, assembly GCA_030169165.1. Taxonomy (NCBI): domain Eukaryota; kingdom Viridiplantae; phylum Streptophyta; class Magnoliopsida; order Asterales; family Asteraceae; genus Centaurea; species Centaurea solstitialis. The sequence goes on along the minus strand of CM058046.1, from coordinate 63,695,501 downwards.
GGGGATGATATCGTTAGCAACAGCGAGTACAACCGATTCCTCCCAACGGTCGACTTTCTAGAATCAAACGCGCCTCCTACTATCACGACAACCATTCTAGACTCTCCGACTCCGACCATCATCCAGCTCAACTAGAACCACTCAGTGATCTTTCGGCCATTCCTGGAAGAGTCCTTCTCGAGGATCTTCCAGCAAGAGAAGCTTCACACTTGGTCTCGAAAGGTGTTCATCGGGATCTCCTATCTGAAGAAGCTTCGACGCAGAACTTCCTACGTCCACCAGCGGGTCTGCAACTGCGCGAACCACGGAAGAACTCGACTAAGGCATCGATTCATTAAAGTAACTGCGGTAAGACCCTACAAACACGGGTACCAGTTATTTCTCGAGTTTAACGTTCTTATGTACGGAACAGGCAGACCCCCGGAGAACTTCAAGAGTTGACTTTCACAGAAGCAGACCTCGACAGGATTCACCTTGAAGACCTTCTCACGTTAATCAAATATCTGCAAGGTCGAATCCTCCGCCCCGAGAACCTCCCCGACGGCCTAGAAGTGTTAAAGAAGTATGTCCGTCATGCAATCACTTTGGCGCCTGTGATGGACTACCAGATGGCCGTGAAGAGCCGTCAGCCGAAAGTAAATCTGCTTCGATCGAATCTGCAAGCACTAGCCATCCGTTCGTACAGCCTCTACCTCCCGACGAAGATTCCAGAACATGGTGTCGTCTACCTCACATAGAAGAAGAAAGAGCGAAAGTTCATGCGCTTCGAGGAAGTCGCTCAGTTTTGTGATGGCACCCTTCTGTATATCTACAACGGGCTTCGGAGCACGTTGTTGACTGATCAGATTCCGAAGGCGAAGCACAACGACGGAAAGGCGAAGGTACTTGAGGCAATGAACCTGATCGAAGAGGAGCTCAAAGACAGATTGAAGTTCCGGAGAGTTGAAGATGCATTGAAGCTGCGATCAAGAATCATCGAAGAGTGGGATGAGTACATCCAGTTATCCAAGTGGGAGCCGGCGCTGAAGCTACCAGCGCCCTTCTAACTTCTTCCCAAAGGGGGAGATTGTTAGACCCTCCTTACGGGTTGTGAAGAAGTCAAGGGCCTATCCGTTAGTTTTACGTTAAGTAGCTGTTATTTCAGTTAGTTTAGTTATCTTTAGTGCCCTTTTTGAGGAGTCTTAAACTCCAAGGGCCTTTTATGTATTTGTCTATTTCCTATCCCTCTTATATAAACAATGTGAGGTTTAGGGTTTTAGTAATGCTATTTTAAGAATTCTTCATCATCAAGAAATACTACCTCTAATTCTAAGCATTCCATTGTTACTCACTTGGATTGATCTTCATCCTTTTAACAATGTTTTCTATTCCATCTTGATTCTCTTGGGTTTTTGGACAACCAATTGGTATCAGAGCCAATCCTTTGATAGATCTCTTGGTGCTTTGATTGATTTTTACAAGCTTTTTTGAAAGACTTTTTTCAAACTTTTTGGGTCATTTTGATCCTAAAAGCTCACTTGAAGGATTGTTTTTAAGTGTTAAGAGGTTCCTTAAGGTTTTTACTAAAGTTTTACATCAATTGGAGCTCTTAACACTGATTCTTTAAGTGTTTTGGTCAATTTTTTAAGCATTTTTCGGAGTTTCTGGACTGGTTTTCCGACTCGGATTACTTGAGCTGATCATCAGTTCAAATTTTCTGACTCGGGAAAGTGTCCTTTTCCCGAATCGGATTTCACCCATTTCCCGAATCGGAAAACTTGGTTTTCCGAATTGGGGGATCGGTTTCCCGAATCGGGGTTTTGCTCCTTTATTTTTCACCAAGCCTTGTTTTCTGAATCGGGTTTTGTCATAACCCGAATCGGGAAAGTCTGTTATCCGACTCGGGAAATATCATTTCTCGAATCGGACTTCGTGAGCCAAATCCGAATCGGAATACCCCATTTTCCGAGTCGGGTTTCACCTCTTTGAGCCCGAAAATTTTCAATTTTCGTCTCAAATTCGACACTTAACCGTTTTTCAAAAATCCAAACTTTCTCGAGCTATTTGTGTCACGAGGCGCTCGAAGCAACAGTGTTTTCCAAAAAGTTACTTTTAAACCAAGTCATCTATTCGAAGGAGATCCTCTTGTTACGAGATCAAGATGTCGAAAGAGATTATCAGCATTGGGTCAGAACTCGCCCGCTAGTACTTGTAATGGGTGAATACCAGCAGTGGAAGTGTCGGATGATCCACTTCCTAGACCTTCTTGACGAAAACCTGGTGAAGTCCATCCGTGAGGGCCCGATCAGACCTACCGTCACTGTAGCAGCAGTGCCTCGCACGGATACCTGCCCAGCTTTACCAGCTTACGTTGTGGAGAAACCTGTTGACATGTACTCCCCAGAACAGATAGAGCGTCATCTCATCGACAAGTGTGCTCTCACTCTTCTTATCATGGCACTCCCTAACGACATGTATGCCCAAGTGGACAGTGTGACGAACACAAGGGATGTGTGGCTAGAGATTGAACAACAGATGCAAGGCGGAGACATGGCCTTGGAAAGCCAAAAGGAGAGTGCATTGAATGCCTACGAAGGATTCAGAGCTCGAGAGAACGAATCCCTAACAGAGTCTTACCAACGTCTGAACTTGTTTGTCAATGATTTGCGGAGATTGGTAGTAGAGAAGACCAAGTACGAGGTCAATGTCAAGTTCCTGAAAAATCTCACACAAGAATGGCAAAACATGGCCATCAATATCCAGCTGAGCAGAAATCTGGGAGCTATGGGACTGCATGATGGTACAACACGAGGAATACATCACTGGTGGCAGATTGAAACTGGGAATTGATCCTCTGGCACTCTCTACGGTGCCCTTTAGAGGATCCAACTCTGCTCCAATTCAACCAACCTCGGTCAACAACATGCCTCTTCCACATCATTCGGAAGATTTCAACCACGAGTTCAATCCGAACTTCAACCAAGACATACAACATCCGGATGACCCCATGATCATCACAATCTCGGATGAAGAACTATTCAACATGAATGAATCCCTCGCCTTGATATCACACAATGTGCAAAGGTTGAATGCAAACCATGGATTTACCAACTCTCGAGGATCAGGGTTTCAAGGCGGAAACCGAATGGGTCAAGGAAGAGGGGGACATCATTCTTCGGGCAGATTTCAGTTCAGCGAGCAGGGAAGACGAGGATATTAGTAGGGAGAACGGTATCGGTCATATGATCAGGGAAGAAACGAGCAAGGAAGGTTCAGAGACAATCCCTAACTTGATAACACTTACATAGACTATCAAGGAGGTTCCAACTTTCAGGGTAATTGGTGCGGACAGAATCCCGACTACAACTATCGGGGAAATTCTAGACAGTATGTTCCTGAGTCAGGATAAAACCGGCAAGGTTATGAGAGCGGATTTGGAGGTAGACATGAAGGTGTAAGACATGAGCAAGGATCTGAGTATGGTACGAGCAAGGAAGAGATGACCCTGGTCTGATGAAAGGATTGAGCGTGGAAAAGGAAACTTCAACAGAGAATCACCTAGGGAAGATCATCCAATTCCCGTTGACCAAGGTGGTCAGAAGTTAAGTCAGCCACAAAAGTCCATCAACCAAAATCCCACTCCTCAGCAAGCCCCACTTCCAAGATCTGATGGACAAGGTCCCACCTGCTTCAAGTGTGGCAAATCGGGACACTACGCCAAGGACTGCACGGTGAAATACAAGGATGCAGCCTACTTCGAGAAAAAGGCTACCTTGTTAAGGAAGAAAGAAAAAGGGGTTGCTTTGCTGGTAGAGGAGGAAAACTGGGTTTGTGAAGAAGAGAGCTCGGATGAGGAAGACCAGTTGGTGAGAGGACACTACTTGATGGCAGACTTTGAAGGACCGGATGGTATTGGTCCTAGCACTCACCACGACAATGAAGCTTCTGAGGTATCCTCTATCCCTGATATAACTGATACTATCTCTTTGTTAGAAGCTAAAATTTGTGACTTAGAGAGAGATCTCCAATCGGAGAGAACTCTCGTCACGAAATTTAGAATCGACAGTGCTGTTTATAAGAGCTCTCTCGAAGACTTGACTTTGAATTATAATCGAGACGTACTTGAGTCTGGTGTTAGAGAGTCAAATCTGTCAAATAAATTGTTGTCTCTTCAAAAATCCCATGAGGAACTTAACAGTAACCATGGGGAGCTCTCAATCAAATTTCAGTTACTTTTTGAAGAAAGAACAACACTTTTCTCAAAAATCCAAGAGCTCGAGGACAACAATTTCAAACGAGGACAATCTGAACAGACTCTGGGTATCCTCACCAAGCATGCCAACAAAAATCCTTTTTACAAAGCTAGACCCGGACTAGGACTTGCCAAAAATCATGTTTTAGAAAAAGCACCTTCAAATCTGTACAACTTTGAGGATATGGCCACTTCCAAGCCTAAGCCAGCCTTTGTAGGAGGACACGTTACTAAGGAGTATGTTAGACAGACTATCACCTACACCGAAATAATTAACGGTGAGACCATCACTAGAACCGCAAGTCCGTCAAACAACACCATGAGTAGTCCTCCCAGCAGTCCCGCTCCAAATAGACCTATTTTCATTCCAGCTAGAGATCCTGACAATACCGACCCCTCTTGCGAAGGTATCAAGGCTAGAACCCCTTGTGTAGCTATGCCTCCCATAAATTATGCTGATTTGAACACCAGTTATGCCACTAGGGAAATCGAATTATCTGAGGAGACCTTAGTTATCCCACCCACAGATGTTTCCGCAACTAAGAGTCCCGACCTAGTTGAGCTAGAAAAGGAGGTGTTTGAACTTAGATTGAAGGCCATGGATCTAGATGCCTGTCAACATCAAATTCTGAATCTTAGAGTCATTGTCTCGGAAAAAGATCACTTGTTACACACTCTGGAAAAGGACTTACTCGAGGCTAACGCCGAGAGAATTAAGCTTTCTGCGGAGTGTGAGACCGCAAGTTCTTCCTTCACTATTTTCAAAACCAAATTTACGGATCTTCAAAAGCGACTCATCATCCAAGAAGTTCAATTTGAGTTAGAAAAATAATTACTTTATGAAAAGGAGATGATGCATCGCCAAACCTTTGTCAATCAAGATGTGTCTATCTCTCTGTTGAAAAAGAAATTACTTAATTTTGAGAACTTTTACTCCATAGATTCAGATGATGATGAGACATCCCTTGTCCTTAGCCATAGGATAAGCAAGCCCAAGCCCAAGCCCAAGCCAGACCTAGATCCCAATGATGAATATGAGGTGAAGGTATTTTTGGATAAGGATGATGATCCTTCTGGTTTTGTTCCTAAGAAAAAGAAACCTATTGTTTCCAAGTCTGAGAAGTCTGTTGAGTCACAAGCTTCAGGTTTTGAGAAAAGTAACCCCAAGGGTGAAAAATGTGTAGGTACTGACAAGGAGAAGTCAATTAAGCCTCACACACCTAAGGGAATCCAGAACAAGAATTCAAAATCTAACGATGCTCGTGCCTCAGTCAAACCCATTCAAGGTCTTGACTTTAATTCGAGTACCTTCGAAGTGGGTGAGACATCTCGGTTAAAATCTAATCAACCTTTCACTTCCACTAAACCTAATTTTTCAAAACCGTCATTTGGAAAAGGTGGCAAATCCATTTCTAGTAAACCATCCTCTAACTCACACCTTGCTTCTAATGCAGATGGGAGAAGGAAAGATGGTGGAAAGAATGTGAAGCCACCAAGAAAGGATCATCAAGAGAGGAACAACAATTTTTCTGCTTTCCCTAAGAGGCGTGGTCCTAGCCATGCGGGTTTAGGCCATGCCCCACCTAGTGTAAGATTTAAATCAAACATGTCTGTAAACGGTAATCGTAATTTGAACAATGTTTTTGATGCTTTTTGTAATGACATGTGTTCTATGTTTGATAATCTTTTGCGCTATGGTGTGGCAAATTCTTTTAATGCTCACAATTCGGATGTCAGTTCTCGAAAGAGAAAGGGAAGGAAAAGAGGAAAAGCTAAATCCTCTTTGGTAGTGAAGTCCCCTACGCCTAAGGAGAAATCCAAAAAGGGGACTACACTGACTGTTTCATCTATCTCTAACCCTAAGGAACCCTGTAGAACCCAGGTGTTGAGAAGAGTCAGAATCCTCTATCTTTAGAGCTGCTTTCTAGTTTTATTTCCTTGTTATGTAAACAATGATGTTTTGTTATGCCCTTGTTTAGAGGTTTGTAACCTCGGGGGCCTTTCTCGTAACTTTTTCAAACTTCCTTCTACCTATATAAGGTAAAGGATTCCTAGGGTTTTGAGTAATGAAATCATATATACCAAATTGGGCAAAGTTCACCATTGTTGAGTTTTACTAAGATCTTCATTTGATTTCATCTCATTAGTAGGATTTCCATCCATTTCTCTTCTATTTTCATTGTTATTGGGACAACAATTGGTATCAGAGCCAAACTTGTTGATTCCTTGGCTTTTGGTTTGATTTTTTAAAGGTTCTAAAGGTTTTTCAAGTTTTGAGTTTTTCAAAACTTTTGGATTTTCAATCCAAAAGGTGTTTTAAAGGGCTTAAATTAAGTGTTAAGTGATTCCCCATAGTTTTCTAAGCATTTTCCTACATTTTGGGGGTCTAAACACTGATTTTTAAGAGGTTTTTAAGTGTTTTTAAGAAATTTCTCGAGCTTTCTGTGCAGGTTTTCCGAATCGGAAAACGAGAGCTGAAATATCAGCTCAAATTTTCCGAGTCGGAAATTGCTCATTCTCCGAATCGGAGAACTCTCCTTTTCCGAATCGGAAAACTCTGTTTTTCGAATCGGAAAACGAGTCTCTGACTCGGGGTCTTGCTCTTGAGAAGTTTCTCTTTTCCTAGTCCCTTTTCCGCACTCACCTTTTCCGAATCGGAAAAGCTCATTTTCCGAATCGGAAAAGAGTGTTTTCCGCACCATACTGTTTTGAGCCAAATCCGAATCGGAAAACATCTGTTTCCAAGTCGGATTTCGCCTCTTTGAGCCGAAACTCTTGCCGTTTTGTTTCTCAAATTCGACACTAAGCTTGCTTTCAAAACCTTTTACTTTTCCAAGCTTTCTGTGTCCCGAGGCGCTCGAAACACCAGCTTTTTCAAAACCTTTTCTGTGTTCAAGCCAAGTGAATCTTTCAAGGAGGTCTCATTCCTTTCTTAGAAATGTCGAAGGAAATCCTGGGGATTGGTTCCGAAACTCGCCCTCCCGTCCTGGTGATGGGCGAGTACCAGCAATGGAAGCGCCGGATGATACACTTCCTAGACATGCTCGACGGAAATCTCATGAAGTCAATCCGTGAAGGCCCAATCCGACCAACTGTCACGGTTGCCGCTGTTCCCAAAACAGATACGTGTCCCGAACTTCCGTCGTATGTAGTCGAAAAGCCAGTTGAGATGTTCAATCCAGAACAAAGAGCCCGGCACCTCGTTGACAAGCGTGCACTGACCCTTCTGATTATGGCTCTTCCTAATGATATGTATGCAAGAGTGGATAGTCTGACAAACGCACGAGACGTTTGGTTAGAAATAGAGCAGCAGATGCAGGGAGGTGACACCGCCCTCGAGAGTCAAAAGGAAAGTGCCCTAAATGCCTACGAAGGCTTCAAAGCCAGGGAGACCGAATCCCTCACCGAGTCTTATCAAAGACTGAACGCCTTCGTGAATGACCTACGAAGACTCGGGATAGAGAAGTCAAAGTACGAGGTAAATGTTAAGTTCCTGAAGAACCTAACACCGGCATGGCAAAATCTGGCGATCAACTTGCAGCTGAGCCGAAATCTGGGGATTATGGGTCTACATGACCTTTTTAGCATGATGGTTCAGCATGAGGAATTCATCACTGGCGGCAAGTTCAAAAATGCTGTTGACCCTCTGGCACTCGCGGCAGTACCATGTGCAGGATCAAACTCAGCTCCCTTCCAGCATCAGCAGTACAACAACTCAACTCCTCAGCAGTATAACCAGTCACCACCTCAGCACTATCAGGAGAACTACAACCAGGAGTTCAACGGGAACTATGGTTCAAACTACCAAGAATTCAACTCGAACTATGGTCCAAGCTATCAACATCCAGATGATCCGTTAATCATCTCAATTTCTGATGATGAACTCCAGATGATCCAGATGATCCGTTAATCATCTCTTGCCCTCATCTCTAATAGCGTACAGAAGCTGAATTCCAAACGTGGATACAGCAGACCTAGGGGATCCGGATACCCCAGTGGAGGAAGGATGGGGGAAGGCCGAGGTGGACACTACTAGCAGGAACGAGTTCAGTTTGGGAATCAAGGAAGAGGAGGATACCAGCAAGGGGACAGATATCAGAATCAGCATCCAGGAAGATACCGTGGTGATCAAGGCCAGTACAGGGAAGCAAGGGGAAGCTACAGAGATAACACCTACCTGGACTATCAGGGAGGTCCTGGAGATCAGGGAGATTGGAGAGGACAAGTCTCTCATATCAACTATCGCCAAAACCAGAGAAACTACACTCCTGAATCAGGATACATTGATCGTCAAGGATATGGCAGCGGGTACGAAGGTGGCCAAGATGGAAGACGTGAAGATGGAAGATATGGAAGATTTGAAGGCGGTCAAGGTGGTCGGGAATATGGTCAAGAACAAGAAAGGAACTACCGTGGATTTGAAGGACAAACTGATCACGGGAACAGAAACTATCCAGAAGGCAACCATCAGAGTGGTTCTTCCAGGCAAGCCCCGAGAGAAGGACATCATCAAGGTCCTGTTGAGATTGGTGATCAAAGGTTGAATGCTCCTCCAGCTACGGTGAATAGTGGTGCTCCTACCCCAGCTCCTCAAAAGACCGCAAGTGCCACTACATCCTGCTTCAAATGTGGCAAGCTGGGTCACTATGCGAACAACTGCCCTGTCAGATACAAGGATGCTGCATACTTTGAGAAAAAGGCAGCATTGATGAGGAAGAAAGAGAAAGGAGTCGCTCTGCTAGTCGATGAGGAAAACTGGGTGTGTGAGGAAGAAAGCTCAGACGAGGAAGATCATCTTGTTGGGGGTCCGTGTTTGATGGCAGACTTCGAAGGACCTGAAGCTGTTGGCCCCAGCACTTATCGAGACCTCGACGCTTCTGAGGTATCCACTATTCCTGACTTAACTGATGATGTGACAATGTTAGAATCTAGAATTTGTGAACTTGAGAGATGTCTCCAATCGGAACGATCTCTCGTCACGAAATTTAGAATCGACAGTGCCATATACAAAAGCTCTCTTGAGGACTTGACCATAGTGTACAATCGTGAGACTCTTGAGTCTAGTGTCAGAGAGTCCAATTTATCCAACAAACTCAGTTGTCTTCAGAAAACCCATGAGAAACTTAACAGTGACCATGGAGAGCTCCATATAAAATTCCAGTTGCTTTCAGAAGAAAGAACTAGACTGTTTTCCAAAATTCAAGAGCTTGAAGATAACAACTTTAAAAGAGGACAATCTGAACAGACTTTGAGCATTCTTACGCAGCATGCCAACAATAATCCTTTCTATAAAGCCAGACCCGGACTTGGACTGTCTGAAAACCATGTTTTAGAAAAGGCACCTTCTAATCTATACAATTTTGAGGACATGGCCGCCTCCAAACCCAAACCTGCCCTAGTGGGAGGACATGTGACCGAGGAATTTGTTAGGCAGACTGTCACATATACCGAAGTTATAAACGGTGAGACCATAACCACGACCATCAGTCCAACGAACAGCACCTCTAGCAGTCCACCCACTAGCCCTACTCCCAATAAGCCAATCTTTGTTCCGGCCAGTGATCCAACAAACACTAAGTCCACATGGGAAGGCATCAAAGCTAGGACCCCTAGGGTAGCTATGCCTCCCATCAACTACTCAGACCTTAACACTAGTTATGACACTAGGAAGATGGATTTTTCAGAGGAGACCTTAGTTATCCCACCAGAGGATGTTTCCGCAACTAAGAGTCCCGACCTAGTCGAACTAGAGAAGAAAATGTTTGGACTTAGACTAAAAGCCATGGATCTGGACGCATGTCAACATCAAATACTGAATCTGAAAGTGCTTATTTCTGAAAAAGACAACTTGGTTCACACTTTGAAGAAAGAATTGATCGAGGCAAATGCCAAGAGAATTAGAATGTCTTCAGAGTGTGAGACCGCAGCCTCAACCTTTACTGATTTTCAACTTAAGGTTGCGGATCTTAAGGCACGATATGTTCTCCTAAATGTTCATTCAGAAATTGCAAGAGAACTTGATCATGATGAAAAGATCAATTATCGTGTGGCCTTAACCAACCAACGTGTGTCAAATTCCATTTTGAAAAGAAAAGTCATGTACTTTGAAAACCTTTCAGACTCAGTTAATGATAGGACTACTCCACTCCTAAACCATCCGATAGTTGATTCCCAAACCAAATCTGTTACGGATCCAGAGGATTATTACACCTTACTGTCAGATGATGATGAACCCCTCAACTCACACCATAGGATAACTGAACCAAAGACTATCCATGATCCTAACGTTGAATACGATCTGAAGGTGTTCTTAGATGAAGGTGATGATCCTTCAGGCTTTATCCCAAAAGGGCCAAAATCTGTTTGTGTAAAACCTAAGAAGTCTGTTGAGTCACGAGCTCCTGTTTCTGAGAACAGTAACCCTAAGGGTGAAAAATGTGTTGGTACTGAAAAGGGGGAAGTCAGTTAAGCCTCACGCACCCAAAGGACTCCAGAAAAAGCATTCAAAGTCTAACGATGCTCGTAACTCAGCTAAACCCATTAAAAGTCTTGACCTTAATTCAAGCAGCTTTGAAGTGGGTGAGACCTCTCAGTTAAAACCAAAGCAACCTTTCTCTTCCACAAAACATAAATTTTCAAAAACATCTTCTGGAAAGGGTGGCAACTCTTCTCCTATTAAACCGTCATCTAACTCACACCATGCTCGTAATGCAGATGGGAGGAAGAAGGATGGTGGACAGGAAGTGAAGCCACCGAGGAAGAATCACCGAGGAAGACCCAACTCTTTTCAAGCTTTCCCTAAGCAGCATAGTGCTAACCGTGCGGGTCTTGGCTATGCTCCACCTAGTGTAGGAATTAATTCAAACATGTCTGTAAAACGTAATCGACATTTAACTCATGCTTTTGACTCTTTGCGTAATGACATGTGCTTTATGTTTGACAATTTTCTGCGCTATGGTGTTTATAATTCTTTTAATGCTGATGTGCCTAAAATCAAATCTCGAAAGAGAAGAGGGAGAAAAAGAGGCAAGGGGAAACCTTCCTCGTCAGTGCAGTCCCCTAAGCCTAAGGAGAAATCCGAAAAGGAGACTGCATCGACCAATTCAATTGTTTCTGACCCTAAGGAACCCATTTGGCAATGGGTCCCTAAACAAGCCTAATTGTTTTGCAGATCAGTCATGTGTGGTACTTTGACTCGGGGGCTCACACACACATGACTGGGCAGCGGTCCTTCATCTTCGACTACGTTGAGAAGTTTGAGGGATACATAAAGACTGCCGACAGAACGCCGTTGCCGATATTAGGGTCGGGAAAAATCACCAATGGAAAGTACATCATCAAGGGTGTACGTTATGTGGAGGGATTGGGGTACAACATGTTTAGCTCCAGCCAGTTCTGTGATAACGGATACTGGGTGAAGACCTTTCAGTACGGAAGTGACGTGAACGATGAAGACAACAACGCTATTCTCTCCGCCAGGCGGAATGGCAATCTCTACACAACAGTCTTCCGTTCAATCCCTCAAACACACCCCCTGTTTGAAGCTAATCCGAAGAATGCAATCTGTCTGCTCTCAAAAGCATCAAAAGGGGACAGTTGGTTATGGCACCGCAGACTATGTCATCAGAACTTCAAAGATATGAACAAGCTGGTTTCTAAGGGATTAGTCAGGGGACTACCTGAGCTTCGCCTTTCCAAGGACACTCTCTGTCCTGCGTGCGAACAAGGAAAGATGACCAGAAGCTCTCATCCACCGAGAATGGATACGAATTGCCAAAGTCCCCTCGACCTGTTACACATGGATCTTTGTGGACCTATGAGAGTAGAAAGTCTTGCCAGAAAGAAGTATATGTTGGTTCTCGTAGATGAATTCTCTAGGTTCACTTGGATTGAATTTCTTCGAGACAAATCAGAAGCTGCTGAACGAATCATAGCCTTCATCAAACGCACACAAGTTCTCTTGGGTCGTCGGGTGAGGAAAATCCGTAGTGACAACGGTACTGAGTTCCGCAACGCAAAACTACTATCCTTTCTCGAAGAAGTGGGGATCACTCACAACTTCTCTGCAGCTCGCACACCTCAACAGAATGGGGTCGTAGAAAGGAAGAACAGGACGTTGGTCGAAGCAGCAAGATCCATGATGGCTCACTCTGGAGTTCCTCAACAGTTTTGGGCTGAAGCCGTCTCCACAGCATGCTACACGCAAAACCGGACTCTGATCGTAAAGCGGACTGGTAAAACCGCTTACGAGATGGTCGAACAGCGTAAGCCAAACATTGACTTCTTTAGAGTTTTTGGTTGTAAATGCTATGTTCTTAATGACCGGGATAATTTGGGTAAGTTTGACCCTAAGTCTGATGAGTCTATCTTCATCGGATACTCACATAACTCTAAGGCTTACCGGGTTTTCAACAAACGGACCCGAACTATCCTGGAAAGCTCAAATGTTGATTTCTCTGAATCTGAAACCTATCTGAATGCTAGTTCTAGTAGTGTGTCTGCATCTTTCCCTGAATTGTTTCCTTCACCACCGAGCACAGATCCGTCTTCTAACTTTTCTGCTTTAGACTTTTTAGATCTCGCGGAATACGATCTGCACACTCTAATGAGTCCAATCGTAGTTCCCGCTCCAACAGGTTCGACCACAACCACAGTGACATCTGATGCCTTCGTCACGGAGCCCTCCTCCAGCACTTCAACTCACTCCGTGACACCTGAGTCCGCGGTTCCTCCATCTGAAGTTTCATCCGAAGCTTCACCGGCATCTGATCAAGAACAGACTCCGCACCCTGTTCTTTCTCCAATTCCAGAAGAAGCTCCACTACCTTCCCCGAGCACGGCCCAACGATCATATGCTCAGGTAGTCAGAGAGCCCCGGTTAGAGGCTGCACCGCGGATTAACCAGGCTGAAGACACATCAAGTGGGAACCTAGAAGAGATCTTTGCCGTACAAGATGAGCACGATGCCACCAACAACCGACAGGCTTATGTCACTCACCCTCACACTCGCAGGTGGACAAAAGATCATCCCCCCTCCCAGATCATCGGGAGTCCCTCACAACCTGTAAACACTCGATCTGCAAAGCACACTGAAAATCTGATCCTTTTCGGTGGATTCTTGAGCGATTTCGAACCATCTGATGTTTGGCAAGCTCTCACCGATCCCGACTGGGTGATCGCCATGCAAGATGAGCTGGCCGAATTCGAGAGAAACAAGGTTTGGCGCTTGGTAGAACGACCATGGGGAAAGACAATCATTGGTCTCAAGTGGATACTCCGGAACAAAACCGACGAGAATAATCTCATCATTCGGAACAAAGCTCGCCTGGTCGCCAAGGGTTATCGCCAACAAGAAGGTATCGACTATGATGAGACGTACGCGCCAGTAGCCCGAATCGAAGCGATCCGAATCTTCCTTGCGTATGCTGCACACAAAAACATGACAGTCTATCAGATGGACGTCAAATGTGCCTTCCTGAATGGAGTCCTTCAAGAAGAAGTGTACGTTGAGCAACCGGAAGGGTTCGTCGATTCTCGATTCCCAAATCACGTTTACATTTTGGACAAGGCGCTTTACGGTCTAAAGCAAGCTCCGAGAGCATGGTACGAAACTCTCACTGACTACTTACTCGGAGTTGGCTACAAGAAAGGTACTATCGATCCCACTCTGTTTCTCAAGAAGTCAGGTAAAGATTTAATTATCGTTCAGATATACGTGGATGACATTATCTTTGCGTCTACAAAGCCTGAGATGTGCCAAGAGTTTGAAAACACCATGAAATCCCAATTCCAAATGAGCATGATGGGCGAGTTGACGTTCTTTTTAGGACTTCAAGTTCGACAACGCCCTGATGGCATTTTTATAAATCAAGCCAAATATGTTCAAGATCTTTTAAAACGATTTGATTTCGGTGGCTCAAACTCCGCGGCCACACCAATGCCCAAAAATTTTCAACTCTCTGCTGATACTTCTGGTAAACCGGTTGACCAGAAAACATTTCGGGCAATCATTGGTTCCCTTTTATATCTCACGTCTAGTAGACCAGATATCGTCTTTTCCACGGGTGTCTGCGCTCGTTTTCAGTGTGACCCACGGGATTCACATCTGTCTGCAGTCAAGAGAATCCTTAGGTATCTGAAGGGCACACCGGATTTTGGCCTTTGGTACCCAAAGGATTCTGGCTTTGAACTAATTGCATATACAGACTCAGACCATGCAGGTTGTAAGCTAAACAGGAAAAGCACTTCTGGTGCATGTCAATTTCTCGGGGACAAGTTGGTCAGTTGGTCATCCCGGAAGCAGACTTGCGTCTCTTTATCCACCGCGGAGGCAGAATATGTAGCCGCCGCCTGCTGCTGCTCGCAAGTTCTGTGGATGAAAACCCAACTAGCTGACTTTGGGTACACCATGCATCGAATTCCCATTTACTGCGACTCCAAAAGTGCAATACAGATCACGGCAAATCCGGTTCAACATTCTCGGACGAAGCATATCGACATTCGATATCATTTTATCAAAGATCACGTCGAGAAAGGTAATATTGAACTATACTTTGTTGAGAGTGACTATCAGCTTGCTGATTTGTTCACCAAGCCATTTGACGAGAAGCGTCACTTTTTCCTCCTAAGCAAATTAGGAATGCTAGACCTCCCTGCCTGAGGTCTAGGGGGAGTCGGGAGTTCTTATTTTATATGCATGTGTGTAGGGGGAGTCTGTAGGAACTCTATAGATGTTGCATGAATCGAGGGGGAGTCCTAGGTCCTGTATTTATTATTTGGGGTGCTCTCTAACGTTCTCGGATCCACATCACCTTGGATACCACTTTTATATTCTATTTTGTAGATGTGGATCCTCACTACGACTTCTGGTTACTTCAGACCAGGACTCGCTCTAAACCCAGTGAGACGAACCAGGTAAGTCTCCTTTCTCGGGAGTCGAGGGCTGAACTTGTAACTTTTAGTGAACTTGAAAGTTCAGGGGGCGGTAGAGTACATGTCTTGAACTTACAAGTTCGGGGACTAACTTTGCCACTTTCTGCTTCTTAAAGTTCAGGACTCGTTTTGCAAATCTTGTGAAACTTGTAGTCCAGGGTCTGTTTTGAAAACTTTCTGAAAATACAAGTTCAGGGACTTGTTTGTAAGTTTACTCAAACTTCAAGTCCAGGGGTGGTTTTTGCCAAATGGTGAAAGTCGGGTTAAGAGAGCCAAAAGGAGAGCCAAACACAGTGTTTTTGACCCAAACACAGTGTAATTCGGTAAAAATATAAATACCGGTTTTCAAGAAATACTTTTCACAAAATTCAAATATTCATCTTTTTCTCTCTGAATTCTCACCCGAACCCACTTCGCGCTCGATTTCGATTTTCGCTCGTTATTGCTCCGATCGTCGATTTCTTTACATATTCGGATTCCTGGTAAGTAAACGATCAACCCTTATATAGTTTTAACATCTGAATCATGTGTTTTAAGGCCTGGATCGAAGCCTAAAAGTTTTAAAACTTACCCGAAACCCAAACTTCTTGGAATGGGATTTCGGGACGTTAAAACGATCCTTTGTTGCTTATAATCTTGTTATGAACTGATTTAGGATGAATGTTGATAGTTTAGGGCCTTAGATCGACGGTTTTTGAGCGGTTTTTGATTCCGGAACTCGAACAGTCTCGGTTTTCCGACTCGGAAAACTTGAACATTCAAGTTTTCCGAATCGGAAAACTTGAATGTTCAAGTTTTCCGCATCGGAAAACGATGCTCATTCATGTATGTTTTCCGATTCGGAAAACTATGTTTTCCGAATCGGACTTGGTCTCGTTTTTCAAATGCTTCTTTTCCGACTCGGAAAACGTGGAACTACCCTTATGGGTTTCCAAGGTTTTCCGACTCGTTTGAGAGACCAAGTCTTGCCAAATTTTTACTAAGTGTTGTGACATTTTCCGAATCGGAAAACCATGTTTTCCGACTCGGAAAACCTACGAGTTTTTCTCTCTAAGTGTGGGAGTTTCCCGATTCGGAAAACACCCTTTTCCGAATCAGAAAACTTGTCTGTTTATCCTTGTGCTATCTTACCAAGTGTTGAGTATTCCGACTCGGAAAACATCCTTTTCCGAATCGGAAAACTCCCCTCGTACTGTTTGCTCGTTTTCCGACTCGGAAAATACGAAACACCCTTTATTGGGTTTTCGAAGTTTTCCGACTCGCGTCCAGTCGAGGGTATAGTCTTTTCACGTTGTAAGATTTCTAACACTTGATGTCTTGCAGAAATGGCTGATCAACAACCGATTGCTCCTACTTCACCCGTCGCCAACGCTGCTGATCTCGCACTGATCAACCCGGCAGACATCGTTGAGATCCACCAGAACAACCAGTTCGTTGACTTGGCAAACTTCACCGTCCAAGATGACGTTGTTCTCGAGATTCTCCGAGCACATCCTCTTGCATACGCGATGCAAGCCACTGCAGACATCCCAATGATATATCTGCAACAGTTCTGGAACACTTCCCGTGTTGAGAACCGGGACGGAGTACAAACCATCATCGGCCGAGTGGACCAGACTGATCTGGTCTTCACTATGGAGGATCTTCGCATAATCCTTCGTCTGCCGGCTGCAACTCCGGAGGCCCCTTTTGACCCTCTCGTGTCTGGACCTGAGCTATTCAGCGAAGTGCTCGCTGTCGGAGTCCACTACACCGAGAACAACAGGCCGAGAGGAATCTCCCAGATCTCACAGGGAATGCTGCCCCCAATCTGGTACTCATTCTTCAACATACTCAACCGCACGATCTCTTCAAAGACCCATGGCGTGGACAAGGCATCCACCCAGTTCTGGCACATTTTCCATGCGGTCGCCTACGGGAGGCGGATCGACTTTGCTCAACAAATTTGGGCGGACATCATCGGTGATGTCAGAGCTGGGCCAGGACGCACAAAACACACATCCATCCCTTGGATGCGCTTCTTCAGTCTGGTCATTCGAGATCACATGAACCAGAACCGAGCTGTCCGACGCAGAGCAAACCATCTCCGCTTTGAAAGCCAGCAGATCGGCCGAGCCAACAAGAAGAATCTGAAGTCTGGTCAGGTAGAGATGCACATACCGGCTAACGTGCTGAACATGGCAGACCGTAGGTCTATGAGTGTTAGGATGTACCGTATATCCGTAGGCTTAGAAGACACGTCTACGGACTCCTCAGAGCCGGGGAGCCCTGCCCAAGACGTGCAACCCGTCCTAACTAGAAGCCGTGCCTCTGGTACGGCGGGCCAGAGCTCCAGTGGGGGAGCTTCTGGCTCGGGAGTGATGAGAGTTGACGTAAGGGGAGGAGCGGTAGAATAGTCGGTACGTCTGCCACTCCGCACACTTCTCGAGCCGGTGCATACCAGACCATGATTCAGAACCGTGCCACTCGTGCTCGCACCCCTACTGTTGTGGAGGAATCTTCTGAGGCCATCCGCACACGCGAGTACACGAGTCACTTCAGGGTGAAGCAGTACATGGGCACCCTTCAGCAGTCACCGATCCACTCGTCATCGGAAGAGCGCCGATCGCCGACGCCGCCGCAACAACCTACTAGGGAGGACGTGGAAGCTTCCCCACAAGAACAAGCACATGTTCCTCCACCACCTCACTCGGCGGCCGTCACTTCTCAGGGAGGCGAACCCTCAGGCGAACCATCTGGCAATGACTCCGACGGTCACGAGTCTTCCGAGCACACTCCTACGGACCGTCGTGAGCCCGATGACGAGGCAACAGAATCAGAACAAGTTGACTACGGATCCGACTCCGAGTTTCAACTATCAGATCCACCAAAGGGCGGGAAGGCCCAAGTGATAGATTTGGATGAAGCCACCTCCTCCTTCAACGACGACCGGATTTCAGGTGATCCAACACTTATTACGGATCTAGCGTCGGATGACCGAACAGTTGGTCAGGAGGAAGAAGGTGAGGCCGAGGTAGCCACCGGCTGGGGACGAGAAGACAGCGAAGAAGAAGAAGAGAGAGAGAGGGGAGAAAAGGAGAGAGAGAGCAGAGAAAAAGAGACCGAAGACGTAGAGGTCCAGTTGAGCGAGCCTTGGGCTCAATTAGAGGAGGCGGATGTAGAAGAAGAGCCGCACAGGTTAGAATCGGACATTCCTTTAGCCCAGAGTCCAACCCCCACAGAGGCAACCCTCATACAGACCGGTCACTCGCTGACGTCAGGTCAAGTCGCTGGCAGCCAACCAGCGCATTTGCACGCCCAAACCAGCCACTCGGCCATCTCTCAACAGATGGTCGTTTCACATTCTCACGGGGATTTAGCTCAACTTCCACCGGCCACTCAATCGGAGTCTGCCGGTGTTGAAATGAGAGAGGCTCTGCCCCACCTCTCGACGTCTTTCAGAGCACCAGTAGTCCTAGAGCCACTCACAGAGACCTTTAGGGTCGTTCATTTGTCTAGGACACTCATGGATGCATCATCTGCCCGCCCAAGTGGCGAGGCCGGAACGGGGAGAGTTGGTGCGTCATTGGACGCCCTTCGAGGATCCACCGGAAGCCCCGACACCGTCAGCATCATTCCAGCGGTGACATCGGGCCGAGAGAGTACCTCTTTAGGACTCTTCTCGTCAACTGGAGCCCAAGTGGCACCGGGTTTAGCTCTTCCGGGACCGGGTCCGACAGACTCGAGCAAAGTCTATAAAGATGCTCACGCAACACCGGGGCTTTTGAGCCTGACGGATTCGGGCGGAATCCCTAAAACCGCCCCTGCACCAACGGGACTTATAGGTCCGACGGATTCGGACGACATCCTTAAAGTCGTCCAAAGCAGGTTATTAGCTGTGGAGCAAGCCAATCAGGCTCGGGATGCGCGGGTCGAGGCACTCGAGAAAGCCTTGGCCGAGACGGAGAGGAAGAGACTAGCCGATCTTGAGGCGTCGTGCAAGCTTCAAGAAGACCAGGATGCGGAGCTCTACGAGCTCAAACGGAGGATCAAGGGCAAACATTCTGAGGCTGCCCCATCTACTGAAGCTCCCATTCCCAGGCCAACTGAAGACGTCCTCAGGCTCGCTCCTCCGACTTCGGGCGACCTTCCTCCGATCCCAGGCTACGTCACTGAGGTGGAGCACTTGATGATGGTCACCTCCTACACCACTCAGAATGACCGCCTGTCCGCCCAAGTCAGAGATCAAGCTGCCCAGATCGAGCTGCTACAACAAAGGATTAGAGAACTGGAGGCCGTGTGTCGGTCCCAGGCTCAGCCTTCGAAGAGGAGGCATGATGACCCTGATGACTCCGCACCAGGTCCTCATGAGGGGGAGGTACAAGCTGCAAAACGGCTTCGCACCGACCTCCTACCTGGTTCCGGCTCCGGTTCATCAGCTCCAGCTCCAGGTTCCTCAGCTGCTCCCTCGAGTGCTCCCACAGACTTCGAGACCGCCGAAGCTCCCTATGTCGACTCTGAGACAGAAGACATTCCGGACATGGGGAGTTGGAGATATGAGAAGATTCCGGAAGGGGAGTCAGTTCAGTTTCCTCAGATGACGGACACGGCTCAGATTGATGCCGTTCTCCCAGAAGCAGCGCCGACTGAACCCTCAGAGTTCCAGATTCCGGAAGCAGCCCGGAAGATCTTGCGATCGCTCGCTCAGAGCCTTAGGGTCTATCAGAAGGGAGACGACCTCGTCAAGGATCCTGACTACGCCAACCTCCTCTCAGCGCTCAAGTTTCCAACTCCAGAAGCCCCACGGACCGTCCACTCTACCGATCCAGAAACCGATGCTCCTACTGTCATCCAGCTCAACTGGAACCACTCCATCATCTTCCGCCCGTTCCTAGAAGAAACGTTCACCCGCATCTACCAGCAAGAGAAGCTGCACGCCTGGTCCCGAAAAGTCTACTTCGGGATCTCTCACATCAAGAACAAGAGACGAAGGACAGCGTACGTGCATCAGCGAATGTGCAACTGGGCCACTCATGGACGCCAGAGGATCAGACGTCGCTTTATCAAGGTAACTGCTATGCGCCCCTACAGACATGGCCATCAGTTATTCCTTGAATATGATGTTCGCATGTACGGCACCGGTGTCCCTCGAGGTGAACTGCAGAACTGGACCTTCACGGAAGCTGACTTAGATCGGGTGCATCTAGAAGACCTTCTCACGATCATCAAGTACCTCCAAGGCCCGATCCTCCGACCAGAGCACTACAGAGATGGCACGGAGATACTGAAGAAATACGTCCGTCACGCAATCTCTCTCGCGAGAGTGACGGACTACCAGCTTGCCATAGAAAGCCGCCAGCCGAAGGTCAACCTACTGAGGCCAAACCTGCTCGTTCCTGGTATCGATGCCTACACGCCTTACATGCCAACCAGGATACCTGAGCATGGAGTCCTGTACTTGACTCGGAAGAAGAAGGAGCGCAGGTTCATGAGGTTTGGCGAGCTCTCCAGGTTCTGCGACGGGACCCTCCTCTATGTCTATAATGGCATGTAGAGCAGACTGCTGGCGGATCAGGTTCCAAGTCGGAGAATCATAGATGGAAAAGGAAAGCTGCTGGAGGCAATGAGGTTGATCGAGAAGAAGCTTAAGGAGCAGATGATGTACAGACGGGCAGAGGCTGCGATGCAGATGAGAGCACGGATCATAGGCGAGTGGGAAGAGTACCTGCAGATGTCCAAGTGGGAGCCTGCACTGGAGCTTCCATCACCATTCTGACTTCTTCTCAAAGGGGGAGATTGTAGAACCCAGGTGTTGAGAAGAGTCAGAATCCTCTATCTTTAAAGCTGCTTTCTAGTTTTATTTCCTTGTTATGTAAACAATGATGTTTTGTTATGCCCTTGTTTAGAGGTTTGTAACCTCGGGGGCCTTTCTCGTAACTTTTTCAAACTTCCTTCTACCTATATAAGGTAAAGGATTCCTAGGGTTTTGAGTAATGAAATCATATATACCAAATTGGGCAAAGTTCACCATTGTTGAGTTTTACTAAGATCTTCATTTGATTTCATCTCATTAGTAGGATTTCCATCCATTTCTCTTCTATTTTCATTGTTATTGGGACAACAAACCCATTTGGCAATGGGTCCCTAAACAAGCTTTATTCGTTTTGCATGTCAGTCACGTGTGGTACTTTGATTCCGGAGCATATAGACACATGACTGGTCAAAGGTCCTTCCTTTTCGACTATGTTGAAAGGTTCGAGGGATACATCAAAACTGCGGACAAGACTCCAAAGCCAATGTTGGGTTACGGGAAAATCACCGATGGAAGATACATCATTAAGGATGTACGGTATGTCGAGGGACTAGGATACAATATGTTTAGCTCAAGCCAGTTCTGTGATAATGGCTACTGGGTGAAACAATTCCTGTTTGGAAGTGATGTGAACGATGAAGACGGTAATGTTGTTCTCAGTGCACGGAGGAACGGCAATCTATATTCCACTGTCTTTCGTTCAATCCCTCAGACACACCCTCAGTTTGAAGCTATTTCTCAACCAATGAATGCGATCTGTTTGCTCTCCAAGGCGTCTAAGGAGGATAGTTGGTTATGGCACCACAGGCTATGTCATCAGAATTTTAAAGATATGAACAAGTTGGTTTCAAAACGCCTGGTCAAGGGACTACCGGAGACTCGTCTTTCAAAGGATACTCTGTGTTCCACGTGTGAAAAAGGAAAGATGAGAAGAAGCTCACATCCACCAAAGATGGATACCAACAGCAAAAGTCCACTTGACATGATTCACATGGATCTGTGTGGACGTATGAGAGTTGAGAGCCTAGCAAGAAAGAAGTACATGTTAGTTCTCGTTGATGAGTTCTCAAGGTTCACTTGGCTTGAGTTTCTACGAGCCAAATCTGATGCTGCTGATCGGATAATCGCCTTCATCAAGCGGATTCAAGTACTTCTGAGTCGCAAGGTGAAGAAGCTACGTAGCGACAACGGAACCGAGTTTTGAAATGCAAAACTGCAATCCTTCCTTGAAGATGTGAGCATCTCTCACAATTTCTCAGCGGTACGCACTCCGCAACAAAATGGAGTTGTAGAAAGGAAAAACCGGACGTTGGTCGAAACAGCGAGATCCATGATGTCTCACTCAGGCGTTCCACAAGCATTCTGGGCTGAAGCAGTACCTACAACATGCTTCACGCAAAATCGAACTCTGATCGTCAACAGGACCGGTAAAACCGCTTATGAGATGATCGAACAACGTAAGCCTAACATCGATTACTTTAGAGTATTTGGATGTAAATGCTATGTTCTTAATGACCGAGATGATTTGGGTAAGTTTGATCCTAAGTCTGATGAGTCTATCTTCATTGGATACTCACATAACTCAAAGACTTATCGGGTGTTCAACAAACGCACCCAAACCATCTTGGAAAGCTCAAATGTTGAATTTTCTGAAACTGAAACTTATTCTGATGCATGCCCTAGTAATCCAAATGCCTTACTGCCTGAACTGTCAACCGCACCACCGAGCACAGATTCTGCATCTAACTCTTTTGCTTTAGACTTCATAGAGCTTGCAGACTACGATCTACCGACTTTCACTGGACCAATCGTAGTTCCTGCTCAAGCTGGTTCAACCACTACTTCTGTGTCATCAGATGATTTCGTGACAGAGTCTTAATCAAGTACTTCAACAAATTCAGTGACACCAGAGTCAGTGGTCTCCCCCCCCCCTGAAACTTCTTCAACAGAACCTCCAACTGTTGCTTCACCGGAACCTGTCCGAGAACAGATAACACACTCTGTTCTTGCACCAATTTTTGAAGATGCTCCCCTACCTTTGTTAGGATTATGTGCGAGACAGTAACAGGTTACCGTGTCCAATGTTATAAGACACTAGTAGGTCACACCGCTGCACACCTAATTGAGAATTTGTATGAAAGAGATGAGAAAAGAAAGAGAAATAAATAATTATTAGTTAAATAATTATTTAATCAGTGAATTAATTAAAGGATTAATTAATTGAAGAATTAATTAATTAAGGAATTAATTCTGGATAACCATAAAGGGAATTATGATCAGGTTAAATCACTGCCTTATTTTATCCTATAAATAAAAGGGTTAAGGTTTTGAAAAATCAGTTGATTAATCCCACGAAAAACCCTCGCTCTCTCTTTCTCCCATAACCGTCGATCTCTCTCTCTCTCACATCGGTCGGAACTTTTTCCGATCAGTTACGGTGGTCTAGCAACCCTCTCACGTGGTGTCAGTAGCGGTGTACCCCCTGCCAGCTTTCCGGAAGTTTATTCGCAAAAGGTAAACCAACATACCCACTTGATTGTATCTGTTATGGTTTAAGATGGGTCCGGGTTTGGGAATCGTTTTGTTATCCGCTGCGCACCGTTAGTGCCTTCGGTTCCCCAACAGTGGTATCAGAGCCACTTCTTAAACCTACAGATCTGGATTAAACTGTTGTTTGCGATAAACTGTTTTTTGGATTATGGTTTTGTTAAAAATTCGATTTTTACCTGTTTATATTAAAAGTTGGATTTTTATCGTTTTATCACACGAACCGTATTAATCGACGGTGGAACGACGGCAGTTAGCCGAATCGAACCACCAGATCGATTAAAGGCCATGGTGGTGGCGATGGTGGTTTTAACACCGCTGTCCGCCGGCGGTTGCACCGCAAAACCACCAAGACCGCCGGCTGCCTCGCTAGGCGGCGGCGGTGGCCGTGTCTTTCGATCGCACAAGGCGATGGTGGTGGCGTTAAAAGCCGCTGCTGTCGCCGACGAGATCAGACCGCCGGTCGACAGCCCCTAGTGGCGGATCGATGGCGGTAGCGTGGTTGTTTATCCCGCCAAGCCGCCGGCTGCCTTACGGCCACGCCAGGGCGGCGGCGGTGATCGGTTACACGAATCGCCAAACCACCGAATGGTGGTGGCGCTGTTGTTGCCCAGCGGTGGCGACGGCAGCGTAGTGGTGGCAACGGCTTTGGCCGTTTTGTCGCCGGACAAGCCACGAACCACCAGGCCACACGCCGGCTGCCCTAAGGCCGAGCCAAGGCGGTGGCGGTGGTTGATTGTTTCCGCGATCGCAAGCCGCACCACCAAACGGTGGTAATGGCGTTTGTTGTTGGTGATGGAGCCGTCGGCCACGGCGGCGATGGCAGCCTCGGCTGCTGTTGTCGTCGATCGGCCTAGCGGTGGTGGTGGTGGTGACATTGGTTATCGCTGCTGCCACCGGTGGCGTTTTCGGGAAGATTGCCGACGATCGGCGGCAATGGTAGCTTCGGCTGCGTTGTCGTTGATCACCGGTAGTAACAATGGTAACCGTTTGTTATTTTGTTGCTATCAGTAATGATATCGGATAAGTATTTCGTGTGGATAGGGTCGTTTTTCCCGATAGGCTAAAACCCCAGATAAAATTAATTTTACTTTTTACCCTATAAAATTAAAATTAATATTAAGTAATTATAAAATCAGTTAGGTTTTATAATTCTGGTTTATCGTAAATGTATTTTTTTTTAGTTTAACTGTTTTGTTTAAACTGTTAGTTGCGAATGTCATAGCCAAGCCCTAGACCAGTGTTTGTGTTTCGTCTTTATATCGTTGTTATTGTACTTTTTTTTTGGGTACGGGAGGCCTGCGTGCCATTTACAACCCGATCATATGTAATCTTAAAATTAGTAAATAAGAACTGAAGACGGAGCCAAGGAGACAAACATGGAGCTTGGAGCCAGTGGGAGCACCGAGAAGTTTTTTGTCCCTTAGGAATTGGACCGTCGTTTTGCGTTGGCTCACAAAACGACAATAGTTAAGGGTTTTTGACTATGACATGTTATTTAAACTGCGTGGTTGTTTATGATTATTCAGTCTGCGTGGTTGTTTATATTTAATTGTATTACGTAGTTACGTCTTTTAAATTAAATATAAAAAGGTTTTAAATTGGATAAAATACAGTTTGTGTTTAAGTCCAAAGTTTTTGAAAAACTGGCATTTTTGACCCTTGTTAAAATCATAGATTAGTAAGTGCAACCCACTTTAGGGACACCTCCGGTGTAAGGTACATAGGGCGTTGTAAGTGCACACACTATGAACGTCCGTGTTCAAACCGAAACTAGAGGGAGATAAAACTCTGCGAATTATCTCCGGGTGGTACCGGCCAGAGTTTGTCCAGGTCCCGGTGGTGCAATCTATTTTGGTAATTATTTATTCACTGGGTGGTACCAGGCCAAAATGCACTAGAGGGACTAAATATGCACGGATTTTTAATATCCGATGTCCCGACGATCTAGAAGTCGTATTTTCAGACAGGAATACGATTGGTATAGGATATACCTACCATAGATCGCATGAGTCGGTTTGACATGATCACATGCTTCCCGACACATGTGAAATATGGATTCTAGTCTAATAAATTTATTTTAAGGGTAATAATTTATTAGAATTATATAATTATGAACTAAACTGGAATTTATATTCTTCTGTAGATGTCTCCAATTAGCATTCCGTTTTATTCACCTGAGGAATCACTTCGCCTTATTACGGGCAAGTGGAAGCTTACGGGCCAGAACTTTCCAGTTTGGAAGTTGCATTTACAGAATGTTTTGAGTGCCCAGGGTAAGCTTTATGTGATCAATAAGCCCATGTCACGACCCAAAAGTAATGCCCCAGAAGAGGAATTTGCTGAATATTTCAGATTCATGGCAGATGAATCGGATGTAATGTCCATTCTAGTTTTCTCTATGTCACCCGAGTTCACGGAGACTTAAGAGTGAAATTCTGTCACGAGGTCGTAAGGAATGTAGAAAACCAGTTAGGTTTCTACAAGCACACGGGCAAGCTTTTGATCATGCAAGAGATTCTCTCCCTGAAGCTACAGAAGGGTCAGTCAGTTAAAAACCATCTTATTGAAATGAGAAGGCTTTTTAAATGTTTATCACGTCTGGGGTACAAGATGACTCAGGAAGAGTTAGTGTACCTCATGTGGTTCTCCCTCACAAAGGAAGTTCAGGACACAGCTAGTGCCTACATGAAGGAACCAAAGAACGACGTGGATAAAGTTCATGAAGACATACTGGCCAGTCTAGAGCCAGTACCCGAACCTGCGAATCTCATGGACACTGATATAATTGATGAGCTGGGAGATCTGAGTTGCCCAGAATGCGGCAGCGAGGATATTTGCGAGCACTCGATGAACATCGACCAGATGGATATCGGTTTACCCGATACTCCAGGTATCTTTATGATAGATTGCTTAATCACTTCTTATGAATCATGGGTAATTGATACAGGCAGTGGTAACCACATTTGTAATCATTTACAGGGATTCACTAGAAGAAAGACTCTGAGGAAGGACCGTTCGAACCTACGAGTTGGCGAAGGCACTCCGTTGATTGCTGAAGCCGTGGGATCTTATAGTCTTAGTTTACCCTCGGGTCTAGTTTTGGAACTGGATAATTGTTATTATATTCCAAATATGATTAAGAATGTATTGTCTTTTGATTTATTGGTAGACCAAGGCTTTTATTATAAATATTCTTATAAAATGATTTCAGTCTTTAAAGATAATGTTTTTTTATTTAAAGCTACACCCGTAGATGGTCTATACACTGTAAATCTTAAAGACAACAATAGTGAAATCTATCATATAAGTAAGCGATCCAAGGATATTGAGGATCAGACATACCTCTGGCATTGTCGTTTAGGCCATATAAACAAGAAACGCGTTGAACTACTCCTAAAAGGAGGTTTTCTTGGCAATTTCGACTATAAACCTTTTGATAATTGCGAATCTTGTTTATCTGGCAAAATGACAAAGCAACCTTTCAACAGTGAGAATGAAAGGGCTACTGACTTGCTTGAAATAATCCACACAGATGTTTGTGGACCTTTCAGTCATGTAGCAAGAGGAGGATACCGGTACTTCATTACCTTCACTGACGACTTCAGTAGGTATGGTTATGTCTACTTGATGAGACATAAATCTGAAACCTTTGAGAAATTCAAGGAATATCAGAATGAAGTACAGAATCTACTTGACAAGAGGATCATGTTCATACGGTCAGATCGTGGTGGCGAATATCTCAGTGATGAGTTTGACAATCATCTGATGGAGTGTGGGATTGTATCCCAACTTACACCTCCGTATACACCTCAGATGAACGGTGTATCAGAAAGGAGAAATCGTACATTGCTTGACATGGTACGAACGATGATGTGTCATTCTTCGCTGCCAGTATCATTCTGGGGACACGCGCTCGAAACAGCAGCACACATACTGAACAGAGCGCCAACAAAGTCGGTAGAAAAGACTCCATACGAGTTATGGAAGGGTAAGAAACCCAACATATCTTTTCTGAAAATTTGGGGTTGTGAGGTTTACGTCAAACGACCCACCTCAGAAAAACTCAAACCCAAATCCGACAAGTGTTTCTTCGTTGGATATCCCAAGACCACCGTGGGATATTATTTCTACAACCCTGAAGAGAACAAAGTGTTTGTTGCTCGAAATGGAAAATTTCTGGAAGAAAAGTTTCTCAGTTTAGAGAACACCAGAAAGGATGTAGATCTACAGATAGTAGACGAAGAAAGCACTACACCAGTTGTTGAGCCAGATATTCAACATAACAATGTTGAACCTCAATCAGAGCCGGTTGAGGAAGTGCAAACACAGGACCTTCGCAGATCCAGTAGGGTAAGACAAGAACCAGATAGGTATCTTGGGTTCCTAGTCTCTCAAGACAGTGGAGACTTAAATGAACCAACATCCTATGGAGAAGCTGTGTCAGGCAGTGAGTCTGAACAATGGCAGGAAGCCATGAAGGCCGAGATGCAATCCATGTACGACAACCAAGTCTGGGAGTTGACTGATTTGCCACAACACTGTAAGGCTGTTGGACGCAAATGGGTTTTCAAGAAGAAAACCGACATGGATGGGAACGTACACACCTTCAAAGCCAGACTGGTTGCAAAAGGATTCACGCAAACTCATGGTATTGACTATGATGAAACCTTTTCACCAGTGGCAATGTTGAAGTCAATTAGGATTCTTATGGCCATCTCAGCGTACTTTAATTACGAGATTTGGCAAATGGACGTCAAGACAGCCTTTCTAAATGGAAAGTTAACAGAAGACGTCTATATGGAACAACCAGAGGGGTTTGAAGATCCTAAGAATCCTAATAAGGTCTGTAAGCTACTAAAATCTATTTATGGATTGAAGCAAGCATCTCGAAGCTGGAACTTACACTTTGATGAGCGAATCAAAGAGTTTGGCTTCGCTAAAAGTGAGTTCGAGCCATGTGTTTACACTAAGTTCAGTGGGAGCATAGTAACCTTCCTGGTCTTGTATGTAGATGACATACTACTCATAGGAAACGATGTACCAACTTTACAGAGTGTTAAGGAATGGTTAAGTAAATGTTTCCAGATGAAAGACCTTGGAGAAGCCGCTTATATACTAGGTATAAAGATCTACAGAAACAGATCTAAGCGGCTTATCGGACTTAGTCAGAGTACATACATTGACAAAGTACTGAAGAGATTCAGGATGGATGAATCCAAGAAAGGATTCATTCCAATGCAACATGGCATAGTGTTAAATAAAACACAGTGTCCTGTTTCTAGTGAAGATCAGGACAAGATGAAATCGGTCCCATATGCTTCTGCAATTGGATCGATTATGTATGCCATGCTATGTACTAGGCCCGATGTTGCTTACTCAATAAGTGTTACGAGCAGATACCAACAGAATCCGGGTGAACCCCATTGGGTGGCTGTCAAGAACATTCTTAAATATCTGAGAAGAACGAAAGAAATGTTCTTGGTCTTTGGAGGTACTGAGGATGAAATTAGTGTGACCGGATACTCTGACGCTAGTTTCCAGACCGACAGAGATGACTTCAGGTCACAGTCAGGGTACGTCTTTACCCTAAACGGAGGTGCGATCTCATGGAAGAGCTCGAAGCAGGACACGATTGCAGACTCAACTACAGAAGCAGAGTACATTGCAGCATCTGATGCGGCAAAGGAAGCTGTCTGGCTAAGGAATTTTCTATCGGATCTCAGAGTGGTTGCCAGTATCTCGAGACCGATCGATATATTCTGTGATAACTCAGGAGCCGTGGCGCAAGCAAAGGAACCTAGAGAGCATCACAAGTCAAGACACGTGCTCAGAAAGTATCACCTCATCCGAGAGATCATTGGAAGAGGAGATGTAAGAATATGCAAAATTCCAACAGAGGACAATGTCGCAGATCCGCTGACAAAGCCACTAGCAAGGGTAAAGCATGAGGCACATGCGAATTCCATTGGGATGCAGTACCTGGAAGCCAGTAGCTAGTACTTAGTTTTTAATTATTACTATAGTATAATTTAGAAACAATGTAATCATGTAAAGTTTTTTATTTCACAGTGTGTTGGAAATAAATGGAGGTTTTATTTTCATGATTGTTCTAAATTAACTATTTTTGCATATTTAACGTATCCGTGATTTTACAAAGTTTTGCATGAAATCTAAATTTCCGTAGCCACTTATTGAAATGGGAATTTCAATAGGGAGTTTAACGCTATTATAAATACTTGATGATTTATTCAAAGTAAAGAATAAAAGCACAAGTGATGTGACCAAGTATTTATAGATACTCATCAGAGTGTTTGGGTATTGGAAGTGACCAGTAATCAAGTCTGCTTCATGGAGCCTCAGTCATAGGCACTGACTTGATAGGTTGTCCTTTGACCTGAGATACTTGGTTTGGGAACACGAGGACTACTGTA
The DNA here is from genome assembly GCA_030169165.1 of Centaurea solstitialis. Taxonomy (NCBI): domain Eukaryota; kingdom Viridiplantae; phylum Streptophyta; class Magnoliopsida; order Asterales; family Asteraceae; genus Centaurea; species Centaurea solstitialis. Next base: position 63,665,566 of record CM058046.1, on the reverse strand, counting down.
CTCTTAGCACGTACTAACGCTGCACCGTAACAGGGTGGCCATACGGGACATGACTAGATGCAGCGGAAGCCGTGGATCCAAATGCAAGTAGTCAAGAAGGGATTTGCACCTCTTTCAAAAGAGAGATATTTCCGGGCCCCTTGACGATTAAGATTAGCAGAAAACGCGTGGCCACGCTCGGATAGAATAACAGGGGTTATTTAGTAATATCCGTTACTGCAGGCAATCGAAATCAGAGTCAAGAAATACTTGATCTTAAGAAATGAATCCTCCACTCCATGTCTTAAGTCACTTTAGAAATATCGTGTGCAAAAGGAATGAACCTGTGTACGAATTCAATTAAGAATTGTATCTCTGGATATAAGAGATCTTATAACCTGGTTAACCTAAGTGTCTGGCTAGGGACCTCCTTAGGCTAATGGTAACAGACATAGTTACATGTCTAGCACAAGTGGGAGTCTGTTAGGATTATGTGCGAGACAGTAACAGGTTACCGTGTCCAATGTTATAAGACACTAGTAGGTCACACCGCTGCACACCTAATTGAGAATTTGTATGAAAGAGATGAGAAAAGAAAGAGAAATAAATAATTATTAGTTAAATAATTATTTAATCAGTGAATTAATTAAAGGATTAATTAATTGAAGAATTAATTAATTAAGGAATTAATTCTGGATAACCATAAAGGGAATTATGATCAGGTTAAATCACTGCCTTATTTTATCCTATAAATAAAAGGGTTAAGGTTTTGAAAAATCAGTTGATTAATCCCACGAAAAACCCTCGCTCTCTCTTTCTCCCATAACCGTCGATCTCTCTCTCTCTCACATCGGTCGGAACTTTTTCCGATCAGTTACGGTGGTCTAGCAACCCTCTCACGTGGTGTCAGTAGCGGTGTACCCCCTGCCAGCTTTCCGGAAGTTTATTCGCAAAAGGTAAACCAACATACCCACTTGATTGTATCTGTTATGGTTTAAGATGGGTCCGGGTTTGGGAATCGTTTTGTTATCCGCTGCGCACCGTTAGTGCCTTCGGTTCCCCAACAACCTTCACCGAGCTCTGCTCAAGGAACCTATGCTCAGGTAGTATGGGAGCCCCGGTTGGAAGTTGTTCTTAACATAGAACCACTGACAAATCTTCAAGAAGGCTCTTCAAGTGGGAACCAGACTGAGGACTTAGCAGTGCCCGACAAGAACGATGCATCAAACGATCAACAAGCTTATGTCACACTCCCATATACCAGAAAGTGGACTAGAGATCACCCCTTCTCCCAGATCATCGGGAGTCCCTCTCAATCTGTTCAAACCAGATCTTCGAAGAATGTTGACAACCTAATTCTTTTTGGCGGGTTTTTGAGTGATTTCGAACCGTCAGATGTTCAACAAGCTCTCTCGGATCCAGACTGGGTACAGGCAATGCAAGAAGAGTTAGCTGAATTCAAGCGCAACAAGGTGTGGCGTTTGGTGACTAGACCATGGGGAAAATCCATTATTGGCTTGAAATGGATTTTTTCGGAACAAGAAAGATGAAAACGATCTTATTATCCGAAATAAGGCCTAGTTAGTTGTCTAAGGGTATCGCCAACAAGAGGGTATCGATTATGACGAGACGTTTGTGCCCGTAGCCAGGATTGAAGCTATTCAGATTTTCCTCGCATATGCTGCACACAAAAACATGACAGTCTATCAGATGGATGTCAAGTGCGCCTTCTTAAACGGAGTTCTTCAAGAAGAGGTGTATGTCAAACAACCTGAAGGTTTCGTGGATCCGAGGTATCCATCTCATGTCTATATATTGGATAAGGCGCTTTAAGGTCTCAAGCAAGCTCCTCAAGCATGGTATGAAACTCTTACTGTCTACTTAATCGGAGCTGGCTACAAGAAAGGTACAATCGACCCCACCTTATTTCTTCGAAGATCAGGTAGTAATTTAATTATAGTACAGATATACGTGGATGACATCATTTTTGCATCTACGAAGCCTGAGTTGTGCAAGGAGTTTGAGAACACTATGAAATCACAGTTTAAAATAAGCATGATGGGCGAGTTGACGTTCTTTCTAGGTCTTCAAGTTCGACAACGCCCTGACGGCATTTTTATAAACCAATCTAAATACGTTCATGATTTACTCAAACGTTTTGATTTCGGTGGTTCAAACTCTACTGCTACACGAATGCCCAAAATTTTCAACTCAATGCTGATTCTTCCGGCAAACCGGTAGATCAGAAATTATCGGGCAATCATTGGTTCCTTGCTCTATCTCATGGCTAGTAGACCTGACCACGTATTCTCCACGGGTGTCTGTACTCGTTTTTAGTGTGATCCTCGTGAATCGCATTTATCTGCTGTCAAAAGAATCCTTAGGTACCTGAAGGGCACATCGGATTTTGGCCTTTGGTACCCAAAGGATTCTGGCTTTGAACTAATAGCATATATAGATTCAGATCACGCAGGTTGTAAGCTGAACATAAAGAACACCTCCGGAGCTTGTCAGTTCCTCGGGGACAAGTTGGTTAGTTGGTCGTCCTGCAAACAAAACTGTGTATCACTCTCTACGGCGGAGGCAGAATATGTCGCCGTTGCGTGCTGTTGTTCACAAGTCCTGTGGATGAAAACCCAACTTGCCGACTTTGGATACACCATGCAGAGGATTCCTATTTATTGTGACTCCAAGAGTGCGATTCAAATCATGGAAAATCCACTTCAACATTCTCGGACAAAACACATCGACATCCGATATCACTTTATCAAAGATCACGTCGAGAAAGGTAACATTGAACTGTATTTTGTGGAAAGTGACCTTCAGCTTGCTGATATGTTTACTAAGCCGTTGTGATGAAAACGCCATTTATTTCTTCTAAACAAGTTAGGAATGCTAGACCTACCGCCAGAGGTCTAGGGGGAGTCAGGAATCTGTATAATGTGTGCATGTGTAGGGGGGGTATCTTAGTGTAACAACCCGTCCCACATGGATAGAAAGCAGAAACTGTTAGCACCTTATAAGCCTCAAGTCATAGGCTACCAATAAGTTCCACCATGGTTTTTAGTTGGACTCGAAGTTATTGGGCAGCCTATAGCTTTGGGCTTTGGGGTGTTACAGAATGGTATCAGAGCCGATCCTTGTACCATCGGGATGGTGGGGCAAACCTCATCAGGAAGGATGAGTCCTCGAGGGGGAATGTTGGTAACATCTTAGGCAAATCCCATATCGCCGATGACAAGGAGAGAAAGATTCTGGGTAGGCCTGACGAGGACGTCAGGAGTTCAAGTGGGGGAGTTTGTAACAACCCGTCCCACATGGATAGAAAGCAGAAATTGTTAGCACCTTATAAGCCTCAAATCATAGGCTACCAATAACTTCCACCATGGTTTTTAGTTGGACTCGAAGTTATTGGGTCAGTCTATAGCTTTGGGCTTTGGGGTGTTACACTTAGAGTATGCATGAATCTAGGGGGAGTGTCGTGTATTTGTTTGCTTGTTGTGCTAATGTTCTCGGATCCACACTACTTTGGATACCACAATTTGTTTATTTTTGTTGGTGTGGATAATCACTACGACTTCTGATTACCTTTGATCAGAACTCGCGCAAAATCCAATCCCGGGGTTACACAGTTAATACCCGAAGAAAAATATCCAGGTTTGTCGATTCGTAAGGGTTCGCGGACTGAACTTGTTAATATTTTGTGAACTTGAAAGTTCAGGGGGTGGTAGTGACAAGTTTTTGAACTTACAAGTTCGGGGACTAAGTCTGCCATTCTCTGAAACAGAAGTTCAAGGGTTGTTTTTGAAAATTTTAAACCTAACAAGTTCAGGGACTCGTTTTGCACATTTTGTGAAACTTGTAGTCCAGGGATCAGTTTTGCCATTTGGTGAAACTCGAGTTAAGAGAGCCAAAAAGAGAGAGCCAAACAGTATTTTCTCAACCAAACATAGTATAATTCTTGGAAAATATAGAAACTCAAAATCAGAGTTTACTATTCACTTTTTCCAAAATCTTGAAACTCCCCTCTCTCGAGCTCCCATAACCGTTGATCTCAACCGCTCGCGTTTTTTCTCCGATTTCAATTTCAGATCACTTCATCGAATTCACGGTAAGATTTTAAGCAACCCTTACGTAATCATTTCGTCTAATTCAGTCATCTTTTAGGCCGAATCGAAGCCTAAAAGCTTTGCATAAACCCGAAACCCAAACTCCTTGGAATGGGTTTTCGGGACGTTCGATCGGTCTAAAAGTGTTTTTGAACTTGTTTTTAGCTTCTATGCTTCGTTTAGAACAAGTTTGGTGGGTCGGATCGTCGTTTTTGAGCGTTTTTTTTGGTCGAGAAACCGAACAGTTTCGGTTTCCTGACTCGGGATATTGAAATAACCCGAGTCGGGAAACTTGAATGTTCTTGAGGTTTCCCGACTCGGGGACGATGACCTCATTCAAGTATCCCGACTCGGGAAACACGAAAACCCGACTCGGGTTTTCGAGTTTCCCGACTAGGATTTTTGGCAAAGAATTTTTCGACTTTCTCGTTTTCCGACTCAGGAAACATGAAAACCCGACTCGGGTTTTCGAGTGTCCCGACTCGTACTTGATGCCAAGATATTTTGAATTTTTTTAAAATACCAGGTGTTATATTCTTTTCCGACTCGGGAAACCTTGTTTTCCGACTCGGGTTTCCATGGGAAACTTATCACCATAATTTTTGGCTATCTCCTTTCCCGACTCGGGAAACTTGAATAACCCGACTCGGGTATTCGAGTTTCTCGACTCGTGTTCGTTCAAGGGGATTTTCTAGTGTGAATCAAGCCAACTCGGGAAACACCTTTTCCCGAATTGGGTTTTTACCTTTCCCGACTCGGGAAATGTCAAAACCCGACTCGGGTTTTGGTGCTCCCCAAGTTGAATTGTTTTTCCCACACTTAGAATTTTTTTGGATTCTAACTTCTATATTTGTTTTGTTTGGTCAGAAATGGCTCGACAACAGAACAACCCTCCCTTGCCGATCGCGCAATGATCTCGCTGGCTGCCCTACGTCCCATTACTCAGAACAACGAGTATGTGGATCTGAACAACATCCAGATGCAAGACGAGGTGATCGTCGAGATTCTCAAGGTGCACCCAGTTGCTTATGCTATGCAAGCCGTGGTGAACGTGTCGATGATCTACGTGCAGCGGTTATGGGCTTCCTCCCACCTCGAAACCCGAAACGACGTCCTAACTCTGGTAGGACACGTTGACCAGACTGAACTCGCCGTCACCTTGGAGGACTTCCGACGTATCCTCCACCGACCTGCTGAGACTGCCGAAGCTCCATTCGACCTACTTGTGTCTGGTCCTGAGCTCTTCAGCGAGATACTCGCTCTAGGAGTCCTTCCGGCCGCGAACCAACACCTCAATGGGATCTCTCACGTGTCCCAGAGCATGCTGCCCCCACTATGGTTCACTCTACTCAACCTGATGAACAGGTGCCTCTCTTCCAAGACTCGTGGAGAGGATAAGGCGTCGACCCAACTCTGGCACGTGATCCACTCCATTGCCTACGGACGACGGATCGATCACGCTTCGCAACTATGGCAAGACGTCACTCGGGACGTCGACATTGCTCGGAACCAGCAGTCATCCATTCCTTGGATGAGATTCTTCAATCTGAAGATCCGCGATCATATGGATCGCCATCCCGAGGTTCGTCGTCGTTCGGGCCACCCAAGATTCCAAAGCAAGTAGATATCCAGGACGGACAAGCGGACCCTCAAATCGGGTCAGGTGGAGATGCCAGTGCCTGAGCGAGTTCTAGACATGGCGGATCAGTCGGCGGTGAGTGTAGGACTATATAGGGTATCCATAGGCCTAAAAGTCGCATCCACGGACTCCTTAGAACCGGGGAGCCCTACCCAGGGTGCGCGACCCGTCCCTACTGAGCGTCGTACCTCTGGCATGGCGTGCCTGAGCTCCACGGGGGAAGCATCCGGTTCCAGGGTGATGAGTGTGGACGTGAGGGGAGAAGTGGGTAGAATAGTTGGTACCTCCGCCATACAGCACTGGTCTAGGAACGACGCTGACGCACTCTACCAGCGAATGGTAGAAGGGAGAACTCACCGGGCAAGAACCCAAACTTATTCAGACGAGCAAGCCGCTCTATTTTTTGATCCTGAGCGCATGATCGGTGCCAGGATCAAGCAGTACATCGGAGTTCTTCATCAATCTCCTCCATCTCACATCTCCGAAGAACCCCAAGTATTGTCGCCGCCGTAACATCCAGAGCCAACCGGTGAGGATGTGGAAGCTTCCCCACAAGAACAAGCACACATTCCTTCACCGCCTCATGTGGCCACGGCACCTCGCCAACCTGGCGATCTTTCAGGAGAACCTTCCGGCGATGACTCCGACGGTGGCCACTCCTCCGAGCATACACCTTCCGATCGTCGTGACGTCGATGATGAGGCCACCGAGTCCGAGCAAGTGGACTACGGCTCCGATGAGGCATTCACGGAGTCCGTACCGGTCAAAGGTTGCAAGGCCTAGCCGGAAGACGAGGATGAGGCAACATCATCCTTTAACGACGATTTTTCAGATGACCTCAACCTAGGAGGTGACTTGGCATCCGATGACCGAACCATCGGTCGCGAGGAAGAAGGTGAAGAAGTTGAGACTGGATTGGAGGCACAAGGTGGTGAAGACCGTGAGGGCGAATGTGAGAACCTAGAAAAAGAGGCCGAAGATGAAGAGGTCCACCTAGACGAAGAGTGGTTACAAATTCAAGAACAGGTCAGAGAAGAAGAGACCACTAGGAGTCTAGAAACGACCGTCCTCCCTAGCCTGAGTCAAACCTCCACAAAGGCAACCCTCACAACGACCAGTCAGCCTAAGCTGTCAAGTCAAGTCGCTGGCAGCCAACCAGCGCATTTGCACACCCAAACCAGCCACTCGACCATCTCTCAACAGATGGTCGTTTCAACTTCTCACGGGGATTTAGCACAACTTCCATTGACCACTCACTCGAAGTCGGTCAATGTTGACATAAGAGAGGAGCTGCCCCACCTCTCGCCTTCTTTCAGAGCACCTCGAGTCTTAGAGCCACTTACCGGGATCTTTGGTATCCCTTCATTTCTTAGGACACAATCGGGGGAATCACAAGCAGAGATCCTACAGGACTTTGCCAGAACGAACGTAGTCGGTATGTCAACTGACGCCCTTCGAGGATCGTCCGGAAGCCCTGCCATGGTCAACATCATACCAGCCATGAGCGCAGGCCGAGAAAGTTCCTCTATAGGTCTTTTCTCGTCAATTGGAGCACTAGATGCACCAGGAGCAACACTTTCGGGACTAGGTCTGACGGATTCGGGCGAAATCCTTAAAGATGCCCACACAACATCTATGGGACTAGGTCCGACAGATTTGGGCGACATCCTAAAAGTCGCTCACGGAACATCATCGGGACCGGGTCTGATGGAGTTGGACGATATCCGTAAAGTCGTCCACTCACGACTACAGCGGTTAGAGGAGGCAGATGCTGCTAGAGAGAGAGACGGGTTGAGGCGCTTGAAAAATCCTTAGCTGAAGCCAACCAAAGATGTCAAGCCGATCTAGAGGCATCCCGGAAACTGAACGAAGACCGGGATCAGGAGCTTCAGGAGATCAAACGCCAAGTCAAGGGCAAACATGTGGAAACCGCTCCACCCACCGAAGCTCCGATCGCCCGACATTCTGGGGATCTCCTCCGCCTTCCTCCTCTGAGATCGAGTGCTCTGCCCGAGATCCCTGGCTACGTTACCGAAGAAGAACACCAACACGTGATTGTTGGGTATACCCTCCAGGTGGACGGTCTGACCGAGAAAGTGAACAGACGAGAAGCTGAGATAGCTGCCAGGGACGAGCAGCTCGAGATCGCCCGCCGCCGCATCCGGGAACTAGAGGCTTTGTGCAGGTCTCAGGTCAGCCTTCCAAACGGAGGCATGATGACCCTTATGACTCCGCACCAGGTCCTCATGAGAGGGAGATGCAAGCTAGCAAAAGGCTTCGTATGGACCTCACCTCAGCCTCAGGTTCCGGAACATCTTTTGCACCAGCTTCAGCATCGGGAACAGCTCCGTCCATAACCACTCCTCTTTATGAGGATTCTGATGACGAGCCACTGGACGTCGAGCAGTTCCATTATGAGTCGATACCATTGGACGAGGTAATCCAATTCCCTCACGAGAAGCCCACCGCCGAAGTTGACATCATTGCCCCAGAGTCGGCACCGACAGATTCTTCTAAGCTACAGATTCCGGAAAAAGCTAGAAGGATACTTCGTTTGCTTGCCCAGAGCCTTCGTTTCCACAAGAAGGGGGATGATATCGTCAGCAACAGCGAGTACAACCGATTCCTCCCAACGGTCAACTTTCCAGAATCAGACGCGCCTCCTACTATCACGACAACCGTTCCAAACTCTCCGACTCCGACCATCATCCAGCTCAACTAGAACCACTCAGTGATCTTTCGGCCATTCCTGGAGGAGTCCTTCTCGAGGATCTTCCCGCAAGAGAAGCTTCACACTTGGTCTCGAAAGGTGTTCATCGGGATCTCCCATCTGAAGAAGCTTCGACGCAGAACTGCCTACATCCACCAGCGGGTCTGCAACTGGCGAAGCACGGAAGAACTCAACTAAGGCGTCGATTCGTGAAAGTAACTGCGGTAAGACCCTACAGACACGGGTACCAGTTATTTCTCGAGTTTAACGTCTTTATGTACGGAACAGGCAGACCCGCCGGAGAACTTCAAGAGTGGACTTTCATAAAAGCAGACCTCGACAGGATTCACCTTGAAGACCTTCTCACATTAATCAAATATCTGCAAGGTTCAATCCTCCGCCCCGAGTACCTCCCCAACGGCCTAGAAGTGTTAAAGAAGTATGTCCATCATGCAATCACTTTGGCGCGTGTGACGGATACCAGATGGCCATCGAGAGCCGTCAGCCGAAAGTAAATCTGCTTCGACCAAATCTGCAAGCACCAGCCATCGGTTCCTACAGCCTCTACCTTCCGACGAAGATTCCAGAACATGGTGTCGTCTACCTCACACAGAAGAAGAAAGAGCGGAAGTTCATGCGCTTCGAGGAAGTCGCTCAGTTTTGTGATGACACCCTTCTGTATGTCTAAAATGGGCTTCGGAGCAAGTTGTTGACTGATCAGATTCCGAAGACGAAGCACGACAACGGAAAGGCGAAGGTACTTGAGGAAATGAACCTGATCGAAGAGAAGCTCAAAGAGAGACTAATGTTCCTAAGAGTTGAAGATGCATTGAAGCTGCGATCAAGAATCATCGGAGAGTGGGATGAGTACTTCCAGTTATCCAAGTGGGAGCCGGCGCTGAAGCTACCACCGCCCTTCTGACTTCTTCCCAACAGGGGAGATTGTTAGACCCTCCTTGTGGGTTGTGAAGAAGTCAAGGGCCTATCCGTTAGTATTACGTTAAGTATCTGTTATTTCAGTTAGTTTAGTTATCTTTAGTGCCCTTTTTGAGGAGTCTTAAACTCCAAGGGCCTTTTATGTATTTGTCTATTTTCTATCCCTCCTATATAAACAATGTGAGATTTAGGGTTTTAGTAATGCTATTTTGAGAATTCTTCATCATCAAGAAACACTACCTCTTAGTCAAAGCATTCCATTGTTACTCACTTGGATTGATCTTCATCCTTTTAACAATGTTTTCTATTCCATCTTGATTCTCTTGGGTTTTTGGACAATCAACTTTGAACAGTTTACTAAAGTTTTGGGGGGCCAATTATACGTAGTTATACATATTATACATAGTTATCTTAGTTATACACATTTTAATCTGCAGCCAATAATACAACACAATTTTTGCCCCAACTTAGGTTTATATCCAAATTGAGATATTAAAATCTTTAAGCGGTTAAAAGACAAAATAGCGGTAAGAAATTTGGAAATTCCCTCTGTAAATTGATGATTGATCGCTAAAGTTTGATTATTTGCGTTGATTTTGTTTTCGTAATGAATGTGATGATCGAATCACAACCTTGTTTAATTACCATTCACTTTATTGTTCTCTTTCTGTCCTTGAGCTTTTATTTCTCTAGTTCATTGTTCAAAGAAATACGTTCATTTACATATATGCCATATGATTGATCATGGTTTTGCAACTAGGAGCATAGGATTTCTGATGCCTTGTTTTTGTTCTGATGTTGTTTGGTTCTGGTTGAGGTACTCCTTTACATTCACCGGCTTCTCGGATAAGTTATATTTCGTAATTTAGTCATTAAAAGTCGGTGTTCTGCGAGTCGTTAGTTCAGGTTGTTGGTAAGAAGTCTTGTTCTTTTTGTTTGATAGCTATTGTTTTGGTAAGGTGGTATGGATCCGTTTCACGTTTGTTTTTATTGTACAGGTTGGTTGTTATTAGAATAAGTTGCTTTGTTTGCCGTTTAAAAAAAACTTTTAAAGCATTTAATTTAAAAATATAAAAAAATCAAATCATTATAACGTTTATAAAGTGTACTCACGAGGTGTATAATAGATATTGCAAACTGGTTTGTATATTTACAAAATACCTTATTATTTGGTTAAAATATGGTAAAACCTAAAATGTATATAACAAAGTGAGGAAGGCATTATATTGGCTATTTTTGGGACATAACTTTTATAAATATTAAATAAAAGTCAACTTGAATTGATTTTACTTCATTAGGATTTTATGTTACCATACAAAAAAATTATAAGCGTCAAATAAAAACTCCCGATTACAAATTCAAAGGATATTGGCCAAAACGACCATGGTTATAGGTCACTTCACCTCTTAACTATTTTTCTCCTATTTTAACTATAATATCATTACATCCGTAATGATTAAATTCGTAATTATGGAATTGGATAGAAAATATAATTTTGTTAAAAAAATGGCACATTCGCAACGTGTGTATTAAATCATTAAGGAATCGTAACTATGGATCTGACACGCAAATCCGTATTTATCCTCTTTTTGACCAAATCTTTTTCTTGAGCGTTGGGGTGTCGACACGTTGGGGGTAATTTCATGGGACAGGGCGGGGTGGGTGGGGAAAACTTTAGGAACCACATGTATGGGGCTGCAGGTACCTAATTTTACTATTGAAACCGCACTGCACGGGATGAGTACCCACATCGAGCTGAACCGAAAATGAGCAGGTACCCAAGATTCAATTCACGGTTACCTGATTTTGTCTAGTGGTTTGATGTACACAAAATATATAATAGAAATTGAAGTTATTTTGTGACAAATTAAAACAATTAACTCTAAACAATAATAAAAAACAAAAATAAGAGTACTATGGAGGATTGTGGTCGATAGGAGTGTGCAAAAAGATCTAGACCGAACCTGACATACAAATCAATGGCAGTGGGGGTGATTGAAGAAAACATGACATGTGAGGGGCGGGTATCTATGGGTATCTATGGGTAGCAAATTTAGAGAAATGAAACCGACCCGCGACTTGACGGGTACCCTTATTTTCGGGTTTTTGGGTCATGGGTTGCTCGGTATCATTTTTCTCGGTTTCGAATCATACGGTTTGATATTGTTCTTCGGTTTTTTGGTATTTTTGAACACCCCTACGACACATGTCATATTAGTAGTATTGCGGATTTTTCGTTATGGAATCATCTAAAAAAATTGAAAAAAAATTATTTCACAACTTAAATCATGTATGTTTGTTCCTTGACCTTAATTAATCTTAATTAAAGCATAATTACATCAAAATAATTAATGACGTTGAAATCATCAATAACTTCTTTGGTGTAGAAATGATAATATCAAAGTTATTCTGCTGATTTAAATATAATAGGAAATATGTTTTTTTTTGTATTTTTTTTGTAGTGTTTTTCGAGTTTCAATGTAGCAAAATACATTCCTAACCTTAATTTTTATTCTCTCCGTTTTTAGGGTTTATGACTTGTGAGGGTAACTATCTTATTTGTACAAATGTTAACATGAAACTATTTTTTGCACTCAATTTACCATTGAACCCTATTTTTTGTACACATTATACAATTTTCACCAGTTCAACCTGTTTTTTCTTACGTGACAATTAGAATTATTATATAACGCTTATGTGAATCTGATGTGGCAATGACTAAGCATTCTCTATGGTATATTAAGTACAAAAGTAGTTCAATGGCAATATGTGTACAGCCACCACCACTACAAGACACCACCACTACAACCACCACCACCACCACCACATCCACCACACCCACCCACCACCAAATGCCACCACGTCTGTCGTTGCCAGATCTGGAAAATCGTTGCACATTTTCTCTCTCTCTCTCTCTCTCTATTCCATTGATCTCTCTCCTTCCCTCTCTCTCTCTCTTACTTTTTTGCAGATATGGATTTGTGCTTAGGGATGTAAACCACCAGATCTTGATTTGTGCTTGGGGATGAAGATGAAGTGATTTGGGGGATGAAGAAGATTTGGGTGTGGCTGTGGAGATGGTGTGGTGGTGGTGGCGGTGGCTGTGGAGATGGTGGTTTGTTCCAGATTTGGATTTAAATGGAGATGATGGTGCGTGTGGTGGTTGTTTGGAGGGGATGGTGGTGGTAGTGGGTTTGGTGGTGGTGGTGGTGGCGGGTTTGATGATGGTGGTAGTTTGGTGATAGGTGTAGGGGTGGTTTTGGTCGTGGTGGTTGTGGTGGTAGCTTTAGTGGTGGTGGTGGTGGTGGTGGCTGTAGTGGTGGCAGCAGCTGTGGTGGTGGTAGGTGTGGGTGTGGTGGTGTTTTGGTGGCGGTGGTTGTAGTGGTGGTGTTTTGATGGTGGTGACTGGTGGTGACTGGTGGTGGGTGTAGTCGTGGTGGGTGTGTGGTGGTGGTGGTTGTAGTGGTGGTGTCTTGTAGTGGTTGTGGGTGTACACATATTACCATTGAACTACTTTGTACTTAATATACCATAGAGAATGCCTAGTCATTGCTACATCAGATTCACATAAGCATTATATATAATAATTTTAATTGCCACGTCAGGAAAAACGGGCTATTACCGGTCATAATGGTATAATGTGTACAAAAAAACAGAGTTCAATGGTAAATTGAGTATAAAAAATAGTTTCATGATAATATTTGTACAAATCTAATAGTTAGTTACCCTCACAAGTTATAAACCGGTTTTTTTAAATTGTCTCAAAAATGCTCAAGTGCACCCACCAAATTTTTTTAGTAAACATAAATCTAGTGGAGAAAAACATGATATATTAAAGAGTGAATTGCAATTTTGGTCCCTGTGGTTTAACAATACCAGCATGTTTGCTCCCTACAATTTTTTTTTTTATAGGAAAACCACTGTGGTATGTCTTTTTGTTTGGTTTTGGTCCCTCAACACTAACACCGTTAGTTGTCTATGTTAAGTCTTTGCCATGTGCCTTGCACATGAGGGAATAGTGTTTCTTTTACCAAAAACAAACTATAGGGACCAAATTGCAATTTACACCCTTTTTTCTATTTTAATTCTAGATTAATTTTCTTAATTCAATCCAAGAATATCAAGATGAACACCAACACACCTTTGAATCTTCATCTTCTTTACCAATTCAACATAAATCAAGAGCCCTAAATCACAATTTCTGATCTAAATCTAAATTAAAAATGAAAACCAAAAATCAAACCCTAATCAAGTATCCATATCAAATCCAAAAAATTGTTAAAATCACGTAAATGAAGAACCATTTCAACCAAAAATCAAGAATACATCTAGAATGATTTGAGAAACCTCATCTAAAATCTCGATTCCTAACCCCTAAATCAAAATAAAACTATCGAACCAACGTTTGAAGATGAAATCGAACCCAGATCTAAAAGGTGGAGAAGTCGCTGAGATGGTGGTTGCCCTTGGTGGTGGTTGCGACAGTGGGGAGGGAACTCGTCGAAGGTTGGAGGGGCACTCGTCGGAGAAGAAGATGTCCTCGTTGGAGTTCGAGGTGGTGCAAAGGTGGTTGTGGGTGGATATGGAGGGTTGTTGGAGGGTGGTAGTGAGGGGCACTCACGAAATCGGTCTAGATCTCGAATCTTGGATTGATTCCGTGAACATCGGATCTCGGCGTTTAGACGGGGGCGACTTGGTGGTTGGCGATGGAGGAAAAGAATGGCTTTGCAGGTGATCTCATTAAGGAAGGTGATGGGTTTTTTATTTATATATAATAATATATTTTTGTACTATTTTTATATTAGTGTTAATACATACAATATTATTTATAAATTACACTTTTGATCCATGTAGTTTAATTTTGAATAAAATACATTTTTGGTCCCTGTGGTTTAACAAAAGTCTCACTTTTGGTCCTTACAGTTTAAAAAATACACATTAGCCACTGGAGTTTGCATTTTCGTCCGATTTTGGTGCCTTTGACTAACAACCGTTAGATGAAGTCATTAGGTTGGAGTTAATTTGATTTTTTTTCCATTTTTTCTTGTTTTTGCATAAACATTAAACTCAGGGATCAAAATTGTAATTTACTCTATTTATATATATCTATATACACCGTCCCCTCCTTCATCTTCCTCAACCACCAACCACCAACCACCACCACCACCACCACCACCACCACCACCACCACCACTCATTTCATCCACCACTACTACCACCACACCACCACCATTTCATCCACCACCACCCATCCACCATATCACCACAACACCACCACACCCACCACCCATATCACCAAAACACATCAACCCACCACAAAACACCATCACCACACTCACACCAAACCACCACCAACACCACCATCACACCACCACCCACAACTACCACATCACTACCGACCGACACCACCCACATCATTCTTGATTTTTTGGCCGACACCTACAACTACCACTGTTGGTCCCAAAGGGTGACCTTCAAGTAAGGATTAGTGTATGGGATTATAGAAGGGGAGGTTGAATATAATCACACCAATTTTCACTTTTAAATTCTATGTTGTATTAACACTTTGAATTTATAGATTGTTGCGGAATAGAAAAGACAAAGTCTTAAACTAAACAATCTAAGCTTTCTTTCACTATGCACTAAAGTGAGAAGATCTAGAAAAGATAAGAAAGTGAGGGATGAAGAAAAAAAGGATTACGGTAGAAAGATGGATGAAGAAGAGGTATGGAGAACATCATCTTCACGTCCATTTATACCCAATGCATTAAATGCATGCAAACCTACTATTGTGTGCATGTCACACTTTTAGTGGTCCTTTGTACTATTTACTATAAACAATCTCTTTTGCATGTTGTGCAAAAGTGAGCATATATAAACAGTTGCCTTGAGGTCTGATAAGTACGGAGGGAACAGTAAAGTAACTGTCCTTGTGTACTTTTTGTGTTAGTAAAGGCGTGTAATCCTTTTGTGCATTAGACTAAGACATTATACTAATCCTTCAAGATCAGGATACTAATCAGTGAGGAAAGCCATGATACTGATGATGATCAGGGGTCACTGTATCCTGATGGTTCTTCAGGATTGTCATACGAATTTGAGCAGCCTGCTATCACTGAGTTCCGTCTTCAAATCACGAGCATGCTATTCCTGTCATCAGCTAATTCTTCGACTTTGCTGATGGTTCTTGAGTATGATCTTAATGTCTTTAGGAGGTCTTTACTTCGATGGTCAGGATCAGTAGTCTCCAGAATAGACTCTTTCAACTTCTGATCCTGATCCTGATGATTATAAGTTACAACATAAGTAACAAGGAATAACACTGAACAATCTCAGTGATAATTCCTCAAGCTATAACAATAAGTAAAGACCTATTATCTAAGTAAAGTAAGAGGATCATTATCATTTCATCATGTCTTAGGAGAGCTGCATCAACAATCTCCTCCTAGAAAGTTTAGAAAAAAATTCTAGGTCTAGAGTTAACAGTAGGAAATAGAACTCATAAAGATACATGCCCCATTTACTGTTTTGAGGGATCCTTTTCAGTACTATGATGGAATAAAGTACGATGCACTGAATTGCAATTCCATTAATCTCATATGAAGATTTTACAAGAGTAAATAAAATACAATAGTACATGAATTAAGTACTGAAAGTAAATTATAAAAATCCTAACTATCATAAACTTCCTCCGAGAGTTCTTCCTTGATTTGGATGGTGAGAAAGGTCTCTCCATCTGCTATTCGTTGGTCGAGGATAGATCTGACAATGTGTACGAATTCTTTGGCATCTTTGTCTTTCTTGTCTCTGCCAGCAATGAAGAGTACTGATACTAGATGATCAGTAGGTGCTTTGTGTAGCTCGTTGAATCGTTGGAAGCGAAAATTGTTGAGATTGTCAGCTACACAAATACCATGTACTGGTTCCTTGATAATTTGACCCTCACTAAGAGTTACTCCTAAAGGAAAGGAGAGATCAAGCATCGAAAGATCAGTAGGCCGGAAGGAAGTTCCTGATCTAGGAACGCAAGGAGTGTATCTCCTTGTAGAAGAGTCGGCTGATCGTCTGACAGGAGGCTTTGGCAGTGCTGAGGATGGTTGGAGCAAGACATCAGGAATTTCAGTTGTGCTTCTGATTCGTGCGATAAGTCCATCACTGACTTCTTCTACTTCCGCCCTGTAGTTCTTGTTGGCTTGAGGAAGAAGGATTCTAATTTCGTTCCACTCTGACAAGTTGTATCTGTCTAACTTGTCGAGAGTGTGCTGCATGTCCTTCACTCCTGAGCGTTTGATGGTGATCCAGATTTTGCTAGGGGCTCCTCTCTTGCCTCTTGTTCTGTTGAGAGCGATCCCTGAGATCTGAGCACCGTGCTTCCTTAGATGAAGTTGGTCTCTACACCAGTCAAGCTCTTCATTCACCACCTCAGCCTATTCTTCAGTCCTTATGTTGAAGACTTTTAGGGCAGCCTTCTGTGCAAGAACTGGATCTACACTTATTTCTTCGTCTTCAACGACGAAATCAAAAGCAAGCTTGCGGGCAGCTTGTGTAGAGAGGAAGGCTTCTCTTTTATTTCTTTCCAGCTCATCTTGAGCTTTTATTGATTCTAAATACTCTTCCTGCGATAGATAGGCGAACTCGGAGTCCGAAGAGGTACGAAGAGGAATTTTTACTCTTGTACTCTCGAGTCGCTCTATCATATCGTCTAAACGCCCATCCCTGTTGAAATTAGCAGAGGTGTCAGGGACGTAATTTTCACCTCCAGAATGTGGTGAATTGGAAGGTGGGGATCTAGGTGAAGAGGGAGGAGTGAAAAATCATCAGAGATGAATTCATCATCTGATGATAGATCAATGGTTTCAGAGGGACCAGGTTGATCATTATTGGTTCTAGAGGAGGATGCTTGAGAGATAGAGGGGTTAAAGGTATTTATAGGGAAGGCTTCAGGGTTTAGGGGTGTGACAGAGAATGTCATTCTGCTAACTTCAGCTCTGGTGCTTGCTGAGACAGTATTCTCCATTAGGCGAATAATGTCACCAGTGACAGAGCTGTAGTTAACATCCTGATCTTGAGGTTTAGGTTCAGGAGTTTGAATTTGGGGTGGCTGGTAGACTGTATTTTGAAGGTTGTTGGTGGAGGAATCAGATGAGGTATCTGATCAGCTTATGGTTTCTGTTTGGGGGGAGGGTTTAGGTTTAGAGAGAAGGGAAGATATTGGCAATTTATCAGATGAGGAGGGAGACGTACCAGAAACGTCAGGGTTCTCCCCCTGAGATGGTGCAGCTTCTGAAATGGGCATTTGTTTTGGAGCAGCCTCAGGAACCTTTTCTACCACGAAAAGGTCCTCATCAATGTCGTCGTCGTCATCATCATCTTCATTGGTTCCATTCTCTTTGTTTATAGCCCAGTTGTTGGAGGGGGAATAGAAGGAATGATCGCCTTGTATTTGGCGCTGCTGCAGAGGTGGTTGTCTCTCCCCCTCAACAGGTGCCCTTGCAAAGGCAGCTGTTGTGACACACTTTTGAAGGAGAGAGGCCATATTCGTCTACAGCTTGCCGTTGGTGATGGTAGAAGTGACCAGGGATTGAAGTAGATCCCTGTCGTGGTGAATGCCGGTGGTGGTGGAGCAGCAGTGGTGAGGGTGGTGACTGCTGAAGAGAGTTCAGAAACCTTCTCCTAGAGGGCTCGGAGCCCTGACTCCTGAGCGTCCAATCTCCTCACTACCTCTAATTGGAAGTAGGTGAGAGATGTGGAGCCAGAATTTATCGCGGTGGTGATGGCGGGTAGTGCTGTGACCTTCAAGTCCTGAAGGGACTCTTGAAGGTTGGTGGAGGAGGTGACCATTTGGGATACCTTGTCATGGAGAGTATCCAGATAAGGTATGTTCATGAACACACCGGTGGCAGGAGGGGCAGCAGTAGCAACGACCTTGGCTTTGGCAGAAGCAGCAGCAGCCTTTGCAGAGGCAAGCTCTACTTCCAAGGCCTGAACGCGTGCGTTGTGTGCATCCTCCTGAAGTTTGAGCGCATCCTTGGCCTCTTGGAGCGCATTCTTAGCCGATTGCCGGCGGAGTTCATGTTGAGCTGCTTCTCGAATTCCGTCAGTACGAACCCATCTAAAGGGTCATCCTATTGGATCTGAGGATGGTCCTCCTGTGCTTGCTCCGAAAATGAGCCTCTAGTGATAATAGTAGCTAAATGAGTATGAGAGGACTCAGAAGCTTTCATAGAAGAAGGAATAGTAATAAAGTGCTTAGATTTATTACCTGAGGTATGGATGGTATCCAAGTTATTACCATCTAGATTCTCCGAGTGTTCTAGAAGAACAACATCAGGTTCATTTGTAGTAGGAGGAGCAGAAGTAGCAGCAGCATCTACGGGTAGAGAAATTTTAGATAAAGGAGATGGTTTATTAAAGATTTTAGGGAGGGTAAGGTAGTATTTCTTACCGGCAGAGGTTCCCTTGCTCTTTTTCTTCGCCTTAGACTTGGCGCGTTTGGTGTGTGGTGGTGGTGAGAGTCCAGAAGGAGGGGGTCGCTTTAGAAAAGAGGTGTTTGCAGCTGGGGAAGTCAGTAAAGGGTTAGCTACTGACATAGCATGCAGAGAAGAAGAAGAAGATGGTTTGGAAGAGATGAAGGAAAACATACCTTCGGGAGGAGGAGGCACGGGCCTTTCTTCTGTCTCTGGTTCCGGTTCTCTTGGAAGAACCAGGACAGCCGAGAGGGGGATGTCATCAGGACTCGTTAGTACCTGATCGAGGAACTTTGGACCGATGGCGTAGTTGTTGAACGTCCCATCAGTGGGATACCTCTCCTGAAGATGCAATTCCAGGATTGCGGAGAAGAATTTGGTGAAGGGGACGTTGGCTACACGTTTGGGTTCCTTGATCTTGTTCCCCATATCGTCCCAGATATGGCGAACGTAGTCGAACTTCTGCCTTTTATGGCGGAGAGCACCATATTCTGAATGGTGGTGGGGAACTACTCCTTACTGTCCGTCTTCCCTGTCAAGCAGAGACCGAATGTGTTCCATATGTAGTAGAACGAAGCATTCAGTCCTGTCTTCTTGACAGTGGAAGAGTTTTTGTTGATGACGCCTTCCTTCTCGGGCCATCTGTATCCTATGCTCTCCAGGAGGGCGAGGACTTCTTCCTTGGTGGGAGGAGCAGAATACTGCTTTTTCCAATGGATGTTTAGGACGTTGCGCAGAGTCCCAATCCCGAAGGTAATGATCTCATCGTTGATCTGGAATTTAGTTACCTCCTGCAGCTTCCCTTTAGGGCTCTTCTCCTGAGCCACAGTGGCAGTAGACCATAGTTGTAGGAGTAACGGCTTGTTTGGTTTGGGGTTTAAGGTGAAGGCGGTCTTCAGGGGACTGTCTAGTAGAAAGTCCCACCAGATTGTTTGCCTTGAACTGGATGTCGTGTTGAGGCATGATTATTGGGAGGCTTCTAGATGCAGAGAGTAGAGATGTTGCCTCAGCGTTTAGTTGCGTGTCAAGCGAAACACTGGATGTAGTAGCCATTCTGTAACATAGAAAAAGATTAACACATATGGATGATTGAGAAATCCAAAATATGCATCCTTTCTACACTTTTCAATGAACATAAAAATAGTTCATAAAAGTGGTGAAATCCTTTTTACTTAGGAATTGATTAAATACCAAAAATCACAAAAAGAATGTGTTTTTGGTAAGAAAAACAACTTCTACTTTGATGAACTATAACAATATAGTAGTTTGATGGTTTTTCGTAAAAGAAATAAGGAAAATCATATGAACAGCTTTATCAAAAATCTTTGAAGATTCTGGGTTTAGCTAAGATCAAGCGGAGTGACCTTAGGGTTTTTGAAAAACGTTTGTATTAATTTAAGTTGTTTTAGAAGAAGATGATCAACTTAAAATGTGAAAAGAACATAGAAAACAGACACTTATGTTAAATCTGAGTGAAGAAGGTGAGTGTGTGTTCTTGGTGTTCTTGGCGAGAGCTTGAAGGATTATGCTTTTTCTTGCTTAAATGCTTGAGAGTGAAAAGAGTACGAGTGAGGTTTTTATACGTCGTGGTAGAGAGAGAAAATGGATGAGAGAGAAAAGAGCGGCTAATTTCAAACGTACTAATGAAAAAAGAAGTTCTAGGTGTGTTCACGCGCGTGACACACGTAGTGGGGAACAGGAAACGTCCCATTACGTGTCTGGCAAGATGAAAAGTTTTCTTTATTCTAAAAACCACCTTTTCAGGGGATAATTCCAATTTGGTGAAAGATGAAATCTCTTGGAATTTGAGTACTTATCAGATAAGTACTGTTTTTGGAAATTCTCTTATCACATTTAATGCGATAAGGTTTAGGAGTCAGAAATACTTACCTGAAGAGAATCATTAGTATTCGGATTTTGAACATAGATTTTGTAAGTACTGAATAGCGTTATCTCCTGATAAATGTATTCGTCAGGAGTTAACAAAGTTATCTCCTGATTAAATTTATTCGTCGGGATTTAACATTCCCAGTTCACTGATGAGCATATTAAAGCGTGTTACATCCAGTGGTTTAGTAAAAAGATCAGCGAGCTGATATTCAGCAGGGACAAAATGGAGTTCAATATCACCATTCATCACGTGATCTCTGATGAAGTGATATCTCACTTCAATGTGCTTTGTCTTGGAGTGTAAGACAAGATTGTTCGCGATGGCGATTGCTGAAGTGTTGTCACAATAAATGGGAATTTTGGAAAGTTGTATGTCATAGTCCTGAAGTTGATTTCTCATCCACAGGACTTGAGCACAACAAATTCCTGCAGCAACATATTCAGCTTCAGTAGTTGATGTGGACACATAATTCTGTTTCTTGCTAGTCCAACTCACCAACTTTCCACCTAGTAGATGACAACCACCAGTGGTGTTTTTCCTGTCGATCTTACATCCTGCAAAGTCACTATCAGAATAATCCATTAGATCGAACCCTGAGTCTTTGGCGTACCAGAGACCCAGAGTAGGAGTTCCCTTCAGATATCTGAAAATCCGCTTTACAGCAGTCAGATGGGATTCTTTGGGTTTAGCCTGATAACGAGTACATAAGCATGTAGAATACATGATATCAGGATGACTCGTTGTAAGATACAGCAATGAGCCAATCATTCCTCTATAGAGAGTCACATCAACAGGTTTCCCATTGGAATCCTTCTCAAGTGATAGAGGAGGTGCCATTGGAGTCTTCATCGGTGTACATGATGTGAGATCAAATTTCTTCAACATATCATGTACATATATACCTTGATTGATAAAGATTCCCTTTTTCAGATTGCTTGATCTGAAGTCCTAAAAAGTATGTTAGTTCACCCATCATAGACATTTTATATTCAGTTTTCATGAGCAACTCAAACTTTTCGCAGAGTTTGGGATTGGTTGATCCAAAGATAATGTCATCGACATATATCTGGACAAGAAGGATATGGTTAGTGTATTTCTTCTGAAATAGAGTGATATCGATCTTACCACGCTCGAAATCTTTTGAGAGAGGAAAGTTTGACAGGGTATCATACCAGGCACGAGGAGCGTGTTTCAACCCATAAAGAGCCTTGTTTAACTTATAAACGTGATCAGGGAACTTAGGGTCAACAAAACCAGAAGGCTGAGCAACATAGACTTCTTCATTTATTTTTCCATTTAGGAAGGCCTTTTTTAATGTCCCTTTGAAAAACTTTAAAGTTCATATGTGCTGCAAATGCCAGGAAGAGTCGAATTGTTTCAAGCCTAGCCACAGGAGCAAAAGTTTCATCGTAGTCTATGCCCTCTTCCTGTCTATAACCTTGAGCAACAAGTCGAGCCTTATTGTGGATTATGGTACCAACTTCATCAAGTTTATTCCTGAAGATCCGTTTGGATCCAATGATGGTACATTTTCGAGGTCTAGGGACAAGAAGCCAGACATTGTTTCTGATAAACTCTGCTAGCTCTTCCTGCATGGCTGAGACCCAGGCAGGATCGCACATGGTATCCTCTATCTCTTTAGGTTCGTTTTCACAAATGAAATAAACATAAAGATAGATATTATCATATTGACGTCGAGTTCTAACACCAGACGAAGGATTTCCAAGTACCTAATCAATAGGATGATCTTTGGTCCATCGAAGAGCAGGAGGTTGATACGCCTGTTCTGAAGTAGAAACTTCATTAGTCGATGGATTAGGAAGAAGATTTGAGGGAGCAGGGGCAGATTCAGATAAATCTTCACTGCTAGTGGGTTGATCAGGTTCAGGTGTAACTTGAGTAATTGGGGTAGCGTTAATTATTGCAGGAGCATGTGTTTGAGTAGGTGGGGAAGTTTCTTCAAAACCATTAGCCAGGTTTTGAGGAGTTGGATCAACAATGGGAGAATCAGGAACTTGAAAGAAAGAGTCAGCCCATTGATTTATTTCTTCATTGTCATGAGGGTGGGGAAAGGTAGGACCTGATTCATCAAATCGAACATGAATCATTTCCTCTATGGTTTATCTTCGTTTGTTGAACACACGGCAAGTTTCGGAAATGGAAGAGTATCCAAGGAAGATTCCATCATCAGACTTGGAATCGAACTTTCCTAGGTTATCTTTGTTGTTCAGGATGTAACAAACACAACCAAAGATATGGAAATGTTCGATTGATGGTTTCTTGTTACGAAAAAGTTCGTAGGCCGTCTTCCTGAAGCACTTGACTATTAGAGATCTTTTCTGGGTGTAGCATGCATTTTTGACAGCTTCAGCCCAGAATTGAGTGGCAAGGTTGGCTTCACTCAACATTGATCGTGCAGCTTCAATCAGGGTTCTGTTTCGTCTTTCAGCAACACCGTTTTGCTGAGGAGTTCTTACTGAGGAAAAGTTCTGGGAGATACCTTTCTCATCAAAGAAGGTTTACAGGGTACTGGTTTTGAACTCAGTACCGTGGTCACTCTTGATGGATCGAACAGAAAGGTTGTTGAGCTTTTCCATCTTCCTGACGAACAGGATGATTTCTTCAGGAGCATCACTCTTGGATCAAAGATAGAATGACCAAGTATATCTGGAATATTCATCAGCAATTGCCAGAGTGTATTTCTTTCGAGCAATGGATTGGACATTGACAGGTCCAAAGAGATCCATGTGGAGAAGATGTAGAGGAGAGCTGATGGAGGAAATCTGCTTGAACTTGAAGCTACCCCTGGTCTATTTTCCTTTCTCACATGCTGAACAAAGAGATACCTTTGTAAAGCAAAAGTCAGGAAGACCAGTAACATGCTTGTTGATAGAAAGTTGATTCAGCGTATTGAAGTTTAGATGAGAAAGACGCTTGTGCCAAAGACAGTTTATATCAGTAGACGCACATTGATAACTCCAAAATTATACATGTTTAGGTCGGTTCGGTTTATATTGTTTTACCCCATTTTAGCTCATTTATTGGCTGTTTTACTCATGAAAGCTACTGAATCTTAGTTTTGTAGGTTTTGGAGGCCATTGAACGAAAAAGTACGAAAAGTTGTGAAAAAGTGGGGAAAAAGTGCAAATTGGATCCAGAGAGATTTCGCGTTCGCGAAGGTTATAGTTCCGCGCCGCCAAGATGTGAAGATTCTAGAAGATTCCTACTTTTGGCTGATTTTGCGTTGGAGTTTAGAAATTTAGCGCCGCGAAGTAAGTGAAGACCATTTACGGAAGATTCCAGAATGAGCAGAAAAGGAATATTAGGGTGTTTTAAGTATTTAGGGCCGCGAAGCTGCAGCTCCGCGATCGCGAAGTAAGTCGGGCACACTTTTATAAATACAGGCTTCCACTCTTTTTATGAGTATCATTCCAGAAATTAATTAGTATTATTTTATAGAGTCAGTAGTCGTTAATAGTGAGAAAGAGAGAGTCTTTTATGAGATTTGAGCGCGAGCAGATTGTCACCCAGAGTTGCTTGTCCGGTGTCCGATCATCTCCCGTTTCATGGTCGGTATAAATGTCTCTATCATTTCGTCATGTTTACTGTTTTAGTCATGTTTAGGGAGTAGTTTCTTTTTAGTACTTATTGTGGTTTCGATGAACCTTGATGGATGATGTTTTGGTTTTGAATATTAAATAGTTTTGTTTCGTTTATTGAATGTTTGTCTTTGATTCCGATGTTAATGTTTAAACTGTGGCTATTTGAACTTGTTGGTTGGGTGTATCTATTTTGCTGACAATAAGATAGATAGACTCTGTTAGGTTAATCAACCTCCTTTACTCTATTCACTCCGGTGACGCGGAGTATTGTGGTTAGTGGTTTACTTGGACCAAGAGTAGACTATTTAGTAAGATCCCACGACCTAGCATTAATTAAGGCGACTTTTACTAGACTGCTTGACAACCAGTCCTTGTAATTGGGCCAGGAGACCAACCTGGTTTATAATCTAAGATAAAACATGTTAGGGTGCTCTTTAGCTTAAATTCTTACAATAACCAACTAAACTAGACTTTTGGGTTTAATTAACTCATCCACAAGGGGAATCAACATAAACCATAATAAGTACTATCTTGTTTGATATTTGTTTTATGGTTTTCTTAATCTAAGTCTTAGTAAAGTTTTAGTCTTTTCAGTGTTTTAAAAATTGCTTTCAAATAAAAACCCCCTTTAAGATTAATTGAACTTTATTAGATTTTTCTTGAATAACTTGACTATTCCCAGTGGTAAGAACGATACCCAGACTTTCCTAAACTATATTGCTTGCGATCAGGTACGGTTGCATGTGAGTATGGTGATTTTGGTTAGGTGATTTTGTGGTTAAACTTGGTATTGTTTTTATATATATATTTTACACCATCAAGTTTTTGGCGCCGTTGCCGGGGAACGGTAGTTATTTAATTTAATTCTTTGTTAGTTTAGTTAATCGATCCTTGTGAGGGATTTTATCCCTTGCAAGTTAGTTGCTTTCTTGTTAGTTTATTTTTATTGTTTACTTTCTTCGTTTTCCGCAAGTTACCCTTGATCTTTTGTTGTGGTTTCAGTGAAGGATTAGTGGAGCTGTTTGTGGAACCGGAGAGAGAATTAAGGAAAAAGAACAAAAAGAAGTCAAAAGCAGGAAAAGTTCGTCCGAGAGCTTTGAATTTCGAAATGGGAGAAGAAGCACCTATGTGGAATACCCGGAGGACCGCTTCTACCGTGCCAACACAACCGATCACGAAGCCCAACTTAGAAACGGAGATTAAGGGTCAATTCCTCCACATGATAAAGGAGTTGACCTTTGACGGAAAAAGCGATAGCAATCCTATCGTTCACATTGAGAGCTTCAAGGAAATCTGTGATCTGTTTAAAACTGAAAACAACCGGGATGCCATTCGTCTACGGTTGTTCCCATTCACACTTACGGGAGAAGCTAAAGCTTGGCTTCGTTCTTTGGAGCCGAGTTCGATTGCTACTTGGGAGGACTTACGATCTAAGTTCTTGTCCCGATTCTTTCCGCCGTCTAAGATGGAGAAACTTTGAGCCGAGATCCGTGCATTCCGACAAGAAGAAGAGGAGACGATTTCTGAAGCATGGGAAAGATTCAAACATCTCTTGAACTCGTGCCCGAGTCATGGATTAAACAAGAGTGATCAAGTCCAAACTTTCTATAGTGGGCTTAATTACTCTTCTCGTGGTACTTTGGACTCATCCGCCGGTGGTGTGTTCATGTACAAGACCCCCACGCAAGGATATAATCTTCTCGAGGATATGTTGATCCACAATATCAATTGGAAGTCGGATAAACGCTTACACATTTTGAAAATGGCCGGAAAAATCTCTACCGACTTCGATCCCTCCGAGGAGTTAGCTGCCATGAAAAATAAACAGGTAAGGTTTGAACGAAAAATAGAGGATCTAATCAAAATTGTTCGTGCTTTACAGGTTGGATGCGAAAAATGCAAGGGACCTCACCTTACGAAGGATTGCCCGAACAAGCCTATGATGACGCCCGAGGAGATGAATTTTCTCAACCGTGGAGACTACCAAGGGAGGTCGAACAATAATCGGAATTTCAATCAAAGACCTCCCGATTTCTTTGGACCAAACCAACAAAACCAAAGAACGGATGGCGAGCCACGCATGTCTCTTGAGGATCGACTCTTCCAATTCATGGAATCTCAAAAGAAGTTAAACGAAGAGGTAAGTTCATATTTGCATAATCAACAAAGTGTAATTCAATATCTGGAATTGCAGGTTAGGCGAATCTCTCAAACACTAAGAGGAAGAACTCAAGGGGAGCTACCTATACAAACTCAACTCAACCCAAAGGTAGATGCTTCTAAACCGGTGCTAATGGAGGATGGAGTGATGACAAAGAAGGCATGGACTGATATCTACACTAAGAAGTATGTTTCATCCGACAACGAAAGTGAACCAGATTATGCTACTGTTGGTCCCAATGAGGTGACCTTCAAGTAAGGATAGTGTATGGGATTATATAATGGGGGGGGGGGGTTGAATATAATCACACAAAATTTCACTTTTAAATTCTTTGTTGTATTAACAATATGAATTTACAGATTGTTGCGGAAATAGAAAAGACTACAAGTCTAAACTAAACAATCTAAGTTCTTTCACTATGCACTAGAGTGGGAAGATAAGAAAAGAAAGAAACTAGAGGGAATAAGAAAGAAAGGATTAGGGTATTTTTTAGGATGAAGAAGAAGTATGGAGAACATCTCTTCAAGTCCTATTTATACCCAATGCATTAAATGCATGCAGACTCACTTTTGTGTACGTGTCACATTCTAAGTGGTCCTATGTACTATTTACTATAAACAAATACCCTTTGCATGGTGTGCAAAAGAGGATGTGAGTAAACAGTTGCCTTGAGGTCTGATAAGTATGGAGGGAACAGAAAAGAGACTGTCCTTATGTACTTTTGTGTCAGTAAAGGCGGATAATCCTTTTGTGCATTAGACTAAGACATTATACTAATCCTTCAGGATCAGGATACTGAACAGTGAGGAAAGCTCTGATACTGAGGATGATCAGAGGTCACTGTATCCTGACGCGTCTTCAGGATGTCATACGAATTTGAGCAGCCTGCTATCACTGAGTTCCGTCTTCAGATCACGAGCATGCTGGTCCTGTCATCAGCTAATTCTTCGACTTCGCTGATGGTTCTTTGAGTATGACTTTAATGTCTTCAGGAGGTCTTCACTTCGGTGGACAGGATCAGTACACTGCAGAACAGGCTCGTTCGTCTCCTGATCCTGATCCTGATCCTGATCATTATAAAATAAGTTACAGCATAAGTAACACGGAATAACACTGAACAATCTCATTGATAATTCCTCAAGCTATAACAGAAGTAAAAACCTATTCACTAAGTAAAGTAACAGGATCATTATCATTTCATCAGGTCTTAGGAGAGCTGGATCAACAATCTCCCCCTAAATGATAATGATAAGACAACAGAGGAATTGTCTTAATCTAGATAAAAAAAAAATCTAAGTCTAGATGAAACAGTAGGAAATAGAACTCATAAAGGTACATGTCCCATTTACTGTTTTGAGGGATCTTTTTCAGTACTGTGATGGAATAAAGTACGATGCACTGAATTGCATTTCTATTAATCTCATATAGGATTTTACAAGAGTAAGGGAAATACATAAGTACATAAATGAAGTACTGAAAGAAAATTACAAAAATTCCTAACTATCAGAGTCTTCACTAACTACCTCAGTCTTGACTTGAATGGGTACAGGAGTTTCACCGAAGGCAATTCTTTGATCGAGGATAGCTCTGACAGTACGAATAATTTCTTTATTGTCTTTATTTTTCTTTTCCTTTTGTGCGATGAAGAGAACTGATACCAAGTGTTCATAGGGTGCTTTGTGTAGTTCGCTGAAGCGCTGAAAGCGAAGGATTTTAGAGTTGTCGCTTACACAAATACCATGAACAGGTTCTCTGATGACTTGACCTTCAGAGAGAGATACTCCTGAAGGAAAAGAAAGGTCAAGCATCAAGAGATCCAGTGGCTTGATAATAGTCCTGGGCATGCAAGGAGTGGGTCTCCTTGTTGAAGTGCCTGCAGATCTTCGAACTGGAGGTTTTGGCAGAGCAGAGGGAGGCTGGAGCATGACATCAGGTATTTCAGTTGTTCTTCTGATTCGAGCAATAAGTCCATCAATGACTTCTTCTACTTCAGTCCTGTAGTTTTTGTTGGCTTTCGGAAGTAGGCTTCTAATTTCGTTCCACTCTGACAAGTTGTAACGATCTAACTTGTCCAGAGTGTGCTCTACGTCCTTCACTCCGGAGCGTTTGACGGTAAGCCAGGTTTTCCCAGGAACTCCTTTCTTGCCGCGGTTTCGACGAAGATGGATTTCTATTATTCTGGCACCATGCTTCCTGAGATGAAGTCGGTCTCTGCACCAGTCAAGCTCTTTATCTGCTTCCTCTGTCTCTTCCTCTGTCCTCTTGTTGAAGACCTTCAGGGCAGCCTTCTGTGCAAGAATTGGATCTGCACTTATTTCTTCGTCTTCTTCAACGAAGTCAAAAGCTAGCTTCTTTGCAGCTTGAGCAGAGAGGAATGCTTCCTTCTGCTTCCTGTTGTGCTCCTCCCGAGCCTTTATTGCGAGGTCGTACTCCTCCTGTGATAGATAGGCGAACTCGGAGTCCCAAGAGGTACGAAGAGGAATTTTTACTCTTGTACTCTCGAGTCGCTCTATCACGGCGTCTAAATGCCCATCCCTGTTTACAGCAGTAGAAGTGGCAGGGTAGTTTTCTCCTTCAGAACGTGCAGAATTAGAAGGAGGAGATCTAGGAGAAGAAGCAGGGGTAGAGAAATCATCAGAGATGAATTCATCATCTGATGATAGGTAGACAGTTTCAGGAGGGGCTTGGATTTCAGGGGTTCTGGATGAAGAGGCTTCAGAATTGAAACGGGTTGGGTTTAAAGGAGTGGTTTTAGGGTTTAAGGGAGTTACTCTGAATGTCATTTTGCTTAGTTCAGTCCTGATAGCTTCAGATCGACTATTCTCCATAAGGTGAATAATCTCACCAGTTACAGAACCGAAATTGACATCCTGATATTCAGAGTCGGTTTGAGTTTCAGGTTCAGGTTCAGGAGTTGGTTGAGGTGTTGGTTCAGGGGTTGGTTCAGGAGTAGGTTGTTTGGGTGGTTGATAAACAACTATTTGAAGGTTGTTTGAGGGCGAGTCTTCAGAAGAGGTGTCAGTGAGGATAATGGTTTCAGGGGTAGGTTTAGATTTTAGGAGAGAAGAAATAGGTTGGTTATCAGAAGATGAGGGAGAGGATGGAGGAATGGACATACCAGGTGCACCGGGGTTCTCCCCCTGAGACTGTGCAGGCCCTGGAGTGGGCGTTGAAGCAGGGATCTTCTCGACGATGAAATCGTCGTCTTCGTCATCATTTTCATCATCATCATCCTTGTTTGTTCCCCCCTCTTCAGTTGTTCTCCAGTTGGTGGAGGGGAAATAAACGGAATGGTCCTTCTGAGGAGGCTGTCTCTCCCCCTCAACAGGTGCCTGAGCTAGGGCGGCTGTTGAAACACACCTCTGAAGGAGAGAGGCCATGTTTGTTTGAAGCTTGCACGTGATGAAGGAAGATGTGATCAGGGACTATAGAAGGTCCCTGTCCGCGCTTGTGAAGGCTGGCGGTGGTGGAGGAGCAGTAGTGATGGCGGTGACGGCGTTCGAGAGATCCGTCACTTTCTTCTGTAGAGCTCGGAGCCCTGCCTCCTGAGCTTCCAACCTCTGCACCACTGCACTTTGGAAAGTGGTGAGAGAGATGGAGCTGTTGTTGACCGCAGTGGAGAGAGCGTGCAGGGCGGTGGCCTTCAGGTCGTCGATGGACGCCTGAAGGGAGTTGGAGGAGGTGGCCACTTGGGATACCTTGTCATGGATATTATCCAGACAAGGTATGGTGAGAGTAACGCCAGTTGGTGGCGGAGCTGCAGCTGTGGCGGCAGCAGTGGCAGTGGCGGCGGCGGCTTCAGCGGTAGCAGCAACAGCCTTGGCAGAGGCTAGCTCCAGTTCCAAGGCCTGGAGACGGGCCTTGTGTGCATCCTCCTGCTGTTGCAGGGCAGCTCTAACGTCCTGGAGTTGTGTCTCCGCGGACTGTCTCCTGAGCTCAGCAGTGCTCAGTTGACGTTCATGGTCCGTGAAGATAAACTCGTCGAAAGGATCATCCTGTTGTAGTTGAGGATGTCCTTGAGAAGTAGCTACAAAAGAACCTGTAATACAAGTAGCTAAGTGAGCACTAGAAGACTCAATAGCTTTCTCAGAAGAAGGAATGGCAATAATTGGCTTAAGAATATTACCTGAGGCTAGGAGGGCATCAGAGCGATTACCCTCCACATTCTCTGAGCGTTCGAGTAGAACAACCTCAGGTTCTTGTAATTGCTGAGCAGGAGAATCTGCGGGTAGAGAAGTTTTAGATAAAGGGGAAGGTTTATTAAATATTTGAGGCAGGGTAAGATAGTATTTCTTACCAGTAGCAGGAGCCTTCTTTTTCTTCTGCGCCTTTGATTTGGCGCGTTTGGGCTGGGGAGGAGGATTAAAGCCAGAAGGAGGTGGGCGCTTCAGGAGCGCGGAAGATGTTGCAGCTGGGGAAGTCAGTAAGGGGTTAGCTACTGACATAGCATGCAGAGAAAGAGAAGAAGATGGTTTGGATGGGAATAGAGAAGACATACCTTGGACAGGAGGGGAGGCGAGCTGCTCATCTGCTTCCTGGTTGGGTTCAGGGACAACCAGAAGCGCAGAGAGTGGTACGTCATCAGGACGAGAAGGAACCTATTCCAGGAACTTCGCGCCCAATGCGTAGTTGTTGAAGTTGCCTTCAGTAGGGTAGGCAGCACCCATATGGAGTTCAAGAACAGCAGAGAAAAACCGAGTGTAGGGGACGACCACACGGTTTTTGTTCTTGATCTTTTTCACCATGTCGTCCCAGATGCAGCGAACATAGTCAAACTTCCGGTTCTTGATAGCGGAGTAGACCATGTTCTGGATAACAGTAGGGAACTGTTCAGTGCTCCCTGTCTTCCCTGTCAAGCAGAGACTGAACGTGTTCCAAATGTAGTAGAACGTCGCGTTCAGCCCTATCTTGTGGACAATATCAGCAGTCTTTGTCAGAGGGACGCCTTCCCTCTCTGGCCATCTGTAGCCAATGTCATCCAGCAGAGCGATGACTTCTTCAGCAGATGGGGGAGGAGGGTATCTCTTCTTCTTGGAGATCTGAAGGACGTTGCGAAGAGTCCCGATTCCAAAGGAGATGATATCTTCCTTTATCTGGAATTTGATCACCTCGTGCATCTTGCCCTTGGAGTTCCTCTCCTGGGCCGTTGTGGCAGTCGACCACAGTTGGAGAAGCAGAGGTTTGTTTTGCCTTGGGTTGAGGGTGAAGGCCGTCTTCAGGGGACAATTGAGGAGAAAGTCCCTGGCAGGCTTCAGATACTCTTTGCTCGCCGGGATGTCGAACAAGCCGATAAGATTGTTGCCTTTGAATTGTATGTCATGCTGAGGGATGACAACTGGAAGGCTTCCAGTGGCAGTAAGGAGAGTAGTGGCCTCAGAGGAGAGCTGGGCGTCTAGTGATGTGGAAGTAGTAGCAACCATCCTGTGAAAAACAAAAATAACCTATGTGGATGATTAAGAATCCAAAATATGCATTTTTCTTCACTTTTCAATGAACACAGAATATGTTCATAAAAGTGGTGAAATCCTTTATACTTGGAATAGATTGGATACCAAAATTCACAAAAGGAATGTGTTTTGGTATTAAAGAGAACTTCTATTTTGATGAAGTTATATCAAAATAGGAGTTGATGATTTTTCTGAAAAGAAATAAGAAGAATCACATAAACTGTTTTAACAAAAATCTAAGAAGATTTTGGGAAAACTAAGATCAAACGAAGTGATCTTAGGGTTTTTGAAAAACGTTTATCAAAATAAGTTGTGTTAGGGAAGAAGATCAACTTAGTTTGTAGAAAGAACAAAGAATATAGAGACACTTACGATGATTTTGTTAAGAATGTGGTGAGTGTGTGTTCTTGGTGTTCTTGAGAATGCAGATTTGAGAGTAAAATCCTTTTCTTGCTTTGAATTCTTGAGAGAGAAATGTAAGCGTAAAGAGTGAAATGGATTACGAGTGAGGTTTTTATACCTCGTGGTAGGAGAGAGAAAATGGATGAGAGAGAAAAGAGCGGCTAAATTCAAATGTAATGATGAAAAAAGAAGTTCTACGCGCGTTCACGCGCCTGACACACGTTGTGGGGAACAGGAAACGTCCCATTACGTGTCAGTGCAGATGAAAAGTTTGTTTTATTCAAAAAGCTTAAAAACCACCTTTTCAGGGGATAATTCCAATTTGATGAAAGAAGAAATTTCTTGGAATCAGAGTACTTATCAGATAAGTACTGTTTTGGGAAAATCCTCTTATCACATTTAATGCGATAAGGTTTCAGGAACAGAGATACTTACCTGAGAATCATTAGTATTCGGATTTTGAACAAAGATTTTGTAAGTACTGAATAGAGTTATCTCCTGATGAGAGTATTATTCAGGAGTTGTTAAGAAAAGAGTCCTGAGAAAAGTTATTCTATAGGATTTAACAACTGTTTGTCCTGATAAACTTCATTCGTCATGATTTAACATCCCAAGTTCACTAATGAGCATATTAAAACGCGTTACATCCAGTGGTTTGGTAAAGAGGTCAGCAAGCTGATATTCAGTAGGGACAAAATGGAGTTCAATATCACCATTCATCACATGATCCCTGATGAAGTGATATCTCACTTCAATGTGCTTTGTCTTGGAGTGTAAGACAGGATTATTAGCGATGGCGATCGCTGAAGTGTTGTCACAGTATATAGGAATTTTAGAAAGTTGTATGTCACAGTCCTGAAGTTGATTTCTCAGCCACAGGACTTGAGCATAACAGATTCCTGCTGCAACATATTCAGCTTCAGCAGTTGATGTGGACACAGAATTCTGTTTCTTGCTAGTCCAACTCACCACCTTTCCACCAAGTAGGTGACACCCACCAGTGGTGCTTTTCCTGTCGATCTTACATCCTGCAAAGTCACTATCAGAATAAGCTGTTAGATCGAACCCTGAGTCCTTGCAATTCCAAAGACCCAGATTAGGAGTTCCCTTCAGATATCTGAAAATTCGCTTTACAGCGGTCAGATGGGATTCTTTGGGTTTAGCCTGATAACGAGCACATAAACATGTAGAATACATGATATCAGGACGACTCGCTGTAAGATACAGCAGTGAGCCAATCATTCCTCTATAGAGGGTCACATCAACATGTTTCCCTTTGGAATCCTTGTCAAGTGATAGAGGAGGAGCCATTGGAGTCTTCATCGATGTACATGATGTGAGATCAAATTTCTTCAACATCTCATGTACATATTTACCTTGATTGATAAAGATTCCCTTTTCAGATTGCTTGATCTGAAGTCCTAAAAAGAATGTTAGTTCACCCATCATAGACAATTTATATTCAGATATCATGAGTAACTCAAACTTTTCGCAGAGTTTGGGATTGGTTGATCCAAAGATAATGTCATCGACATATATCTGGACAAGAAGGATATGCTTAGGATATTTCTTAAGAAATAAAGTGCTATCGATCTTACCACGAACAAAACCTTTAGAGAGAAGAAAGGTTGAGAGGGTATCATACTAGGCACGAGGAGCCTGTTTTAACCCATAGAGAGCCTTGTTTAACTTGTAGACGTGATCAGGAAACTTAGGAATTAGGATCTACAAAGCCAGGAGACTGAGCCACATAGACTTCTTCATTAAGTTTTCCATTCAGAAAGGCATTTTTTATGTCCATCTGAAAAACCTTGAAGTTCATATGTGCTGCAAAGGCCAGGAAACGTCGAATTGCTTCGAGCCTAGCAACAGGAGCAAAAGTTTCATCGTAATCAATGCCCACTTCCTGCCTGTATCCCTGAGCCACAAGGCGAGCCTTGTTTCGAATAATTGTACCAATCTCATCAAGCTTATTCCTGAAGATCCACTTGGATCCTATGATTGTACGTTTTCGAGGCCTAGGGACGAGAAGCCAGACATTGTTTCTGATGAACTCTGCTAGCTCTTCCTGCATGGCTGAGACCCAGGCAGGATCACGCAAGGCATCATCTATTTCTTTAGGTTCATTTTCAGAGATGAAATTTACATAAAGACAGATGTTACCAGATTGGCGTCGAGTTTTAACACCAGA
The DNA here is from genome assembly GCA_030169165.1 of Centaurea solstitialis. NCBI lineage: Eukaryota > Viridiplantae > Streptophyta > Magnoliopsida > Asterales > Asteraceae > Centaurea > Centaurea solstitialis. The sequence continues at coordinate 63,631,032 of CM058046.1, read as the reverse complement.
GGAAGGATTTCCGAGGACTTGATCAATTGGATGATCTTTGGTCCATCGAAGAGCAGGTGGTTGATACACCTGTCCTGAAGTAGAGGCTTCATTTACTGATGGATCAGGAAGAAGATTGGTAGGAGCAGGTTCACTAACAGTGGTTTGAGAAAAGTCTTCACTGTTAGTGGGTTGATCAGGTTCAGGTGGTGTGACTTGGGTGATAGGGGTGGCATTTATTATTGGAGGTAAGGATATTTGAGTGGGTGGAGTAGGAGGATCTTCTTCAAAACCATCAGGAAGGTCTTGAGGAGATGGATCAGCAATAGGAATATCAGGGACTTGAAAGAAAGAGTCAGCCCACTGATTTATTTCAGAATTATCATGAGGGTGAGGAAAGGTAGGACCCGATTCATCAAATTTGACATGAATCGTTTCCTCTATGGTTTGTCTTCGTTTGTTGAACACTCGGTAGGTTTTGGAGATAGAGGAGTATCCAAGGAAGATTCCATCATCAGACTTGGAATCGAACTTTCCAAGGTTATCTTTGTTGTTCAGGATGTAGCAGACACAACCAAAGATATGGAGATGTTCGATTGAAGGTTTCCTGTTACGAAAGAGTTCGTAAGGGGTTCTTCTGATGCGCTTTACTATCAGGGATCTGTTCTGAGTATAGCAAGCTGTGTTAACGGCTTCATCCCGGAATTGAGTGGCAAGGTTGGCTTCACTCAACATAGATCGTGCAGCTTCAATCAAGGTTCTGTTTCGTCTTTCAGCAACACCATTTTGCTGAGGAGTTCTTACAGATGAGAAGTTCTGAGAAATACCTTTCTGATCGAAGAAGGTTTCCAGGGTACTGTTGTTGAGCCTTTCCATCTTCCTGACGAACAGAATGATTTCTTCAGGAGCATCACTCTTGGATCGAAGAAAGAATACCCAAGTATATCTGGAATATTCATCAACGATTACCAGAGTATATTTCTTTCCAGCAATGGATTGGACATTGACAGGTCCAAAGAGATCCATGTGGAGAAGTTGTAGAGGAGAGCTGATGGAGGAAATCTGCTTGGACTTAAAGCTAGCCCTGGTTTGTTTTCCTTTCTCACATGCTGAACAAAGAGATACCTTTGTATAGCGAAAGTCAGGAAGACCAACAACAAGATTGTTGATGCAGAGTTGATTCAGCGTCTTGAAGTTGAGATGAGAGAGACGCTTGTGCCATAGCCAATTTGTATCAGAGGAAGCACGAGATACAAAACAGAAGTTGTCAGTGGAAGTATTCATGTTGATGATGTAGATATCAGCATGTCTAACACCAGTGAGAATAACTTCCTTGCGTCTGTTCTTGACTTTGCACTTTTTCTTCGAGAAGGAGACTTTGTGATTCTTATCACACAGTTGACTGATGCTCAGAAGATTATGCATCAGGCCTTCAACATAAGCAACTCTTTTGAACGTAGTTACTCCGTTGGTTAGAGTGCCATACCCTCGGGTTTGGCCTTTACCGTTTCCACCAAAGGTCACAGCAGGACCTCTTTCTTCACGGTAGTTAGAGAGGACTGATTTAGAACCAGTCATATGTCGAGAGCATCCACTGTCCAGGTACCAGATGCCCTTATCCTGTAAAATTTAGAGTTTAAGTTTTTCTTGGTACCCATAGAACTATGGATCCAGAATTATCAGTAGGACTGGTGGAGTTAGTGACAGCCTTAACTGAGTTATCAGTTCTTGAGGCTGGAGTCTTGACTGAAGGAACAGTCTTGACAACCTTCTTTCCTTTGACTGAATTATCAGTCTTAGGAGTTTTCTTTACCTTAGCTGATTTTTCAGTTTTGGTAGCATCAGGACACTTACTCGCAATATGGTCGTTAAATCCACAGTGATAACATTTGCGATATTGAAAGCGTTTAGTGGGGTCCAGGAAGTTTTTGAACTTCAAATGAGCAGGACCAGTACCAAGTATGCCTTTAGCATTGGACAGAGGAGGAATTGGTTTCTTCTCCAGGGTCTTTTGCTTCAGGTCAATCTTCAGTCTAGGAGCAGGATTTTGAGAAAAGGATTTTGTTCCTGAAACTGAAGGACCACCACCTAGAACTTTGTTCTTAGGTTTAGGATTCTTGGTCTTTGAAGGTGTTACAGTTTTGGATTTTTCCTTAGCTGTTTTCTTTTTGCTCTTAGAAGCACCTTCAGTGTGTGTGTTGGATGAAGAAGGGATGTTTTCAGGGGCATTAGGATCAGGGATAGAAGAAACAAACATTCCAAATTTAAGCATGGAGCGATCAGGCCTAGTACATCCACTAGTGAATCCAATACCCTTTTTCTTTTTAACATTTCTCCCTGAGGCTAATATTTCATCAACCTTTTCAGAGGCGTCACTCCGTCCTTTGATGGTGACTTTTTCAGCATTGAGTTCGGCCAAGGCTCTTTCTTTTGCAGCAAGAGCCTTTTCTCTTTCGATACAGAGAGTTTGATTAACAGTGACATGATCCTTATAACTTTCTTCCAGAATGGTAAGTTGTTTAATCTTTTCTTGACACTCTCTGAGTTGATCACGAAGATCAATGTTCATTTTCTCAGCAGAGGTTTTACCATTCAGGGTTTCATAGAGATCAAGGGTTACAAGGTATAGTTGAGTTAGACTTTCAAGAGGAACAACAGGAGTAGGTACCTGACTGGCAGATTCAGTCGCAGAAGTAGAAGCTTCAGGAGTTGTGGAGAAAGAAGCTTCAGGAGCTTGAGTAGGAACCTCTTCAGGGACCTCTTCTATCTTAGCCATGAGAGCTAAGTTAGGTTCCTCAATAATGGCCATAAGTGCCACTTGAGTATCTTCCTCATCAGATGAGTCATCAGAGGAGACATCATCCCAGTCGCAGTGCTCTGCGATAAGACCTTTACCTTTGCGCTGGAATTTCATCTTTTTGTATTTTTCCTTCAGGCGCTGGTATTTGGGGTTTTTCGAGGAAGATTTTGCAGAAGAGGGAGCAAACTGACTTTTCCTGTACCTGCAATCATTGGCAAAATGTCATATGCCCTGACAGTAGCCTTATCAACAGGTTCTGTTTTCGGCTTGTTAGTTATAGTGAGAGGTTTCTTTTTATGGAAGTTTCCCTTTTCGGCAAACTTTTTAAAAGATCTAGTCAGTAACGCTAGAGATTCATTGAAATCACGATCTTCTGACATGTCAGAGTCAGAGGATTCTAATTCAGTAATAGTTACAGTAGAAGGAGTGGCGACAGGAGGAACTGAATCAGAGACCAGTGCAACAGAGGTGCTTTTGGAATCTTTAGTATCTCTTATGAGATTCTTTTTCAGTTTCTTCTGTTGCTCACGGTTTAGAAGAATACCGTACAGTTCACTTAAAGTAAGTGTCTTTATGTCTTTGGATATAGTTAAGCAGGAGGTGTAAATTTCCCAATGTTCAGGAAGAGCTTCCATGAACTTGGTAACCACCTCAGAGTTAGGATAGATAGTACCAATAGTCTTCAGGTCGATCAGGAGACAGTTGAATCTCTGATGTAGCTGGGAGAGAGTTTCATCCTTCTGATGAATAAAGCTTTCATACTGGCGAACCAAGAAAATCTTTCTTGATTCCATGAGAACAGCAGTACCTTCGTATTGAACACAGAGGGTGTCCCAAATCTCTTTAGCAGAGCGAAGGTGACAGACAGAGTGGAAGACGTCGTCAGGGAGTGACATGGCAATGAGAGACCTAGCCTTCGTGTCAATGTTGACAAGGCGTCTGTCCTCATCATTCTAATCCGTCACTGGTTTAACCAGTTCCCTTGCGGGTATTCCTGGTTGGTCACCAGCAGGAGGCACGGCATGGACAGGTTGTGTAGACACATGTGGTCCATTTTCCAAGAAGTATGAAATCTGGGGATCAGAACCAGATAGGAAAAGTTCCATCCTGGTTTTCCAAAGAGAGAAGTTGTCTTTTTTAAACCTTGGAGGTTTTCCAGCAGAACCGGTATCAAAGTAGTTATCCTTAGCTTGAAGAGCCATGGATTGAGAGAGAGAGGATCACAAGATTTTTCTTAGAGAAGAAAATGAGAGCTTGTATCTGCTCTGATATCACTTGTTGGTCCCAATGAGGTGACCTTCAAGTAAGGATAGTGTATGGGATTATAGAAGGGGGGGGTTGAATATAATCACACAAAATTTCACTTTTAAATTCTTTGTTGTATTAACAATATGAATTTACAGATTGTTGCGGAAATAGAAAAGACTACAAGTCTAAACTAAACAATCTAAGTTCTTTCACTATGCACTAGAGTGAGAAGATAAGAAAAGAAAGAAACTAGAGGGAATAAGAAAGAAAGGATTCGGGTATTTTTTAGGATGAAGAAGAAGTATGGAGAACATCTCTTCAAGTCCTATTTATACCCAATGCACTAAATGCATGCAGACTCACTTTTGTGTACGTGTCACATTCTAAGTGGTCCTATGTACTATTTACTATAAACAAATACCCTTTGCATGGTGTGCAAAAGAGGATGTGAGTAAACAGTTGCCTTGAGGTCTGATAAGTACGGAGGGAACAGAAAAGAGACTGTCCTTATGTACTTTTGTGTCAGTAAAGGCGGATAATCCTTTTGTGCATTAGACTAAGACATTATACTAATCCTTCAGGATCAGGATACTGATCAGTGAGGAAAGCTCTGATACTGAGGATGATCAGAGGTCACTGTATCCTGACGCGTCTTCAGGATGTCATACGAATTTGAGCAGCCTGCTATCACTGAGTTCCGTCTTCAGATCACGAGCATGCTGGTCCTGTCATCAGCTAATTCTTCGACTTCGCTGATGGTTCTTTGAGTATGACTGATGCGGTAATTATCGTATATAAAAAGCGTAACAAGTTTTAACCTCTAATGCCTAGCCACCGTCTTACCACATATACAGGCAAGCGTACCTGATCGTGAGTAATATAGTGTAGGAAAGTCCAGATATTGTATCTACCACTGGGAACGGTCAAGTTATCGTAGACTAAAGTCTGAATCGGTTTAATTAATCTAAAAGGGGGGTTTTGTATGAAAAAGGTTTGAATACTGAAAAAGATAATTAACTAAGTAAAACTAAGAAAGCGGTGAAAATAATGAATTAAGTTTATAATAAGGGAAAAACAGCAGTACTTATCATGATAACGTGAATCCCCAATATGGATGAAAAGAATAAGTCGAAGGTTTGGTTGTCTTGACTATTGTAGGAATTTAAGTCTGGGACACCCTAACATGTGCAATTTATGGAATGAACTAGGATATGGTCCCCCTAATTCCAATCCTAAATTGTTTGGTCCACAATCTAGAATCGGTAAACCCTTCCCAATCAGTATTGCAATGGCTCTTTTACTATCGGTCACTTATTGGTCAAAGTAACCCCTTAACACAACTTTAGGGTCCAAGTCAGGCTAAGGTAGGTTGATTATCCTTTCGGAGTCTATCTGTTTTTGGTCTAACAAATACACCCAACCAAGTGAATTCAAATCGCCACAACAACAATAATCAGAAAAGAACCATAAACGACATTCAATTAATCAAAAACAAACCAATAAACATTAATTGCAACGTATCATCCATAAGGTTCGTCTATCATGACAAGCACTACTAATAGACTACTCACTCATATTGAAAACAAAAACATAAACAAAAGTGGACATCGACATGATACCGACAGTACAACGATAGATGATCGGAGATCGACTTCCGCAGTGTATCGGCACCTTTCTCACTCTCGTTCCTCTGTACTCCCCTCGTGTATCGCACTTCAAAACTCATGTTCAGAACTGAAGGAGGAGGCTGATATTTAAAGAAAAACGACCAGGCTCCATCTGGCGATCGCCAGACTGCCCACTTGGGGACGCCAAACACTTAATTTAACCCTAATCTTCAACTCAGTCGCACTTGGCGGCGCCAAATATAGGACTTCGCGATCGCCAAGTGTCTTCTGTGTTGACTTTGTGCATTTTTCACGTTTTCTCGCCTTTTTCCGTACTTTTCCATTCCACGGCCTCCAAATCCTTCACAATCAATAATAAGCTCATTTAGTGCATGAAATGATCATAAACGGGTGAGAAATGGGGTAAAGTCATACGATTACGCGCAACCAAAACATGTATAATTTTGGTGTTATCAAAATCCCCACACTTAAGCTTTGATTGTCCTCAATCAAAAGACAAAAAAATAAGAAAGATAACTCCAAAATTATCTCCACCCAAGATCATCAAAGAAAACAAAGCATACTCACACAATCGAACACACAAACAAGACTCATCAAGCAATCGGATACCAAGGCCAACCTTTTACCCTCACATAATATGCATAACAGTATAAAGTGTATCTCTCGGGGGTAAAAGTGTATATATAAGTGATCACACCAATACTAGACTAATTCCCGCATGCATAAGCTTGTCACCAAATCTAATCTCCACCACTGAGAAGTTGTCAACCGTCAAGAGGACTTTAGGGTTGTAATGTTAGGCTAAGGGTTAAGGGTAGGATAAAGGATATATATAAGTGACTAAGGGTTATGCAACAAAAACTTGAAAACTTAATCAGTAATGATCCAAACAGTAAAGCAATCTGACTTTCGAACAATGAGACTTTTGGGATGAGTATTTCTCTCTTTTCTTTTAGAATTGGCCTAAGCCTATGGCTTATTTGGGGCACAAATTCTTCTTCAATCTTTTTCAGCTCTCATTCTTTTCTTTTTTGTATTCTCGACTCTTTTGATATTTCTTTTCTTTTCTGAGTCTCAAATATATTTTTTTCTCTCTCTCTCTCTTTTTTTTTCTCAGAGCAGCAACTATGTTGCTTTTGGGCTCTTTTCTTTAAATCTCAATCCCATAAAAACTGTCAGATATGAAAAACTGGATCAAAACATCTCAAGATTCAAATTTAAGTCACGGCCAAAAGATAGATAAACAATTAGGCTCAGGGATAAAGTGTATAGTGGGTAATGAAATGAAAAGGCTAAGGCTCAAAATGGTTTCAAGGGGTAAAGTGTTAAAAGGTGAACACTTTTCAATTACAGGCTAGGCAAATCAAATAACCTTATGATGAGGTTATCTGACGAAGGCTAAAAGGGTTAGAAACGAAGGCCTCTATCAGTGCAATGGTGATAAATACTTCTCTTATGTGGTCTCGACAAGCATTCAAATGACAAGTTCTACCTTGGGTCAAAGTCGGTATTCCTCACGAAATAAACAGATATAACAATATAGGCTCAATCTCTCAACGGAATTGGGTGAGGCACTCATGGTAATCAGTATTCCAAGGTATACTTTTACTCAACTTATCCTATTCAGTGTTCTCCTATGCAAGCAACTCAGTCTCAAAAACAATCTCAGATTTCGAAAAAAAAATTGGGGTCAAATCTCAAAGCTTTCAAAAGTTTGAAAAACGACAATCCACAAGCAAAAAGTGAACCCATTTAAACAAATAAGTCTACATAACCCCCTCCCCACACTTAAAATTTGCAGTGTCCTCAATGCAACAATTAACACAATTAAGGAGTAATTGGGAAAAAGAGAAACTTCCCGGGTTATGTGACGAAATCTGTTCTGATCTGAGAGTGATGCATAAAATTCGTGCTCGATCATAGATCACCAAATCTACCAACAAAAAGAAAAAGAAAAAGTAAAAACGAACAAATGAAAAATAACCAAACCAAATTACTTAAAATCCTAAGCAAACCGACAGAAAAATAAAATTGTTCAACAACCACGCAGTTCAAAGTGCAAAGTATAGTACAACCCAATCGAATCAAACAAAACCGCTCAGTTACGGTTTTCAAAAGCCCATTCATCGTAGGTGGAATAGCCAGCAGGACCGTCATCACTATCACGCCATTCGGGATGAGGTTCAAGAGGAGCCGAGGGAGCATGTCCCACGCTCTCAAAGTACTCTCCCATCGATGCGGCGACCCAAGACAACTCCCGCCGAACACCATACATGTCATATGAGACCCTGTCCAATCTTCCCATCATCTCATGATGCTCTGCTCCCATCTGTTCCGATAGTCCTTGAGCAGCTTCATGAAGAGATCCCGATCCCTGTTGATTTGCCGGTTGAGGGTTGCTTGATTGCCCCGGGAAAGTTGGTTGAGGCGGTGAAGTAGCCGTACCAACCGGCTCTTCATTGGGGGTAATATCCCCAATCCACACAAAGGTACCCCGCCGAGGTCCCGGTGCAAGCAACTTCATGGAGCGAAAAAGAGCCTTATCGATAAAACCCATAGGAGACAACTTGGTGAGAGTTCCGCAAACGTCCGGTGTAAGAGTTCCCAACTTCTCCGCTATGACCGTGATGAAATGTCCCCCACAAAGGCCCGTTCCAGCCTTATCGTGCACCTTTCCGGCGTTTTGGAACATGTTGGCCATCACAAAAGAAAGATTGGTTATGGCATTCCGGTTGACCAATCGCGAAAGAAGCCAAAGATCCCCTTCCGGAACCTTTTCCTTGATAGCTTTCCGGTAAGCAAAAGAGTGGACAAGCATCCGATGGAGAAGGCGATGCTCGGGTAGAGTGATAGAACTTTCCTTGGTGTTGGACTGTAAATATGGTCCCGATCCGAAGGTAGCCCAAAAATCCGCGCCCACAAACTCGGCACTAGGTTCACAAGCACCGGCTAAGAAGTAGTGAGAAAAGTACCCGGATCTCGACTGAGCCGCCGTGAAAAATCCGAGCAACACTCCAAAGCGTGGTAGTGTGACCCCATACCATACTCCAAGCAAACGGAATCGAATACAAGGGCCCTCAAGTCTATCTTCATCATACGCCTCCACATCAAAGCTAAAGGTAGCCAGGAATTCCAACACAAGCTCATAGTAGATCGGCTCGTGGGTTTTCAGTGCTTTCTCCCAATCGTTGCTCACAAAGCGAAGAACACCAAACTGATCGCGGTACTCTCTCCTCAAAAGGCTTGAAAGCCTATCCCCAAATCCAATCTTCTCGACAAATTGCAGATCAACAACCGAACCAATTTCGACCTCCCGCTTTTTCAAACGATCAAGTTCAATCATCAGTGACATCTTCTCACTATGCAGGATGTTGTCGGAATCGAAAGACAAACACGGGTGGTCTTGCACATTGTGGGAAGATGAAGCTCTCTACAAACAAAACATGTACATTAATCACCACAAAAATCATAACCTCTCTTCCCCACACTTGAGTTGAAACATATCACAACATTCAAAGATCTAAACTCAAGTGTGTAAATTTAAGCAGATCAAAGCAATAAACCTCCCCCCACTTAACATTACAGACTTTCCTACCCAATAAAACCCCTTCTTAAGGATCATATACAAGTTAAACAACTAGGGCTTGTAGGCTTCTTTCAAATTAGAACAATTAGAAGAGGAATACATACCTTTGACGCCATGGATTTGCAAGTTGGGAAGAGAATTGCAGAGAAAAACACAATGAAAGAGGTAGAATATTGAAAATAGGGTTTTAGAAAACAGCTTAAATCTTCTCGTTTCGAACTTCGCGTCGCGAAATAAAGGTTTTCGCGTCGCGAAGTCGTAATCGCTCACTATTTTCAAAATTCGGACTTACCTGGGCCACTCACTTCGCGGCGCGAAATTCAAGATTTCGCGATCGCGAAATGCCTACTGTTTGGTTGCTTCTGAAATTTTGATCGGGTTGCAATTTCCTTTGGCTAATGCTGCAAAATTGATTAAAACACATACACACACAAATATTACTAATAAAAACACGGGTTGCCTCCCGAAAAGCGCTTGTTTTTGTTACCGAGTCGCGAGCCTGACTCGGGGGATTACCTAAGTAATTGGCTCTTTAGAAAGATGACAGACCTCGCCATTTCTGACATGGTCGTTCTCATTGTAAAGCTTTAGTCTATGGCCATTTACTTTAAAAGATCCTCTCTCGGTCATTAGGTCCACATACCCCGAGGGATAAGCTTTTAAAACGACATATGGACCTATCCATCGTGATTTCAACTTACCGGGGGAAAATTTAAAACGAGTTTGATACATTAATACCTTGTCCCCCTCTTTAAACACCTTCACTTCTTTGAGACGTGCATCATGCCATTTCTTTCGCTGCTCCTTGTAGATCTTCGAGTTCTCATAAGCGAGAGATCTAAGTTCCTCCAATTCGTGCAAACTTATCAATCTTTCTCTCCCACTTTCAGTATCATTCAAGTGAACTTTCTTCAGTGCCCACAGCGCTTTGTATTCGAACTCGAATGGAAGGTGACACGCTTTCCCGTAAAGCATTCGATAAGGAGTGCTTCCAATTGGGGTCTTATAAGCCGTGCGATACGCCCATAGTGCATCTTCAAGCTTTTGTGACCATATCTTTGGATTGTTATCGACCGTCTTTTCCAAGATTCGTTTCAACGCCCTGTTGGTGTTTTCCGCTTGACCATTGGCTTGTGGATGGTAGGCAGTCGAGAACCGATGATGCACTCCATACCTTTTTATGGTTTTTTCCAATAGATAGTTTGCAAAGTGAGTTCCTCTATCACTGATGATCGCCTTTGGACATCCGTACCTGCACACAAGAGACTTCACAAAGTCAACAACTACCTTAGCATCATTTGTGGGCGAAGCCTTTGCTTCGGCCCACTTGGAAACATAATCAACCGCTACAAGGATGTATTTGTTGCCTCTCGAGTCGGGAAAAGGTCCCATGAAGTCGATTCCCCAAACATCAAACACTTCACTGACGGAGATGCTCTGTTGGGGCATCTCATCTTTCTTTGTGATATTGCCTGCCCTCTGACAAGCGTCACAAGATTTTATTAAAGTGTGAGCATCCTTAAAAATTGTAGGCCAATAAAATCCGGACTCGAGGACTTTTCTAGCAGTTAAATTGGGTCCAAAATGGCCTCCCGTGGGGCCTTTGTGACAGTTAGTGAGAATGTTCCAAGCAGCAGGGCCGCAGACACATCGACGGTGAATCCTATCAGGTCCTACTCTAAACAGATAAGGTTTAGACCAAAAATAATACTTTAAATCCGAGAAAAACTTACCTTTTTGTTGATAAGTCATACCTTTGACACGAACACCAGCGGCCAGATAATTTGCAAAGTCTGCATACCAAGGTATAGGGTCCTCTCCTATGGTCTTAATCATATTAAGGTCCTCATCGGGGAATTTATCCCTGATAACTTCTCTACCTCCGGAATCCACGTATGGATTTTCCAGACGAGATAAATGATCGGCGGCCAAATTCTCAGCGCCTTTCTTATCTCTTATCTCTATATCAAACTCTTGCAACAGAAGTATCCATCGTATGAGTCTGGGCTTAGCATCAGGCTTAGCAAAGAGATATTTAAGGGCAGAGTGATCCGTGTAAACTATGATTTTGGATAACACAAGATAAGACCTAAACTTTTCAATGGCAAAAACTACAGCTAGGAGCTCTTTTTCTGTCGTGGTGTAGTTTTCTTGAGCATCGTTCAGAGTTCGACTTGCATAACAAATCGGTTGAAAATGATGTTTTTTACGTTGCCCAAGAACTGCACCGACGGCATAATCGCTCGCATCACACATAATCTCAAAAGGTTGATCCCAATCAGGTGGAACCATAATAGGGGCATTGGTCAAATGCCGTTTCAATGTTTCAAAAGCGGAGATGCACTTCTCATCAAAAATGAAAGGCGCATCTTTTTCAAGAAGTTTGGTTAGAGGTCGAGATATTTTTGAAAAATCTTGTATAAACCTCCTATAAAACCCGGCATGACCTAAAAAACTTCTGACCCCTTTTATGTTTGTAGGTGGAGTGAAATGGTTGTCATGAAAAATGGCTGTCATGCACCGCTGAAAAGTAGCGAGTGCATTGCACAACCCAAAAGGCATACGCCTGTAGGCAAATGTTCCAAAGGGACAGGTAAAGGTCGTTTTCTCCTGGTCTTCAGGATCAATAGGGATTTGGAAATATCCCGAAAATCCATCTAAGAAGCAATAGTACTCATTTCCCGCCAAGCGTTCAAGCATTTGATCAATGAACGGTAAGGGGAAATGGTCTTTTCTAGTGGCATCGTTAAGCTTCCTATAATCTATGCAAACTCTCCACCGGTAACAGTACGGGTGGGAACTAACTCATTGTTATCATTTGTGACAACTGTGAGTCCTCCCTTTTTGGGAACTACTTGAACAGGGCTTACCCAAGGACTGTCAGAAATAAGGTAAATAATTCTGGTATCAAGCAGTTTGATAACCTCCTTTTTCACAACTTCTTGCATTTTCGGATTAAGCCTCCTTTGTTTTTGCACACATGGTTTAAAATTGTCTTCCATTAAAATTTTGTGTGTACAAAATGAAGGGCTTATTCCGGGAATGTCCGAAATTTTCCAAGCTAAAGCCTTTTTGTGTTTTTTCAAAACCTCAATAAGTCTATCCTTTTCGTTGGCTGTTAGCAAGGAAGAGATAATTACCGGGAGAGAATTGTTACCTTCAAGAAACTGGTATTCGAGGTGCTCGGGAAGGTCCTTTAACTCCAAATCTGGTGGTTCCTCCAAAGAGGTCTTTACTCTGACTTTGTCTTCCTGCTTTAGCTCCTCGAAGTCCTCTTCTTCTTCCTCCACGGTTTCATCCCATCTTTTCTCAATAGCAAGGCTTTCTTCCCATTCACCTGATTCAAAAAGATATTCATTAGGCTCTGATTCGGTGAAATCATCTATACTATCTAGAGTATTTATAGAGTCATTATAGTCCGGAATCCCGTCAATGGAAAGTGTGATTCGGTCTTCACCAATTCCTAGACTAAGTTCTCTTTCGGCTACATGAATAATGGCACTGGCCGTGTTGAGGAACGGACGACCAAGGATTAGAGGTACTTTAACCTCGTCCTTTATGTCCAAGATCACAAAGTCGGCGGGGAATTCAAACCTATCTACCCGAACTATGACATCCTCAGCTATTCCTACAGGGTATTTTATGGATCTATCAGCCAGTTGGATGGTCATTCTGGTGCTTTTTAGATCATTCAATCCCAGCTTTTGATAAAAGGACAATGGCATCAGGTTTATACTGGCTCCTAGATCTGCTAGGGCTCTACATGAAACATTTTTACCAAAATAACAAGGGATAATGAAACTCCCTGGATCACCCTTTTTGAGGGTGTCTGAGAGTGTAGCTGATCACTCGGCATTCAGAAAGGCTATTTCTTCCGTTCCCATCCTTGCTTTATTGGCCACCAACTCCTTGAGAAATCTTGCGTAACTCGGTACACCTGCAATTAAATCCACAAGAGGCACATTAATATCTACTCGTTTAATCAAGTCAATAAACTTACGATATTGGGCCTCTTTCTTTTCTTTCCGTAGTCGTGCAGGGTATGGTACTCTTGTAGACACATGTGGTGTTGTAGATTCCCTTGGTCTGACTGCTTCCTCCCTGACCTCTTTTGTTGGTCGTGATGGCAGTTCCACCTCTGGTTCAACAACCTGCATATTGGGAATTTGATTAGTTTGAGGCATAGGTGGTCCTACAACTACTTTACCTCCTCTTGTGGTTGTGAACACTTCAGCCTGTGCTTCCGCCTCCATATGAGGAAACGTTTCTATGATGTCTTGGAGGAATTGATCTGCGCCTCGATATAATCCTGCAATAAAGTTCACAAACCCTTGCATTTTCTGTTCGACATCCGCACCCATCTTTTCTTGCTCTTGGGAGAAGTGATGGAATAATTGCTCAATTACCCCGCCATATGGCTTGAAAAGAGGGTTTGGCGTCTCGGTGAAGTCCTTAATTGCATGGATGTGCTCTCCGGATGACGATACTACGTTTAGATGCGCTGGTTGGGTCTCCTCTTGTTCCTCGTCGGTAGACCAATCCAGATAGTGTGCTTCCATGTCGTCCAAGAGTTTACGCGCTTGTTTCACTGTCTTATATGGGAAAATACCTCCACAAGATGAATCCAACCTTAACTGAGAATCGTTAGTCAATCCAGCATAAAAAACATCTATCATTTCTATCATCAATACCATGGTTTGGAAAAACTAAAAATAAACTCTTATACCTTCCCCAAGCTTTCACAAGGCTATCTTTTCCTTTTTTAAAGTTTCGAATTTCAGCTCTTATTTTGTGGGCCTTGGAAATGGGAAAGTACCTTGACAAAAAGGCGGATTTCAAATCGTCCCAGGTTGTGATGGATCCCGGGAGCAGTTGTTTAAACCAGTCTTTTGCCTTTTTTGCCAAAGTAAAAGGGAATACTCGAAGTTTTACCTCATCCTCCTTGGTGTTGACTAATTCACAGATGTCCTCGAATGCTTCAAGGTGTTGGTAAGGATTTCCGCTTGGTTCTCCATCAAATGAAATGGTGTTGATCATTTTGATGAGTCCTTTATTGATTTCCACCATTTTATCATCTGTCTTTTTGATCGCAGATCTCTGAGTAAACCTGACCTCAGATCGCTTATCCCACATGGGTTGATCGTCTCCCATCCTGACAACTCAACAAACGATTACGGGCAACTTGCGGGAAACAAAGAGATAAAATATAAATAAAGATAAAACTAATTAATTAAACTAGAAAGCGAACAACTTGCAAGGGACAGAATCCCTTACAAGGATCGATTAACAAAACTAATTAGACTAAAATCTAACAACTACCGTTCCCCGGCAGCGGCGCCAAAAACTTGATGCGGTAATTATCGTATATAAAAAGCGTAACAAGTTTTAACCTCTAATGCCTAGCCACCGTCTTACCACATATACAGGCAAGCGTACCTGATCGTGAGTAATATAGTGTAGGAAAGTCCAGGTATCGTATCTACCACTGGGAACGGTCAAGTTATCGTAGACTAAAGTCTGAATCGGTTTAATTAATCTAAAAGGGGGGTTTTGTATGAAAAAGGTTTGAATACTGAAAAAGATAATTAACTAAGTAAAACTAAGAAAGCGGTTAAAATAATGAATTAAGTTTATAATAAGGGAAAAACAGCAGTACTTATCATGATAACGTGAATCCCCAATATGGATGACAAGAATAAGTCGAAGGTTTGGTTGTCTTGACTATTGTAGGAATTTAAGTCTGGGACACCCTAACATGTGCAATTTATGGTATGAACTAGGATATGGTCCTCCTAATTCCAATCCTAAATTGTTTGGTCCACAATCTAGAATCGGTAAACCCTTCCCAATCAGTATTACAATGGCTCTTTTACTATCGGTCACTTATTGGTCAAAGTAACCCCTTAACACAACTTTATGGTCCAAGTCAGGCTAAGGTAGGTTGATTATCCTTTCGGAGTCTATCTGTTTTTGGTCTAACAAATACACCCAACCAAGTGAATTCAAATCGCCACAACAACAATAATCAGAAAAGAACCATAAACGACATTCAATTAATCAAAAACAAACCAATAAACATTAATTGCAACGTATCATCCATAAGGTTCATCTATCATGACAAGCACTACTAATAGACTACTCACTCATATTGAAAACAAAAACATAAACAAAAGTGGACATCGACATGATACCGACAGTGCAACGATAGATGATCGGAGATCGACTTCCGCAGCGTATCGGCACCTTTCTCACTCTCGTTCCTCTGTACTCCCCTCGTGTATCGCACTTCAAAACTCATGTTCAGAACTGAAGGAGGAGGCTGATATTTAAAGAAAAACGACCAGGCTCCATCTGGCGATCGCCAGACTGCCCACTTGGCGACGCCAAACACTTAATTTAACCCTAATCTTCAACTCAGTCGCACTTGGCGGCGCCAAATGTAGGACTTCGCGATCGCCAAGTGTCTTCTGTGTTGACTTTGTGCATTTTTCACGTTTTCTCGCCTTTTTCCGTACTTTTCCATTCCACGGCCTCCAAATCCTTCACAATCAATAATAAGCTCATTTAGTGCATGAAATGATCATAAACGGGTGAGAAATGGGGTAAAGTCATACGATTACGCGCAACCAAAACATGTATAATTTTGGTGTTATCAATGACTTTAATGTCTTTAGGAGGTCTTCACTTCGGTGGACAGGATCAGTAGACTGCAGAACAGGCTCGTTCGTCTCCTGATCCTGATCCTGATCATTATAAAATAAGTTACAGCATAAGTAACATGGAATAACACTGAACAATCTCAGTGATAATTCCTCAAACTATAACAGAAGTAAAAACCTATTCACTAAGTAAAGTAACAGGATCATTATCATTTCATCAGGTCTTAGGAGAGCTGGATCAACAGCTACTGATTACGATTCGGAGGGTATTACTATCTCTTTTGAGCACCTATTGCTTCGTGACCCCATTTACTTGAGTGATGAAGAGAAGGAAGATAGCAAACAAGGTGCATATGCGGAGTTTATGATTCCAAAGCCAAACAAGGAGAAAGGGAAGGCGAAAGAGGAAGATGTCAAGTTGACCTACGTTTCACCAATAAAACACGATCCAGGGAGTTATAGCTTACCTTTTTCTGTCTCTAATAAGTTTAAAGGTTTAGCATTAATTGATTCGGGTGCTGCACTAAATATGATGCTTGTTTCTTATTGCAGAAAAATGAAGATCAAGAAGCTCACACCTACGACATATCAATATCGGGGGATTAACGGTTACATGACAACACCTCTTGGAATAGCTAAGGTTGTCCCAATACGCATTGGGAATTTTGTGTACCTTACGGACTTTGTTGTTGCTGATCTCCCGAAAGATACAGAAATTCCTATCATTTTGGGGAGTGTTTTTCTGCACACCGCGCAAGTCAACCTTGACATGTGTAATCAGGTAACTACTTTGGGGTACGGCGACAAACGCATTTCATTCAACCCCGATGGAGAGCCGGTGACACACCTTCATACACGCTATGTGGATCATTCCTAAACCTTCAAAGAGAAAGCAAACCGCCTGCTACTTCCACATGAGCAAAATAAAAAGACGGAGGACTACCCCAATCCCGTGATGCAAAAAGAAGAAATATCACTTGAAGCGGGAACATCTAAGAAGGGGAATAGAAAGAAGAAGGGCTCTTTAGCCCGCCGTGCTAAGAAATAAGAGCTAAACGGAGTCGAGCTCTAGACTCATTCAAAAATGAAGCGCTTCTCGGGAGGGAACCCGAGCCTTTTTCTTTTCTTTTTCATTTTTCATTATGTTTGTGTGTTTTTACTGATTTCTTTCTTTGTTATTGCCTAGACAACCAATTCGGAACATCGGAAGTTGAAAATGAGGAAATCCGACCGGAAACGGAAAAAGTGAAAAACGGGAACAGTCAGATTTCGCGACTGCGAACTTTCAAGTTTCGCGACGCGGAATCTATAGTCCTTGGTACCAGGTAAAAGTTTCGAATTTCGCGGCGTGAAGAGTGCAATTTTGCGAGGCAAAGGAGTTTTCCAACGGGCAGTTTTAAATTTTCATGAACTTCGCGAACGCGAAGCCTTAGGCATAGAGACACGAAAGTCGAACTGACGATTTTTAAAACCTTATTTCTTCAACTTTTCAAACACAATTGCCTTAATACTCCTTAGCCGCCGCAAACTCTTCTTCCCTGACATGAAATTTCAGTTTCTTGTGCTTCAATTCTTCGATTCCATGGCTTCTAAGGTACGTTTCCTACAATCTCATAGTTGGATTTCATCTCAAGAAAGGGTATTTGGTACAATTTCTTGATTTTAGTTGCTTACTGCTAGAGATGCTAGATAGAATTGTTCTTAATTGATTTTGGGCATTAAGCAATTAGATTGGTACCTTAATTGATGATATATTGTTGCTAGCATTGTACTTTGATTGATTTGGGGCTAGATTTGATTGTGGTAACCTAATTGGGATGTACTTGCATTGGGAATTTTTCAAATTCCCTTCTACCTTTGTTTTCACCATATTAGGTTGATAGTTGAATTTTGGTTGCCTAGAAATTCAAGTGTGGGGATTTTTCCACATCCGCTTCCGCGTCCGCACCCAATGTGAACTACCGGGCACCGGATGGGACCCATGCGTTTACCTATTTTATGAACAATTCCACTTTGAGCGCAGCAAAACAAGCCGAGTAACGGGATATCATGGACTAGATAAAGACTCGCCAAATCGTTGTGCCAAGGACGCCCGATTGGACTCTGCTCCAAACATTGGAGATTGATGGAGATGTAAAGGCGGTACTTGAAAAGCATGCCATTGGTGAGAACAGACTCGAGTACTACATTTGTAAAGCTTGGGATCGGGTGTTCAACATCAACGAGATACTCTATCGGGAGCTCATTTTGGGGTTTGTGGCTACCTACACTTTTAACCCCATCAAAGCAACGGAGGATTGCCGTGAAAAGTGCATTACTTTCCGTCTTGGTAGAATTTGGCGGACTCTTTTGTTAGCCGAGTTTGGGGTGGCGTGGGGAATTTACACTCAAGCTGAGGTCAATGATCCCGATTTTGAGGAATACATGGTGGCGACTTCTAAAACTCCCAAAGGCTTCAACCCCCGTGAAGTTTGGGATATTTTCTGTAGTGGGAACTTTTCGTCGAACATCAAGGTCAAGGGCTTGCTTTCGCCTTTGGACCGACTCCTCCACCGCATGTTGGTTTACGCGGTGAACTCGCATTCGTCTAATGAGGAGAAGATCCCGGTTTACGATCTTTGGTTACTTTCCGAGCTTTCTACAGATAATCGCTACCCTAATGCACCCTGTATCATCGCCGTTCAACTCCAAAAGGCGGGTGGATATAGGAGTGGAAGTAAGATGGTCGGTGGCCAATATGTGACATGAATCGCTCGGCCGAGGTGCCGTTGCATCGATGATGAGCTTGGGCGAGATGGGTCTTATTGACATGTAGCAACTTAAGGGCATGGGGGTAGTGAGATCGATTCAAACACCGCATGGAATTCGTTAACGTTGGGATGCACGTCCGCCAACTCAAGCACCGAGGGAGAGAACGGTAGAGCATGGTGGTAGTTCAAGTGGGGCAGCGGCGATGGAAGAGCCGGAAGATTGGAATGCTTACGCAAGTTATCAAGGGATGATGCAACAACTCTCAGATTTGCAGCTTTCCTTTATTCGACATCATCAACGGATGGAGTATAACTCCACGAAAACACTCCACCAAACCAATTGGCAAAGTGGAGTGCTTAACCAAGTGGCGGAGCATCTTGGTGTGCAACCAACTCCCACCTATGTCCATCTCCGTTGTGGTCGTTTTCCGATGAGAGTCCGCCCGGTTTTCCATCTCTTGAGGATTGGAGGAATCATCCTCGTGGCCCTTATTGATCTTGATCTTTATTTGCTTTAGTTCGATTGGGTTGTTTAGACAATTTTTAATTTCTTGTTTGCGTGGTTGTGGATTTTAGGATTTTATTTGCTTTAGACATTTTAATTGTTTGTATGCTTTAGGTTTTTAATTGTTTGGATTTTTAGCTTATCTTTTTAGTTCATTTTTACTTTTGTTTTTGTTTTTGGTAATAGATGAACCGTGTTATGATCGAGCACCGCTTTTGGTTCCAGGATTCTCTCTCTGATGGATTAAGTCTCAAAACCCGGGAAGTTTCTCTTTTTCCCAATTCTCCTTACTTGTTTTAATTGTTGCATTGAGGACACTGCAAATTTTAAGTGTGGAGAGGGGGTTAAGTAGACTTAACTGTTAATATTTGGGTTAACTTATGCTTTTGATAGTTATTTTTCGAGGATTCTGAAAGCTTTGAAATTTAACCCCATTTTTTTCAAAATTTGGGATTGTTTTTTAACATGTAGATGCTTGCATAGGAGAACACTAAGTAAGGTCATATGAGTAGGAGTATTGCCTTGGATTGCCAATTACCATGAGTGTCTCACCTAATTCCTTTGAGAGTTTGAGCCTTTATTGATTATTCATTTCGTGAGGATTTACCGACTGTGACTCAAGGTAGAACTTGTCATTTGAATGCTTGTCGAGTTCACAAAAGAGAAGTATTTATCACCATTGCACTGATAGAGGCCTTCGTTTCAACCATTTTAAGCCTTCGTTAGATAACCTCATCTTAAGGTTATTTAATTTGCCTAGCAAATTTTGTTGAAAGTGTTCAATTTTAACACTTTATCCCTTGAAACCGATTTTGAGCCTTAGCCTTTTCATTTCTTTACCCAATATCACTCTATATGCTTTAGCCTATTTTATTTATCTATCGTTTGGCCTTGACTTAAATTTGAGAGCTTAAAAGGTTTTGATCCATATTTTCAAAATTTGACAAAAAGGGGATTGAGAAAGAACATGATTGAAAATATGTAGGAAAAAAAAGTCCAAAAGCCGACTCAAAAGAAAAAGAGAAATATCAAACGAGTCGAGAAAAATAAAGAAAAGAAAAGAAAGAAAAAGAATTTGAGCCTCAAATAAGCAATATGCTCAGGCCAATTCTAAAAGAAAATGTTCATCCCAAAGAAAGGAAAAGCTGTAATTTTTAAAGTCAGATAATTCTTTCAATTGTTTTGGAACATTACTGATTAAATTTTTCAAGTTTTTGTTGCTAAACCTTTAGTCACTTATATATATCCTTTTTCCTACCATAAAATACCCTGTAGGAATAGCTGAGGATGTCATGGTGCAGGTAGACAAGTTTGTTTTCCCCGCAGACTTTATGATCTTGGACATAAAGGACGAGGTTAAAGTTCCTCTAATCCTTGGTCGTCCGTTTCTCAACACGGCCAGTGCCATTATTCATGTTGCCAAAAGAGAACTTAGTCTAGGAATTGGTGAAGACCGAATCACTCTTTCCATTGACGGACTCTAGACTGTGATGAATCAATAAATAATCTAGACAGCATACATGACTTCACCGAACCATTTGAATTAGAGCTTAATGATCATCTTTTTGAATCAGGTGAATTGGAAGAAAGCTTCTCTATTGAGAAAATATGGGATGAAGCCATGGAGAGAGAAGAAGAGGAATTCGAGGAGTTAAAGCAGGAAGATAAAGTTAGGGTGAGAACCTCTTTGGAGGAACCACCAAATTTGGAGTTAAAGGACCTGCCCGAACACCTCGAGTACCAGTTTCTTGAAGGTAACAATTCTGTCCCAGTAATTATTTTTGACCTGCTAACAGCCAATGAAAAAGAAAAGCTTATTGCGGTTTTGAAAAAACACAAAAAGGCGTTAGCTTGGAAAATCTCGGACATTCCCGGAATAAGCCCTCCTTTTTCTACGCATAAAATTTTAATGGAAGATAATTTTAAACCGTGCGTGCAAAAACAAAGAAGGCTTAATCCGAAAATGCAAGAGGTTGTGAAAAAGGAGGTTATCAAACTACTTGATACCGGGATCATCTACCCTATTTCTGATAGTCCGTGGGTGAGCGCCGTTCAGGTGGTTCCCAAAAAGGGAGGACTCACGGTTGTCACAAATGATAACAATGAGTTAGTGCCCACCCGTACTGTCACCGGGTGGAGAGTTTGCATAGATTATAGGAAGCTGAATGATGCCACTAGAAAAGACCATTTCCCTTTACCTTTCATAGACCAAATGCTTGAACGATTGGCGGGAAATGAGTACTATTGCTTCCTGGATGGATTTTCGAGATATTTCCAAATCCCCATTGATCCCGAGGACTAAGAGATAACGACCCTGTCAGAAATGACAAGGTCTGTTATCTTTCTGAAGAGCCAACTACCTAGTTGTTCTCCCGAGTCAGGCTCGCGACTCGTTACAAAAACAAGCACTTCTCGGGAGGCAACCCGTGTTTTTCTTTGTTATTTTTGTTTTTGTGTGTTTTTGAATCAATTTTGCAGTGTTAGTCAAAGGAAATCACAACCCGATCAAAATTTGACAAAAGCCAAACAGAAGCCTCTTCGTGATCGCGAAATTTTAACTTTCGCGACGCGAAGCGAGGAGGCAAGGTAAGTTCTCTTCCTGAGGTAGTTTTGCGATCGCCACTTTTTTAGTTTCGCGATCGTGAAGGTGGAAAATCCTGAAAGTAGTGCTTCAGTTGCGACTTCGCGACGCGAGGCCCTTTACTTCGCGACGCGAGGCCCTTTACTTCGCGACGCGAAGTTCGAAACAAAGGGTTTAAATTTGATTTATAAAACCCTATTTTCAGTTTTTCTCCCCTTCCCTTTGGTTTTTCTCTGCAATCCTCTTCCCATTCTACAATTCCATAACGTCAAAGGTATGTACTTCTTCTCTAATTGCCTTAATTTGAAGATCCTTGCAAGCCTTAGTTGATTAAACTTGTGAATGTACCCAAAAAGGGGGTTTCTTTGGTTAGGATTTATTTAACGTTTATGAGGGGAATGTCTCTTACCTTGATTTGTTTAGATGTACACACTTGAGTTTAGTTTTATAATATTGTGATATGTTTCAACTCAAGTGTGGGGAAGGGAGATTATAAGCATTTGTGGTGATTGATACATATGATTTTTGTTTGTGTAGAGAGCTTCATCTTCTCGCAATGTTCAAGACCACCCATGCTTGTCTTTTGATTCCGATAACATCTTGCGTAGCGAAAAGATGTCTTTGACGATTGAGCTTGATCGCTTGAAAAACGGGACGTTGAGATTGGCTCGATTGTAGACTTACACTTTGTTGAGGAAATTGGATTTGGGGATAGGCTTTCAAGCCTCTTGAGGAGAGAGTACTGCGATCAATTTGGGGTACTTCGTTTTGTAAGCAACGATTGGGAAAAAGCACTAAAAACTCACAAGCCGATCTACTATGAGCTTGTGCTAGAGTTTTTGGCAACGTTTAGCTTCGATGTGGAGGAATATGATGAAGATAGATTTGATGGCCCGTGTATAAGATTCCGTTTGCTTGGAGAATGGTATTGAGTTACACTACCTCGTTTTGGAGTGTTGCTCAGACTCTTCACGGCGGCTCAGTCAAGGTCCGAATACTTTAGTCATTACTTCCTAACCAGTGCTTGTGAACCTAGTGCCGAGTTCTCGGGTGTGGAATTTTGGGCGACCATTGGATCGGGACCATACCTACAGTCCAATACCAAGGAAAGTTCTATCGTTCTACCCAAGCATCGCCTTCTTCATCGGATGCTAGTTCATTCATTTGCTTACCGGAAAGCTATCAAGGAAAAGGTGCCGGAAGGTGATCTTTGGCTTCTCTCGCGATTGGTCGATCGGAATGCAATAACCAATCTTTCTTTTGTGATGGCAAAAATGTTCCAAAATACCGTCAAGGTACATGGTAAGGCCGGAACGGGTCTTTGTGGAGGCCATTTCATTACGGTTATAGCGGAGAAGTTGGGAACCCTTACGCCGGAAGTTTGTGAAAATCTCACCAAGTTATCTCCTATGGGATTTCTCGATAAGGTTCTTTTTCGTTCTAAGAAGCTACTTGCACCGGGGCCGCGACGGGGTACTTTGGCTTGGATTGGGGATGCTACGTCCAATGAAGGGCCGATCGGTATGGCTACTTCACCGCCTCAACTTACCTTTCCGGGGCAATCAAGCAATCGTCCATCGGCAAATCAACAAAGTGGGACTAGCAATCAACAAGGATCGGGATCTATTCATGCAGCTATTCAGGGATTATCGGAACAATTGGGAAGCGAGCATCACGATATCATGGAACGACTCGATCGGATTTCATATGACATGTATGGTGTTCGTCGGGAATTGTCATGGGTCACCGCGTCGATGAGCGAGTACTTTGAAAGCGTGGGACATGCTCCCTCGGCTCCTCTCGAACCTCAGCCCGTATCGCGTGATAGTGATGACGGTCCCGCTGGCTACTCAACCTATGATGAATGGGCTTTTGAAAACCGTAACTGATCGGTTTTATTTGATTTGATTGGGTTGTACTTTACTTTGAACTATCAACTGTGTGGTGTGGTTTGTTTGGACAACTTTTTATTTTTGTTTGGTTTGTTTAGGGTTTAAAACTTTTTAATTGTTTGCTTAGTTTAGTTTATTTTCTTTTGTTCGTTTTTACTTTTTCTTTTTCTTTTTGGTAATAGATACAACGATCTATGATCTTGAACCGAGCACGATTTTGGAATACTCTCTCTCAGATCAGAATAGATTTCGTCACATAACCCGGGAAGTTTCTCTTTTTCCCAATTACTCCTTAATTGTTTTAACTGTTGCATTGAGGACACTGCAAATTTTAAGTGTGGGGAGAGGGTTATGTAGACTTATCTGTTTAAATGGGTTCACTTTTTGCTTTTTGGTTTGTCGTTTTTCAAAATTTTTGAAAGCTTTGAGACTTGACCCCATTTTTTTTTCGAAATCTGAGATTGTTTTTGGAACTTAGTTGCTTGCGTAAGAGAGCACTGAATGAGATTAGTTGAGTAAAAGGATGCCTTGGAATACCGATTACCATGAGTGCCTCACCCAATTCCTTTGAGAGTTTGAGCCTGATTGTTTATTCATTTCATGAGAAATACCGACTTTTACCCTAGGTAGAACTTGTCATTTGAATGCTTGTCGAGACCACATAAGAGAAGTATTTATCACCATTGCACTGATAGAGGCCTTCGTTTCTTACCCTTTTAGCCTTCGTTAGATAACCTCATCTTAAGGTTATTTAATTTGCCTAGCCTTTGATTGAAAGTACTCATCTTTAGTACTTTATCCCTTGTAACCCTTTTGAGTCTTAGCCTTTTCATTTCTTTACCCAATACATTTATCCTTTATCCCATTCTTTTTATCTATCTTTTGGCCTTAGCTCAAAGTTGAATGCTTTTCATGTTTTTGGTCTGTTTTATGAATCTAACAAATAGAGAAAGAGATTATGAAAAAGAGAAAGAGAGAAAAAGAGTAAAAAGCAACATAGTTGCTACTCAAAAGAAAAAAAAATATAGAGCTTGAAAAAGAAAAGAAAGATGGTAAAAGAGAGAACGACTAAAAAAAGCAAAATCAAAAGAGTCGATGTATTGAAAAAGAAAAGAAAAATATCGGAGCCCCAAATAAGCAATATGCTTAGGCCGATATAAAAGTGATAGTGATAGAAATCCCGAGCTCTAAAAATCTCAAAAAGTCAAATGATTAATTTGGATCTTGAACTGATTGGTTTTCAGGTTTTTGCTACAACCCTTAGTCACTTATATATCCTTTATCCTACCCTTAACCCTTAGCCTAACATTACAACCCTAAAGTCCTCTTGATGGTTGACAACTTCTCAATGGTGGAGATTAGATTTGGTGACAAGCTTATGCATGCGGGAATCAGTTGAGTAATTGGAGTGATCACTTTATACATACACTTTTATACCCCTAGAGAGATACACTTGATATATACATGCTTTGTGAGGGTAAAAGGTTGGTCCCTGGCATTCGATTATTCATTGTATCATGTGGTGTGTTCGATGGTGTTTGTTGTCTTTGTGTTCTTAGATGATTTCGGATGGAGATGATTTTGGTGTTATTTGTCTTATCTTTCAGTTCTTTGATTGAGGACAACCAAAGCTTAAGTGAGGGATTTTGATAACTCCAAAATTATACATGTTTTGGTCGGTTCGGTTTATATTGTTTTACCCCATTTTAGCTCATTTATTGGCTGTTTTACTCACGAAAGCTACTGAATCTTAGTTTTGTAGGTTTTGGAGACCATTGAACGGAAAAGTACGAAAAGTTGTGAAAAAGTGGGAAAAAGTGCAAATTGGATCTAGAGAGATTTCGCGTCCGCGAAGGTTATAGTTGCGCGCCGCGAAGATGTGAAGATTCTAGAAGATTACTACTTTTGGCAAATTTCGCGTTGGAATTCAGAAGTTTAGCGCCGCGAACTAAGTGAAGACCCTTTACGGAAGATTCCAGAATGAGCAGAAAAGGAAAATTGGGGTGTTTTAAGTGTTTAGCGCCGCGAAGCTGCAGCTCCGCGATCGCGAAGTGAGCCGGGCACACTTTTATAAATACAGGCTTCCACCCTTTTTATGAGCATCATTCCAAAAAATATTTAGTATTATTTTATAGAGTCGGTAGTCGTTAATAGTTAAAAACAGAGAGTCTTTTATGTGATTTGAGCGCGAGCGGATTGTCACCCGAAGTTGCTTGTCCGGTGTCCGATCATCTCCAGTTTCACGGTCGGTATAAAGTCTCTATCTTTTCGTCATGTTTACTGTTTTAGTCATGTTTAGGGAGTAGTTTCTTTTTAGTACTTATTGTGGTTTCGATGAACCTTGTTGGATGATGTTTTGGTTTTAAATATTAAATAGTTTTGTTTGGTTTATTGAATGTTTGTCTTTGATTCCGAAGTTAATGTTTAAACTGTGGCTATCTGAACTTGTTGCTTGGGTGTATCTATTTTTCTGACAATAAGATAGATAGACTCCGTTAGGTTAATCAACCTCCTTTACCTTTCACTCTGGTGACGCGGAGTATTATGGTAAGTGGTTTACTTGGACCAAGAGTAGACTATTTAATAAGATCCCACGACCTAGCATTAATTAGGGCGACTTTTACTAGACTGCTTGACAACCAGTCCTTGTAACTGGGCCGGGAGACCAACCTGGTTTATAATCTGAGATAAAACATGTTAGGGTGCTCTTTAGCTTAAATTCTTACAATAACCAACTAAACTAGACTTTTGGGTTTAATTAACTCATCCACAAGGGGAATCAACATAAACCATAATAAGAACTATCTTGTTTAATATTTGTTTTACAGTTTTCTTCATCTGAGTCTTAGTAAAGTTTTAGTCTTTTCAGTGTTTTAAAAATTGCTTTCATATAAAAACCCCCTTTAAGATTAATTGAACTTTATTAGATTTTTCTTGAATAACTTGATTGTTCCTAGTGGTAAGAACGATACCCGAACTTTCCTAAACTATATTGGTTGCGATCAGGTACGCTTGCCTGTGAGGATGGTGATTTTGGTTAGGTGATTTTGGTTAGGTGATTTTGTGGTTAAACTTGGTATTGTTTTTATATATATATTTTACACCATCACACGTGATACAAAACAAACGTTGTTAGAAGAAGTATTCAAATTGATGATGTAGACATCAGCCTTTCGAGCACCAGTGAGAATAACTTTCTTGTGTTTGTTCTTGACTTTGCACTTTTTCTTTGAGAAAAAAAACTTTGTGATTCTTATCACACAGTTGACTGATGCTAAGAAGATTGTGCATTAGGCCTTCAACATAAGCAACTCTTTGAACATAGTTACTCCGTTGGTCAGGGTGCCATACCCTCGAGTTTGGCCTTTACCGTTACCACCAAAAGTCAATGAAGGACCTCTTTCGTCTCGGTAGTCAGAGAGGACAGATTTTGAGCCAGTCATGTGTCTTGAGCATCCACTGTCCAAGTACCAGATGCCCTTATCCTGTAAAACTTAGAGTTTAAGTTTTCCCTGGTATCCATAAGACTATGGATCTAGAGTTGTAAGTAGGTATGGTGGAGCCAGTGGCAGCCTCAACTGAGTTGTCAGTTTTTGTGGCTGCAGTCTTGACTGAAGGAATAGTCTTGATAACCTTCTTTCCTTTGGCTGATTTGGTAGCCTTAGGATTTTTCTTTACCATTGCTGATTTTTCAGCTTTGGTAGCATCAGGACACTTACTCGCAATATGGTCATTTAATCCACAGTGATAGCATTTGCGATAAAGAAAGTGTTTCGTGGGGTCCAGGAAGTCTTTGAACTTCAGGTGAGCAGGACCAGCACCAAGTACACCATTGGCATCAGAAAGAGGAGGAATAGGTTTCTTTTCCTTAGCCTTCTGATTAAGGTCGACCTTCACTCTCGAATTAGGATTTTGAGAAAAAGATTTTGTTCCTGAGAATGAGGGTCCACCGCCTACAACTTTATTATTCTTAGGCTTTGGGTTCTTGGTCTTTGAAGGTGATACAGTTCTGGATTTTTCCTTAACTATTTTCTTTTTGCCCTTACGAGCACCTTCAGTGTGAGTGTTAGAAAAAGAAGGGATGTTTTCAGGAGCATTAGGATCAGGGTTAGAAGGAATAAACAGTCCATACGTAAGCATGGAGCGATCAGGTCTAGGACATCCACGAGTGAATCCAAGACCCTTCTTGTTTTTGACATTTCTCCCTGAGGCTAATATTTCATCAACCTTTTCAGAAGCGTCACTCCATCCTTTGATGGTGACCTTTTCAGCATTTAACTCAGCTAAGACTCTCTCTTTAGCAGCAAGAGCCTTTTCTCTTTCAATGCAAAGAGTCTGATTTACAGAGACCTGATCTTTATAGTTTTCTTCCAGAATGGTAAGTTGTTTTATCTTTTCATGACACTCTTTAAGTTGATCACGAAGATCAATGTTCATTTTCTCAGCAGAGGTCTTACCATTCAGGGCTTTGTAGAGATCAAGGGTCAGTAAGTTCAGTTGAGTTAGACTTTCAAGAAGGACAACAGGAGTAGGTGCCTGACTGGAAGACTCAATCGCAGAGGTAGAAGCTTCAGGAGCTTGTGCAGGAGCCTCTTCAGGGACCTCTTCTATCTTAGCCATCAGGGATAAGGTAGGTTCCTCAATAATGGCCATCAGTGCCACTTGAGTGTCTTCCTCATCAGATGACTCATCAGTAGAGACATCATCCCAGTCGCAGTCTTCTACGATAAGACCTTTACCCTTGCGCTGAGACTTCATCTTTTTGTACTTGTCTTTCAGCCGTTTGTATTTGGGATTCTTGGAGGAAGAGTTGGTAGAAGAAGGAGTAAACTGATTTTTCTTGTACATGCAATCATTAGCAAAGTGTCATTTGCCCTGACAATTGTAGCAGGTAGTAGTAGCCTTATCAACAGATTCTGTTTTAGGCTTGTCAGTTAAAGTAAGAGGTTTCCTTCTTTGGAAGTTTCTCTCTTTGGAAAACTTTTTAAAGGTACGAGTTAAGAAAGCAAGAGATTCATTAAAATCTGGATCTGATTCCGATATGTCAGAATCAGAAGATTCTAATTTAGTGATTGTCACTAAAGAAGAAGGAGTAGCGACAGGAGGAACTGAGTCAGAAACCAAGCCAAGAGAGGTGCTCTTGGAATCTTTAGTATCTCTTACGAGATTCTTTTTCAGTTTCTTCTGTTGCTCACGGTTCAGAAGAATACCGTACAACTCATATAGTGTGAGTGCCTTTATGTCTTTGGACATAGTTAAGCATGTGGTGTAAATTTCCCAATGTTCAGGAAGAGCTTCCATGAACTTGGTAATCACCTCAGAGTTAGAGTAGACAGTACCGATAGTCTTCAGGTCGATCAAGAGACAGTTGAATCTCTGATGTATCTGGGAAAGAGTCTCATCCTTCAGATGGATGAAGCTTTCGTATTGACGAACCAAGTGTATCTTTCTTGATTCCATGAGGACTGCAGTGCCCTCATATTGAACACAGAGAGTGTTCCATATTTCTTTAGCAGAGTGGAGATGACATACAGAGTGAAATACGTCATCAGGGAGTGACATGGCAATGAGAGATCTAGCCTTGGTGTCAATACTGACAAGGCGTCTATCTTCGTCATTCCAATCAGTCACTGGCTTCACCAGTTCCCTTGCGGGTATAGCAGGTTGGCCGTTAGCAGCATGAACTGCATGGACAGTTTGTGTGGGCACATGTGGTCCATGTTCCAAGAAGTATGGAATCTGGGGATCAGAACCGGATGGAAAGAGTTTCATCCTGGTTTTCCAAAGAGCAAAGTTGTCTTTGTTAAACCATGGAGGTTTTCCAGTAGAGCCGGTATCAAAGTAGTTATCCTTAGCTTGAAGAGCCATGGATTACGGAAAAGGATCACAGGATTTTTCTAAGAATAGAAGAGAGCTTGAATCTGCTCTGATACCACTTGTTGGTCCCAAAGGGTGACCTTCAAGTAAGGATTAGTGTATGGGATTATAGAAGGGGGGTTGAATATAATCACACCAATTTTCACTTTTAAATTCTATGTTGTATTAACACTTTAAATTTACAGATTGTTGTGGAATAGAAAAGACAAAGTCTTAAACTAAACAATATAAGCTTTCTTTCACTATGCACTAAAGTGAGAAGATCTAGAAAAAATAAGAAAGTGGGGGATGAAGAAAGAAAGGATTAGGGTAGAAAGATGGATGAAGAAGAGGTATGGAGAACATCATCTTCACGTCCATTTGTACCCAATGCATTAAATGCATGCATACCTCTTATTGTGTGCGTGTCACACTTTTAGTGGTCCTTTGTACTATTTACTATAAACAATCTCTTTTGCATGTTGTGCAAAAGTTAGCTTATATAAACAGTTGCCTTGAGGTTTGATAGCTACGGAGGGAACAGTAAAGTAACTGTCCTTGTGTACTTTTTGTGTCAGTAAAGGCGTGTAATCCTTTTGTTCATCAGACTAAGAAATTGTACTAATCCTTCAGGATCAGGATACTGATCAGTGAGGAAAGCCATGATACTGATGATGATCAGGGGTCA
This sequence comes from Centaurea solstitialis, assembly GCA_030169165.1. Taxonomy (NCBI): domain Eukaryota; kingdom Viridiplantae; phylum Streptophyta; class Magnoliopsida; order Asterales; family Asteraceae; genus Centaurea; species Centaurea solstitialis. Next base: position 63,600,860 of record CM058046.1, on the reverse strand, counting down.
CTGTATCTTGATGGTTCTTTAGGATTGTTATACGAATTTGAGCAGCCTGCTATCACTGAGTTCCGTCTTCAGATCACGAGCGTGTTGTTCCTGTCATCAGCTAATTCTTCGACTTCACTGATGGTTCTTGAGTATGATCTTAATGTCTTCAAGAGGTCTTTACTTCGATGGTCAGGTTCAGTAGTCTCTAGAACAGACTTTTTCAACCTCTGATCCTGATCCTGATGATTATATGTTACAACATAAGTAACAAGGAATAACACTAAACAATCTCAGTGATAATTCCTCAAGCTATAACAACAAGTAAAGACCTATTCACTAAGTAAAGTAATAGGATCATTATCATTTCATCAGGTCTTAGGAGAGCTGGATCAACAACCACCACCACTTCAAAGATCATGCAAATGAGGACTCGAGCAACAGAGGTGGTTTCCGGCGCCGATGAAGGTGAAAATGAATGGGAAGTTCGGCCCAGGGGAATGTTGGTCCAGAAGAGAGACCCAGATGGGTGAGTAGTGGTCAGATCTGGTTGTAAGTGATGATGGTTGTAGGTGGTGTTGGGTGGGTGGTGGTGGTTGAGTAGTGGTCAGATCTAGTGGTGGGTGGTGATGGTTGTGGGTGGTGATGGTTGTGGGTGGTGATGGTTGTGGATGATGAAGATGAAGAAGAAGAAGAAGTGTGGGTGGTGGTGGTGGTGGGTGGTGATGGTGGTTGTGGTTGATGGGTGGTGGATAAGAATTAAGAAGGGTGGGTAGTGGTGGTGATGTTGGGTGGTGGGGGTGGTGATGTTGGGTGGTGGGTGGTGATGGTGGGGGTGGTGGTGATGTTGGGTGGTGGGTGGTAATGGTGGGTGGTGAATGATGAAGATGAAGAGTTGAGAAAGAAAGGTTGTGTGTGTATATATGTATATATAAATAAATGACTATATAGAGTAAACTACACTTTTGGTCCTTTGAGTTTATTATTAAAGAAAAAAAGACAAAAAAATGGAAAAAATCAAATTAACTCCAAACTAACGTCCTCATCTAACGGCTGTTAGTCTGAGGGACCAAAATCGGACGAAAATGCAAACTCCAGTGGCTAATGTGTATTTTTTAAACTGTAGGGACCAAAAATGAGACTTTTGTCAAACCACAGGGACCAAAAATGTATTTTACTCTTTAATTTTTGTAAAAAAGACCAAATATCCTCATGTGCAAGGCACATGAGGAAGACTTAACAGACACACCTAACGGTGTTAGTTTTGAGGGACCAAAACCGAACAAAAAACATACCATAGTGGTTTTCCTGCATTAAAATATTTGTAGGGACCAAACATGCTGGTATTGTTAAACCACAGGGACCAAAATTGCAATTCACTCTATATTAAATTTACTTATTTTTTGCAATCACAAAAACTCATAAATTTCAATTAATCGCAATATATATATATATAATGAATTGATTTGACCTGATTACAATTTAGAAATGATAACGAAAAATTTGGTTGTTAGAGCATCCACACACGGGTTGCAAAACATTTTCAAAGACAATTGCAACTTGACATATCATCAAAATAATAGCTGAGATGATCTGCATCCCTGCAATCCATTTACACTTTCAACTACTTTTGCAAATTACCTTCTACTTACTTGTAATTCATCTACACGTTTAAAAGTGGTCTCCACTACAACATTTATTAAACTAATATACGATATTTATTTATATTTTTAAATATCATATGTATATTTTTAAATATCATATATACATATATAGAATATTTTCAATGAAAATAATTAATGTAATTAAAAATATATTAATATTATTATATTATAAATTTAATTGTTTTATAATTTAAATAATTTAGTTTATGTAAATATTGAAAAAGATAAACGCGGTATTGTAATTGTTAATTAATACGTATATATACATATGTATAATATTTTTTATAAAAAATAATTAATCTTATTAAAAAATTAAATACTGTTAATTAATTCTGAAAATTTTAATTTTGGTACTAAAAAAAAACTTTCTATTTAACTAGATAAAAAACGAGTGGGTCCATATCCTTGTGGGGAGTCTACATGTCATTGCAATTAGAATTGCAAAATATGAAATATCCTTGTGAAGTTGCAATTGTCTTTGAAAATATTTTGCAACCCGTGTGTGAATGCTCTGATAATTTCATATTTTGCAATTCCGATTGTAATATCACGTACCCCACAAGGACATGGACCCACTCATTTTTTATTGTTAAATAGAAAGTTTTTTTAAATACCAAAATTAAAAAATTTCTGAATTAATTAACAGCATTTTCTTAATAAAGTTAATTAGTTTTTATAAAAAAATATTATACGTATGTATATATACGTATTATCTAATATATACAATTACCAAGCGTCCCAGCCCACAAACATATGTCTGACCCGCCCGACCCGACCCGCCCATCCCCCTCTCTCTTTCTATGACCCAAACCCAACCCTTACCCCGCTGTTGACCCACGGTTGGACACAACCCGGTTTTTCTTAAATTCAATTTCAATGTTACAGTTTGGCCCCTGAACTTTTTAATATTTTCATTTTACTTTTTAGTCATATGTGGTGTATCGGCTATAATATGTTAAAAAATACGTTTTAATCTGAACAAATTACGCTGTTATATTCGTATTGTCGATACGATCGAAATGAGCCTAATATTGAATATATTTTGATGTAGTTAAGCTTACATATTAGGCTCCTAAACTTAGAACTTATAACGTTTATTCACTTTATACCTTTTCCTTTTTAATATTTCATTTTACGTTTTAGTCATATATCGTGTATTGGCTAAAAGTCGTTTAAAATATACGTTTTAATTTTTACAAATTACGCTGTTATATTCGTATCGTCGATACGATCGAAATGAGCCTATTATTGAATATTTTTTGACGTAGTTATTTTATTATATACTATATATACACTCCAACTAACCTTAATCCTATACCTATTTTTAAGTTTACATATTAGCTTCCTAAACTTATAATATTTATTCACTTTATACATTTTACTTTTCTATATTTCATTTACGTTTTACTTATATATCGTAGTCTAATATTGAATATTTTTTGATGTAGTTATTTTATTATATACTATATATACGCTCCATCGACCTTAATCCTATACATATTTTCTAGTTTACATAGTAGCCTTCTAAACTTATAATATTTACTCACTTTATACCTTTTACTTTTCTATATTTCATTTTACGTTTTACTCATATATCGTATATTGGTTGGAACATGTTAAAAAAACACGTTCTAATTTTAACAAATTACACCGTTATAATCGTACACTTAGTACGTTCGAAATGAGTATAGTATTAAATATTTTTTGATGTAATTATTTTATTATATACTATATAGATTATATGAAGCCAAAACATTGTTTATCCATAGCAACTACCGACATTTGAAGATATTACGTCTTAGCCCCAAAACACTGTTCATGAACGTATTTATTCACTTTATACCTTTTAGTTTTCTATATTTCGTTTTACGTTTTACTCATATATCGTATATTTGTTGGAACATGTTAAAAAAATATGTTTTAATTTTACCAAATTACGCCATTATAATCGATTTGTAGAAACTACATTTGAACTCTTAAACTTATAATATTTATTCTTTTTATACTTTTAGTTTTCTATATTTTATTTTATGTTTTAGTCATATATCGTATATCGGTTGGAACATATTGAAAAAACATGTTCTAATATGAACAAATTACATCTATAATCGTACACTTGGTACGTTCGAAATGAGCCTAATATTGAATATATTTTGATGTGACTATTTTATTATATACTATATGTAGTACGATTATATGAAGCCAAAACACTGTTTATGAACAACAGCTATTGACATTTGGAGAAATTACATTTTAGCCCCAAAACACTGTTAATGAACATATTTATTCACTTTATACCTTTTAGTTTTCTATATTTCATTTTACATTTTAGTCATATATCGTATATATTTAATTAAATATGTTAAAGTGTCGGTAACTACTGTTCATGAACAGTCTTTTGACTTCCTGGTAATTGTTAGTATTATTACAATCTCCTAAAATTAAATTTCTTGATTTCTTGATTTCTTATTTCTTTTCATTTATTTTATTAAACCTTTCGTTTGACAACATTTGTACAAACTTTATATTTCATATAAATCTATGTTGCTACTTACGATCGAATCTATCACAAATTATAACCCGTTGCGAAGCCCAAGCTCTTAATAGGTAATTTTCTTTAAAATATTGTTCACAACTACGAACCTTTACAATATTAACAAAACTACCCGCAGCGAAGCGCGGGCAAACCCTCTCGTTAATTAACAATTACAATACCACGTTTATCTTTTTCAATATTTACATAAACTAAATTACTTAAAATATAAAACAATTAATTTTATAATATAATAATATTAATATATTTTTAATTACATTAACTATTTTCATTGAAAATATTCTATATATGCATATATGGTATGTAAAAATATATATAAATATCGTATAATAATTTAATAAATATTGTAGTGGCGACCATTTTTAAAAGTGTAGGTGAATTTCAAGTATGTAGAAGGTAATTGCAAAAGCTGATGTAGCACAGTTGAAAGTGTAAATGGATTGCAAGGATGTAGATGGTCTTAGACGTTTTGAAATTGAAGTAATTTTGTTTGTTTCCTAGATTGAATAGAATCATGCCTATAAAATCCACAATATGATTTGCAAAAATTCACAAAAGAAAATTAGCACATACAACACTAATAATTCATGGAGAAAAATATGCATCAAATGCGATTCATGGTTGTTATCGTGGTTTTTACAACTATGGTTGCATCCTCTATGACCTCACCTATCGGTACATATTTCTTTTGATCTATATTGTTCTTCTAAAAGTTCCCATTTAAACGGTGTTCTTCTATATTGTTTTTCTAAAAGTTCCCTTTTTATTTGTTCTTCTAAAAGTTCCCATTATAACTTTCATCAGTCAGCACCACTTTATTCTCGTTTAGGTGATTAGGCTTTAGAAAGTCACTTAACTATTTCTTCTAACGCCTTTTAGAATCTAGAATACTTGTATGTGTCTTGATTGTTGTTGTATGTTGCAGGTGTTGGGAATCCTAGTTCGGACGGTAAAGAGCAATGGTTTTATTGCTTTGCAACAACGTGTGATGTAAGTGACCAGGGGCCAACAAGTCCGTGCACAAAGACTTGTATTGGTTTTAAGGCCGGAAAGTGTATTTCTCCAGGGAACACCGGTAATAATGGTCATTGTTGTTGTTCATGAACATGAACTAGAAGCATAATGATTTAGTTAAGAGAATTGTTTGTTTGTTTGGAACCCATCATGTTTTGTTAGGTATCTTTTTTTATTTGAGAATACAAAATGTTTAATGTGTGAATTGCTGCTATCATTTCATACTCAATGTTCTCCATGTTGATAATTAAATTCTAATAGAGGACATGGAATTAACTCACTTTTATCAAACTAAATAGAAAACGGAGATAGTTATAGGGATTGCTTCATATTTTCCACCTATGTTAATTATAAGATCTTTTGGATAAACCAAACACAAAAGAAGATTTAGATTAATTAAAAATTTGGTTAAAAGTGAGTATACTTCTTTTTTCAGTATATTGTTTAATTAAAAATTGAAGTCATATTAATTCTTTTGTCTAAAATTTAGATGTTTATTGGAAAAAAAGACTTTACTCACATTGAAGTTATTTTTCAAATGCGATATATATTGTAATGTAAATTGTTTTAAATTTTTCTTCAAACCTAGGTGTTTTCCAAATGCAATTGTGTAGTTGAATATTGTAACAATTCGGAAACGAGTTTATTAAAAATGTGCGGAAAGAAGTAAAAATTTTAAAAAATATCATCGTTAATATTAACAACAAAATTTATAATTCTATTCCTTTAATTTGTCATATTATTAAGGGGTCAACCTTTTTATCAATTTCTCATATTTATTAAAAAAGTAAATGGAAAAATTTCCTAAACTCGACAAATTGCAATTCAATTTTTGTGCTCAAGGATAGGGAAGTAATTTGAGGTGGAGCAAATCGAATCATGACGTAGAAATATAAGTTTGAGTAGGAAGACTCCTAAAAAAGAAGAGACAATAATTTATGTAGCCATTAAAAAATAGAGAGAACCCCATCTAACCCATCTCTCCCAAAAATTCACGAAATAGCCATGATTGTCACCCTAGGACAAGTCGCCTCAGGCGACTTATGGTTTTCCGGCGAAAAAAACGTCGATTCCGGCCAGTTTGCATGTTTAAGAACGAATTCTATGCCGGAGTCGCCCCATAGCAAGTCGCATCCGGCGACTCCCAATATTTTAGAAAAAAACCCCCCCTGATCTATAACTTTGGAAGATATGCACATACGGTCCCTGAACTTAAGTCGCCCCGGCATAAGTCGCCCGGGGCGACTTTGACCTGTTTTGACCCGAATTTTGACCACCCTTGACATCTCTCTCTTTATTACATCACTCTTACCTAACACTCTCTCTTTAATACCTAACCATCTTTCACTCTCTTTTCTCTATCTCTTTCACCCTCTTTCACTCTCCTTTCTCCATCTATTTCACTCTCCTTTCTCTTTTATTTCTTCTCTCAAACTCTCTCTTTTCTTCTATGGCTTCATCTTCAAAACCACCTCAAAGTTCTCAAATAATGCCAAGAAGGGTTAGAGAAACCTTGGAAAAGACTATCGAGGAGATGAATGAGCTAGAAGCACGTAAGCAGCTACTAAAGACGGAGAAACGGGATCTCCAGAAGATCATCGACGAGAAGAATGCGCTGATAAGGTCGACGAGGAACGACGTTCGAGCGGAACAACGCAAAGTGGATCTCATAGACGCTGAGTTCCCCATGATTGAAGAAGAGCTCAAAGACAAGTTCATCTTGGTTGCGCACCTTAAGGGAATGTATCCGGATGATAATTAGGAAACTATTATGTATTTCCTCGAAGTTATTTGCACATTTTCGTTTATGATGTGTTTGTGTTTTATTTGTGTATCGGTTGTATAAAAACCCGGTTTTTTATGTAGTAGTTTATGTTGTTTGTGTTTAATGTATGACTTTTTTTAATGTGTTAAATGTAGTTTTTTAACGTCTTGAATGTTAACTTTAATGTCTAGATTATTTTATGTTTAAATTATATTAGGTACATAATAAATTATAAATAATTTTAGAAAAAAAAACATATAATCTTGATATTTCTTTAAAGAAAAAATATCAGTAATAAAATCATAGAAAAAAACATAAAATCTTGAGATATAGTGTCTCACACTATACTATTTAGAATGCAATATTATACTATCCCATAATGAACACAAAGTTACAAACCCAAGGGTTGCATGTGACCACCAATAATTTTAGAAATATATATAGTTTAATTTTAGAAATATATTAATAAAAAACAAAAAGAAAAAAAAATAAAGTTTATATTTATATATATTATTTGGCGTGAAAAATTAAATAGATATGTTTTATTAATGCAACGAAACTCCTCTAAAAGGCTACACATTTAGCTAATTAAACTGGAAATCTTGGTAAAGACCATCGCTTCTAATAGTTCCCTGTGGCTTTAGCATGGATCGTTGACTGCTTCCGCTAGCTGAAGCTGGAAACAATGGACATGTATCACTCTTATGTCCGTGATCGCAACACCTAGGGCACCTCTTTAGAGAACTACCTTCACCACGAGATGGGCGACGAGCATTGACATTCGGTCTTCCGACGCGTCTCTTTTTTATTATCGGTGGACGAACGGTTGGCAGAGGGGTATCGGGAAACTGCCACGTTTCAGGAGGACCGATAGGTTTAATTACCCCAATGTATGTTGCCTAGTAATTTTTCAACCAAAGAGTACACTTCCCGTATATTTGTTGCCTTTGCAACAGCGATGGCATAACCGCAAGGCAAACCGGACAACTGCCATTGTCGACATTCATAAGTATGTTGACTCATGTTCACATTTGCGTTCCTGCCACCGTCATGTACCTCCCATACGTTGTAGCCAATTCCGCGAACAATCCATGTAGCGGACTTTCCAATCCTCTACCAAACCTTATGTTGAGCCCATACGGTAAGTGGGTGATCCAAGCTATCTAGAAAATAAATAAATAACATACAAGTATATAAAAGGGTATACAAAAATATCAAACATAATAGTGTCTGATAACTCCAAAATTATACATGTTTTGGTCGTTTCGATTTATTTTGCTTTACCCCATTTTAGCTCATTTATTGGCTGTTTTACTCACGAAAGCTATTGAATCTTAGTTTTGTAGGTTTTGGAGGCCATTGAACGGAAAAGTACGAAAAGTTGTGAAAAAGTGGGAAAAAAGTGCAAATTGGATCCAGAGAGATTTCGCGTCCGCAAAGGTTATAGTTCCGCGCCGCGAAGATTTGAAGATTCTAGAAGATTCCTACTTTTGGCTGATTTTGCGTTGGAGTTCAGAAGTTTAGCACCGCGAAGTAAGTGAAGACCCTTTACCGAAGATTCCAGAATGAGCAGAAAAGGAAAATTAGGGTCTTTTAAGTGTTTAGCGCCACGAAGCTGCAGCTCCGCGATCGCGAAGTGAGCCGGGCACACTTTTATAAATACAGGCTTCCACCCTTTTTATGAGCATCATTCCAAAAATTAATTAGTATTATTTTATAGAGTCAGTAGTCGTTAATAGTGAGAAAGAGAGAGTCTTTTATGAGATTTGAGCGTGAGCGGATTGTCACCCGGAGTTGCTTGTCCAGTGTCCCATCATCTCCTGTTTCACGGTCGGTATAAAAGTCTCTATGTTTTCGTCATGTTTACTGTTTTAGTCATGTTTAGGGAGTAGTTCCTTTTTAGTACTTATTGTGGTTTCGATGAACCTTGTTGGATGATGTTTTGGTTTTGAATATTAAATAGTTTTGTTTGGTTTATTGAATGTTTGTCTTTGATTCCGAAGTTAATGTTTAAACTGTGGCTATCTTAACTTTTTGGTTGGGTGTATCTATTTTTCTAACAATAAGATAGATAGACTCCGTTAGGTTAATCAACCTCCTTTACCTTTCACTCTGGTGACGCGGAGTATTATGGTAAGTGGTTTACTTGGACCAAGAGTAGACTATTTATTAAGATCCCACGACCTAGCATTAATTAGGGCGACTTTTACTAGACTGCTTGACAACCAGTCCTTGTAATTGGGCCGGGAGACCAACCTGGTTTATAATCTGAGATAAAACATGTTAGGGTGCTATTTAGCTTAAATTCTTACAATAACCAACTAAACTAGACTTTTGGGTTTAATTAACTCATCCACAAGGGGAATCAACATAAACCATAATAAGTACTATCTTGTTTAATATTTGTTTTAAAGTTTTCTTAATCTGAGTCTTAGTAAAGTTTTAGTCTTTTTAGTGTTTTAAAAATTGCTTTCATATAAAAACCCCCTTTACAATTAATTGAACTTTATTAGATTTTTCTTGAATAACTTGACTGTTCCCAGTGGTAAGAACGATACCCGGACTTTCCTAAACTATATTTCTTGCGATCAGGTACGCTTGCCTGTGAGTATGGTGATTATGGTTAGGTGATTTTGTGGTTAAACTTGGTATTGTTTTTATATATATATTTTACACCATCAAGTTTTTGGCACCGTTGCCGGGGAACGGTAGTTATTTAATTTATATCTTTGTTAGTTTAGTTAATCGATCCTTGTGAGGGATTTTATCCCTTGCAAGTTAGTTGCTTTCTAGTTAGTTTATTTTTATTGTTTACTTTCTTTGTTTTCCGCAAGTTGCCCTTGATCTTTTATTGTGGTTTCAGTGAAGGATTAGTGGAGCCGTTTGTGGAACCGGAGAGAGAATTAAGGAAAAAAAACAAAAAGAAGTCAAAAGCAGGAAAAGTTCGTCCGAGAGCTTTGAATTTCGAAATGGGAGAAGAAGCACCTATGTGGAATACTCGGAGGACCGCTCCTACCATGCCAACACAACCGATCACGAAGCCGAACTTAGAAACGGGGATTAAGGGTCAATTCCTCCACATGATAAAGGAGTTGACCTTTGACGGAAAAAGCGATAGCAATCCTATCGTTCACATTGAGAGCTTCGAGGAAATCTGTGATCTGTTCAAAACTAAAAACAACCGGGATGCCATTCGTCTACGGTTGTTCCCATTCACACTTACGGGAGAAGCTAAAGCTTGGCTTCGTTCTTTGGAGCCGAGTTCGATTGCTACTTGGGAGGACTTACGATCTAAGTTCTTGTCCCGATTCTTTCCGCCGTCTAAGATAGAGAAACTTCGAGCCGAGATCCGTGCATTCCGACAAGAAGAAGAGGAGACGATTTCCAAAGCATGGGAAAGATTCAAACATCTCTTGAATTCGTGCCCGAGTCACGGATTAAACAAGAGTGATCAAGTCCAAACTTTCTATAGTGGGCTTAATTACTCTTCTCGTGGTACTTTGGACTCATGCGCCGGTGGTGTGTTCATGTACAAGACCCCCATGCAGGGATATAATCTTCTCGAGGATATGTTGATCCACAATATCGATTGGAAGTCGGATAAACGCTTACACATTCCGAAAATGGCCGGAAAAATCTCTACCGACTTCGATCCATCCGAGAAGTTAGCCGCCATGAAAAATAAACAGGTAAGGTTTGAACGAAAAAATAGAGGATCTAATCAAAATTGTTCATGCTTTACAGGTTGGATGCGAGGAATGCAAGGGACCTCACCTTACGAAGGATTGCCCGAACAAGCCTGTGATGACGCCCGAGGAGGTGAATTTTCTCAACCATGGAGACTACCAAGGGAGGTGGAACAATAATCGGAATTTCAATCAAAGACCTCTCGGTTTCTTTGCACCAAACCAACAAAACCAAAGAACGGATGGCGAGCCACACATGTCTCTTGAGGATCGACTCTTCCAATTCATGGAATCTCAAAAGAAGTTAAACGAAGAGGTAAGCTCATATTTGCGTAATCAACAAAGTGTAATTCAATACCTGGAATTGCAGGTTGGGCGAATATCTCAAACACTAAGCGGAAGAACTCAAGGGGAGCTACCTACACAAACTCAAGTCAACCCAAAGGTAGATGCTTCTAAAACGGTGCTAATGGTGGATGGAGTGACGACAAAGAAGGCATGGACTGATATCTACACTAAGAAGTATGTTCCATCCAATAGCGAAAGTGAACTGGATTATGCTACTGATTACGATTCGGAGGGCATTACTATCTCTTTTGAGCACCTATTGCTTCGTGACCCCATTTACTTGAGTGATGAAGAGGAGGAAGATAGCAAACAAGGCGGATATGCGGAGTTTATGATTCCAAAGCCAAACAAGGAGAAAGGGAAGGTGAAAGAGGAAGATGCTGAGTTGACCTACGTTTCACCAATAAAACACGATCTAGGGAGTTATAGCTTACCTTTTTCTGTCTCTAATAAGTTTAATGATTTAGCATTAATTGATTCGGGTGCTGCACTGAATATGATGCCTGTTTCTTATTGCAGAAAAATGAAGATCAAGAAGCTCACGCCTACGGCATATCAATATCGGGGGATTAACGGTTACATGACAACACCTCTTGGAATAGCCGAGGTCGTCCCGATACGCATTGGGAATTTTGTGTACCTCACGGACTTTATTGTCGCTGATCTCCCGAAAGATACGAAAATTCCTATCATTTTGGGGAGTGTTTTTCTGCACACCGCGCAAGTTAACCTTGACATGCTAATCAGGTAACTACTTTGGGGTACAGCGACAAACGCATTTCATTCAACCCCGATGGAGAGCCGGTGGCACACCTTCATACACCCTATGTGGATCATTCGCAAACCTTCAAAGAGAAAGCCAACCGCCCGCTACTTTCACATGAGCAAAATAAAAAGACGGAGGACTACTCCAATCCCGTGATGCAAAAAGAAGAAATATCGCTTAAAGCGGCAACATCTAAGAAGGGGCATAGAAAGAAGAAGGGCTCTTTAGCCCGCCGTGCTAAGAAATAAGAGCTAAATGGAGTCGAGTTCTAGAATTTTTAAGTGTGGGGATTTTTCCATTAAGTGATTCATATATGCATATCTTAAGTAACTTGAATTTACTAGCTTTTTGGTAATTAGAACATTAACCATGTGATGTGCTAAATTGATTTGGATTGAAAGTAAGACATGGTTAATTATTTTTGTAGAGGACAAGATCCACATCCGCTTCCGCGTCCGCACCCAATGTGAACTACCGGGCACCGGATGGGACCCATGCGTTTACCTATTTTATGAACAATTCCACTTTGAGCGCAGCAAAACAAGCCGAGTACCGGGATATCATGGACCGGATAAAGACTTGCCAAATCGTTGTGCCAAGGTCATAAGACCCTTGGAAATAAATACAAGAATAATACAAATGGTTGGTGATGACTTGAGGCTTGTAGTTTTGTATTATGAGTGGACCTTGAGAGTCTAGGGATTATATGCATTGTAATGACCAGGGTTTAAAAGTTAGTACTAATGTTAGTCACTCGTTAAAAATGACTCTTTTTGAAAAGAATTTGAACCTTAGGGGTGAATTGTGACATTTTGGGTAAAGTTTGATAGTTGGGCTTATACCATAAATGGTATGGGCTTAGCCTTTTAGCCCATACTATTTATAGTATTAACCTAGGGTTTTTAACCATTTTGGGAAAAACATAGTGTGTGATTAGTGTGGTGTGGTGGAAATCAAGTTTAGAGCCATTTCTTCATCTTCGGGGTCGGGATTTCGTCGTTCGAGGTAAGATTCGATACCCTATTAGTGCAAAATCGTTGTTAAATGATGTAGGATTACCTTGTAATGATTTAGAAAGCGTTTAGATCGACTTAGAATTAATTCTTGGCCGATTTTTGCTATTTTTCCGGATCTGGTTGCGTTTCCCGAATTGGGAACTCATGTTCCCCGAATCGGGATTCATGTTTCCCGAATCGGGATTCATGTTTCCCGAACCGGGAGTTCATGTTTCCCGAATCGGGAAGGCATTTAACCCGAATCGGGATTTTGCTTGGGTAGTTGGGTGGAAACTCATTTCTTCGTTTGCCTTTCCCGAATTGGAAAATCTATGATTTCCGAATCGAGGGATTTGGCCAACTTAGTCGTCACTTTGACCTCGTAACCTTTGGATTTGGAATTTTTGGGTTGGATGCCTCCTGAATCGGGAGCTGGCATTTCCCGAATCGGGAGTGGTGGTGATACCCGAATCGGGTTTTGCGGATTCCCGAATCGGGAAAGTGGCATCGGGATCGGGTTTTGTGAGTCGGGTTTTGTAAATTGGTTTTTGAGGCCTGCGTCTGTAGCGGAACCCCCGTGCTGAGTCTGCCTAGGGATATTCTAGTTGTGGGTTTTTCTAAGTGCGAATCACTAATGCCTTAGGAATTTATACAGATACCGGGAGTTAGAGTAAGCAGCGAGTTAAGCTCAGGTGAGTTCCCTTGCCTGAAAATGAATGGATTGCTTTTACCGCTTTTTAACATATCCATTCGGTTTGCAAATGTTTTGATAATGATATTAATGTGATTTTGTGAAATTATAAATGGTTGTGAATGCTATACTGATGATCATCATATGCATGCTGTTTTAATATGGCGGAATTGCATCGTGAGTAATGTGTACCATGGGACCGTACATCCCTGGGAAGTTAGTGGTGTGAGGCACGGACTACGTCCGTCACTCCTTAAATGGGAATCGGGGAGATCCGGCCACGTAAGGTTGATTGTGGGATGGTGCGAGGCACGGACTATGTCCGTCACTCCTTAAATTGTGTATCCGGGGGATCCGGCCATCCGGGTTGTTGTATTGTGATTTTATTACTCATGATGCTTTCCTGGTTATTTGACATATCTGATTTTACGGCCAGCGGGCCGGAACTGTGTTTTAAACTGTTTTGAGGGAATTTACTAGACCTTTCGGTCTAACCCTCGTTTTTCAAAATCTCAAACCTTTTCAGGGAAAGATCGTGAGGCAAGAGGCAAGGGAAAGGTAGGCGTTTAGAGTAGCGCTACCGGTAGAAGTTTAGTGTTTATCCTAAATTTAGAATCTCAGCTGTGGAGGGATGTTCCGCAGGCACTCTTTAACTATTTACCTTTGAACTAATCATTATGAGATTGCGATTTAGATCACTGGGATTTATATTATATGCACGTTACTATCGTTATGGGTTTTGGGGAGTTACCAACGCAAACACAAGTCAACCCGAAGGTGGAGAATGCGAAACCGATGCTCATGATGACCGGAGAACCATCAAAGAAAAAGTGGACGGACATCTACACGAAGAAGTATGTGGAGAGCGATAGTGGTAGTGAACCAGATTATGCCACGGATTACGACTCGGAGGGGTTCACCATTTAGTTCGAATATCTAGGACTTAAAGGACCCGTTGCTTCAAGTGATGATGAGAAGGAAGATGGAAAGCAAGGCGGATACGCGGAGTTCATGATACCGAAGAAAGAGGATAAAGGCAAAGAGAAAGAGAAGGAAAAGGCACCGGAGGATGACCTCATCTACATTGCACCTATCAAGCATGATCCGGGGAGTTACAACTTACCTATTTCTTGTCATAAATTTAATGGTCTTGCTTTGGTAGATTCAGGTGCCGCACTTAACATGATGCATGTTGGTTATTGCAGGAAAATGGGAGTTAAAAAGATCATTCCAACAGACTATCAATATCGAGGAGTGAACGGCTACATGACAAAGCCGTTAGGAATAGCGGAAGGAGTCCCAATTCGTATTGGCAACTTTGTTTACTTTACGGACTTCGTTATAGCTAATCTTCCACAAGACACGGAGATTCCGATAATCCTCGGGAGATCTTTCTTGCACACCGCTCAAGTGAATACCGATATGCGAAATCAAGTCACGAGCTTGGGGTATGGAGAAAATCGGATTTACTTTGATCCTAACGGAGAGCCGGTCACACATCTCGATGAACCGTATGAAGATCCTTCTCTGGCCTACAAGAAGAGCATGAACCGTCTGTTACTCCCTCATGAACACGGAAAGAGGACGGAGGATTATCCGAACCCGATACATCAAAAGGTTCAAACAACCAATGGGCCGGGACCCTCAAAGAAGGAATACCGGAAGAAGAGGGGCTCGTCATCCCGACGTGCCAAGAAATGAGCCGAAAAAGGGGTCGAGCTCTAGACCCATTCAAAAACGAAGCGCTTCTTGGGAGGCAACCCGAGGTTTTTCTTTCCTTTTGCATTTTTAGGTTTTTCGTGTGTGTTTTCGTTAATCTTTTTGTTTGATATTGCTTAGGTAACCATATGAAGGGAATAAGAACCAAAATCGAGCAATTCCGACGTGCGATGGAATTTTTGAAAAGTTGGAAACAGAAGGCATTTCGCGATCGCCAGTTTTCAAGTTTGGCGACGCGAGGTTGGTAAGGCTTGGTACAGGTAAAATTTTTCGAATCTCGCGACGCGAGGGGGCCGTTTCGCGACGCGAAGCTTTAAAAATTAGGGTAAACATTTCAGAAACTGCCTGTTTGGCGACGCGAAACCCTGGGTTTGGCGACGCATAGTCGGGGCATACGGGTTTTTAACCCTCTTTTGCTCATTTTTTCCAAATACACAACCCTAATTTCTCTTAGGCGCCGCGAACTCCTCTCACGTCCTTGCGAAATCCGACCTTCTGGAGCTTCAATTTCTTCATTCACCATGACTAAGGTATGTTTCCCAACTTTAATTTCATGAGGATAGCTTGATTTGGTAAGTGTAGATCTTGTTTTGGGCATCAATGGTGTTTTTATGCTTTTATGGATTTGACATTGTTCTTGATACACCATTAATTGTTTAATGCTTATGAGTTGATGCATGCCCTATATTGTGATTGAAATTTTACTCTAGCATGCTATTTGATTGTTTAATCTAGTGTTTGTGCTTGGATGATAAGTGTGGGGATTTTGATGATATCAAAATCCCCCATTCTTGTTTTAGAGAGCTAGATTAGTTGTAATTGAAGTTGGACTAAAAGTTCAAGTGTGGGGATGCTCCACATCCCCTTTGATTTTGGTTTTTCATATATGCATTTGATACTTGAACTTTTTAGTCGTGGAAGTTTTGTCTCATAAAAGTTTTTGATATGAATACACCTTGTCTTGTGTTTATTGCTCAAATGTGTCTAAGACAATGGTATGTGGATTTTGTAGAGACAAAAAACTCGATCATCAACTTCCACCGCAACCAACTTCCATGCACCGGATGGGAGCCACATTTTCACCTATTTCATGAATGACCCAACTTTGAATGGTCCGAAACGGGAGGAGTACCGGGATACTGTTAACCGGCTTCTTACCCGCCAAGTTCTGATACCGAGGAGAGTCGACTGGGACCTTCTTCGATCAATGAGTGTCGAAAACAACATCAAGGCGATACTCGAGAAGCACGCCTACGATGAAGATGGCACCGAGTACTATATTTGCCATGCATGGGAACGAGTCTTCCACATTGCCGAGACCCTCTACCGCGAGCTTATCATTGAGTTCGTGGCCACGTTCCGTTTCGACGCAATCAAGGCCCTTGAAGAGTTCTATCAGTCGTGCATGACGTTCCGACTCGGTGGAGTTTGGAGATCGCTTTCATTGGTCGAGTTTGCCGTTGCCTTGGGGATATATACCCAAGATAAGGTTGATGCTCCCGGATTCGTGGAGTACATGTGGGCAATTGCAAAAAGGCCGGATGGTTTCGATCCTCAGTTGGCTTGGGCAGTTCTAGGTGAAGGTGATTATGGTGGTAATCTCAAGGTGAAATGTTTTCTTGCTTTTTCGGATCGACTTTTGCATCGTATGCTCATTCAAGCGGTGAATGCTCGTTCCTCGAGTGAGGAGAAAGTTTCAGTTTATGATCTATGGCTTCTTGAGAAACTCACCACGGATGACAAATATCCGAATGCTCCGTATCTCATCGTCGTTCAACTTGCTAAGGCGAGTGGTTATCGAGAGGGTAGTCGAATGGTTGGTGGCCAGTACGTGACGCTCTTGGCCAAGCACTTCGATATCCTTACCGAGGGTGCCATTGCCTCGATGACGAACCTTGGGGAGATGGGATTGATCGACATGGACCAACTCCGTGGCATGGGTGTAGCAAGGGTTGAGCATATGACCGGTAGAGATTATAATTCATGGATCCATAATCCTCAAGCTGTTGGGACGAGGAGTCAACCAAGGAGTCAAGCAAGGAGCACGCATGAGACCGGTGGAACGAGTGGAACGAATGCGGGAGAACAACCGGCGGAATGGACGGCGTATTCGGGTTACCAAAACTTGAGTAACCGACTCTCGGAGATGTCGTTATCTTATGGCCGTCATCATCAACATGTGGAGTACAACACCGTGGAGGCTCTTCACCAAGCCAATTGGCAAAGTGGAGTTATGAACCAGATGGCCTCCCATTTCGGTATTCAACCGAATACCGCGTACGCTCCATCACCTTTTTGGCCATACTCCGAGGATGCACCGCCCGGTTACCCGACTTACGAGGATTGGCAAAACCAACCTCGTGGCCCTTATTGATCTCTCTCTTTTATCTCTCTCATTCGATATGGTTGTTTAAGACAATTTTATTTTGATTTGTTTGTGTTTGGTTTGGTTGGACAACTTTTTATTTTTTTGTTGGTTTGTTTAGGATTTTAAGTACTTTTTAATTGCTTTAGTTTGGTTTATTTTATTAGTTCGTTTTTACTTTTTCTTTTTTTTTGGTAGTAGATACAGCGATCTATGATCTTTGATCGAGCACGATACTTGGAACACTCTCTCAGATCAGAACAGATTTCGTCACATAACCCGGGAAGTTTCTCTTTTTCCCAATTACTCCATAATTATTTTGATTGTTGCATTGAGGACACTGCAAATTTTAAGTGTCGGGAGGGGGTTATGTAGACTTATCTGTTTAAATGGGTTCACTTTTTGCTTTTGGTTTGTCGTTTTTCAAAATTTTGAAAGCTTTGAGATTTGACCCCATTTTTTTCAAAACCTGAGATTGTTTTTGAGACTGAGTTGCTTGCATAGGAGAACACTGAATAGGATTAGTTGAGTAAAAGGATTCCTTGGAACACTGATTACCATGAGTGCCTCAACCAATTCCATTGAGAGTTTGAGCCTTAATTGTTATTTATTTCGTGAGGAATACCGACTTTGACCCAAGCTAGAACTTGTCATTTGAATGCTTGTCGAGACCACATAAGAGAAGTATTGATCACCATTGCACTGATAGAGGCCTTCGTTTCTAACCCTTTTAGCCTTCGTTAGATAACCTCATCCTAAGGTTATTTGATTTGCCTAGCCTTTGATTAAAAAGTACTCATCATTAGTTCTTCATCCCTTGTAACCATTTTGAGCCTTAGCCTTTTCATTTCTTTACCCAATATACACTTTATCCTTTAGCCTAATTTTTATCTATCTTTTGGCCGTAGCTCAAAGTTGAGAACTTTTCATGTTTTTGGTCCGTTTTATGAATCTGACAAATAGAGAAAGGGATTATGAAAAAGAAAGAGAGCAAAAGAGTAAAAAGCAACATAGTTGCTACTCAAAAGAAAAGAAAAAATAGAGAGCTTGAAAAGAAAAGAAAGAAAGAAAAGAAAAATAGAAACCGACTCATTCAAAAAGAAAAATCAAAAGAGTCGATGTGCTTAAAAGAAAAGAAAAATATCGAAGCCACAAATAAGCAATATGCTTAGGCTGATATAAAAGTGATAGTGATAGAAATCCCGAGCTCTAAAAATCTCAAAAGTCAGATGATTAATTTGGATCTTGAACTGATTGGTTTTCAGGTTTTTGCTGCAGCCCTTAGTCACTTATATATATCCTTTATCCTACCCTTAACCCTTAGCCTAACATTACAACCCTAAAGTCCTCTTGACGGTTGACAACTTCTCAGTGGTGGAGATTACATTTGGTGACAAGCTTATGCATGCGGGAATTAGTCGAGTATTGGTGTGATCACTTACATATACACTTTTACCCCTGAGAGATACACTTTATATGATTATTCATACTACGTGAGGGTGAAAGGTTGATCTTGGTATCCGATTGCTTAATGAATCTTGTTTGTGTGTTCGATTGTGTGAGTATACTTTGTTCTCTTAGATGATCTTGGGTGGAGATAATTTTGCAGTTATCTTTCTTATCTTTCAGTCTTTTGATTGAGGACAATCAAAGCTTAAGTGTGGGGATTTTGATAACACCAAAATTATACATGTTTTGGTTGAGCTTAATTGTATGACTTTACCCCATTTCTCACCCGTTTATGATCATTTCACTCACCAAATGAGCTTATTATTGCTTATGTAGGATTTGGAGGCCGTGGAACGGAAAAGTACGAAAAAAGGCGAGAAAACGTGAAAAATGTGCAACATCAATCCAGTAGCCATCTGGCGTCCGCGAAGTTCAAGATCTGGCGCCGCCAAGTTCGACAAAGACGAAGACCAGGGTTTGACCTAAGTGCTTGGCGTCGCGAAACTAGCAGTCTGGCGATCGCGAAATGGCCCCTGGACGTTTTCTTTTAAATACCAGCCTCCTCCTTCAATTCAGAATATACGGGGATACGAAGCATAGACGAGAGGAACGATAGAGCAGAGAGTGAAAGTGTGAGTGGTGCCGATACGCTGCGGGGTTCGATTTTTGATCATCAGTCGTTGTATTGTCGGTATCATGTGTACTATCATGTTTTCTGTTTACATTATGATTAGTGAGTAGTCTTTTAATAGTGGTACTTATTGTGGTCGATGAACCATTGTGGATGATTTTTTATACTTAATGTTTATTGGTTTGTTTTTGGTTAATTGAATGTGTGTTATGGTTCCGTTCTGATTATTATTGTTTGGTTATTTGAACTCATTGGTTGGGTGTATCTGTTTTGACCAAAGTAGATAGACTCCGATAGGATAATCAACCTACCTTAACCTACCCTTTGACCAAGAGAGTTGTGTTAAGTGGTTACTTGGACCGAGAGTGACCTGGAGGTAGAAAACCATACAATAGAAGTAGGATCGGACTACCGGTACTAGATTGTCTGACAAACGACCTAAGTATTGGAACTAGGAGGACCAAGACCTAGTTAAAGACCATAATCACTACATGTTAGGGTGTCCTAGACTTAAATTCCTACGATAACCAAAACAACCAAACCTTTGGCCTGTTTAGATCATCCACTTGGGGATTCACTATACCATGATAAGTGCTACTGTTTTCCTTCATATAGTTCTTAATTAATCTCTTTAATTGCTTTCTTAGTTCGTAACTAATTTAGTTGTCTTTTTAGTATTAAAACCTTTTTCATAAAAAACCCCCAAAAGCTTTAGGTTAATTAAACTGATTTAGATTAATAATCTACGATAACTTGACCGTTCCCCATGGTAGATATGATACCTGGACTTTCCTACACTATATTACTCACGATCAGGTACGCTTGCCTGTATATGTGGTAAGACAGTGGCTAAGCATTAGAGGTTAAAACTTGTTACGCTTTTTATGTATGATAATTACCGCATCAGATGACAATTCATTTGTAATCTCCTTCCTAGTGAGGAACTGGATTGGTTGGTTGTCCCTTTTGTTTACTTCTGATTACGATCATGTATTTATACAATTTACTGTTTTCCTGTTTTTGGGTTGAGCTCACGCCTTGGAAGTTTTTATATACCATGTTTCACATTGTTGAAAAGTTTTTGTTAGCTCCAATTTTTGGCGTCTTACAGATGACATGTGGGTGACACGCATAGTGGACTTAGGGTACCAAGGTTCGGTGCACGAGTTTGAGAGTTATGATTGTAGCCTGGGGCACGTCTTCGGTGTGTGACCCTAAACGGTATTAGCATGGGGCACGAATTTGTTTTGGGTGACCCTAAAGGGCACTTGGGCATGAAGGTATTTCTTCTGACCCGTTGAGTTTGTCTAGATTCACAATGCACCATCGGCCGGTGTTTTAATGTTTATAACTGAGCCAACTGGACGATCTTATTATAAAACTGCATTTGAGAGAATTCAGTAGACGTTATGGTCTAACCCTTATTTTCAAACATTTTAGGGGAAGTACGTAGAAGGGGATCCTCAAAGGGAAAAGAGAAGGTTTGGAGCTAGACGAGATGTAACACCCATTTTCCAAAACGACATAAACTTGACAAACAGTAACCAAATACCAACCTTTATCGAAAATAACTTTAATTGCGGAAGCTTTGTCCATTAAAATAAAAACCCTTACTTCAAACGACTCAATATGTCACAAGATAAAACATGGTCTAAAAGTTTAGAAAACCACAACATAGTTATAGAAAACCACACTTTAAACATTTACGTGCTAAAACCAAATAAATAGTTCCATCGTTTTAAGTCAACATGCTTTCCAAACATCTTCATCTTTACTGAACTGGCGGATCTCGGAGCTTCAAACCGTGGTCTTTGATTTTCACTTACGGGACATATCTGACACTAAACAACAACGGGGTAAGCATAAAGCTTTGTGAGCACACACTTAACTACTTACCATCATGCATACACAATTACAAACACATAGCAACTACATACATGTAAAACTCCAACCTTCCTTACGGCTCATTACCATCAAGGAAGGATTTATGACACTGGTACCAGGTCTCTCCAATTTTCCCTAGGGGTTTTACTACCACCATAGGTACTCTCCGTTGTCCCCGAAGGAACGCATACACATAATCACACATGCAATTGTAACCATACATACATAATGATGAGAGTTAAGTAAAGTACTCACCTGTCAAGATGCTAGCAATTCACACACTTCACAAACTAACACAATCACTTCGAACCACCTAACCATTCACAAGCACATAACATATCAAACATAGCCCAAAAAGGACCACTCAAGACTCCGTACCGAAACACTAGTCTTAGCCATAGCTAGACTAGTCAAAATACCCTCAAAATCTACCCATCATTATCTCATAACATCCCTAACATAAGCCCAAAATCAAATCCCGAAAATGGTCACAAACACAAAAAGTGAAAAATCATTCAGTGAGTTGCACAACCCATTCCCACGACCTCAAGTCGCGGGCTTTTCCAGCCTACACACTCACGCGACCTATTTCGAAATTTATGCCAAAAACCCAATTTCATCCTATTAACCATTACAACAAGTTTCTACGTATACTAGTACAAAACTCACATTTGCCACGGTAAAAAACCGTGGCCATAGGACTTTAGTCACGGTTTTTCATTTTTATCAAACCGTAGCCTATTCTTCCGTGACCATTGATACCCTTTTGGTCACGCTTAAAATGTGTCACCAAATCAAATGAAAAACCATAGTCATAGTTTGAAAACCGTAGCTATAGGCATATCCAATTTTTATGGTATGAGAGCATTTTACCTAAAACCGTGGCCATAAAGTACCCTTTGCCACACAAACTCACATTAAACGTAGCATTTAGTTATCTTTTGGTCACACAATATAAAAAAAAGCATGACAATAAACTACCTATAGCCAAATAATTTGTTTTTAATGTAGCCGGTGATTGCTCTATAATCATGTATATTTTTTTGACGTGGCCAAGACTCGAACTTGAGATCTAATATTTGATAAGGATTGGACCAACCACCAGGACAATACTGATTTTGTTTGAAGTATCTCATTAAATATTAAAAACTATGACCAAATTCATGACATATAGTTACACCTAATTTTTAGAAATGTGGCTATAGGTATCTTTTTGGCTAATTCAAGACATATATTTACACTTATATTTTAGAAGCATGAGTATTAAATGCCTTTTGGTCATGCGAAAAATTAAAAAATCATGGCGTTAAACTATTTATTAGTCACACAATTGATTATGTAGAATCATAGCTATTGGTCGGCTTTTAGTGACAATAAAGTTATTTTAGTCTTGGTTTTAACTATATTAATAGCTACACACATTTCATATTAACTGTGACAAAATCATCACATATTGTCACGTTTCATACGATAAACCGTGCCTACTGGGTATCTTCTTGTCACACAAAATAATAAAACCATGACTACAAATACATGTGACTTATGGCTACGTTTTACAAATTTTCATGGCTAAATATGTATATTCTTTTAGTCACGGAAAAATGACTTCATGTTGCCACATGCGGTCTATGGTCACAAATAATAATTGTCACAAAAAACCGTGACTACGTATATGTCTATGGCCACGGTTGTTAATTGTTACTTGCCACGACAAAAAAATTGTGGCCATACGAACAATTTAGTCACGGTTTTGTTTAAACCATGGCATTATGTTTAAACATGTTTTCTAATGGTCATGGTTATTGAGTTACATCGTGGCTAAAACAATACTCCAATTTTATTTATGACTTTTAGTCACGGTTCTAGACCTAACCATGACTAACATGAATTTCAAAACCATGGCAAAAAAACATATTTGTACTAGTACACACACTAGGGTCGATATCCATCGATTACTTGCAACCAATTCGACCCAAAACACGACAATTGATGATACCGTGACCATCTTTCAACATCCAAACCCTAACCATAAACACTACGTAACCAAACACAATCCAAACAATTAAAGGGGGTTTATAATCATACCTTATGAGTAATTCCAACTCAGTACTTGATTCTCCGTCGGTTTCCTTCGAGAATCGCATGCACACACCACCCAAATCTTCAAAACACCAAAATTCGACTTTCTGGAAATTCCAGTCCACTTTGGCCATTTGATTCCCTTTACTGGAGCCTCCGATGCTCGATCCCTCCACTCAGATCGAAGAACAATGAGTCGTGAAGCCGGTGTCCAAATTTCATGACCATCCGACGGTTAACGAGGGAGAACGAGCCAATTTCCCATAGTTGCGCAATCCTGACGGGAAATCCGAAAATTTTCCCTTTCTCTCTTATCTTGTTCTAGAATGGTTTCTTGATCAAAACAAGCCAAAATCATGTTTCTATATCATCCATGGTCAAAATCTAACGTTTATAGAAACTTAATTTTATAGACTTCAAACCAATTGATGATCATACATTTAATGCGAATTACGTACACCAATTGATTAAGTACAAGCATAAAGATCATACATTTAATGCGAATTATGTAGTCACTACCACAATAGATCCACCACAAGCCTTCAATTTGATCTCCTTGCTCTCCAATCTCTCAATCGCCAACTCTCTCTCTCTCTCTCCTCTCTCTCTCTCTCTCTCCCTCCCTGACTTCTCAAAACGTGAATGATACTGAAGGGAGTTAGAGCTTATTCCAAGGTTATTTACATGCCTCTTACACCTTCCACTTCCAATATTTACACTCTAGCCCTTCAATCACTACAATCACAAACTATCTTACTTAGGCTTGGTTTGGCAAGCATAAGCTAGCTTATAAGCTAGCTGATAAGCTAGCTTATAAGCTAGTCCATCCAAACATGTACCAGGAAGCTAGCTTATCAGCTAGCTTATAAGCTAGCTTTTTGAAACGCTACTTTGAGTAGCTTATGAGAAGCTTATTGTAGCCTTTTCCAATTATACCCTTATTAATATTAATTATTAAATTCAAAGGTACCCTTTTTGGTCATTTTACATACTCATAAGCTAGTTTTTGCCAAACATAATTTGTTCAACAGCTAGCTTATCAGCTACTAGCAAGCTTATCAATCAACAGCTAGCTTATCAGCTATCCGCTAGCTTATCAGCTACCAGCTAGCTTATAAGCTACGCTTGCCAAACATAGCCTTAATATTATCGGGAATCCATTAATTACACAAATGAGAAAACTGGGCGTTACACGAGAGGTTGGTATATAAATAATGTTAGTTAGATGGTCATTAATAGTATACTTATCTCAGTTGTGGAAGGTTGTTCCACTAGCACGATCTATCTTTAAATTTTGTGTCTGTTGAACTCATGTTTTAGGCTTAATTGCCAGACTTTGGGATTTATGAAATGTTTTCGCTGCATTAAATCACTAGGTTTTATTGTTATATCTCTTATGAGATTTTGGGCATTACAATTTAGATATGATAATCTAAAATTTTTGTACTAATATAAATATAATAGAAAATACAATCCTTTTATGGTAATTGTTTTTCTGTTGTTTTAGATTTGCATTGAAGAATATATACTTTCATACTTTTTTTTTTTGGAAATTAATGTTGATAAAATAAAATGTTTACCAAAACTGTTCATTCTCTACGTTTTTTAAAATGTCTTAAAAAACTTAAAGTGAATATTACCTATTTTTTTTGGGTGTAACCATAAATATTAAGGAGAAAAAAATGATTGATAACATGAAACCGTATATATTATTTTTGTAGTTAAAAACAAATTTGATCCCCGTGGTTTACAAAAATTAACAGCTAAGATTTTTCTAAGATTTTTTTAACTACCAATATTGCTTTAGTTTTGTTTTTATAACACCCAACATATAACGCTGTTAAAAATGGTAATTAAAGAAGTGGTAAATTCGTTCTTTTCATTTTTTGTTACAGTAACATATTTGGTCCCTCCTAAAATAATGGATTAAAAAATATTTTATAATGTATAATATATTTAATTAGGTTGTTTATATTTTTAGGATTTGATAACGGATTTGGTCCCTCATAAAATCGAAGATTAAAGAAACCTTTCATTTACCTACCGCATAATCTAACAAAAAACCCTTAAAATATGCGATTTGATTTCTTAATCAATTAAAATGCTTCATGGTCGATGGGTTCATTTGATTTCTTAATCTATAAGGCCATCCTAAACCGTACCCCTCATATCCCTCATACCTGCTGCTACCTCAGCGCCACATCAGCTTTACCAATACCTTACCAACACCATACCATACGATCCTTAACCGTACCTGTTGATCCAGCTCTCCTAAGACCTGATGAAATGATAATGATCCTGAATCTTTACTTAGTGAATAGGTTTTTACTTCTGTTATAGCTTGAGGAATTATCACTGAGTCTGTTCAGTGTTATTCCATATTACTTATGCTGTAACTTATTTTTATAGTAATCAGGATCAGGATCAGGAGACGAACGAGTCTGTTCTGCAGTCTACTGATCCTGTCCACTGAAGTGAAGACCTCCTGAAGACATCAAGATCATACTCAAAGAACCATCAGCGACGTCGAAGAATTAGCTGATGACAGGAACAGCATGCTCGTGATCTGAAGACGGAACTCAGTGATAGCAGGCTGCTCAATATCGTATGACATTCAGAAGATTCATCAGGATACAAGTGACCCTGAACAGCACCAGTTTCAGGACTCTAGTCACTGATCAGTATCCTGATCCTGAAGGATTAGTGTAATGTCTTAGTCTAATGCACAAAAGGATTATCCGCCTTTACTGACATAAAAGTACATAAGGACAGTCTCTTTACTGTTCCCTCCGTACTTATCAGACCTCAAGGCAACTGTTTACACACTTCCTCTTTTGCACACCATGCAAAGAGTATTTGTTTATAGTAAATAGTACACAGGACCACTTACATTGTGACACGTACACAAAAGTGAGTCTGCATGCATTTAATGCATTGGGTATAAATAGGACTTGAAGAGATGTTCTCCATACTTCTTCTTCAACCTAAAAATATCTGAATCCTTTCTTTCTTTATCCCCTCTATCTTCTTTCTTTCTCCATCTTCTCACTCTAGTGCATAGTGAAAGAAAGCTTAGATTGTTTAGTTTAGACTTATTGTCTCTTCTATTTCTGCAACAATCTGTAAATTCATATTGTTAATACAACACGAATTTAAAAGTGAAATTTTGTGTGATTATATTCAACCCCCCCCCCCTTCTATAATCCCAAACACTATCCTTGCTTGAAGGTCACCTCTTTGGGACCAACAAGTGGTATCAGAGCAGATACAAGCTCTCATTTTCTTCTCTTAGAAAAATCTTGTGATCCTCTCTCCTAATCCATGGCTCTTCAAGCTAAGGATAACTACTTTGATACCGGCTCTGCTGGAAAGCCTCCTAGGTTTAACAAAGATAACTTCTCTCTTTGGAAAACCAGGATGGAACTCTTTCTCTCTGGTTCTGATCCCCAGATTCCATACTTTCTGGAAAATGGACCACATGTGCCTACACAAACCGTCCACCCCATTCCTGCTGCAGCTGGCCAACCAGCTGTACCTGAAAGACAACTGGTAAAGCCTGTGACTGACTGGAATGATGAAGACAGACGCCTAGTCAACATTGACACTAAGGCTAGGTCTCTCATCGCCATGTCACTCCCTAACGATGTATTCCATTCTGTCTGTCACCTTCGATCTGCTAAAGAAATATGGGACACCCTCTGTGTTCAATATGAAGGTACTGCTGTTCTCATGGAATCAAGAAAGATTTTCTTGGTTCGTCAGTATGAAAGCTTTATTCATCAGAAGGATGAAACTCTCTCCCAGCTACATCAGAGATTCAACTGTCTTCTGATTGATCTGAAGACTATCGGTACTACCTACTCTAATTCTGAGGTGGTTACCAAGTTCATGGAAGCTCTTCCTGAACATTGGGAAATATACACCTCCTGCTTAACTATGTCAAAGGACATAAAGACACTCACATTAAGTGAGTTGTACGATATTCTTCTCAACCGTGAACAACAGAAGAAACTGAAAAAGAATCTCATAAGAGATTCTAAAGATACCAAAAGTAACTCTGTTGCATTGGTCTCTGACTCAGTTCCTACTGTCGCCACTCCTTCTTCAGTAACTATTACTGAATTAGAATCTTCTGACTCTGACATGTCAGAAGATCCTGAATTCAATGAATCTCTTGCTTTGTTAACCAGATCTTTCAAGAAGTTTGCCAAAAAGGGAAACTTCCACAAAAAGAAACATCTTACTATTACTGACAAGCCTAAATCAGACCCTGTTGATAAGGCTACTGCTATCTGCTACAACTGTCAGGGCAAAGGACACTTTGCTAATGATTGCAAGTACAGGAAAAGTCAGTTTGCTCCCTCCTCTGCCAAATCTTCTTCTAAGAACCCCAAATACCAGCGCCTGAAAGAAAAGTACAAAAAGATGAAAATTCAGCGCAAGGGTAAAGGTCTTATCGCAGAAGACTGCGACTGGGATGATGTCTCCTCTGATGACTCATCTGATGAGGAAGACACTCAAGTGGCACTAATGGCCATTATTGAGGAACCTACCTTAGCTCTCATGGCTAAGATAGAAGAGGTCCCTAAAGAATTTCCTACTCAGGCTCCTGAAGCTTCTTCTTCCACAACTCCTGAAGCTTCCACCTCTGCGACTGATTCTTCCAGTCAGGTACCTATTCCTCTCGTCCCTCTTGAAAGCTTAACTCAGCTGGACCTGGTCACTCTTGATCTTTACAAAGCCCTTAATGGTAAAACCTCTGCTGAAAAAATGAATATTGACCTTCGAGGACAACTCAAAGAATGTCAAGAAAAAATAAAACAGCTTACCATTCTGGAAGAAAACTATAAAGACCAGGTCACAGTAAATAAAACTCTCTGTATTGAAAGAGAAATGGCTATTGCTGCCAAAGAAAGAGCCCTGGCTGAGTTAAACGCTGAAAAAGTCACCATCAAAGGATGGAGTGACGCCTCTGAAAAGGTTGATGAAATATTAGCCTCAGGAAGAAATATTAAAAACAAAAGGGGTCTTGGATACACTCATGGAGGAACTAAATCTGATAGTTCCATGCTCAAATTTGGAAAATTTGTTTCTTCTATCCCTGATCCCAGTGCTCCTGAAAACATTCCTTCTTCTTCTAACACACACTCTGAAGGTGCTCCTAAGAGCAAAAAGAACACAGTCAAAGAAAAATCTAACACTGTAACACCTTCAAAGACCAAGAGTCCTAAACTCAAGAACAAAGTTCTGGGTGGTGGTCCTTCAGTCTCAGGATCAAAATCTTTCTCGTCCAGATATATGTCGATGACATTATCTTTGGATCCACAAATCCCAAACTCGACGAAAAGTTTGAGCTGCTCATGAAATCTGAATATAAAATGTCTATGATGGGTGAACTAACATTCTTTTTAGGACTTCAGATCAAGCAATCTGAAAAGGGAATCTTTATCAATCAAGGTAAATATGTACATGAGATGCTGAAGAAATTTGATCTCACATCCTGTACACCGATGAAGACTCCAATGGCTCCTCCTCTGTCACTTGACAAGGATTCCAAAGGGAAACCTGTTGATGTGACTCTCTACAGAGGAATGATCGGCTCTCTGCTGTATCTCACAGCTAGTCGCCCTGATATCATGTATTCTACATGTCTTTGTGCTCGTTATCAGGCTGAACCCAAAGAATCCCATCTGACCGCTGTAAACCGATCTTCAGATATCTGAAGGGAACTCCTAATCAGGGTCTTTGGTACTCCAAGGACTCAGGGTTCGATCTAACTGCTTATTCTGATAGTGACTTTGCAGGATGTAAGATTGACAGGAAAAGCACCACTGGTGGGTGTCACCTGCTAGGTGGCAAGTTGGTGAGCTGGACTAGCAAGAAACAGAACTCTGTGTCCACTTCAACTGCTGAGGCTGAATATGTTGCAGCAGGAATCTGTTGTGCTCAACTCCTGTGGCTGAGAAATCAACTTCAGGACTATGACATACAACTTTCTAAAATTCCTATCTACTGTGACAATACTTCAGCGATAGCCATCGCCAACAATCCTGTCTTACACTCCAAGACAAAGCACATTGAAGTGAGATATCACTTCATCAGAGATCATGTGATGAATGGTGATATTGAACTCCATTTTGTTCCTACTGAATATCAGCTTGCTGACCTCTTTACCAAACCACTGGATGTGACGCGTTTTAATATGCTCATCAGTGAACTTGGGATGTTAAATCCTGATGATTGAAGTTTATCAGGACAAACAGTTGTTAAATCCTATAGAATAACTATTCTCAGGACTCTTTACTTAACAACTCCTGAACAAACTCTCATCAGAGGATGACTCTATTCAGTACTTACAAAATCTTTGTTCAACATCCGAATACTGATGATTCTCAGGTAAGTACCTCTGCTCCTGAAACCTTATCGCATTAAATGTGATAAGAGGATTTTCCCAAAACAGTGCTTATCTGATGGAGTGACGCCTCAAAGACCATAAAGACCTTCGAGGACAACTCAAAGAATGTCAAGAAAAAATAAAACAGCTTACCATTCTGGAAGAAAACTATAAAGACCAGGTCATAGTAAATAAAACTCTCTGTATTGAAAGAGAAATGGCTATTGCTGCCAAAGAAAGAGCCCTGGCTGAGTTAAACGCTGAAAAAGTCACCATCAAAGGATGGAGTGACGCCTCTGAAAAGGTTGATGAAATATTAGCCTCAGGAAGAAATATTAAAAACAAAAGGGGTCTTGGATACACTCATGGAGGAACTAAATCTGATAGTTCCATGCTCAAATTTCGAAAATTTGTTTCTTCTATCCCTGATCCCAATGCTCCTGAAAACATTCCTTCTTCTTCTAACACACACTCTGAAGGTGCTCCTAAGAGCAAAAAGAACACAGTCAAAGAAAAATCTAACACTGTAACACCTTCAAAGACCAAGAGTCCTAAACTCAAGAACAAAGTTCTGGGTGGTGGTCCTTCAGTCTCAGGATCAAAATCTTTCTCTCAAAATCCTGTTCCCAGACTGAAGATTGACCTGAAGCAAAAGACTCAGGAGAAGAAACCAATTCCTCCAATGTCCAATGCTAAAGGCATACTTGGTGCTGGTCCTGCTCACTTGAAGTTTAAAGACTTCCTGGATCACACTAAACGCTTTCAATATCGCAAATGTTATCACTGTGGATTAAACGACCATATTGCGAGTAAGTGTCCTGATGCTACCAAAGCTGAAAAATCAGCTAAGGTAAAGAAAAATCCTAAGACTGACAATTCAGTCAAAGGAAAGAAGGTTGTCAAGACTGTCTCCTAAGTCAAGACTCCAGCCTCAAGAACTGATAAATCAGTTAAGGCTGCCACTGACTCCACCAGTCCTACTGATACTTCTGGATCCATAGTCTTATGGGTACCAAGAAAAACTTAAACTCTAAATTTTACAGGATAAGGGCATCTGGTACCTGGACAGTGGATGCTCTCGACATATGACTGGTTCGAAATCTGTCCTCTCTAACTACCGTGAAGAAAGAGGTCCTGCTGTGACCTTTGGTGGAAACGGTAAAGGCCAAACCCGAGGGTATGGCACACTGACCAACGGAGTAACTACTTTCAAGAGAGTTGCTTATGTTGAAGGCCTGATGCATAATCTTCTGAGCATCAGTCAACTGTGTGATAAGAATCACAAAGTCTCCTTCTCAAAGAAGAAGTGCAAAGTCAAAAACAGAAGAAAGGAAGTTATTCTCACTGGAGTGAGACATGCTGATATCTACATCATCAACATGAATACTTCCACTGACAACTTCTGCTTTGTATCTCGTGCTTCCTCTGATACAAATTGGCTTTGGCACAAGCGTCTTTCTCACCTTAATTTCAAGACGCTGAATCAACTCTGCATCAACAATCTTGTCATTGGTCTTCCTGACTTTCGCTATACAAAGGTATCTCTTTGTTCAGCATGTGAGAAAGGAAAACAGACCAGGGCAAGTTTCAAGTCCAAGCAGATTTCCTCCATCAGCTCTCCTCTACAACTTCTCCACATGGTTCTCTTTGGACCCGTAAACGTTCAATCCATTGCTGGAAAGAAATATACTCTGGTAATCGTTGATGAATATTCCAGATATACTTGGGTGTTCTTTCTTCGATCCAAGAGTGATGCTCCTGAAGAAATCATTCTGTTCGTCAGGAAGATGGAAAGACTCAACAACCTTACTGTTCGATCAATCAGGAGTGACCACGGAACTGAATTCAAAAACAGTACCCTGGAAACCTTCTTCGATCAGAAAGGTATCTCTCAGAACTTCTCTTCTGTAAGAACTCCTCAGCAAAATGGTGTTGCTGACAGACGAAACAGAACCCTGATTGAAGCTGCACGATCAATGTTGAGTGAAGCCAACCTTGCCACTCAATTCTGGGCAGAAGCTGTTAACACAGCTTGCTATACTCAGAACCGGTCCCTGATAGTAAAGCGCTTTAGAAGAACTCCTTACGAACTCTTTCGTAACAGGAAACCCTCTATCGAACATCTCCATATCTTTGGTTGTGTCTGCTACATCCTGAACAACAAAGATAACCTTGGAAAGTTCGATTCCAAGTCTGATGATGGAATCTTCCTTGGATACTCCTCTATCTCTAAAACCTACCGTGTGTTCAACAAACGAAGACAAGCCATAGAGGAAACGATTCATGTCAAGTTTGACGAATCAGGCCCTACTTTCCCTCACCCTCATGAAAACTCTGAGATAAATCAGTGGGCTGACTCTTTCTTTCAAATCCCTGAACCTCCCATTGTTGATCCAACTCCTCAAAACCTCCCTGATGGTTTTGAAGAAGATCCTCCAATACCACCCACTGATATACACATTCCACCTCTGATAAATGCCACTCCAATTACCCAAATCACACCATCTGAACCTGATCAACCCACTAACAGTGAAGACTTTTCTCAAACCACTGTTAGTGAGCCTACTCCCACTAATCTTCTCCCTGATCCATCAGTAAATGAAGCTTCCACTTCAGGACAGGTGTATCAGCCACCTGCTCTACGATGGACCAAGGATCATCCCATTGATCAAGTTCTTGGTAATCCCTCCTCTGGCATTAAAACTCGACGCCAATCTGGTAACGTCTGTCTTTATGTTAATTTTATCTCTGAAAATGAACCTAAAGAAATAGATGATGCCTTGCGTGATCCTGCCTGGGTCTCAGCCATGCAGGAAGAGCTAGCAGAGTTCATCAGAAACAATGTATGGCTTCTCGTCCCTAGGCCTCGAAAACGTACTATCATTGGTTCCAAGTGGATTTTTCGAAATAAACTTGATGAGATTGGTACGATTATTCGAAACAAGGCTCGCCTTGTGGCTCAGGGATACAGGCAGGAAGAGGGCATTGATTACGATGAAACCTTTGCTCCTGTGGCTAGGCTCGAAGCAATTCGACTTTTCCTAGCCTTTGCAGCACATATGAACTTCAAAGTTTATCAGATGGACATTAAAAATGCCTTTCTGAATGGAAAACTTAATGAAGAAGTCTATGTGGCTCAGCCTCCTGGCTTTGTAGATCCTAAGTTCCCTGATCACGTCTACAAGTTAAACAAGGCTCTCTATGGGTTAAAACAGGCTCCTCGTGCCTGGTATGATACCCTCTCAACCTTTCTTCTCTCTAAAGGTTTTGTTCGTGGAAAGATCGATAGCACTTTATTTCTAAAGAAATATCCTAAGCATATCCTTCTTGTCCAGATATATGTTGATGACATTATCTTTGGATCCACAAATCCCAAACTCTGCGAAAAGTTTGAGTTGCTCATGAAATCTGAATATAAAATGTCTATGATGGGTGAACTAACATTCTTTTTAGGACTTCAGATCAAGCAATCTGAAAAGGGAATCTTTATCAATCAAGGTAAATATGTACATGAGATGCTGAAGAAATTTGATCTCACATCCTGTACACCGATGAAGACTCCAATGGCTCCTCCTCTGTCACTTGACAAGGATTCCAAAGGGAAACCTGTTGATGTGACTCTCTACAGAGGAATGATCGGCTCTCTGTTGTATCTCACAACTAGTCGCCCTGATATCATGTACTCTACATGCTTATGTGCTCGTTATCAGGCTGAACCCAAAGAATCCCATCTGACCGCTGTAAAGCGGATCTTCAGATATCTGAAGGGAACTCCTAATCTGGGTCTTTGGTACTCCAAGGACTCAGGGTTCGATCTAACAGCTTATTCTGATAGTGACTTTGCAGGATGTAAGATCGACAGGAAAAGCACCACTGGTGGGTGTCACCTACTTGGTGGCAAGTTGGTGAGTTGGACTAGCAAGAAACAGAACTCTGTGTCCACATCAACTGCTGAGGCTGAATATGTTGCAGCAGGAATCTGTTGTGCTCAAGTCCTGTGGCTGAGAAATCAACTTCAGGACTATGACATACAACTTTCTAAAATTCCTATCTACTGTGACAATACTTCAGCGATAGCCATCGCCAACAATCCTGTCTTACACTCCATGACAAAGCACATTGAAGTGAGATATCACTTCATCAGGGATCATGTGATGAATGGTGATATTGAAATCCATTTTGTCCCTACTGAATATCAGCTTGCTGACCTCTTTACCAAACCACTGGATGTAACGCGTTTCAATATGCTCATCAGTGAACTAGGATGTTAAATCCTGATGATTGAAGTTTATCAGGACAAACAGTGTTAAATCCTATAGAATAACTATTCTCAGGACTCTTTCTTTAACAACTCCTGAACTAACTCTCATCAGAGGATGACTCTATTCAGTACTTACAAAATCTTTGTTCAATATCCGAATACTGATGATTCTCAGGTAAGTACCTCTGCTCCTGAAACCTTATCGCATTAATTGTGATAAGAGGATTTTCCCAAAACAGTACTTATCTGATAAGTACTCCAATTCCAAGAAAACAAATCTTTCATCAAAATGGAATTATCCCCTGAAAAGGCGGTTTTTATCTTTTCAAATAAAACAAACTTTTCATCTGCACTGACACGTAATGGGACGTTTCCTGTTCCCCACGACGTGTGTCAGGCGCGTGAACGCGCGTAGAACTTCCTTTTTTCATCATTACGTTTGAATTTAGCCGCCCGTTTCTCTCTCATCCATTTTCTCTCTCCAACCGCGAGGTATAAAAACCTCACTCGTAATCCTTTACACTCTTTACGCTCACATAATTCTCTCTAAGAACTCAAGCAAGAAAAAGCAAGAAACGTTTTCTCTCAAGAACACCAAGAACACTCATCACTTTTCTTTAACAAGATCATCGTAAGTGTTTCTTTACTCTTGTTCTTTCTACATTTTAAGTTGACATTCTTCATCTAAACAACTTAGTTTGTTCAACGTTTTTCCAAAAACCCTAAGATCACTTCGTTTGATCTTAGTTTTCCCAAAGTCTTCTAAGATTTTTGTTAAAACAGTTTATATGATTTTCTTATTTCTTTTAAGAACAATCATAAACTCTTATTTTGATATCTACTCATCAAAATAAAAGTTTCTTTTTAATACCAAAACACATTCCTTTTGTGTATTTTGGTATCTAATCCATTCCAAGTATAAAGGATTTCACCACTTTTATGAACATATTCTGTGTTCATTGAAAAGTGAAGAAAAATGCATATTTTGGATCCTTAATCATCCACATATGTTGTTTTTATGTTTTAACAGAATGGCTGCTACTACATCTACATCCTTGGACGCCCAGCTCTCCTCTGAGGCCACAACGCTGATGACTGCTACTGGAAACCTTCCGATAGTCATTCCTCAGCATGACTTGCAGTTCAAACCCAACAACTTAATTGGGCAATTTGACCTCCCTGCAAACAAGGCGTTTCTGAAGCCTGCCAGGGACTTCCTTCTGTCTTGTCCCCTGAAGACGGCGTTCACTCTAAACCCGGCGCCCAACAAACCCCTCCTACTGCAACTGTGGTCCACTGCTACCACTGCCCAGGAGAGGAACTCGAAGGGCAAGATGCACGAGGTGATGAAGTTCCAAATCAAGGACGACATCATCTCGTTCGGCATAGGGACTCTGAGGAACGTCCTCAACTTTCCCAAGAAGCAGAAGTTTCCTCCTGCTCCTTCCTCTGACGATGTCATCGAGTTCCTGGATGCCATCGGCTACAAATGGCCTGTAAAGGAAGGCGTCCCACTGGTGAAGACTGCTGCCACTGTCCACAAGACGGGGCTAAACGCAACGTTCTATTATATATGGAAAACGTTTGGTCTCTGTCTGACAGGGAAGACGGGGAGCACGGAGCAATTCCCCACCGTCATACAGAACATGGTCTACTCTGCGATCAAAAATCGCAAGTTTGACTATGTCCGCTGTATCTGGGACGGCATGATCAAGAAGATCAAACACAGAACCAGGGTGGTCAACGTCCCCTACACCCGGTTCTTCACTGCAGTTCTGGCACTGCACATGGGTGACAATTACCCAACAGAGGGAAACTTCAACAACTACACCCTAGGCGTGAAGTTTCTGGAGCAGCTGTCTGCCAAATCAGACGATGTTCCTCTGTCTGCAGTCCTGGTTGTCCCTGACGCACAACCAGACGTAGAGGAACAACCTACCTCTGTTCCTGCTCAAGGTATGTTTTCTCTCTTCTCTTCCAAACCATCTTCTTCTTCTTCTCTGCATGCTATGTCAGTAGCTAACCCAATACTGACTTCCCCAGCAGCAACAACTTCTTCGGCGCCTCTGAAGCGCCCTCCTCCCTCTGGCTCCTCTCCTCCACCTCAGCCCAAACGCGCCAAATCCAAGGCGTCAAAGAAAAAGAAGGCACCAGCTGGTAAGAAATACTACATTACCCTGCCTCAAATGTTTAATAAACCATCTCCTTTATCTAAAACTTCTTCACCTGCAGATACTCCTATCACTGCTCCTGTACAACTAGAACCTGAGGTTGTTCATCTCGAACACTCAGAGAACGTGGAGGGTAATCGCTCTGATACCCTCCTAGCCTCAGGTAGTACTATTAAGCATAATATTGCCATTTCTTCTTCTATGAAAGCTACTGAGTCCTCTAGTACTCACTTAGCTACTCTGTTTATAGGTTCTTTAGGAGCAGCAGTTGAAGGGCAGTCCCAACTCCATCAGGATGACCCATTCAACGACTTCATCTTCACGGATGCCGACCGTCAGCTGAACGCAGCTGAGCTACGTCAACAGTCCGCTGAACGACAGCTGCTGGAGGTCCGCACGGCGCTCCAGCAACAGGAAGAAGCTCACAAGGCCCAGCTTCAGGCCATGAAACTTGAGCTTGCAGCAGCCAAGGCCGCTGCCTCTGCCGCCGAAGCCGCCGCAGCCTCTGCTACTGTTGCTGCCGCCGCTGCCGCCCCTGCTCCTACTGGTGTCACCATCACCATACCTTGTCTGGATGCTATCCATGACAAGGTCTCTCAGGTGGCTACCTCCTCTTCCTCCCTTCAGGCGTCTGTAGACGACCTGAAGGCAACGGCGTTACCCGCTCTCTCCACAGCGGTCAACAACAACTCCACCTCCACCACCAACTTCCAACAAATTGTGGTGCAGAGGTTGGATGCACAGGAGACTGGCCTTAGAGCCCTCTAGGAGAAAGTGGCTGAACTTGCCACTGCAGTGAACACTCTGACCACTGCTCCTCCTCCGCCGCCATCGTTCACCACGGCCGACAGGGAACTTCTCCAGTCCCTGCTCTCATCTTTCCTTCATCAATAGGAAGCTGAACGCCAACATGGCCTCTCTCCTCCAGCGGAGTGTTTCAACAGCTGCCTTACAACAGGCACCTGTTGAGGGGGAGAGACAGCCGAGAGACCATTCCGTTTATTCCCCCTCCACCAACTGGAGAACTAACGAACAGGGCGGAACAAACAAGGATGAAGATGATGATGATGAAGATAATGATGAAGACGAAGACACCTTCTTCGTCGAGAAGGTACCAGCCTCAACGCCCACTCCTAGGCCTGCACACTCTCAGGGGAGAACCCCGGTGCACCTGGTACGTTACTATTACCATCCTCTCCCTCATCCTCTGAAAACCAACCAATCTCTACTCTCCTTAAATCTAAACCTACACCTGAAACCATCACCCTTGACACCTCCTCTGAAGACTCTCCAATAAACAACCTACAAATGGTTGTCTACCAATCACCCAAACAACCTGCCCCTGAACCAACCCCTCATTCTTCTCCTAAACAAACCTCTGAACCTGAAAACCAAGACAACTTTGACTTTCAGGATGTGAACTTTGGTTCTGTCACTGGTGAGATTATTCGCCTCATGGAGAATAGTCCATCAGAACATACAAGAGCCGAATTAAGCAGAATGACTTTCAGAGTAACTCCTCTAAACCCTGAATCCATTCCCTCTAAACCAACCCGCTTTAACCCTGAAGCATCCTCTTCCAGAACCCCTGAAATAAGAGCCCCTCCTGAAACCATTTGCCTATCATCAGATGATGAATTCATCTCTGATGACTTCTCTACCCTTGCTTCTTCTCCCAGATCTCCTCCCTCTAACTCTCCTAGATTTGAAGGTGAGAATTACCCTGACAACTCTGCTATTGTCAACAGGGATGGGCGTTTAGACGCCGTGATAGAGCGACTCGAGAGTACAAGAGTAAAAATTCCTCTTCGTACCTCTTGAGACTCCGAGTTCGCCTATCTATCGCAAGAGGAGTACATCAATGCTGTACAGGCTCAGGAGGAGCACAATAAGAAGCAGAAGGAAGCCTTCCTCTCTGCTCAAGCCGCTCGAAGGCTTGCATCAGATTTTGTTGAAGAAGATGCTGAAATAAGTGCTGATCCTGTTCTAGCACAGAAGGCCGCGCTGAAGGTCTTCAACAGAAACGCTGAAGTTCAGTCTGAAGAAGTAAACTCAGAGCTTGACTGGTGCCGAGACCGCCTACACCTCAGAAAACATGGTGCTGCTATCTCTGGAATCCATCTCAGCCGAACTCGCGGCAAAAGAGCAAAAACATGGATCACCGTCAAACGCTCAGGAGTCAAGGATGTGCAACACACTCTTGACAAGTTGGAAAGATACAACTTGTCAGAGTGGAATGAAATCAGAAGCCTACTTCCCAAAGCCAACAGAAACTATCGGGCTGAAGTAGAAGAAGTCATTAATGGACTTATTGCACGCATCAGAAGAACAATCGAAATTCCTGATGACCTTCTCCAGCCTTCTTCAGCACTACCTCAGCCACCTGTTCGAAGATCAGCCGGTGCTTCAACAAGGAGACCAACTCCTTGCATGCCCAGGATGGTTGTCAAGCCACTGGACCTTTCGATGCTTGATCTTTCACTCCCTCCAGGAGTCTCTCTCTCTGAAGGACAAGTCATCAGAGAACCTGTTCATGGTATTTGTGTAAGCGACAACTCCAAGATTCTACGCTTTCAGCGTTTCAGCGAGCTACACAAAGCACCATATGAACACTTGCTTTCTGTTCTCTTCACTGCTCAAAAGGACAAGAAAAACCAAGATAATAAAGAGATTATTCGCACTGTCAGAGCTATACTCGATCATAGAATCGCCTTCAGTAATACTCCTGTTCCAATAGTAGTCAAGACTGAAGAATTTAGCGAAGACTCTGATAGTTAGAATAGTTTTGTAATTTTGCTTTCAGTACTTCATTTATGTACTCTTGTATTTTCTTTACTCTTGTAACATTATTGAGATTAATGAAAATGCAATTCAGTGCATTGTACTTTATTCCATCATAGTACTGAAAAAGATCCCTCAAAACAGTAAATGGGACATGTACCTTTATGAGTTCTATTTCCTACTGTTTTATCTAGACTTAGAATTTTTTTTCTTTCTAGACTTAGACAATTTCTCCATTGTCTTATCATTATCATTTAGGGGAGATTGTTGATCCAGCTCTCCTAAGACCTGATGAAATGATAATGATCCTGAATCTTTACTTAGTGAATAGGTTTTTACTTATGTTATAGCTTGAGGAATTATCACTGAGTCTGTTCAGTGTTATTCCATGTTACTTATGCTGTAACTTATTTTTATAGTAATCAGGATCAGGATCAGAAGACGAATGAGTCTGTTCTGCAGTCTACTGATCCTGTCCACTGAAGTGAAGACCTCCTGAAGACATCAAGATCATACTCAAAGAACCATCAGCGACGTCGAAGAATTAGCTGATGACAGGAACAGCATGCTCGTGATCTGAAGACGGAACTCAGTGATAGCAGGCTGCTCAATATCGTATGACATTCAGAAGATTCATCAGGATACAAGTGACCCTGAACAGCACCAGTTTCAGGACTCTAGTCACTGATCAGTATCCTGATCCTGAAGGATTAGTGTAATGTCTTAGTCTAATGCACAAAAGGATTATCCGCCTTTACTGACATAAAAGTACATAAGGACAGTCTCTTTACTGTTCCCTCCGTACTTATCAGACCTCAAGGCAACTGTTTACACACTTCCTCTTTTGCACACCATGCAAAGAGTATTTGTTTATAGTAAATAGTACACAGGACCACTTACATTGTGACACGTACACAAAAGTGAGTCTGCATGCATTTAATGCATTGGGTATAAATAGGACTTGAAGAGATGTTCTCCATACTTCTTCTTCATCCTAATACTACCCTAATCCTTTTTTTCTTTATTCCCTCTATCTTCTTTCTTACATCTTCTCACTTTAGTGCATAGTGAAAGAACTTAGATTGTTTAGTTTAGACTTATTGTCTTTTCTATTTCCGTAACAATCTGTAAATTCATATTGTTTATACAACAA
This sequence comes from Centaurea solstitialis, assembly GCA_030169165.1. NCBI lineage: Eukaryota > Viridiplantae > Streptophyta > Magnoliopsida > Asterales > Asteraceae > Centaurea > Centaurea solstitialis. Next base: position 63,560,511 of record CM058046.1, on the reverse strand, counting down.
GAATTTAAAAGTGAAAACTTGTGTGATTATATTCAACCCCCCCCCCTTCTATAATCCCAAACACTATCCTTACTTGAAGGTCACCTCTTTGGGACCAACAAGTGGTATCAGAGCAGACACAAGCTCTCATTTTCTTCTTAGAAAAATCTTGTGATCCTCTCTTCTATTCCATGGCTCTTCAAGCTAAGGATAACTACTTTGATACCGGCTCTGCTGGAAAGCCTCCTAGGTTTAACAAAGATAACTTCTCTCTTTGGAAAACCAGGATGGAACTCTTTCTCTCTGGTTCTGATCCCCAGATTCCATACTTTCTGGAAAATGGACCACATGTGCCTACACAAACCGTCCACCCCATTCCTGCTGCAGCGGGCCAACCAGCTGTACCTGAAAGGCAACTGGTAAAGCCTGTAACTGACTGGAATGATGAAGACAGACGCCTGGTCAACATTGACACTAAGGCTAGGTCTCTCATCGCCATGTCACTCCCTGACGATGTATTCCATTCTGTCTGCCACCTTCGATCTGCTAAAGAAATATGGGACACATCAGCTTTACCAATACCTTACCAACACCATACCATACGATCCTTAACCGTACCTGTTGATCCAGCTCTCCTAAGACCTGATGAAATGATAATGATCCTGAATCTTTACTTAGTGAATAGGTTTTTACTTCTGTTATAGCTTGAGGAATTATCACTGAGTCTGTTCAGTGTTATTCCATATTACTTATGCTGTAACTTATTTTTATAGTAATCAGGATCAGGATCAGGAGACGAACGAGTCTGTTCTGCAGTCTACTGATCCTGTCCACTGAAGTGAAGACCTCCTGAAGACATCAAGATCATACTCAAAGAACCATCAGCGACGTCGAAGAATTAGCTGATGACAGGAACAGCATGCTCGTGATCTGAAGACGGAACTCAGTGATAGCAGGCTGCTCAATATCGTATGACATTCAGAAGATTCATCAGGATACAAGTGACCCTGAACAGCACCAGTTTCAGGACTCTAGTCACTGATTAGTATCCTGATCCTGAAGGATTAGTGTAATGTCTTAGTCTAATGCACAAAAGGATTATCCGCCTTTACTGACATAAAAGTACATAAGGACAGTCTCTTTACTGTTCCCTCCGTACTTATCAGACCTCAAGGCAACTGTTTACACACTTCCTCTTTTGCACACCATGCAAAGAGTATTTGTTTATAGTAAATAGTACACAGGACCACTTACATTGTGACACGTACACAAAAGTGAGTCTGCATGCATTTAATGCATTGGGTATAAATAGGACTTGAAGAGATGTTCTCCATACTTCTTCTTCAACCTAAAAATATCTGAATCCTTTCTTTCTTTATCCCCTCTATCTTCTTTCTTTTCTCCATCTTCTCACTCTAGTGCATAGTGAAAGAAAGCTTAGATTGTTTAGTTTAGACTTATTGTCTCTTCTATTTCTGCAACAATCTGTAAATTCATATTGTTAATACAACACGAATTTAAAAGTGAAATTTTGTGTGATTATATTCAACCCCCCCCTTCTATAATCCCAAACACTATCCTTGCTTGAAGGTCACCTCTTTGGGACCAACAAGTGGTATCAGAGCAGATACAAGCTCTCATTTTCTTCTCTTAGAAAAATCTTGTGATCCTCTCTCCTAATCCATGGCTCTTCAAGCTAAGGATAACTACTTTGATACCGGCTCTGCTGGAAAGCCTCCTAGGTTTAACAAAGATAACTTCTCTCTTTGGAAAACCAGGATGGAACTCTTTCTCTCTGGTTCTGATCCCCAGATTCCATACTTTCTGGAAAATGGACCACATGTGCCTACACAAACCGTCCACCCCATTCCTGCTGCAGCTGGCCAACCAGCTGTACCTGAAAGGCAACTGGTAAAGCCTGTGACTGACTGGAATGATGAAGACAGACGCCTAGTCAACATTGACACTAAGGCTAGGTCTCTCATCGCCATGTCACTCCCTAACGATGTATTCCATTCTGTCTGTCACCTTCGATCTGCTAAAGAAATATGGGACACCCTCTGTGTTCAATATGAAGGTACTGCTGTTCTCATGGAATCAAGAAAGATTTTCTTGGTTCGTCAGTATGAAAGCTTTATTCATCAGAAGGATGAAACTCTCTCCCAGCTACATCAGAGATTCAACTGTCTTCTGATTGATCTGAAGACTATCGGTACTACCTACTCTAATTCTGAGGTGGTTACCAAGTTCATGGAAGCTCTTCCTGAACATTGGGAAATATACACCTCCTGCTTAACTATGTCAAAGGACATAAAGACACTCACATTAAGTGAGTTGTACGATATTCTTCTCAACCGTGAACAACAGAAGAAACTGAAAAAGAATCTCATAAGAGATTCTAAAGATACCAAAAGTAACTCTGTTGCATTGGTCTCTGACTCAGTTCCTACTGTCGCCACTCCTTCTTCAGTAACTATTACTGAATTAGAATCTTCTGACTCTGACATGTCAGAAGATCCTGAATTCAATGAATCTCTTGCTTTGTTAACCAGATCTTTCAAGAAGTTTGCCAAAAAGGGAAACTTCCACAAAAAGAAACATCTTACTATTACTGACAAGCCTAAATCAGACCCTGTTGATAAGGCTACTGCTATCTGCTACAACTGTCAGGGCAAAGGACACTTTGCTAATGATTGCAAGTACAGGAAAAGTCAGTTTGCTCCCTCCTCTGCCAAATCTTCTTCTAAGAACCCCAAATACCAGCGCCTGAAAGAAAAGTACAAAAAGATGAAAATTCAGCGCAAGGGTAAAGGTCTTATCGCAGAAGACTGCGACTGGGATGATGTCTCCTCTGATGACTCATCTGATGAGGAAGACACTCAAGTGGCACTAATGGCCATTATTGAGGAACCTACCTTAGCTCTCATGGCTAAGATAGAAGAGGTCCCTAAAGAATTTCCTACTCAGGCTCCTAAAGCTTCTTCTTCCACAACTCCTGAAGCTTCCACCTCTGCGACTGATTCTTCCAGTCAGGTACCTATTCCTCTCGTCCCTCTTGAAAGCTTAACTCAGCTGGACCTGGTCACTCTTGATCTTTACAAAGCCCTTAATGGTAAAACCTCTGCTGAAAAAATGAATATTGACCTTCGAGGACAACTCAAAGAATGTCAAGAAAAAATAAAACAGCTTACCATTCTGGAAGAAAACTATAAAGACCAGGTCACAGTAAATAAAACTCTCTGTATTGAAAGAGAAATGGCTATTGCTGCCAAAGAAAGAGCCCTGGCTGAGTTAAACGCTGAAAAAGTCACCATCAAAGGATGGAGTGACGCCTCTGAAAAGGTTGATGAAATATTAGCCTCAGGAAGAAATATTAAAAACAAAAGGGGTCTTGGATACACTCATGGAGGAACTAAATCTGATAGTTCCATGCTCAAATTTGGAAAATTTGTTTCTTCTATCCCTGATCCCAGTGCTCCTGAAAACATTCCTTCTTCTTCTAACACACACTCTGAAGGTGCTCCTAAGAGCAAAAAGAACACAGTCAAAGAAAAATCTAACACTGTAACACCTTCAAAGACCAAGAGTCCTAAACTCAAGAACAAAGTTCTGGGTGGTGGTCCATCAGTCTCAGGATCAAAATCTTTCTCGTCCAGATATATGTCGATGACATTATCTTTGGATCCACAAATCCCAAACTCGACGAAAAGTTTGAGTTGCTCATGAAATCTGAATATAAAATGTCTATGATGGGTGAACTAACATTCTTTTTAGGACTTCAGATCAAGCAATCTGAAAAGGGAATCTTTATCAATCAAGGTAAATATGTACATGAGATGCTGAAGAAATTTGATCTCACATCCTGTACACCGATGAAGACTCCAATGGCTCCTCCTCTGTCACTTGACAAGGATTCCAAAGGGAAACCTGTTGATGTGACTCTCTACAGAGGAATGATCGGCTCTCTGTTGTATCTCACAGCTAGTCGCCCTGATATCATGTATTCTACATGTCTTTGTGCTCGTTATCAGGCTGAACCCAAAGAATCCCATCTGACCGCTGTAAACCGGATCTTCAGATATCTGAAGGGAACTCCTAATCTGGGTCTTTGGTCCTCCAAGGACTCAGGGTTCGATCTAACTGCTTATTCTGATAGTGACTTTGCAGGATGTAAGATTGACAGGAAAAGCACCACTGGTGGGTGTCACCTGCTAGGTGGCAAGTTGGTGAGCTGGACTAGCAAGAAACAGAACTCTGTGTCCACTTCAACTGCTGAGGCTGAATATGTTGCAGCAGGAATCTGTTGTGCTCAACTCCTGTGGCTGAGAAATCAACTTCAGGACTATGACATACAACTTTCTAAAATTCCTATCTACTGTGACAATACTTCAGCGATAGCCATCGCCAACAATCCTGTCTTACACTCCAAGACAAAGCACATTGAAGTGAGATATCACTTCATCAGAGATCATGTGATGAATGGTGATATTGAACTCCATTTTGTTCCTACTGAATATCAGCTTGCTGACCTCTTTACCAAACCACTGGATGTGACGCGTTTTAATATGCTCATCAGTGAACTTGGGATGTTAAATCCTGATGATTGAAGTTTATCAGGACAAACAGTTGTTAAATCCTATAGAATAACTATTCTCAGGACTCTTTACTTAACAACTCCTGAACAAACTCTCATCAGATGATGACTCTATTCAGTACTTACAAAATCTTTGTTCAACATCCGAATACTGATGATTCTCAGGTAAGTACCTCTGCTCCTGAAACCTTATCGCATTAAATGTGATAAGAGGATTTTCCCAAAACAGTGCTTATCTGATAAGTACTCCAATTCCAAGAAAACAAATCTTTCATCAAAATGGAATTATCCCCTGAAAAGGTGGTTTTTATCTTTTCAAATAAAACAAACTTTTCATCTGCACTGACACGTAATGGGACGTTTCCTGTTCCCCACGACGTGTGTCAGGCGCGTGAACGCGCGTAGAACTTCCTTTTTTCATCATTACGTTTGAATTTAGCCGCCCGTTTCTCTCTCATCCATTTTCTCTCTCCAACCGCGAGGTATAAAAACCTCACTCGTAATCCATTACACTCTTTACGCTCACATAATTCTCTCTAAGAACTCAAGCAAGAAAAAGCAAGAACTGTTTTCTCTCAAGAACACCAAGAACACTCATCACTTTTCTTTAACAAGATCATCGTAAGTGTTTCTTTACTCTTGTTCTTTCTACATTTTAAGTTGGTATTCTTCATCTAAACAACTTATTTTGTTAAACGTTTTTCCAAAAACCCTAAGATCATTTCGTTTGATTTTAGTTTTCCCAAAATCTTCTAAGATTTTTGTTAAAACAGTTTATATGATTTTCTTATTTCTTTTAAGAACAATCATAAACTCTTATTTTGATATCTACTCATCAAAATAAAAGTTTCTTTTTAATACCAAAACACATTCCTTTTGTGTATTTTGGTATCTAATCCATTCCAAGTATAAAGGATTTCACCACTTTTATGAACATATTCTGTGTTCATTGAAAAGTGAAGAAAAATGCATAATTTGGATCATTAATCATCCACATATGTTGTTTTTATGTTTAACAGAATGGCTGCTACTACTTCTACATCTTTGGACGCCCAGCTCTCTTCTGAGGCCACAACGTTGATGACTGCTACTGGAAACCTTCCAATAGTCATTCCCCAACACGATTTGCAGTTCAAACCCAACAACCTGATTGGGCAATTTGACCTCCCAGCAAACAAGGCGTTTCTGAAGCCTGCCAGGGACTTTCTCCTCTCATGTCCCCTGAAGACGGCTTTCACTCTGAACCCCGCGCCCAACAAACCTCTACTACTGCAACTGTGGTCCACTGCTACCACGGCCCAAGAAAGGAATTCGAAGGGCAAGATGCACGAAGTGATTAAGTTCCAGATCAAGGACGAGATCATTTCGTTCGGCATCGGGTCCCTGAGAAACGTCCTCAACTTCCCCAAGAAGCAGAAATTCCCTCCTGCTCCTTCCTCTGACGACGTCATAGCACTCCTGGATGCCATTGGCTACAAATGGCCTGTGCGTGAAGGCCAACCTCTGGTGAAGACTGCTGCCACTGTCCACAAGACGGGGCTAAACGCTACGTTCTATTATATATGGAACACGTTTGGTCTCTGTCTGACAGGGAAGACGGGGAGCACGGAGCAATTCCCCACGGTGATTCAGAACATGGTCTACTCTGCGATCAAAAATCGCAAGTTTGACTATGTCCGCTGCATCTTGGACGACATGATCAAGAAGATCAAGAACAAGACCAGGGTGGTCAACGTCCCCTACACCAGGTTCTTCACTGCAATCCTGGCAATGCACATGGGTACCAACTACCCAACAGAGGGAAACTTCAACAATTACGCCTTAGGCGTGAAGTTTCTGGACCAGCTGTCTGCCAAAGCTGACGATGTCCCTCTGTCTGCTGTCCTGGTTGTCCCTGAACCACAACCAGACGCAGAGGAACAACCCATCTCTGCTCCTACTCAAGCTATGTATTCTCTCTTCTCTTCCAAACCATCTTCTTCTCCTTCTATGCATGCTATGTCAGTAGCAAACCCTATACTGACTTCCCCAGCTGCAACAACTTCTTCGGCGCCTCTGAAGCGCCCTCCTCCCTCTGGCTCCTCTCCTCCACCTCAGCCCAAACGCGCCAAATCCAAGGCGCTAAAGAAAAAGAAGGCACCAGCTGGTAAGAAATACTACATTACCCTGCCTCAACTTTTTAATAAACCATCTCCTTTATCTAAAACTTCTTCACCTGCAGATACTCCTATCACTGCTCCTGTACAACTAGAACCTGAGGTTGTTCATCTCGAACACTCAGAGAACGTGGAGGGTAATCGTTCTGATACCCTCCTAGCCTCAGGTAATACTATTAAGCATACTATTGCCGTTTCTCCTTCTATGAAAGCTACTGAGTCTTCTAGTGCTCACTTAGCTACTCTGTTTACAGGTTCTTTAGGAGCAGCTGTTGAAGGGCACCCTCAACTCCATCAGGAAGATCCCTTCAACGGATGCCGACCGTCAGCTGAACGCAGCTGAGCTTCGCCGGCAATCCGCTGAACGCCAACTGCAGGAGGTCCGCACGGTGCTCCAGCAACAGGAAGAAGCTCACAAGGCCCAGCTTCAGGCCATGGAGCTTGAGCTTGCAGCTGCCAAGGCTGCTGCCACTGCCGCCGAAGCCACCGCAGCCTCTGCCACTGCTGCTGCCGCCGCTGCCGCCCCTGCTCCTACTGGTGTCACCATCACCATACCTTATCTGGATGCGATCCATGACAAGGTCTCTCAGGTGGCTACCTCCTCTTCCTCACTTCAGGCGTCTGTAGACGACCTGAAGGCCACGGCGTTACCCGCTCTCTCCACAGCGGTCAACAACAACTCCACCTCCACCACCAACTTCCAACAAATTGTGGTGCAGAGGTTGGATGCACAGGAGACTGGCCTTAGAGCCCTACAGGAGAAAGTGCTGAACTCGCCACTGCAGTCAACACACTCGCCACTGCTCCTCCTCCTCCGCCGTCGTTCACCACTGCGGATAGGGAACTCCTACAGTCCCTACTCTCATCTTCCTTCATCACCAGGAAGCTAAACGCCAACATGGCCTCTCTCCTCCAGCCGAGTGTTTCAACAGCCGCCTTACAACAGGCACCTGTTGAGGGGGAGACACAGCCCCAGAGAGACCATTCCGTTTATTCCCCTCCACCAACTGGAGAACCGATGAACAGGGGGAACAAACGAGAATGAGGATGATGATGAAGATGATGATGATGATGATGAAGACGACGACACCTTCTTCGTCGAGAAGGTACCAGCCTCAACGCCCACTCCAGGGCCTGCACACTCTCAGGGGGAGAACCCCGGTGCACCTGGTACGTTACTACTACCATCCTCTCCCTCATCTTCTGATAATCAACCCATCTCCACTCTTCTTAAATCTAAGCCTACCCCCGAAACCATCACCCTCGACACCTCCTCTGAAGACTCACCCACAAACAACTTACAATTGGTTATATACCAACCAACCAAACAACCTACCCCTGAACCAACACCTCAACCCACACCCTCACCAACCTCTGAACCCGAAAACCAAGACAACTCTGACTTTCAGGATGTGAACTTTGGTTCTGTCACTGGTGAGATTATTCGCCTCATGGAGAATAGTCCATCAGAACAGACAAGAGCCGAATTAAGAAGAATGACTTTCAGAGTAACTCCCCTAAACCCTGAATCTATTCCTTCTAAACCAACCCGCTTTAACCCTGAAGCATCCTCTTCTAAAACCCCTGAAATAAGAGCCCCTCCTGAAACCATTTGCCTATCATCAGATGATGAATTCATCTCTGATGACTTCTCTACCCCTGCTTCTTCTCCCAGATCTCCTCCATCTAACTCTCCTAGATCTGAAGGTGAGAATTACCCTGACAACTCTGCTACTGTCAACAGGGATGGGCGTTTAGACGTCGTGATAGAGCGACTCGAGAGTACAAGAGTAAAACTTCCTCTTCGTACCTCTTGGGACTCCGAGTTCACCTATCTATCGCAAGAAGAGTACAACAATGCTGTACAGGCTCAGGAGGAGCATAATAAGAAGCAGAAGGAAGCTTTCCTCTCCGCTCAAGCCGCTCGAAGGCATGCATCGGATTTTGTTGAAGAGGACGCTGAAATAAGTGCTGATCCTGTTCTAGCACAGAAGGCCGCGCTGAAGGTCTTCAACAGAAACACTGAAGTTCAGTCTGAAGAAGTGAACTCAGAGCTTGACTGGTGCCGAGATCGCCTACACCTCAGAAAACATGGTGCTGCTATCTCTGGAATCCATCTCAGCCGAACTCGCGGCAAAAGAGCAAAAACATGGATCACCGTCAAACGCTCAGGAGTCAAGGATGTGCAACACACTCTTGACAAGTTGGAAAGATACAACTTGTCAGAGTGGAATGAAATCAGAAGCCTAATTCCCAAAGCCAACAGAAACTATCGGGCTAAAGTAGAAGAAGTCATTAATGGACTTATTGCACGCATCAGAAGAACAACCGAAATTCCTGATGACCTTCTCCAACCTTCTTCAGCACTGCCTCAGCCACCTGTTCGAAGATCAGCGGGTGCTTCAACAAGGAGACCAACTCCTTGCATGCCCAGAATGGTTGTCAAGCCACTGGACCTCTCGATGCTTGATCTTTCACTCCCTCCAGGAGTCTCTCTCTCTGAAGGACAAGTCATCAGAGAACCTGTTCATGGTATTTGTGTAAGCGACAACTCCAAGATTCTATGCTTTCAGCGTTTCAGCGAGCTAAACAAAGCACCATATGAACACTTGGTTTCTGTTCTCTTCACTGCTCAAAAGGACAAAACAAACCAAGATAATAAAGAGATAATTCGCACTGTCAGAGCTATATTCGATCATAGAATCGCCTTCAGTGATACTCCTGTTCCAATACAAGTCAAGACTGAAGAACTTAGCGAAAACTCTGATAGTTAGAATATTTTTGTAATTTTTCTTTCCGTAATCATTTATGTACTCTTGTATTTTCCTTACTCTTGTAACCTGATTGAGATTAATGAAAATGCAATTCAGTGCATTGTACTTTGCTCCATCATAGTACTGAAAAAGATCCCTCAAAACAGTAAATAGGACATGTACCTTTATGAGTTCTATTTCCTACTGTTTCATCTAGACTTAGAAATTTTTATCTTTCTAGACTTAGACAATTTCTCCATTGTCTTATCATTATCATTTAGGGGGAGATTGTTGATCCAGCTCTCCTAAGACCTGATGAAATGATAATGATCCTGAATCTTTACTTAGTGAATAGGTTTTTACTTATGTTATAGCTTGAGGAATTATCACTGAGTCTGTTCAGTGTTATTCCATATTACTTATGCTGTAACTTATTTTTATAGTAATCAGGATCAGGATCAGGAGACGAATGAGTCTGTTCTGCAGTCTACTGATCCTGTCCACTGAAGTGAAGACCTCCTGAAGACATCAAGATCATACTCAAAGAACCATCAGCGACGTCGAAGAATTAGCTGATGACAGGAACAGCATGCTCGTGATCTGAAGACGGAACTCAGTGATAGCAGGCTGCTCAATATCGTATGACATTCAGAAGATTCATCAGGATACAAGTGACCCTGAACAGCACCAGTTTCAGGACTCTAGTCACTGATCAGTATCCTGATCCTTAAGGATTAGTGTAATGTCTTAGTCTAATGCACAAAAGGATTATCCGCCTTTACTGACATAAAAGTACATAAGGACAGTCTCTTTACTGTTCCCTCCGTACTTATCAGACCTCAAGGCAACTGTTTACACACTTCCTCTTTTGCACACCATGCAAAGAGTATTTGTTTATAGTAAATAGTACACAGGACCACTTACATTGTGACACGTACACAAAAGTGAGTCTGCATGCATTTAATGCATTGGGTATAAATAGGACTTGAAGAGATGTTCTCCATACTTCTTCTTCAACCTAAAAATATCTGAATCGTTTCTTTCTTTATCCCCTCTATCTTCTTTCTTTTCTCCATCTTCTCACTCTAGTGCATGGTGAAAGAAAGCTTAGATTGTTTAGTTTAGACTTATTGTCTCTTCTATTTCTGCAACAATCTGTAAATTCATATTGTTAATACAACAAGAATTTAAAAGTGAAATTTTGTGTGATTATATTCAACCCCCCCTTCTATAATCCCAAACACTATCCTTGCTTGAAGGTCACCTCTTTGGGACCAACAGTACCAATTCCATATCCCTCTAAATAGTTAATTAAAAAAAGAAAAGAAAAAGAAAAGAAGAGAGAGATAGAGAGAAAGGTGGGGTGGGGTGGGGTGGGGTGGAGGAGAGAGAGCACGGTAAGGTGGTAGATGTCTCCTACCATATATGTCTCTTACCCCTCATCCTCTATGGTGTTACCCCTCATACCCCTCATGTACCCCTCATCTATCGATGCCATTGCGGATGGCCTAAGTTGGCTTTAACATATATTACATTAGTTTGATTTATTCATCGATCTAGTTAATCTTTACAAATTTTGAATTGTCTTCAACCTAACTGATAATGTGCATGCAATGGATTGTTCGAAAGGAACTTGAAGAGGTTATGGGCCCGAATCCATTAGTATGGAACATTTTCTTTATCAAGTGAAATCCCCTAGTATATGAAAGAGTGAAAAAGTACTTTCGTTGTTGTGGAATATAAAGCCTTCGTATGGAATATCTTGAAGTATATGGTATGTGAAAATTTTAAGCTTTGAAGTTTTTCCTTTATGGTTTAATTTCATTGAAACTATTATTCATACCATATATTTTATAGTGGTATTTTCATGCTAGGTTTTTTAAGTGATGATTTCCTTTTGAAGTTGTATTTTTTGTGAATAATTTTTTTAATCCATGATTTTTAGAGGGACCAAATATGTTATAAATCATGTTATTGAGTTTTTATTGTTTTTAATCTCCATATTAGAATTATACGGCTTATTTGAACTTAAATACGGTGTACTTAAATATGTTATAAATAATAAATGTTTTTTTAATCCATGATTATAGGATGGACTAAATATGTTATTGAAACAAAAAGAAATGAAAAGGATGAATTTACCCCCTTCTTAAGTTACATTTTTTAACAAGGTTAATGTATAGGGAAGTTGGTTGTTATTAAAAGAAAAGCACAGGGACGTTGGCTGTTATAAAAATAAAAGCACAAGGACGTTAGTCGTTAAAAAATTCTTTGAGGGACCTTAATCGTTATTTTTTGTAAACCACAGGGACCAAATTTTTATTTAACTCTTATGTTTGTGATACATAGACGAGGCAAACATAATTGAAATTGCAAGTGTGTTCGTTACATTTAGAGGGTGTTTGAGAGTGTTTTTTGAATTCCAAAAGTGTGTATTTATTAAAAAAGTGTTTGAATTAGTTTTCGTGAGGTAAAAGTTAATAAGTCCATAAATTAAAAGTGTTTGACTTAAAAAGTGAGGTTATATGAGAAAAAAATAGCCAAAAGACAAAAGTCAAATAAAAAAGTCAAACTCACTCTCATTACTTTTCGAAAACAACTTTTTTCTTATCAAAAAACTATTCTGAAATCTGAAAGGTATTTTTAAAATTTTCAAACAATATTTTTAAGTTATTTACTTTTTAAAAAAACCAATAAATCAATAAACACTTTTAAAACATTATTCCAAACACACTATTAATGTTAACTTAGAGAAATTGTATATATTAAATCAAACCAAATCAAAACTTCCTGTTACAATTTCAAGCACAAGAACAAACCAAATTGACCAAAATAATAACGATGAATATAAAACTATAAATTGATTTTATTTCATGTGATTGATTTTTGTAGTCTTTTTCAAATTTGTAAGAATAATATACTTTCCATTTTTTATTTTGAAAATTTGATAGCAAAAAACTTTCCTAAACTTTTTATTCTCTCCATTTTAGAAAATATCTTAAAAATGCTCAAGTGCATATCACCTACTTTTTTTAGTAATCACAAATCTCTAGGAGAAAAACATGATATATTCTTGCACTTACGTTTTCTATGATTTGACAAATTTACCCCTGCATTAAATTACAAGGAGAGAGAAAAACTTGGTCCTATTTATTTGTACTAGATACTTACCCGTGCGCGATGCGACGCGAAAAATCTTAATATCAAAATCAAAAACTCGATTTAGATATGTTAATTTTATTAATCTATGTGGTCTTATGTCGCAACTGGAAAGTTAATATGGTGGATTGTGTCGTATTTTTAAAAAGGTTGTTGATGGATAATGTGGTTTTTAAATTCAAAACATTGGTGCTTAACATTCAATGACCAACTTACACATTAATACTTTATATACCTATTACTACAATGCAGAAAGATGTAAATTATTAAAAATATTTAAAAAATAGTTGGAGTAAAAATCCTATGAATAACATTTCTAATTTTATTTTTTATTTTTTATTTTTTATTTGTCATTTTATTTTATTTTTCTTTGAATTTGACACCGGCATAAACCATACAATTCCAATAGCCCGTGCCACATTCTTCACGGAAAGCTTTGATGTATGTTGATCCAATAAATAACTTCAAAACCGAAGACAAATTTTCTTATGTAGGGTCAAAAAGGCTTTATATATTATTCTTGGTAATAACTAATAAGCAACCAACTTACAACCAATTCATAACCATCAAGTTTCTCTAGAATGAATGAACTCATTTTTCTTCAAGGAAGGACATCAAGTATACTTTTTGGAACATACGCAAAAATTAAAAATCATATAATTGTTAATTAAAACAATTCTACAAGGGGCTAGTTACACATCCATCTTCAACTCGATTCTTTTATGCGATTCTTTTATGAGGAAGGGTACTAATGAAAAACAAAATCTTGGAAGTTATAAATTAAATATTATAGAATGAATATTTAATAATCTTGAAAAATTGAATAGTCAATCTTGAAATTTGAAATAAAATTATTACCTTTATATAAAATAATTGCATAAAAATATTCAATATAGGACTCATTTCGAAGGTATTGACGAGACAATTATGATGCTATACTTTGTAAATAAAAAACGTAATTTTAATATATTTTAATTTATAATATATAATTATTTAGATTATATGATAAAGGTTTAAGGTAGAAAATGAAAAACTAAAGGACTAAAACAAGATTTAATAACTAACTACAGGGGGGTAAAGTGTAAGTGTGTAAATCAGTTTTGTTGAACAAAATAACTAACATATTGAGTTATTCTCTTTATATAATAGTATAGATACTAGTAACTTACCTTTATTTTTGCTGCATTAACTTCCACTGCATGAGTTTATTATTCCACTTCTTATTTTTTTGCTGCAAAATTGATTCTTAGTGTTTGATGGTTCGAAGCAACATTTATGGAAGAAGCAGGAACTGATTACGACAACTATTTTTAAAGGAGATGAATCAACGACGATCAGAACTAGCGGCGACAATGGTGATTACAACGATGACAATGGTGATCCCAGCGACGACAACGGTGATTATCGCAACCATAATGGTGATTCCGACGACCACAACGGTGATTACGGCCAGCGATGGTGTTTCCGGCGACGACGATGGTGTTTTTCCGCGGCCACAATGGTGATTACCGCTACGGCGATAGTGTTTCCAGCGACGAGGATGGTGTTTTTCCGGCGGCCACAATGGTGATTACGGCGACGACGATGGTGATTTCGGCGGCCACAACGGTGATCCCGATGATGACGATGGTGATTCCGACGGCCACAATGGTGATTCCGGCGATTACGATGGTGATTCCGACGGCGTGATTATTCAGTTTTTTGAATGGAATTAAACATCAAGTGCGACTATTGAGTTTTTGTGGATGGAAGGAGCAGATATTTTCTCTCTCTAAAATAATCCGTTAATTTAGCCATGGAAAAAATGAGGGTGAAAAGGTAAATTCGTGAATATTGCAGTGAAAGAATAAATTAATGCTGTGGAAATATCATTTCCCATATTCAATCTACTTTCTTTTAGTAATCAGAGCATCCACAATGGAGGTTTCTTTTGGGTTCTTATTGAGGTTTTTACAGGAACCCCCATTCCAACTTAAGCAATGTTTTAGGCGTTAAGCATTGCATTATTCCTTTCATCAGTCATATTTCTTTTGATCTATATTGTTCTTCTAAAAGATTGCATTTAAACGGTGTTTTAGATGTTAAGCATTGCGTTATAACTTTCATCAGTCAGCACCACTTTATTCTCGTTTAGGTGATTGGGCTTTAGAATGTCACTTGACTATTTTGATTCTTCTAACGCCTTTTTGAATATAGAATATTTGTATGTGTCTTGATTGTTGTTGTATGTTGCAGGTGATGGGAATCCTAGTCCGGACGGTAAGTGATCAGGGGCCAACAAGTCTGTGCACAAAGACTTGTATACCATTGGGTTTTAAGGCTGGAAAATGTATTTCTCCAGGGAACATTGGTTCTAATGGTCATTGTTGTTGCTCTTCAACATAACTAGAAGCATAATGATTTAGTTTAGGGAATTGTTAGTTTGTACGAACTCATCACATTGTTACGTATCTATCACGTTTTGTTGCGTATCCTTTTTATTCGAAAATATAAAATATTTAATTTCTGAATTGTTGCTACCATTTTGTACTTCACTTTGATTAAATATCTGACATGCCTAATTGTTGTAGAGCTTAAAAGGAAAGAATTTAATGAAACATCATTTTGAATAAAAAATTGTCAAAGTTACTCATAAGAATCAGAAGCATTCGAAGTTGAACTAACAATAGAGTACATGATATTAGTGTAGTTTTTTAAATTATATAGAAGACGGTTCAATAATATTTCTCAATATACTTTTTTTAATATATTGTTTACTTGAAAATTTAAGTCATATTAATCCCTTTTTCCTAAAAGTTTGATGTTTATTGCAAAAAAGAAAACGAAATCAAAAACAAAAACTTAACTCACGTTCAAGTTATTTTTCAAATGCGATGTCTTGATGTCAAATGGTTGGTTTTTCATTTTAATCCAAACCTAGGTGTTTTTCAAATGGAATGTGTGAATAAATAGTGTGATAATTCTGGGTATGAGTTTATTAAAAATATGTAAAAAGAACTAGAATTAAAAAGAAAAAGATATTATCATTAATATTTACAACAAAAATAATGACTTTATGCTTTTAATTGGCATATTAATAAAATATAAATGGAAACTTTTCCTAAACCCGACAAATTGCAATTCAATTTTGACAGTTCCAAAATCAAATTTAAATACCAAGCCATTTTTATACCAATCCAGTCAAGGATTGGAAAGTGATAGAGGTGGAACAAATCCAGTCATCATTATGTAGAAAGGAAAGTTTGAATAGGGATTGATTCCTATTACCATAGAACCCTTTTTTTAACGGCAAAATAGCAACTTTATTACCACCAAAGAACAAACAACATTTGAACAAAGTTACAACGAACAGACCCAACCCAACTGCCTCAAACCACAGAAAAACCCGGAAAAAACACTACAAAACTAACAAATGAAGTTTGCTGCTGTTGTGTTGAATGAAAACACACAACTGCAGTTCTCAGTTAATGCTAGCTACCACTTAGCTGTTGACTTGCAACACCCGTACGCAGACGCATCGCAATCCCGAAACAGCCCTGCCACCATTAAATTACGCCTAGGCAGCCTCCCGATTTATCGGATCCTCCCAACCTGTGACGCCATATCAAATAGAGAAAAATCCATTTAGTTCCGATCCACCGTGAATTCCCACAGTTTGTGTGTAACTCATTCGCATCCTCAAATAGCAATTGATTTGTTGAAGTGATCCTCTCTAAATCCTTACCCCACCATCTACCGACCCGATTCCAAAGCGTTTGAACCTCGTCATAATTCACAAGTGCATGTCTGTGTCTTCTACCACATTCCCACATCTCGGACCAAGAGTTGAGTGAAGATCCACCCCCCGAATACTTAGAGCCGACCGGGTGGGAATCTGGCTTAGCCTAAGTCTCCAAATGAAAATATTCACTTTCAACGGCACCAAGTTGAGCCACACCGTTTTCGGAATCCCAATCTCTATCACCTCTCTTCTCAAGATAACCTCCCTAAGACTCTTTACCGAAAACTCCCCATCTCCCCCACCCTTCCAAGACCACGAAACTCTCTTGCCCGACTCCGGAACACAATTTCCTAACTTCCTTTCTAGCTCCTCTAGTTCACCTAACTCTCTCCCTCTCGGATGTCTTCTCCAACGCCAATTCCACCTCTAATTACCTTCTACCCACTCTCCCCTTTCCGCTATAGATGCCTCCAAGTCTAACTCTAGGCGACTAAGTCTAGGAAACGAATTCGCAAAAGGACGATCGCCTACCCATTAATCGGCCCAAAAACTCGTACTCTCACCATCCCCGAAAAGAATTCACGAAAGCACCTCCTTCCACTTCTAAAGATTCTCCTACCCCTAAAATGGATTCCCAACACGAAACCTTCCCCGCTCTTCTAATCCCTAACCCGCCTCTACACCCATGAATGCTTTTGATTACCCGAACCCAAAGTGACTCATCCTCCGAGAGGAATTTCCACCACCATTTTGCAATTAGAGCTTTGTTCAACAAAGAAAGGCTCCCAATAATGAGACTACCTTTGGAAAAAAGTTGACTCACTAAATGCCACTTAATCCAATGAAGGGGTTTTTTGGAACCTTCATCACTCCCACCCCTCCCCCTCCCCAAAAGAAATTTTTTCGTAATCTTCCTAACTCATTTAACACTCCAATCGGGGCACAAAACAAGGACATAAAGAACAACGAAGTACTTCCAAGAACCGACTTGACAAGGGTTAACCGTCCACTGGAAGAGATTAACTTAGCTTTCCAATCCGCAAGTTTTGATTTGACTTTGTCAATGACCGGTTTCCAATTCACCAATCTTCGCATCGAAGTTCCAACCGGGAGACCCAAATATGTAAAAGGTAGTAACCCTCCCTCACAACCCGCACCGTTTACCCACTCTTGAACTTCCGAATTGTCCACACCCACCCAAAATAATTTACTTTTTCTCATGTTAATTTTGAGTCCTGATACCTCCCGAAAACAATTTAGAATTTTGAAAATATTCTTTAAATTGGATCTCCACTCCCCAAAGAAAATTGTGTCATCCGCAAATTTTAGGTGGGTGATCGACAAGTCGCCTCGGCCAACCTTAATCCCATCAAAAAAACCTTTAGAATCGGCTTCTTCCACCATAAGGTTTAAATTTTCCCCTACAACCAAAAAAAGAAACGGAGCCAAAGGGTCACCTTGCCTTAAACGTTTTTCCATTCGGAATTCTTTAATTGGTAATCCATTCACAAGCTTGAATCCATCCCCTCCATTTTTGGACAAAACCCATTCTCCATAAGCTATCCAATAAGAATCTCTAATCCACGGAATCATAAGCTTTTTCAAAGTCTACCTTGAAGATCAACCCTTTTTTTTCTTTTTTCGGCAATGATCCACTACCTCATTTGCTATTAAGATACCATCAAGAGTGTTCCTTTTTTTACGAAAGCACTTTGGGTTTTTTCCAATTAATTTCCCAATAACCAACTTCAATATTCCCGTAAGGAGCTTCGCCACGATTTTATAGTAGATGTCGATCAAGCTAATCAGTCTATAATGCCCGAGTTCTTCCGGAGACGCCTTTTTCCGGAATTAGTGCTATGAAGGAAGCATTACAATTAGCCGAAATTTCCTCTTTGTCCCAAAACCATTACAAGGCCGCTATCATATCTTTCCTTATGATTTCCCAAAACCGTTTCACGAAAGCAATCGTAAATCCATTGGGACAGGGCGATTTGTTGCTCCCGAAATTCTTGATAGCGCACCATGCCTCTTCCTCCTCGAATGGCCTCTCAAGGTGTTCGGCTTCCTCTCTTGAGATCATTTTTGTCTTACCGCTTTCAAAACCCGGCCTATGCATTGGTGGGTTGAAAAAGTGGTTTTTGAAAAATGAGAATACCTGCTCTTTTACATCATTCGGGTCCTCTACCCATTCACCGTTGATTGACATCCCCCTAACAACGTTCCTTCTTTCCTTGCCTTTTACGGTAGTGTGAAAGAATTTAAGTTCTCATCACCTTCCGAGATCCATTTCACTTTTGCCTTTTGCCTTGCCATTCCTAGCTTTTTTTTCTATGAGATCTAACCACTCTTTCCTTGTTTCAAGCCAAGATTCTTTACCTTCTTCCTTCCAACCGGAGCTTTCCGCTTTTTCTTCCAAAGTTACACATTTTCTCTTCAAGATACCGAGTTCCTCATCAATCTTACCAAACTGTTCTTTACTCCATCCTCTTAGCGCGGCCTTTACGTTTTTGATTTTGTCCCTCAAAATACCGTCCGGGTGAGTAGACGTTACCTCAACGGACCACGCCTCTTTGACAATTGATTCTAAGGAATCCTCCTTTAACCAACTATCAAAGAACTTGAAGGGTCTCGGCCCGTAGTCCTCTTTGTCTTCTCCAAGTAGGATCGACAAGTGATCGGAACACCTTCTCTCCAAAGCTCTTACCCCCAAGCTTTTCCACGCGTTCCCAAAATTATTTGAGATTAAGAACCAATCGAGTTTACTAAATTTGCACCCATCATCACTTATCCTTGTGAATCTTCTACCGAATAAAGGCACCTGTTGAGGGCCTCCTTTGTCAATGAAGTCATTAATGTCTTTCATCCCACTAACATTGGCCACAGAATTTAATCTCTCCTCATTACTTCTTACCTCGTTGAAATCCTCAATATACACCAACTTACTTCTTCCTTGTCTACCAACATAAGTAGTTTTCCCACGTTTCTTTCCGTTCCACTATCGTGTTTGTCCCATAAACATTTACCAACCTGAATAATTCTTCACAACCTTCCCACTTGCCCACCGCTGCTATGAAATCATTATCTTCCAAAAACAAACTCACAGCTAAAACTGTTTTTGTTCCACATAATTAGTAGACCTCCCGAGTTCCCTGTCGACTTTACTTGGACAAAATCAACATCTCTTCCTCCCCACAGAAATCTAACTAAGTTAACATCCACCCCACTTGATTTAGTTTCTTGAATCCCCATCACCTCTGGTTTAAGTTTTGTTATTAATTCTTTGATCCATATTTTCTTCGAATTTGCTCCTAAACCCCTGCTATTCAATGAAAGTATCTTCATGGAACAAACTTTCAGCGAGCTTCGTTACGTATACCTAATGTTCCTGTGCTTTACCCTTTTCCACCCAACTGCTTGTACCCTGTTCATCAGTCCACTGAAGACCAATTTTTTCACCAAAATCGTGTAATTCATCAGGCGATACTTTACTTCCCAATTCGCTAGATATTGGACGAGAATTCGAGCTACCGATCTCACGATGAGTGGAAATAATTGACTTTGGTACTCCCATTTGTTTCTTCAGAACCTGTTGTTTACCTTTAGATCTAGCCAAATTTTTTAAAAACTGGCTACTCAGTTTCCTTCCACAAAGTGAAGCGCTCTCTGTTCCTCTACCTTTTAGTTTATGGTTGTTCCGCGTTCTGCTCGACTGAAGATTTTTCTCCATCGCGTTTTCCTTAAATGCTTCGTTCGACTCCTTTTGGGTGTTATCATCAGACTTTGGGCCCTCTACACCAGTTCTACCTTTTTTCTAATTTTGTTTCCTTAACTCCAGGCCCATTTGAGAACTGGCCCACATTAGCCTCTCCCAAATTTTCAAACTCATGGGCTTTGCTTGAATCATTAAGACCCACTGAATTTTCCTTCCTTACTGCACTAGAAGGTTCCACAAGAATGGAATTGCCAACAACATCAATATCATTTCCTCGAAAGTCTACACACGTGTCCTTCTCTTGACTTTTCGCCTTCTTGGCCGGTGTTAGAGTCCTAGTCCTAGTTCCGGCGAGATCTTTTTCTACTTCTGGTGAACCTTCATCACGGTTATGATCCTCTTCTCCTCCCACGAATTCCTCGGCCCCCTCAAATCTACTTTCTTCTCTAACACCTACGTCGAAGTCAATATCTTCCTCTTCTTCCGATACCCAATTCTCACTTGATTCTAGCTCATCTTCGGTAGACCCATCTGCATCTCCTTGCACTTCTTCTTCCCCTAATTCAGCAATCTCGACCTCCGCCTCCTCCTCCGTAATTGAAACAACATAATGAAGGTTACCAACTTTTATACTACTTTTCGCCTGTATCGGCCCAGATAACGGAACACAAATAAGTACCTTGCCTGATGATAAAATATCATCAGAAAACAGATCACAATTGTACGTTCTTATTACCTGACCCCATCTTCTAGCAACTTCGATACAAGTATCATCATTCCACACGTGTAATGGAATTCCTGAAACTTTTAGCTAGGTTAACCTCTCTACCCCTCTGTACCCTTTCGACCAGCGGCGAATATCCTTAAACCAATAATGTAAACCATGATTCTTGTTTTCCAGTACCGAATTCAATTGCTCTTCCTTATCAAAGTGGATTAAGATCTGTTTACCACCTAGAAACTTTATCTTGCTACCATCCAGCACCTTTTGGGATAATTTTGTAACTGCCTCCAGGTTTTCCATCAAGGATAAACTACCAATCAGACAACTACGTAGAAATTCAAAGTTCCTTTCAATCCTTACCACTTCGCCAAGGTTCAATATATGGCCTTTTGAGTTATCCTCTTTAGTGGGTCCATTCTGACATCCAGCATTAGTGTTATCCCTTTCCAAGCTTATCCCTTTGGTCACCACCTCAGCGTAAGATTTCTTCAGATCATTATTTTCTCTCCCACTCCTTCCTATCTCCCATTGAAAATTGGGCCTCCTCCAAACACCTTGTTTGTCACGCTAATTTTTATCCGAAAAAGAAGACTCTTATCCTGAAATTACTTATCCAAACGTCTTGTAACCTTCTGAATAGGGCCGATGCATGGCCATCTTCTTTGAACCTGATAAAATGAAAGTGTCGTCCATCTCTTAATCGTTTCTTTGCTAAGTAGATATCCGCTAACTGGCCGAATCGCTTAAACACACCCCAAAGATGTGGAACATTACTCGATTTCGGGAAGTTGAAGAAGAAAAAAAAATCACATTCCAATTCCGGTCCCTCGTCGTCTTTCCTTGAAAGTCGTCGTTGTCCTTGTCGTACCTAGTTTGGTGCCCATACCTATCTCTATCCCACTCTCTCTCCTCTCTCTCTCTCTCTCTAAAAGCCATGTTTTTCTATTTACATTCATAGAACCCTTGTTTATCATATAACCCTTGTTCCTTTTTATATGTTTTTTACCGAGAGTTAAGATAACCAATCCTAGTGATTCTCCACTCTTTCGTACCTTTTTTCAACCTTCATCCCATCCCCTTTTCTTCGATGATCTTTTTAGAACATGAAAATCAAAAAAGAACTATTCATGATTCCATTACCGTAATCTTATGAGGAGTATTTGTTAGTGAAAGAAATTTTGGATCTTTTTTGTACCTTTTTTAAAGCTGAAAATTTTGAAAGGGGGTTTCATGGTGTTTTCTATAAGGCCATCCTTAATCGTACCACTCATACCACCCATACCAGCTGCCACCTCAGCTGCCACATCAGCTTTCCATTATCTTACCAACATTTTACCAACACCATATTATCCTTACCCATACCAATTCCATACCACTCTAATTATTTATTAAAAAAATAAAAGAAATAGAAAAGAAGAGAGAGAAAGAAGAGATAGATAGAGAGAAAGGTGGGGTGAGGTGGGGTGTAGGATAGAGAACGGTGGGGTGGTGTCGGTGTCCCTCCTTGCCGGTCACCTACCGGTCATTCACTTTGGTGTTCACAACCGGTACCGGTGTGGTACCGGTCACATACCGCCTCCATTAAGGACGTGATTCCAAAATATAAATTAGAAAGGATATGAAGGAAAATATACTTATTTGAAAACTCTAAAAGATGGTCTTGTAAGTAGAGTTCGTGTCGTGTCGTGCCGGGTTCAAAGTTGACGGTTTGAAAATGTTTGACCCTAACCCGACCCGTTCAATAAACGGGTCGGAAATCCCAACCCTAACCCGACCCGTTTAATAAACGGGTTGACCCGCTTAACTCGTTTAACAATTATAAAATTAAAAATTAAAAATTCACAAAAGTTTAGGAATCCAACTTTTATAATTCAAACTTATAAGATTGAACCAAATCTATTAACATTATTATATTAAAAATCCAAATAAAACATAAATTAGTAAAAAGGTAAAAAAGAAAACTTTATATATATATACACAAACACACACACATATATGTATAAACGGGTTAGTCGGGTCATTTTTGAGTTGATATGTATGACCATGACCTTACTCGTTTAATTTTTGTCTCGTCTCGTGTCAACCCATTTACATAAACAGGTTGAAATTTGTTACCCAAACCCGTTTATTTCGTGTCGAGTTCGTGTCGAGTTAGCGTGGCGTGTCAGTTTTTGCCAGGTCTACTTGTAAGAATCATAGAATAGTTTTACTCATGTATTTCGGTGGAACTCGTTTGTTAGATTTAAACGTGGAAATGTTACTGTGATTTTGTGTTGATCTTGTTGAAAAGTTTGATTTAAGTAATATTAGTAATCATCGGCGTATTAAGGATGCAACAGTAATTGCGTGGGATTTTAGTTTGTAATGAGGAAGCGGTTAACCCACGTCCTTTTTTTTATACAAAAATGTAATAGACTTCAGACCAAAACCATTCAAATTCTTTAATTCGTGGCTAAAGGAGAATAATATTGAAGAAAAGGTAAAAGAAGCTTGTAGAAAGGAAGTTTATTCTACTCGGTCGGATTGTATCTTAACGAATAAACTCAAGAATGTGAAAGGGTTCCTTAAAAAATGAAGCAAAGATAGATTGGGGACATTTAGAGAAGATATCAAGCAGTTAAAGCGTCAAGACTAGAATCGGATGCGGTAATTAGAAACGGGAAGAAGGGGTAAGAATCAAATGGGTGGAACAAGGAAAAAGTTGCTCAAATCGGAAGAAAACAATACCGGTATGGAGTATCGACAGACAAAAGGTAAAAATAAAAGGAAAGGTTGAAGGAGATGAGTATTCTAAAACGTTTCATGCAGCCAAAGAACATAGAGAAAGGAAACACAATATAAATCGTATGTGTGGGTTCCAAATCAACCACAATGAACACTTAGAATTTATTTGATAAAAACACTAAGTACAAGATCTAAGAGTGATGGAGCAATGATCATGATGAAAAATATACTAAGTGTAAAAGTCATCAAATGATTCATAAGCTCTCAAATGATTGTAGAGGAAGTGGAAAGTACAAATGAAGAATTAAGCTCCTATTTATACTAAA
This sequence comes from Centaurea solstitialis, assembly GCA_030169165.1. Taxonomy (NCBI): domain Eukaryota; kingdom Viridiplantae; phylum Streptophyta; class Magnoliopsida; order Asterales; family Asteraceae; genus Centaurea; species Centaurea solstitialis. The sequence goes on along the minus strand of CM058046.1, from coordinate 63,536,660 downwards.
CTAAAAGGGGCCAAAAGGCCTTAGAAAACATGGGCCTAAACACTTGGGCCAAAATAACAAAATTACATTTAAGGAACATAGTTTGAATTAATTACAAATTGACACAACTAACAAATAAATCTAACAATTTCCCCCTTTGTGTCAATTTCTTCGCTTCCGACGATGATTGCTCGATGACTTTCTCTTTGAATCTTTGGTCTTCTTGTTCTTCTTAGATGGTCCTTTATTTCTCCCAGGCGGTGGCGGTGGCGATCTCTCTTCTCGCTTCTTGGCCGGTCGTCCCTCAATCTTCCTTAAGCCATAGTAAGACTTGAGTTGACAAGGAACATTGCTCAGATAAACAATACCCAAGGCAAGTTTGTCTAACACCTTGTACATCGGACAGTGGTCAATGTCGGGGAGATGTTTGGAACTGGAGAAGGTGATCGAGTCAACACACTTGGAGATTCCCAAGGTGTAGGAGACGGTGTGCGTAGGAGAGGTGATTTGTGAGGTGATGGCGGAGGAGACTAATACAGATACATAAGAAGTGGAGAGTCGGAACTGTTGCTCTCCATGCCAGACTCATAGTCATCTGAAGAAACATCCTCCGATTTAACACAGGTCAGCTCGGAGATTGGCAACTGCGAGTACTCATCGTCGTCGTCTGAGGAGATATCATCAAGGTTGATAATCTTCTTGAGCTCAGCATCAGTAACGGGAACGCATGCGATAGGAATCAAAAAAATGTAATCCGGTTTTGAGCTAACATAAATCACAATCTCTCGACCCATCCCAATGTCAGTCATCGAGTTCCAACCAGGCTATTATGAGTGTCGGACGCGGCACCGGAAGATGTGCTTGTCGGAACTGAGAATTCGAGCCGAGCCTTCTGTCGGATTTCCCCCTCACGGCGATCGGGTTTACCTCGGTCGTCGTGTCTACGCTTTGGTGGCTCGGCTGATGCACAACAAGTAGTCTCAAGGGCTCGAAGCTGTGACCGCATAGCCGATATGGAACCCTTGACCACTTTCAAGTCACCTCGTACCTCCGTCGTCAAAAGGCAAGCTTCCCTTCGAGCCGCTGGATAGATGAAACTACCTCTTGAGAAGAGGAGGTAGCCGGCTCGGGATGGTTCATGGGAAGTGATGTATAAGCCGACCGCCACAGATAACCCAGAAGATTGGTTTTATCCTCGTGGAGATTCCCACGGGAGATCAATTTCGCCATAAGAAGATCCCTCAACTCATCAATTGAGTAGTCGGGTGCAGTCGGTCTCAGAGGTGGTGATGTACAAAATCGTCACGGACAACTTTTAGGGCGTTGTCCAAAATTTCCCTGACAACGAATGCCGGGTAAGTAACTCCGGTGTCACATAGACGTTCCGTTTGCACAACCGTTGAATCAACGGTGTGGCCTACGTTCATGGCTGGCGTGATAGTGACCATGGTAGGACTTCTCGCCGGTCCTCGTGAAATGCCCGTCGTGGACACCACTCTCGGGGTTCCGATCACGTCACTAAGAATCGTGATTGGTGGAGCAGAGACTGCGTCACATAGACTGGTAGTATGTGTACCTAAGAGTGTATCAAGCTCTAGACTCTGGTGCACATGAAGGAAGTATGGGGATCGGGGCAGGGATCCTCCAGTTTCAATATCATTACCCTCCAAGTGAGGGCTTGATAGCCGTTGTGCTTTATCCCCGTGGAATGAAACATCCACCTTTTGAGAGATGGATGAGTGGTTAGGTGGGGCGTGCAGTTGCACCTCTGGGTGGGAGGTGTCTACTTCAATACCCGTACTCAACACATGTATACGGGTAGCAGATGTGGCTGCCCGGCGTCTACCTATGGATAAGGAAGGACCGGTTAAAACCCTTTGGTCCTGTCTCCCACTCATCATTTCTTTTACTTCCCTCGCTCTGCTCACTTTCTTCGACTGTTAGGTCTCCCTCAAACCTTATGTCGTCCTCACCCTCAAATGGGTGGTCATCACCGAAGTCATCAGAATCATAGTCCACCAAAAGGTAAAGTGAAGGGCTTTGGCGAATGTCATAAGCATGTAAGGTATTAGCTCCGAAGCGATCATCATCACCGCCTAAGCTACCCCCGTCATATCCCCCCGACTCCTCATCCTCACACCTTGGTCATCACCCCCAGATGAATGACCACGCTCGAGACCCTCACTCACTCTCCTAGAGGATACCTCCGGGGTGCCAGTCTCCGGCTCTGGAGATGCTGGTAGAGGTGATAAACCTAAGTATGCTCTCACAATGGTGAATGATGATCGATACCATCAAGTAATGCAAGTGGCATCGCCATCGGTATATCATGAATCTTTGGGGATTGCTATAAGAAGTTTGGGATAAGGCATATGGAGTTTGGGGAATGGCATATGGAATGATGGGTAAGGCATAGGGATGATTTGGGTATGGCATATAAAGTGCTGGTATCCAAAAGAGGTGTGGTGATGGTATCCATGATAAGTGTCGGTATCAAAGAAAAGTGTTGGATGCCAAAGAAAGGTGTTGGATGCCTTCAGACAGAGCCTGGATGCCATTAAGAAAGGCTTGGATACCATTCTGAATCTTATTCCGAACCCAAATACTGAATTTCCATTTTTTTGTATTTTTTTGATTTTTTTTAATATATATATGTATATATATTTTTGGATTTGATTTTTTTTCGTCTGCTATGTCCTCCCATTGTGATTGGGAGCAAGTGGTGGTGTGACCATCATCAGAATAATGAGGATTTGAGAAATTCGGGTTTGCCATTGTACTTGAAAGATAGGATGTTAGTATTGAGGTACCGGCATAAGGGAGATAATATGAGAAATAAGACACACAACATTGAGATGTGTTATTGTGTACTAAATCATTAGATTTGGTAAAGAATAGCACAACACATTGAGTGTAAATTATTTTCAAGTCTGGAGAATATGAAACCCAATAGATCTTACCAACCGAGCATATGATGATGCTAGATCAATTAATTTCAATGCATACACACGCGCAAAAGTCTAAGTTCACCCACCACTCATGCAATTCAGATAAAACACATAGTCAAGAAACCACGACACATTCAAGTTTGAGATCTGCGGTCCGGGATTTGCAACTTAAACAACAAAAAGCAATCCCGAAACCATTATGGTGCAATGGTTCGGGATTTAAAAAACTAAGGTTTGGGATAAAAAAAACTAAGTATATAAAAAAAAACTAAGGTTTGGGATAAAAAAACTAATTATAGAAAACTAAGGTTTGGAGAAAAAAAAACTAAGTATAGAAAACCAAGGTTTGGAAAAAAAAAACTAAATATAGAAAACTAAGGTTTGGAAAAGAAAAAAACTAAGTATAAAAAAAATTTGGGAAAAAAAACTAAGTATAGAAAACTAAGGTTTGGAAAAAAAGAAAAAAAAACTAAGTATAGAAAACTAAGGAAAGAAAAAAAAAACTAGGTATAAAAAAAGTTTGGAAAAAAAAACTAAGTATAGAAAACTAAGGTTTGGGAAAAAAAACTAAGTATAGAAAACTAAGGTTTGAAGAAAAAAAAACAAGTATAGAAAACTAAGGTTTGGGGAAAAAAACTAAGTATAAAAAAAAGGTTTGGGAAGAAAAAAAAAACTAAGTATAGAAAACTAAGGTTTTGAAAAAAAAAACTAAGTATAAAAAACTAATGTTTGAGGAAAAAAAAAACTAAGTATAGAAAAAACTAAGGTTTGGAGAAAAAAAACTAAGTGAAAGACTCCAGCACTTATTGAAGTTCCGGAGTTCTTAAAAACACATAAAAAAACTAAGGGAGAGACTCCGGCACTTAAAAAAGTTCCGGAGTTCTTAAAAAACACACAAAAAAAAACTAAGGGAGAGACTCCGGCACTTAATGAAGTTCCAGAGTTCTTAAAAAGCACAAAAAAAACTAAGGGAGAGACTCCGGCACTTAAAAAAAGTTCCGGAGTTCTTAAAAAGCACACAAAAAAAAACTAAGGGAGAGACTCCGGCACTTAAAAAAGTTCCGGAGTTCTTAAAAAACACACAAAAAAAACTAAGGGAGAGACTCCGGCACTTAATGAAGTTCCGGAGTTCTTAAAAAGCACACAAGAAAAAAACTAAGTAAAAGAAACTCCGAAGGATAAGTTCTTTGGAACTTGGTTTGGGGTTACAAAAAAAACTAAGTATAAAACTCCGAGACCTAACCCCAAATTCCAACACTTGTTTTCTTAAGAACCCAGAAATCATTTCAACCCGAAAAACACAAGCAAATTTGACAAAATGCCAATAAGTTAAAATCTCAACTCCGAACGATACGAGGTTTTCAACGAATGACCATCGAAAATACGAATCTTAGGATTTTTTTTTTTTAAAAAACTGTTTTTTTTAATTAACAAAAAGATTATTTTTTTCGTTTTTTTTAATTTTTTTTCGTTTTTTTTTAATTCAAAACAAAATAAAATATAAGACTTACCTGGTCCTCCGAAGATCAGTAATGAAACGACAAGACCGATGGCCGGAGGTCCGGAAGGGCGAATTTTTTTTTTTGAGATAGATATGTATATATAACATAGAATATAAAAGACTTACCTTGGTAACTAAGTGTCGGGTATACCTGTCAGTGTTCCCCCTCGGAACATGCAGAGGCAGACAACGTTCCCCCTTGGAACATGAATACAAAGAGAATGTTCCCCCTTGATAGATGCACACTTATACCAAATGGTTAGTAACAAAGGCACGTGAACAAAGACACATGTATGAAGGGGATAGAATACTTATTTGTTCCCCCTCGGGACAGTAACGATTATGTCTCCGTTCCCCCTCAAATCAAAAAGTTAGTAAAAAAACAAGATATACAAGAATGATCTCACAATATTAGTTAGAAGTTCCCTTCGCTCGGTCATGTGTTTGGAATGAGCTGAGTCTATGAATCACACATGACCGGCCTGCAAAATCAAGTGCAAACATTTTTAGGTACCCATTTGGGAATGGGTCCTTTCGGATTAGTACCAACGGGTTTGGGTTCTTCTTTGCTCTTTTTAGGAGTCTTTTTCTTGGGCTTGGATTTTCTTTTCTTGGCATGAGGAAAGTGGTTATGGTGATTATAGAATCCAAAGTAATTAGGAGCATAACACTCATTCACAAAGGCATTTGCACAATAACCAAAGTGAAAACAATTTTGACAACAAAAGTCACTACGATACCCATAAGTAACATGTTCACAAACATGAAAGTTAAATGGAGTATATGGTATATGACTATGAGCTCTGTGAAATTCATCTTTGGAAAATCTGTTTTTCGCAAATCTAGGCTTATGTGCAAATGGCTTTGGACGACCGCCTTCTTTTGATCCATTCTTCTTTTCTATATGCCTACCCCGTCTCATATGGTTATTTGTCATGTTTGGAGAAGCATGATTAGAGCCTTTGACATTATGAGTATGAGTATGAGTATGAGAAACATTTTTCCTCGGATGGAAGTTGTGTGATTGTTCCTTTGGATTGAAAGTATTCTTTGGTTTTCGAAAACGTTTGCTTTTCTTAGGAGCATTCACATTTGAACGAGATGAACTCGCAACTTCAGACTCAAGGGTAATCACTTTTTCTTTCCCTTTGTCTTTCCGGGTTAGTTTAGGAGGATCCACGTTTCCTGGTTTGGACAAGTCTGATGATCTACCATTCTCACCAACCCTATTGCTACAATCATCCGATACAATTTCAGAAATTTGTACCGTTGATTTAGGTGCCGTATATGTTAAGTCTTCCATGTATGAAATGGTGGTGTAGATTGGAGACCTAAGTACCATAGATTGTGAGTTTTGAGAAAAAGTACTTGAAGGTCTAAAATCCGGTGCATCAACATTCAATGTATGGTGATGATGACGTGAGTTATCACGAGTTCCAAATGTGGATTGCTTATCTTTTGACGGACTCTTGGATTTGAGGGCAGTTTCAAGTTCATTGATTTTACTCAAGAACAAGTCCTTTTCCCTAAGGCTCATGCGCCTCTCATCCTCAAGTTCAGCCTCAAGTGTAGGAATCCTCTTTTCAAAGAAAGTTCTATTATCATTGAAAATTTTAGAAAGGATTGGAACTTTCTGATTCATCTCAGCCTCAGTATAGCTAGGCATGTAATCCTTAGACAAAGGAATCTCATGCGTTGCATAACTGGCATTGAGAGATGTATAGTTGAAGGGAAATGATTGTTTGTTTTTTCTAGCTTTTTCCTTTTTCTCAATTTCCTTCAACTGTTCAGGATCATCAGACTCTTTCATGAAAACAATTTTGTATCCAAGACTCATGTACCGAAGGTCATACATGGTAGGAGTCTTGGATATGGCACGCTTAAGATAGCATGGACTTTTATATCCAATGCCTTCCTTTGGATTGTAATAATTGAACTCTTTGGGTTGGTTCATATGAATGGTTTGATCGGTTTGGCCTCTCTTTAGGAACTTGTCCTCCATATCTTTTATTTTTGCAAAGAGATTTGTTCGTTGGGCAAAAATGGCTTCATACTTTTGAACACTTACTCTACTTAGAATCTCATCCTCATGAAGTTTCTTTGCAAGTCTGAGATGTTATCATTCAGACTAGCAACTTTATCTTCTAAGGTTTTGTTGGCAAGAGTAAGAGTGGTTACCTTTTCTTTGGAATGAGCTAGTTCAATGGAGAATTTCACAACTAAGGCATGCTCACTAGCTAATTTGGATTCTGCTATAGCAGTTAAATTATTTGCCTTTTTGATTTTCTTGTCATATTTAGACACTTTAAGAGCAAGATCTTTCAGTTGATTTTCAAGTTCAATGTATGGGTCTGGAAGTACCCCAGAAGGTGACTCTGAATGATTTGAGTCAAGGTCATCGTAATCACGTCCTCCTTCTTCTGAGTACAACTCCTCCTCATCATGGTTAGCCATCAGACATAGTTGATCTTCTCTTCCTTCATCATTTGTCAAGTCCCATGCCTCATCTTGGATAAGCATACATACGGGACCTCCTTCCTGATCATCACTTGACATTCTGAGCCAAGCATTATCTTTCTTTACTTCCTTTCCCTTGTCTTCAGACTTAGCTTTCTCCTCAAGTTTCTGGTAGTTAACTCTACCACCCTGTTCACCTCTTCTCAGATGGTTGTTCGAAGACATAGGTTTTCTTGCGTTTCTCTTAGACATAGACTTGGTGATCAATGCCAAGGCCTTCTTTATGTCATTCATCTCTTCATCAGATTCATCTTTATGGACATGGAGAACCGGTGGTCGGGTATCGGACTCGATCGCTAAAGCATCACGTGTGTTCATGGTTGATTACGGATCTTAAACCACTTAGTTTGATCCGGTAGTTGGATTGGTGAAAATATTCAAGTATGAGTTCCGATGTGGGCTTTGGTATTAGCCTTTTGTGCTAAAAAGACTTAGAAAATTTTCAGAAGTGCTGGAGCTCAGGAGTGCTGGAGCTGAAAACACTTAGAAAAATTTCAAAAGTGCCGGAGCAGAAAACCCAAATCTAATTGCTGGAGCTGAAAATACTTAGAAAAATTCGGGAATGCCGAAGCTGAAAATCCAAAACCTCAATGACGAAACTAATTTTTTTTTTCACCGGAACCAACACTCAAAGGATCAAGAGCAAGTGGTAGGCTCTGATACCAATTGTGGGTTCCAAATCAACCACAATGAACACTTAGAATTTATTTGATAAAAACACTAAGTACAAGATCTAAGAGTGACGGAGCAATGATCATGATGAAAAATATACTAAGTGTAAAAGTCATCAAATGATTTACTAGCATTCAAATGATTGTAGAGGAAGTGGAAAGTACAAATGAAGAATTAAGCTCCTATTTATACTAAACTAAAAGGGGCCAAAAGGCCTTAGAAAGCATGGGCCTAAACACTTGGGCCAAAATAACAAAATTACATTTAAGGAACATAGTTTGAATTAATTACAAATTGACACAACTAACAAATAAATCTAACAGTATGAGCATCAATTTGGTTTGGACAAAATAAACATGCATCATAAAAAATCACGTGTTCAAATCTTCTAAAGGTATTCACTTCAGGGACATAGGATAACCCAAGTTTGAATAATGCAATGTTCAAGAAGTTATCAAGAGAAGATGTCGCTTTCTTGGATAGAGTGTTTAGAAAATATGAGATTTGGGATGCTACAAAAGGTTGCTGGAGTAATAAATCCCCTGGTCCAAACAACATTTCCTTTGGTTTTATCAAAATATTTTGTGGTATAATAAAAGGTAATTTGATTGAGGCCTTGTCTTAGTTTTGGGAGAAGAAAGAAATTAGTGGCGGTTGCAATCCAACATCTTAAATGTTGATCCCTAACACTTAAAATCTAGAGACGTTAGGTGACTTTAGACTAATCAGTCTCAAAGGGGTTTACTACAAAACTTTTGGAAGAAAGACTTAAATTGGTGCTCGGGAAAGTGATTAACAAAGTTTAAAGAGCGTTCATAAAAGACCGTCAGATCTTCAATTTCATTTGAAGAAATAAGAAAAACAATTTGGTTTTTAAGGTGGACTTCGAAAAATCCTACGACATCATAAAATGGTCGCACATATTGAAAAGTTTGGAAAATGTGTGTTGAAACACAAATAGGTAATGTGGATTAAATGGTGTTTACAATCCGCTTCGAAGTTGGTTTTAGTTAAACGAACTCCAACTAAAGATTTCATGATGCATAAAGGTTTAAGAGAAGCAGACCCATTATCCCCATTTTTATTCCTTGTAGCGGTGGAAAATCTACACACGCTTATGGAGGAGGCAGTAAAGAGGGGTTGTACAAAGGAATCAAGGTGGATAAAAATTACGTCATGATCTCACATCTATAGTATGCGGATGATGTTATTTTTTTGGAAAATGGAGTCTCGCAAAGATGAAGAATCTAATCGCAATACTGAGTAGTTTTCAAGCCATTTTGGATTTGAAAATAAATGTTAAAAAACAAACTTTATGGGTTAGGGAAGAGGAAACACACAATTAGGCAAGAGGGCTAGGTTGTGGATGGGGAACCCTCCAATTTGCATATCTTGGCCTTCTAGTTGGATCTACAATGAATACATTGGAGGCATGGAATACGGTAATGGAAAAGGAAAATAATAAGCTAGGAGCGATGCTAGGTAGTTTGTCAGTGTATTTTCTCTCTTTGTTACGAGCCCTGAGAGTGACTAGTGAGTTGGAAAGGATTCAAAACAAATTCTTCTTTCTTTGGGATAGGGGGCGGGACATATGACAAAAAGAGTATAACTTGTGTAAATTGGGTAAAAACGTTGGGGGTGCAAAAGTGGTTGATGGTCGGCAGGGACATATGATAAAAGGGTATAACTTGTGTTAATTGTGTAAAAACGTTGGGGGTGTGGTGGATGGAGGTTCTTGTATGGACAAGGTGGAGGTGAGGTTTTCTAATTTGGGAAGAGGATAGGAAATGGAGAGGAGACGGTATTTTGGACAGACAAGTTGGCCGGTAGTAGAAGTTTAAAAGTAGACTATAACATTTGTTTAGGCTAGAAAATGACAAAAATGCGTTAGTCACGGATAGGCGGTCGTGGGAGGGGGATTGATGGATTTGTAAGTGGAATTGAAGAAGGAAACCTATGAGCAATGATATAGGAGTCATCTCTAGACATAGGCATCCAAAAATTGGCCGAATACCAACTAGAGTTTGCCAAAGTCCAACAAAATATAACTTTATTAGATTTATAGGTCTGAAAGCACAAGCTTGGACATACATGTGTTAAGAGCTTTGTATCCGTTGATTAAGAGTTACGATTTAGTAAAATTTTGAAGTCATTAGAAGTAACTTAGATCCGCTAAGGAGTGCGGCTCGATGGAAGCTTACTAGGGGTGCAACTCTTTTGACCCCGACTTTATTGCGATCTAAGGTGATTGTGTACTCGACATTCATGTATGTTTGTCTAACCATCTTAACTAATCTCATTTAAATCATAACTACATCAATGATTGATGATAACACTAAAAAATATATTTTTTACTTTTTTTTGGGAAAATTTGGTGAAGCAAAAAGTTTATCAAAACTGGTTGTATTCTCTTCATTTTATAAAATGTCTTAAAAATCTCATAGTGGATATCACCTATTTTTTTCGTAATCACTAATCTTGAGAAGAAACTTGTACACTAATCTAGTTTTGAAGCAAATTTGTTGAACGTCAGCTTAGTTAGTATGTTAGAATCAATGTTCGAAAAAGCTCGTTGCAATAGCCGCCATGGCTCGTCGTGGCTCAAGGTTTGTGTCTCATGCCACGTTATGCCTGAGGCACACCATAGAGTGATGGACGGGTTTTTGAAACCTAATATTTGATTTAACTTGCTTTTTAATGTCTTATTTGATATTTTTTAATATATAACTTAATTTAAATGATTTATTATCTTTAATTGAGTAATAGCAGTAAAACGTCTGTTTATGTGTATAATATTGTATAGGATATAGATATTTTCCGTCATAAGTCACGCCTTGAAAAACGTCATATCCTCGTCGTGGCTTCCAAAGCTTGAGGCTTGACCTTGCCGCCACGCCTCACCTCACGTTATTTGGAATCTTGGTTAGAATACACGTCAGTTAGAAATGCCCTATGCCAGGTTCGAACTTGGGACTTCTATTCCAAAAAGGAGACCTTCTACCAACCAAGCTAGCCCCAGTTGGCCAGTTTTGAAGCATTTAATTTAAAAACATATACAATTCAAATTTTATATCCTTTATGATAGATGGGTCCTCAAGAGTAGTATAAACGAGGTGGGAATTCCCGTGCGTTGCTGCGGGTTATGATGTATGCGCGTTGATGGAAAGTTTGTATCATAGTGCATGTTGAGAAAGAGTAAGACCATATATTTGAGCATGACCAAATATAAGAACAAAAAGTAACTTTTTTTTGTTAAACGAACTTAACAAAATTGGTTTTTGTAATATTCGTAACCATGTAAGAAAAATAGAAGTCAATGTAATTTTCCTTGCCAGTAAATGCCTACGTTGTAAGCATTTAGTAAAGGGTCCCTAGTAGAATTATAGCCATCTATTTTTGTAGAGTAAACTATGAAGGTAAGCAAGGCACTTATACATAGAGTCAAAGGTGCAATCTAATATCGCTTTATTTAGTTATAAAGCACTCAAGAGGTTTCAGTTTTACACGGCGGAATGTCTAATGCTTAAGACACTTACCAAACCAATCCAAAGGATTCTGATGAGTCTCTAATGAATGCACATTTCACAGCCACTTCATCTTCATCTTTATATCGACAATCCAACCATGCGAAACCCCATAATAACTCTTCACAAACTCACCAACCTGCACACCGTATAGCCATCTAAATGTAACACACACACACACACACATATATATATATATATATATTTATATTTACATTCCAATTTTTTTCCTTTTACAAAAATCACTTCTTTTTTACAAGCTCATTCTATTGCTCTATGTTCTTTTACAATGAAACATACCGCTTTTTTGGTCTACCCTTCTGTTTACCCGGTGCGTGTGCTCGTCTTTAGTCTCTTCTTATAGATATTAATATTCATGCCAAATGTTTAGTTGATTGGTAGATATTCGGGCACAAATTAGGAAAGACAACATCATGAGTGCAAGAGTTCCTACATAGGAGGCATTTTGCAGTGTTTTCTAAAAAGCACCATTCTTTCATTTAATCCCACATTCTGTAAGAGATGATCAGCCAATGCAGCTTGCATAATACCCTTTCCATTCTCCAATGATTCATCAATAGCAAATGAAAGTAATAATTGCAAGATGAAATTGATGATAGGACGAAATGGGATATTAGAAAACATAATCGATAGAAATGTTTTGTTTCAGTAGTACCATCATTGCAAATGAAAGAGCACTGCTAAGAAAAATGGGTTATAGTAAAATGGGGAACAATTTAACAAAAAACATTTCATCAAACACTTGGTGGACACTGAATTCAACAAAAAAATGGACTTCACTATTAGTAATAGTCGGATTTAAAAAACTAAGACCAAACAAACTTCAAGAAAGAAGAAAATTCATATAGCTAACTTAAATAACCTAATATTCTAATAAATTAATAACCTTATTAACCTAATCAATAGTCAATTAGTTAGAAAAAACATAACTGGCCAAGAATGTAGATTTTGGATTATAATTCGTCTAATTTTATTCAGTAGTGAGTTCAATGGAACTGTGTGGTTGAGCGTGGTTCTAAGGGAAAGTTATCTCCGACGGTGGTTACCGGAAGTTGAACGGCGCCGGCAAGTTGTTGCATTCAACAGTGTCGTCTATGAAACTTTGTGGTTGAGCGAATGAGCATGGTTCTGACTTCTGAGGGAAAGCTATCTCCGGCAGCGGTTGTCGGAAGTTGGACGGCGTTGACGAACTATTTCAGTTGAGGCGTAGATGAGATGAAAATGCTATCTGTAGTTACCATGTAAGTTATATGTGAACAAATGAGTCATTTGGAGTAAAAAATAAAGGAAGTGAAAATATGGGTAATGAGTCATCATCTTGGACACGTGGTAGCTGTGTGGGTTTTTATCTGGTGTGACATGGAGCAGAGCAATTAGGTGGTTATTTTAGATATGAACACGTAAGTTTATCAAATAAAGAGAATAAATAAACCAAAAAATAAATAAAATATGTTAAAAGATTACTGTTCATCTCTCCTGATAATTGTTATAGATTATAATGCCAGATAAAATCTAATCAAAACACCACTTTTGTGATACATTTCCACCAGGCAAATAAAGTTGAAATTGCAAGTTTGACACTTACATTTAATACGAAAATTTTAAAAGTTAAATGAAATCAAATCAAAACTCCTTATTACAATTTCAAGCACAAGACCAAATCAAATTCGCTAACGTAGTGACAATGAATATAAAACCATGAATGTAGAAATGATAAAATCAATGTTATTGTGATGATATAAATATAATAGAAATATGTTTTTTATTTTTACAGTATTTATTTCCAAAGTGTTTTTCAAATTTGTAAGAATATGTATTTTACTTTCTTTTTTTTTTTTGAAAATTTTGATGTAGCAAAAAACTTTCCTAAACTTTTTATTCTCTCCAATTTAAAATAATATCTTAGAAGTGCTCAAGTACATATCACACGCTACCTTTTTTTTTAAGTAATCATAAACCCTCGATTACGTTTTAAAGAACAAGTTGAAACCGAATTCAAATAATAACTCCAATAAATATTAGAGAAAATAACTTTTATAGACAAAAATAATTCGGTGGTAATTAATTTAGACACAAATTGACGCCGGTGACAAAAATAGACAGCCACCCGCTACGCCGGCCGCTACCACCACAATTTGGCCCGCTCTCCGGCGAGAACCACGTTTTCCGGCAATTTTTTTTTTGGTCCGCTACCCACCCACCCGCCATCCGCGGCCCGCCTGTGATTGGTCCACGAGAGCTCCACCTCAGCGCCTCGTCACCGCCACCTCAGCCGCACCCGCCACGTGGGCCGCTACCCACCCGGCTGCGAAGAGCGGCCCAAGCCCAAATGCCTTCACCCCATTGGGCCACGTGTCCATCCGAAAGAATACCCTAACCCTAGTTGTTATTTAATTCAGCCGACAGCCACACCCCACCACACCCCTTTCTTCTTCTTCTTCTTTGTTTTTCTTTGTTTGTTTACTGTGGGGACCAAGAACACTTCTTTAATTTAATCTATCTTTCTTTCTTGAATCTTTCTTGTGGGGGACCAAGAAGACAAGCTCTTTCACTTGTTTAATCTTTCTTTCTTACTTCTAGACACGTGTTTTTCATACTTAAGAACACGTGTTCTTGTCGGTTGGTGACGATTATTTTAAGAGTAGTTGAGGTCGTGGTGACGATTATTTTACTTATATCATGGCAACTCAAGTAAGTGGCTATATTTTCAGTTGTTTACATTATGTGTTCACGTGTTCTTGTATGTTGTTTACTTGTGTATAAAATTGTTGTTGTATGTTGTTTACTTGTGTATAAAAGTGCTCTTGTATGTTGTTTACTTGTGTATAAAAGTGTTCTTGTATGTTGTTTACTTTTTATAAGTTTTTTATAACCACGTTTTTATAAGTTATTTTTGAACACTAGAAATTTTTGAACACGTTTTAAAAAATAGTTGTTTTAACATGTTGGATGGTTTGGATCTAATTGTTTATCTAGTTGTTTTCACATGTGGTTATATTATCTACTTGTTTATGTAGTTGTAAATATTTATAAAAAAAATTTATACTCATTTTTTTTATATAAAGTTATTTTTAAAAAGTATAAGATTTTTATTAGTGTGTATATCTAGTTGTTTATATCTAGTTGTTTATATGATTTTTACTTGTTTATGTAGTTGATAATTTAAAAAAAAAATTATATAAGTTATGATTTTTATTAGTGTTTATATCTTGTTTATCTAAATGTTTATCTAGTAGATGATTTTTATTAGTGTTTATAATTAGTTTATCTAATTGTTTATTTATTAGTGTTTAAGAAAATGCACTATTGGCCCCTGAACTTTAAAAAATGCACTATTGGCCCCTAAACTTTAGAAAATGCACTATTGGCCCCTGAACTTTAAAAAATGCACTATTGGCCCCTGAACTTTAGAAAATGCACTATTGGCCCCTGAACTTTAGAAAAATGCACTATTGGCCCCTGAACTTTAGAAAATGCACTATTGGGCCCTGAACTTTAGAAAATGCACCATTTGCCCCTGAACTTTAGAAAATGCACTATTGGCCCTTGAACTTTAGAAAATGCACCATTGGCCCCTGAACTTTAGAAAATGCACTATTGGCCCCTGAACTTAATGAATTTACGATTTTGGCCCCAATACTTTAGAAAAGTACAATATTGATAAAAAATATATAAGTGAACTAATATGTAGATAAAATATGTTGATAATATATAATTGAACCAACATAAATACTTTAGAAAAGAACACATGTAGATAAAATATATTATTGAAGTAACATAAATAAGCAAAATTATTTGAATTAAGTTGACATATTCATTAGCATGTGTCTTCACATGTCCATCCAATTAGATATATATATATATATATATAAAGTTGTAAATTATATTAGTATAAATGCATTGATAGTCAAATCCAGGGGCGTACTTACTATAAGCACTCTAAGGGGGTTTAAAGAGGTTGCCTATAAAATGGTAACCGAATGAGAATGGTTTTTAAAATGCTTTAGCGTTACCATTCTCACCGCCTCTTGTGTGGACTAGTGGAATTACCGAGAGGTTTGATAGGTAAATGTAACAAGTTAAAAGTATTAGGATAGAATTATGAAACAAAATCCCGTTTAACAAATGTACAATTAAAATGCTATCAACATTCAAATGTGGAATTCACAAACGGATATAGTGACAACTAAATTTAATCAAAACGACATATATACACAAATAATTAACTTGATAAATATATAAGTGAAATAACATAAATAACAAGATATATACACATGTGTCCTCACATGTATATATATATATATAAACTCAATCTAAAAAGTAAAAATTTTATATTAGAATTATGAAACAAAATCCCGTTTAATAAATGCAAAATTAAAATGCTATCAATATTCAAATGTGGATTTCACAAACGGATATAGTGACAACTATATTTAATGAAAACAACATATATACACTTCAAATTAACTTGATTAAATATATAAGTGAAATAACATAAATAACAACATATATAACAACATATATACACATGTGTCCTCACATGTATATATATATATAGAGTATTAGGATAGAATTATGAAAAAAATCCCGTTTAACAACGTTAATATTTTTTTGACATAGGTATTAAGGATTGACCTGACGGTTAGGAGCAAGTACTCGTTATGTTCAGACATTAGGGAAATGTTAGACGAGGGGCCGATGATTATTTTTAGGCTTACTCCATTCGGTCCTTGGCTCGACCTGACGTGGAAGATCGGAGATGCTATGCTTGTGAGCAACTTTCTTTCGCGGGAGGTTGAGGATTCGGGTGCAGAATTCCAGCAGTTAACCTACTCTATTGGAGATCATGTGCGCCATTTCGGCCGGGAGGAGTTCATGTTAATCACCGGACTCCCTTTTGGTCCGCTTCCGGACTCTAGCACTGTAGTTGGAAATAGATTGATCAGAAGGTTGTTTCCAGCATCTGTTCCAGCCCGACCGTCACAAGGTCAGGCTTTTCGTGTACGAATGTCGGAAGTTGTCAGGGTATGGAACCAAGAATTTCGCGGCCTACCTGACGAGGACAAAGCGCGCATAGCGCTTATTATGATGGTGGAGTATGTGTTTCTAGGAAAGCAGGCAAAACAATTTGTTTCTGATGAAGTTATTTGTGCACTCGATGATATCAATGGGTTTTCTGAATATCCATGGGGATCGTTCGTATGGGACTACACATATAAGCAAATGAAAGGCGCTTTTAGCAGACGGAACCCAGTTAGCAACAAAATGTCACTATCTGGATTTTTACTCGCTTTTAACGTAAGTTACATTAATAATTTGACTTATATTTATTATAATCGTTTTTCTTAATACTTGTTTTAGACTTAGATATTTTTGTTTCTATAACTACAGATTTGGATTTTAAAGATGTTCCCTGTCTCTGAAAGGTGGTTTAGTAGGATCGATGATAGACATCCTAGGGGAATTCGTTGGCAGAGAAAGGTTAGGAGTCTGGCATATAAACATGTTGGTGCGTTTTTTCGCTTTCCATCGGTATGTTCTACTGATATATACTCAATTACGAGAAGCTTTTTTAAATTAGAGTTTGTTTTATTATTATGTTAATTTATCATGAGTTTATTTCCCATACTAGCGGACGAGGCACCCACACCAGACGCTTATAGCTGATGCGTTCGAGCTTCAGCAGGAATGGTATGCAGTTAGCATTGATTGGTTTCGTAACCCTTTGAGCATTCGGCCGTCAAAGAGGCTTAGAGTATCGGATGTGGAGCCTTCCGATGATGATGATGGTGATGGTGATGATGATGATGATGATGGTCATGGCGATAATGCTGGTGATCCTCAACGGGGGGATGCGGGGGCGGGTCCTAGTCATCAGTACCAGTCCACAGATGCGGGGGCGGGTCCTGGTCATCAGTACCAGTCCACAGCTGCGGGGACGAGTCCATATGTGGACGATTTTTTCCAGGATAGATGGACTCAGATGGATGACCTAAAGAAAGATGTCGGGTTCATCAGTGAGGAGCAGAGGAAACAAAGGGCTGATATTGATAGGATTACGAGAGATATCGAACAATTGAAGGTAAACGATGAACCAAATTTAAAGCTTTCATATAATCTTATTTGTTATCGACTGACACATACATTTTTAGATGTCTGGACGACATTCGTATTCTGCACCAGATCCATATGCATGGGCTGGATAATATTCGTATTCAGCACCGGATCCATGGGCGTCGTCGTTGTTTACGGACACGGCCTACCCCTACACACCGGCTAGCCGTGTTGGTCTTGTAAGTTTTATATGCGATTCATATATTTATTTTCTATGTTATACGTTACTATGTTTTAATTGTATTCAATTTTTAATTTCAGGATGAGTCATGGCGTTACGTTTTTGACAACGCGGTCCACATTCTTACTTCTCCTGCGTATCCTGGCGAGCAGGAGATTCAGCATGTCATGCCGGTGGCCAACCGTGTCTCGCCGGACATTCAGCATGTGTCGCCGGTGGCCCACCGTGTGTCGCCGGAGATTCAGCATGTGTCGCCGGTGGCCCACCCTGTCTCGCCGGAGATTCAGCATGTCTCGCCGGTGGCCCACCGTGTCTCGCCAGAGACTCAGCTTGTCTCGACGGAGGTACGCCAGGCTATCCCGTCTAAAAAGAGTCCCCGTCCTCAGAGGGATATAAAGCCGGCACCGTCCATCTGCCCTCCGTACACCGTCGGGAAAGCAAAAAAGATGCTTGATAGTACGTACGGACCGACGTTTAAACCCTCTTGGCGGTCTACTACTACTACTACTACTACTGCTACTGCTGGTACTTCTACTACTGCTGATGTTGCTGATGCTACTGCTACTACTACTCTTTCGCATATTATTAGTCTCTACAGGACAGGTCAACTGGATCCTATGTATATATCATGCTACCTATCGAATGCAGTAAACCGTAGTTTTTGGGGTAGTTTGCTAGGGTTTGAAGATAGCGGGTATCTGACAGATCAGGTTAGTAATTAGTCATTTCTGTATACAATTACAATTAATTATTTCCTTATTTAACGATTTATATTATGTTTTCAGCACATCGACGCATGGGTCACCCGCATTATGGATGTACGACCCAGATCAGCCGATTGGGCTGTAATGATGTCAGGGTTCGCAGGATTGATGAACATCCAAGGGGGCAAAGAATTGGCGAAGTTGTGTGTCGGGGGGAGTGGCTCATACGTAGGATGGGACACGTTGGTTAGGGTAAAATTTTGTGCCTTATATATATTATCTGAAAGTACCACTCTTGTTGGAATTCTCTAAAGTACTCCATGAGTCCGACAATAGGTAGTTTGCGAGCACTCTTTGACAATGCGTTGATGGACTCTGCACTGTTCGATGTCATAATGTTAAAACGTTGTCCAGGAAAGTGAGCCCTTGACCACCTCTCCACCCCAACCTCTTGCATCAATTGAGCACCTTCGGGTACGACAGCTTGAAGAAGATTCATCATTCGGTCAAACACTCGCGTGGTGTAAGCCTTGAAGGCCTTCCAGTATGGGGTCTTGAATTGTTTTATCCTTGGCGCTCTTGATCTAACGTTCATGACCAAATGTCGACAACACAGGACATGATGTGCATTTGGAAAAATGGCGGTAATGGCTGCGTTTATAGAAGCAGCTCTATCCGACATAAACACCAACCCTCTTGGCTCGCCAATACATGTTTTTAACTTGTTCAGGAACCATGTCCACTCGTCCGCTGTCTCGGACCTACCGACTCCAAGTGCAACGGGCACAATGTTGTTGTTTCCATCCATGGCCACAACCAAAAACATCGTACCCAAGTATTCCCCCTTCAAGTGCGGAGCATCTATTATAAGGACAGGTCGCAGGTTTTGCAAGAATGTATGGATCTGCAAGAAAATGTGTGTATTTAGATACTGTATGAGCTAACGAAAATAATAAAATGTTTAATTTATAGAATTTTAACGTACCGCTACACCAAGGGCTACGAAACACTTCGCAAAACGCCCGCTAGAGTCTGTCCTTATTGATGTTATCGTACCTGGATTTGCACGCTCCAGGTTATACAAATACATGGGGAGCCGAGTGAATGACTCTGCATGGCTGCCTCTGATTAACGTTATGGCCTTCCACCTCGCACGCCACGCGGTGGCGTACGGGATCGTAACTCCATACTGTTCTCGAAAATCTTCGGCCATGTCTTTTGGCGTTAGTACTCTGCGGGAATTTCTAAATTTAGTTTTAAAAAAGTTACCCAGCAACCTTTGGTTGGCTTGACGGTGGTTAGGGTTCAACTGGGTCCTTGAACACTTGTGTACATCAACCAAATCTGTTACCATAAACATACCTCCATAGGCTTTCGCTTTCATGCTCCACTTACAATGATCGCGGGCACATGCAATCTCGTACCTTTTGGTGCAAGACTTTTTCGTCTTATACTCAAATTGTTCTTCTATAAATTTCATTCCGACCTCCAAAATCAATTTCTCTTTCGTATCAAAAACTTTACCAATACTTATCCTTTGACTACGTCTATAAGGTACGCCTTCACTGTCTTCCGTCGAGAAATCTGGGGTTGGAATGACAGGAGGTATTCCAAAATAATCATCTAACCCTGGTCGTAACCTGGAGGGTTCCACACCTTCTTCGTTTTCTTCATCTTCTTCGTTTTCTTCATCTTCTTCGTCTGACAAACCCATGTTCAAAACATGGGATTCATCTTCTGCACATCCGAAGAACTTTCTACGCTCGTCTTCGTCTTCATCTTCGTCTTCGTCTTCGTCTTCGTCTTCTTGCACTTCTTGTTGTTGATCTTGCTGCGTCTCTGGGACAACTTCTGGATAACTGTCACTAAGACCATATCCAAAGTCTGCACGATATGAGGTTTCGTGTGACTGTTGGATTTGGGACTCAGTATCCAAATACATTGGTTCTTCGTTTATAGTGTTTGAAGTACCTGCGCCATCACCCTCGCCAGAAACGTATACATCAACATAAACTTCAGGAGGATCCTCTAACCCGTTTGCATATTGCAAAAATACGCTAACATCTTCATCGTCGGTTATCTGAAATAATTGGCCCTCATGCTTGTAGCAGATATGTAGTTGGCCACTTGATCGGTCGATTTCACATTTCCAGCTACAGTAATTAACCAGATGTTTAAATGTACTGTTTAATTTCAATCTAACACCATTTCTCACGGTTGCTTCAACGTAATCCAATCCGTCGACGCCTGCAGCCCATTTCCCACCGGAACAAAGGTATAACCTCGGTTTATCCTCACTGGAACTCATTTTCAGAAACAAAGGAATTTTTGTATTGACGAAATTTAAGAAGAAGGAAGGTGCTCAATTTTTGTGTTTTAGAATTATGCATCTCCAAGTATTACAACTATCCAATTTAAACAAAATTTTGAAAAAACTTTACAGACACAAACAGTACAAATCGTACACACATCACATGAATTTTCAGCTCCTTTACTCATACATTAAAGACAAAAATCGTACAACCAAAAGCTGATGTGTCTAAGGCTGAATTAGGGTTAGGGTTTCTTGAGCAATGGACACGTGGACACGTGGCCCAATGGGGTGAAGCCATTTGGGCTTGGTCCGCTATTCGCGGCCAGGTGGGTAGCGGACCACGTGGCCGTGGCGGGTGACGAGGCGCTGAGGTGGACCAATCACAGGCGGGCCGCGGATGGCGGTGGGTGGGTAGCGGACCAAAAAAAAATTGTCGGAAAACGTGGTTCTCGCCGGAGAGCGGGCCAAATTGTGGTGGTAGCGGCCGGCGTAGCGGGTGGCTGTCTATTTTTGTCACCGGCGTCAATTTGTGTCTAAATTAATTACCACCGAATTATTTTTGTCTATAAAAATAATTTTCTCTAAATATTAATAGTCAATTGATTTGATTGGATTAGAATTTACAAATCATACCGAAAATTTGGTTGTTAATAAGACGTTTTGAAATTGGAATAATTTTATTTGTTTCTTAAATTAAATGGAGTTATGCCTATAAAACCCACAACATAATTGGGATAATTCATAAAATAAAAGCAAAACATAAAACACTAAAAAATAATTCATGGAGAAAAATATGCATCTCATGAGATTCATTGTTGTTATCATGGTTTTTACAACCATGTTTGCATCCGCGATGACCTCATCTACCGGTACATAATTCTTCTAATCTATAATATTCTTCTATAAGTTTTCATTTAAAAAGTGTTCTAGGCGTTTAGCATCGCATCATTCATTTCTTCAGTCAGCACCACTTCATTCTTGTTTAGGTGATTAAGCTTTAGAATGTCACTTGACTATTTTGATTCTTCTAACGCCTTTTAGAATCTAGAATACTTTTATGTGCCGGTGTGTATCCTTTTATGTAGTCTTGATTGTTGTTGTATGTGGCAGGTCTTGGGAATCCTGGTCTGGGCGGTAAAGAGAACTGGTTTTATTGCTTTCCAACTGCATGTGATGTAAATGACCAGTTGCCACCAAGTCTGTGCGCAAAGATTTGTAAACCACTTGGTTTTAAGGCTGGAAAATGTACTTCTCCAAGGAATACTGGTTCTATTGGTTATTGTTGTTGTTCATCAACATGAACTAGAAGTATAATGATTTAGTTAAGGGAATTGTTAGTTTGTTAGGAACCCATAATATTTTGTTAGGTATCTTTTTTTATTTTTTGGAATACAAAATGTTTAATGTGTGAGTTGCTGCTACCTTTTCATACTCAATGATCTCCACTTTGATAATTGCATTCTAATAGAGGACATGGAATTAGCTTAATTTTATCAAACTAAATAGAAAAGTGAAATAGTTAAGATATTTGTCAGTATATTTTCAATCTATGTTGATTATAAGATCTTTTAGATAAACCAAACATGAAAGAAGATCTAGATTGATAAAAATGCTAAAATAGAAAACAATAATTTTTTTTCAATATATTAGTTCGTTTTTCTAAAATTTAGATGTCTATTAGAAAATAAGCTTTAGTCACATTAAAGTTATTTTTCAAATGCAATGTGGTAATGTCAATTGTTAGTTTTTCATTTTTTCTCCAAACCTAGGTGTCTTCCAAATGCAATTGTGTAGTTAAATGTTGTAATAATTCGGATACTAGTTTATAAATAATGTGTAGAAAGAATTAAAATTTTAAAAAATATCATCGTTAATATTATCTAATATATACAAAAGGCAAACGCTCCGGCCCGCAGACGCCGCCCGATCCGACCCGTGATCCGCTCCGACCCGGCCATCCCTCTCTCAGTTTTTGACCCAGACCCGGACACGACCCGGCGCTGACCCGGCCAATCACCCGCGCACTCCATCCCATACCCATCCCCATTTTTACATCTTTGGCCCCTGAACCTATAACTTTTATTCACTTTATTTTTACTTTCAATATTTCATTTTACATTTTAGTCATATATCGTGTATTAGCCAAAATGCGTTAAAAAATACGTTTCAAATTTGACAAATTAAGCCATTATATCCGTATCGTCGAAACGATCGAAATGAGCCTAATAATAAATATTTTTTGACTTAGTTACCATATAATGCTCCAACCAATCAGAAATTTATACAATTTTCAATTTTACATATTAGCCCCCTAAACTTAAAACTTATAAGATTTATTCATTTATACCTTTTACTTTCAATATTTCATTTTACGTTTTAGTCATATATCGTGTATTGGCCAAAATACGTAAAAAAATACGTTTCAAATTTAACAAATTATGCCATTATATCCATATCGTTGATACGATCGAAATGAGCCTAATATTGAATATTTTTTGACATAGTTATTTTATTATATACTATACATATGCTCCAACCAATCCAAAATTTTATACCATTTTCAAGTTTACATATTAGCCCCCTAAACTTGAAACTTATAAGATTTATTGACTTTATACCTTTTACTTCTCAATATTTTATTTTACGTTTTAGTCATATATCGTGTATAGACAAAAAGACGTTAAAAATATGTTTTAATTTTAACAAGTTACGCCATGATATTCGTATCGTCGATACGATCGAAATGAGCCTAATATTGAATATTTTTTGATGTAGTTATTTTATTATATACTATATATACGCTCCAACCGACCCGAATCCTATACCCATTTTCAAATCTACATATTAGCCCCCTAAATTTATAATCTTTATTCACTTTATACCTAATTTTTATATATTTCATTTTAGGTTTTACCGAATATATCGTGTATTGGTTGGAACATGTTAAAAAAAGTTTTAATTTTAACAAATTACGCCATTATAATCGTATCGTCGATACGATCTAAAATATATAAAAAAACACGTTTTAATGTTAACAAAGTATGCATTATAATCTTATGGTCGATAAGATTGAATTGAGCCTAACATTGAATATTTTTTTTCATGTATTTATTTTATTATATACTATATATACGCTTTAACCAACCCGAATCCTATACCCACTTTTAAACTTACATATCAGCCATAAACTTATAATATTTATTCATGTTATATCTTTTAATTTTCTATATTTCATTTTACGTTTTAGTCATATATAACATATTAACTGAAATATGTTAAACTGTCGATAGCTACTCTTTATGAATCCGGTGCGAAGCCCAAGCTTATCAACTAGTTTACAACAAAAAATAGGATTCTATGTTTTTAATTTGTCGTATTAAGGATTGAACCTTTTTATCAATTTGTCATATTTATTAAAAAAGTAAATGAAAAATTTTCCTAAACCTGAAAAATTACTATTCATTTTAGTGTAAATTACAAATTTAGACCTTGTAGTTCACACTTTTTGAGTGCCCGAAAATCAAAATAAAAATACAACCCATTTTTTTTTATTTATGACTTATTTGGGTGATAAACTATTCGATTTGTACACATATTACCATTGAACGATTTTTTGTACTTGTTAGACCCTACTTGGTGTTGTGAAGAAGTAGAAGGGCCTATCTATCATTTCCTATTTCCTAGCCTAGCTTTAGTTTTTGTTTAGTCCTCTTTTGTGTGAAGTCTTAAACTTCAAGGAATATTTGTGTAACTTTGTCCCCCTAGGTGCTATATAAGCACACTTAGGCTCTAGGGTTTTCTTTATGCTTTTGCTTCCAACAATATTGGAGATCACTTTTGTAGCCTATAAGTCCCACATCAGTCTACTTTGTTTTCTCCATATTTGTTCATCTTCTTCACTAGCAAGCATCACATTGTTAGATCTTATTTTATTTATCTTGCTCACAATGTCTTTCATCTTGTTTCACAATAGTTTGTGGACTCACATTTCGTATCAAAGCTGAATCTTTGGTAGATTACTTGGTTTTTCAAGCTTTTTGAAAAATTTTCTGCACCACCTTTTGCTCATTTTGAGTTTTAAAAAGTGCTCTAAATGGCTTATTTTAAGTGTTAAGTGGTTTGTATAGTTTTCTACAAGTTTTGGAACTTATGGAACACTTTTCACTGATTCTTTATGTGATTTTTGGCCATTTTGGAGCTGTTTTCGGAGTTTCTGCTCATGTTTCCCGAGTTGGGTTATTTGAGTTGTTCATCAGCTTGAATTTCCCGAGTTGGGACTCATTTTCACGTTTCCCGAGTCGAAAATCGTGTTCCCCAAATCGGATATTGCAAATTCCCAAGTCGGGGAACCGTTCCCGAGTCGGGTATACGCTCCTCGTGTGAACTCCCGTGTTGATCAACTTCCGAATCGGATTTGTGTTTCCCGAATCGAGAATTGTCAAATCCCGAATCGGGATTGACTGTTTCCCGAGTCGGAACTCAGTGAGTCCGAGTCGGACCTTTGAGCCAATTCCGAGTCAGGAACTTTCATTTCCCAAGTCGGAATTCGCACTCTTTGAGTCGGGAATTGTCAATTCCTGACTCAAATTTGACACTTAGCCACTTTTTCAAAACTTAAATCTTTAAGAGGCTAACTGTGTCACGAGTTGCTCAAAGTTTGAGTGTTTTTGAAATCCAAGTTTATCTACTCAAAGAAGATCCTTTCTTTATTTGTGAACAAGATGTCTAAGGAATTGATTGGCATTGGTTCCGAGACCCGACCCCTTGTCCTGATTGTCGGTGAATACCAGCAATGGAAATGCCGAATGATCAACTTTCTCGATCTTCTAGACGAGAATCTCATGACTTCCATCAGAGAAAGACCGCTGAAACCAACTGTTACCGTAGTAGCAGTCGAGAGAACCGAAACTACTCCACACTAGCCAGCGTATGAGGTCGAAAAGCCATACGACATGTACTCTGCTGAGCAATGTGCTCAAGCAGCCATTGACAAACGCGCTCTCACCCTGCTTACCATGGCTTTGCCAAATGACATGTACGCAAGAGTTGACAGCTGCAAAGATGCCCGATCCATGTGGTTAGGTATTGAGGAACAGATGCAAGGAGAAGAAAAGGCACTCGAAAGTCAAAGGGAAAATGCAATGAATACTTATGAAGGCTTTTGTGCACGTGACGGTGAAACTCTGACTGATTCCTACAATCGTTTGAACTCGTATGTGAACAATCTACGAAGACCTGGTTTAGAGAAAAACATATATGAAGTGAAACTGAAGTTCCACAAAAGACTAAACAGCCAATGGTAGGTTGTTACTGTTAGCATTCAAGTGAGCCAAAACCTTGGCAAACTCGAACTTCATGATCTTTACAGCATGATGCTTCCTCATGAGGAAACCTTGTTCGGTAAAAAAGAAAAGAAGATTGATCATCTGGCACTCGCTGCTGTGCCCCTTGGAGGATCAAACTTTCATCAATCCTCATCCTTCCAAGAAAACTATACCGTGGAAGAACCAATAGTCCTTGACGATGGACTAACTAAAGAGGAGATGTATCAGCTGGAGAACTCACTTGTTTGATGGCTAAGTTTCGTGGAAATACCCAACGCTTCAACAAATTCAAACCTGGACCTCACTCTGGAGGAGGTCAATCAAGCCATGGTGGATACCCACAGAGAGATAATTTTTAGAGAAATGATCAGGGGAGATCTAGAGACAACTATCATCAGAGAGATAGTTCCGGGTTCAACAACCACAACCAATACAATCAGGGATCTTATCAGAATCATGATCATGGGTACAACAACAACTATCAGCAAAGGGACTATCGATACAACAACGGCTACCATGGGAACGGAGGTAACCAAGGAGGTGGTTACAATCACGGATGGAACAACCAGTCTGGTCCAAACAACAACAACAACTAAAACAACAACGGCAACAACAACTACAACCAGAACCAGCAGTTTGGAGAAGGAAGCAACCAGAACCACAACAACTCCGGTGGAAATCAACAGACCCAACAGAACAAAGTACTAGCATTTGAAGTTCCTCCGGCTGCAAACCAGAACAAAAATCCCTTAAAGAATCCACATGCTACTGTAAGTGCATGATGAATCAATCTAGCATGAGAAATGATAGATCTAGTAGAGAGAGAAAGTAGAGAGAGAAAATGTGAAACTCATATGTCATTAATCTTGAAAGGCTTAAAGTACAATACAAGGCAATGAGGTATTTATACCTCATTCCTACAAAATATAAAATGTTCACAAATGGTCCCTCAACTTCTTTAATAAATCTAACACTAACAATCTCCCCCTTTTATAAAAGAAGGAGGGACATACAAAAGAAACAAACAACTACTCGACTAAGATTGCTTCACGGAAGGCTTTCTCAACTTGAACTTGATTTCTGCAAATCTAATATCATTTCTCAGCTTCAATCTTCTATCTATCTCCTTTACAAAATGTTTGATCAGCACCTTGTTTGCAGCTGAGATATCATGTACTTGATGCCTATCCATTTGCAATCTTGTATTCAACCCATCCATCACCATCTTTAAAGTATCATCACAAAATAGCATCACTTCATGAGAGTACATCCTCTTCTTGTTGCCAAGGGAATCTGGATAAACACACGAGATCTTGGTTTCATCTGCATCATAGAACACTGTGTACAAAACAAAGTCCTTTTCTTCACCAACCAGACTTCTTTGTGGTTTGTGACAGAATAACTTTGATGACCAATTCTCTAGTCCCAATTGAAAGTCATACAAATGAGCCAATGATATCGAAGCCTTGACATGTCTAACTATAGCAGTTAGAGCAATTATCTCCTCTTCTGACCTAAAAGCTTTTCCTTTGAGATCATACAAAATCCCAAAGATCACATCAAAGCTCACATCTTGAAAATCAGCTTCAGTAATCACATATTCCTTCCTATCATCTCTGGTGAAAGTGATTACTGGGTACCAATACGTACTCAATCTGTTGGTCTTGTAACTTTTTACTGCAACAAACTTGTAGTCTGACACTAAGGCTTCTCTTCTTTGCTTGTTCACCTTCCTCATGTAGATGTACTCTCTCCTTAGTTCTTCCTTCAGATTCTCAATCCCATACAACTTCACATAGCTCAACTTCCGCTCATGATAACAGAAACGACTCTTGTACTTTTCTTCCAGATACCTCCCAGTGGCTCTTGTAAATCGATTCCATTCTGTTCTCTTTAGAAATTTCCCCGAGCTTGCTTTCATCTTTTCCCAAAGTTCAACTTTCTTTGGATCTACAGGCATCAAGTCATTCTGTGGCAATACTTCTTCCAATAGAGGACCTTCCACATCATCCGCAGCTTCTTCTTTCTCAAAATCAAATTGTACATCCTCAAACATATCTTTCAATCTGTTATCTTCTGCACACCTTGCATCCTGAATCTCTTCGTTCGGTACTTGGTAATCTCTGATTTCAGAAGCTACATTCTCAAGCAACGCTAGAACTCTATCTATTTTAGATGTAGAACTAGATGCCCCTGAAAACTTCACTCCTCTTTCTTCAGCTCTTTCTTCAGGCATCTCTTCTTGCACCGAACCCAAGAAATCTAGAGTGGACTGTAAAACTGGTTCTGATTCCATCTCTTCACCTCCCGTTAGAACAATTGCATCTCTGTGTCTTGCAGGTTGTTTCTCTCTTGGATGCCTTTCCTCAAGCCTGTCCACAATTCGTACATTTGACGTGGTTGGTACCCTAGACGGCTCACTTTCAAGTCTCCTTCTTTTCCTCTCCCCCTCATGACGATCATGATCATCATGATCATCATGCCGTCTAGTGGGCCGTCTAGCAGCAGCTTGACATGTCTCTTCAATGCCTCGAATCCGATCAGATAACTGTGATAAGCCATCAGTGAACATCTGGTTGATCTCGGTGAATGTCTTGGTAAGGGAGGCATCAAGAGTAGCCTGAAATTGCTGAAATTCCGTATGAGTAACCAAGTGAGCCTGAGACCGTTGTTCTTGAATAGCTCGTTGTTGTAAAGCAGTCTGTTGTTGTAGAATACTCACAAGGTCACTATCTTCAGCTGAACCTGATTCCAAGAGTTTAGAGAACAACAACCCCTTCAACTCTGGAATAGTAAGTGAATCAGCCGCTGACTGAGAAGGCTGTGAAGGAGGATCAGACATTGGAGCTTTACCCTTAGCTAACAGAGCTACTTGCTTCTCTAAGGCAGAAATACGAGCAGTCTGCTGCTGAATAACCGTTGCCATCTGTTCATTGTTAGCTCGAAACAAAGATCGGGTAATAAGCTGATTGGCCGTAACAACAACTGGAAGACGCGAGAGATCAACATCTGATGACGATGCCATGCCAATCGGAGGAGGTACTGACATAGATGGGGCAGACGAGGCAGAAGAAGCAGAAACTGTGGAAGATGTGGAAACCGGGACTGAATCTGACAAAGTACTACCAATGGGTGTTGAGGAAGAACCCAAGATAGTAGATTGTTGTCGTAACTCCGTGACAATAGAAGATGCGGGCAAACTAACACCGAGGTCACTCAGACTTCTCGTTGATCCAAGAGTAGAACTCAAGGAACCCATGTTCAGTGTTGGCATGATGTTAGCGCTGATGGGATTTCCCTCCGATCCTGGCAAGCCCGCAACAAATGCAGAACTCACTACGGTGGTTCCGGCAGGGCTACTAAAGCCTCCTGCAAAGGTGGTTTGCACCTGTGTCCTAGCCAAAGAAAGATTAACATTTGAATCAAGTGGTTCTAGACTCGATGAGTGAACAAGTGAAGTCGTGGGCGGGGGCAGCTGCCTCACTGTGTCGGTACCACCAACCTCCAAGTGAGGAATGGGTACAAGTTGTGGTAAGTCCCCGTGAGAAATTGAAACTACCGTTTGTTGAGAAACGGTAGAGTGGGTGAGTTGGGTTGTGCATTGCATGAGTGGGGATCTCATGTCTTTTTCAATAGGTGGTGGCAACATATGCTCACCCCTAGTAGATGTGGCTACCCGGCTAGACTCGGTGTGGGAAGGGGTTTGTACTTCTTTTCTGGCCCCTGTCTCACTCTCATCAATTCTTTTATCTCGCTCAGCCATCCTTATGTCACCTTGAGTCAACAACCGAATCGAGCCTTGATCAGGCATATCATCATCATCATCATGGTCATCATCATCCGGTGATCCGTGAGGATCAACAGCCAAATCATCACTTGAAGAAATACTATCTTCAGAAGCGGAGTCATATCCCATAAGCCGATGAAGACGTTGTGCCAACTCATTCGGAGAGTAGCATCGTGTGTCGGATATTTCCACGATCGGTTGAGATAAATCAAGTAAAGACTCTGCAACTTCCTCAAGTTCAGGAAATTCACCAACGAATTGCTCATTTACCGGTGAAAGAGCAAAATCATCCAACTCAGCTTCAACATGAGTATGCAAAATAGGTGACGTGGCTCCGTGCTCATCTTCAATTGTAGCGAAGACATCATCCATCTGAACTGCCGAACTGATTTGGCCTAGTTGAGCTGCTACATTGATGGTAGACGAGTGAGCTAGCTGATCAGAATGGACCCCACCTTCACCCCTCTCGGTATTTTCCCTCAACACACCCTGACCAAGATCCCGTGATCGTTGGTCCCTAAGAACTAAACCCTCACTTCTATGGATAACACCTTGGGTAGGTCCCTCCGGCTCTGGCTGGACCATAGGTGGAAAACGAGACCTATACTCTCTCACACACGCCACATTCTGATCAGCATAATCTAACAACTCAGAGAACAATGGGACTTCCGGAGCATACACCTTCTTTGGATAACGAATTGACTGCATGTCATGGATCTTCACTTTTTCCGCATCTGATCGGCGCGGAATATCTGGATTCTGACGCATCGCACTTGCAATAATAGTGCTTAGAAATCTCGGGTATGGTAGATGCGTTTGCTTCTTGGCTAGAAGCTCCTTCAGATCATGAAATATCAACGAAGCATAATCATAATGCTTGTTGAATAAGACTCCATAAAACAGAACCAAAAATGACTGTGTCGCCGTGTCTTGTGCCGTACGCTTCCCCGTCAAACACCTACTTAGTATCGTGAACAACGTGTTGTATGTTGGAGGTAGGTTGGACTTGTTGAACTGAGACGGTGCATTTATTGCTTCCAGATGACCAACTGATTCAACTCCAGCCATTGCAACTGCCAATGATGCAAACGGTTCAAACTGAGTAGCATTCGGACGACTGTTTGCTGCTGGAAATCCCAGTACACGTCTAAACTTGTTGACTCCAAAACTGATGGTATAGTGATCCAGCTCGGCTGTAAAGTGATGATTTCCCGGATCAGCATGAAACTGCAGAGTGTGCCATACTTGTTGCGCATAAATCATTGGAACCTCTACTGTCTGTGTAAGAACAGTGTACAAAGGATGATTTCGTAGAATGGCAGTAATGACCGGAGCCTTCACCCTTGCATGAGGATTAAAAGGAACGTTGTTCGATATTGACGGCTGATATAATGTCGGACGAATCAGTTGTCTATCCGCATCAGCATTTGGATTGTGTGGAGTTGATTGTATTGAGATTATGTCTGAAATCTCCATACCATCTGAATCTGGGAAAGTATAATCTTCCATTTCTGTAATTCATAAAAAACATTAGATAAAGCTTTTATATGTAGATTTTTATGAAAAATAAGTGTGAAAAAATAATTCACACAGTGTGGGACTTGAGAAACAGATACCCAAACAAAAGACCATTTGTCCAAAATACTGAACTCTTTAAGATTAAAATACATATAAGCCTTCCATTTGTTTAAACTTCAAAACTTCTCTTAAACTTGAATTTAACCAATAAGTGCCATGTTCTTAATAACGAAAGACTTATACATAATTTGTTTAATAAGTTCAATACATTGTAGAGTTGAAGGTCATTCGTAAGGTCAACAATAAGAAATCCAATGTCTCAAGTCCTTATGATCCGGAACAACGGGTCATTCACACGTTTCGATTTAAAAAATATCAAGAATACATTCCCAAGAGGTTAACCCGTGTTTTAAGATAAGTTGTTACAAACATTTTTAATCTACTAGCCTAATCGGTATATGACCGAGTGAATACCTATAGGCTTCGTAGAACCCGGGATACGTATACAAGACTCACACGACACAAAGTACACTACAGATTCTTGAACTTGACAGCAGCAACTTGAACAAATCCGCACGAGTTTGAAATTCCAGAAAGATTGAAATTGTGAATCGAAACACCATATTTATAGGATAGTTTGAAAACTGATATCTTAGTTATGATGAGATGGACACGTGGCATTTAGCAATTGGACCAACAGTATCTCGAGCGAAGAATCAGGATTTCAAAAAAAGGTCGCTCGAGATAGATAAAGTGGCTCGAGATAGATGAACCGACTCGAGATACTTATCTCGAGTGTATGTCTCGAGTCCCACTCGAGTTACTTTCAACAGATATGAAACAAATGAACCACAGAGACTCGAAATGACTGACTCGAATTAGGTGACTCGAGTTAGATGACTCGAGATACATGACTCAATTTCATAGAGAATAGTAGAATTGAGTGACTCACACTCGAGTTGGATGACTCGAGTTGTGTAACTCGAGTTACTCAATAAGAATAACTCGATTAGTGTGTCTCGAGTTGGATGACTCGAGTAGTTTCACTCGAGTTATATGGCTCGAGTTACATGATTCAAATTGAACGTGCTCGTGACTCGAGTTAGATGGCTCGAGTAGTATAACTAAAATAACTGACTCACGCTCGAGTTGGATGACTCGAGTAGTATGACTCGAGATGAATGACTCGAGTTGCAAGACTTATGATGCTCGACTCGAGACAGATAACTCGAGGTACATAACTCGAGTGATATATGCTTGAATTGTGTAACTCGAGTTGTGTGTGGCTCGAGTTGTGAAAGACTCGAGATATGTATGGCTCGAGTTGAGGGACTCGAGTTGTATGTTGTGAGTGCTCGAGTTGAGAGACTCGAGATGTGTATGGCTCGAGTTGAGAGACTCGAGTTGTATGTTGTGAGTGCTCGAGTTGAGAGACTCGAGATGTGTATGGCTCGAGTTGAGAGACTCGAGTTGTATGTTGTGAGTGCTCGAGTTGAGAGACTCGAGATGTGTATGGCTCGAGTTGAGAGACTCGAGTTGTATGTTGTGAGTGCTCGAGTTGAGAGACTCGAGATGTTTATGGCTCGAGTTGAGAGACTCGAGTTACAAGACTCGAGTATCATGACTCGAGTTAGAGGTGCTAATTATGAATGACTCGAGTCAATTACTCCCCCTACCATAATGCATGCATAATGCTCCCCCTTAAACTATGCATACCTGTATTTACCTGTAACAGATAGATTCACAACAGACGTACGAACCTGTACCAGATAAGCTCCCCCTTGACAAAACCATATTCTCAGAAGAAACAAACACATTAGTAATCAACATGAAAAAGAATAAGAGAAATACTAAAAGTAATCAACTTGAAATAAAAACAAAAAGCAAAACAAATAAACTATATTTCAAAATACACATAGAAGATCAATGACCATACCTGATTCAGTATTTCATTATACTGCTATGTGTATGAGGAAATATAGCTTATACAATCTTTTTGTCAATCATACCAAGTCTAGAGATGAGAAATTTAAAACGTTTCTCATCTAGAGCCTTGGTAAACAAATCAGCAAGTTGATATTCAGTATTGACAAAGTACAGCTCTATATTTTCTTTTTCCACATTGTCCTTTAAAAAATGATACCTGATATCAATGTGTTTGGTTTTCGAGTGTTGAACCGGATTAGCTGAGATGGCAATTGCACTCTTAGAGTCACAATAGATGGGTATCTTTTTGTATTCAAGACCATAATCATGAAGTTGTGACTGCATCCAGAGTACTTGTGAACAACAACTCGCAGCAGCAACATATTCAGATTCCACAGTGGAGGTAGATACACATTGTTGCTTTTTGGATGCCCATGACACCAACTTATTTCCAAGAAATTGCAAATGACCTGATGTACTCTTCCGGTCCATATTGCAGCCACCATAATCAGCATCAGTATACGCTTGTAGCTCAAATCCAAGACCTTTTGGATACCAAATGCCATAGTAAGGAGTCCCTTTTAAGTATCGAAAAATATGCTTAACTGCAGCTAAGTGAGACTCCTTTGGTTTGGCTTGATATCTGGCACACACACATGTTGCAAACATGATATCTGGTCTGCTGGCAGTGAGATACATTAAAGAACCAACCATACTTCGATAATTCCTCAAATCCACATCCTTTCCTTCATGATCTGGGCCAATGGAATTACCCGTAGCCATTGGAGTTCCTATCGAATGACATCCAGACATATCATACTTCTTCAGTAAATCAAAGATATACTTGGATTGATTTATGAAGATGCCATCTGAAAACTGTCTAACTTGAAGACCCAGAAAGAAATTAATCTCTCCCATCATACTCATTTTAAATTCTTCAGTCATGACATTCTCAAACTTTTTACACAACTCCCGACTAGTGGATCCAAAAATAATGTCATCAACATAGATCTGAATGACCACAATATGTTCGCCTTCCTTCATCAAGAACAGGGTTGAATCCACCGAACCTTTCTTGAAACCCTTGGAAAGTAGATGTTTAGACAACTCCTCATACCAAGCACGTGGTGCCTGCTTTAAGCCATATAAAGCCTTGTCTAGAACATAGACATAATCTGGATGTTCTTTATGTACAAATCCTTCTGGTTGAGCGACATAGACTTCTTCTTTCAAATGACCATATAGAAATGCTGTTTTGACATCCATTTGAAAAACAGTGAAATCTTTGTAGGCAGCATATGCCAGAAACATACGAATAGCTTCAAGTCGAGCAACAGGTGCAAAAGTTTCATCGTAATCAATGCCCTCTTGTTGACGATAACCTTTGGCCACAAGTCGAGCTTTGTTACGAACAATTATGTTATTCGCATCTTTCTTATTTTTGAATATCCACTTGGTGTCAATAACTGATTTAGACTCAGGTAACTTGACCAACCGCCATACTTTTAAGGCCTCAAACTGATTGAGTTCCTCTTGCATAGCAGTAACCCAATCCGAATCTTGTAAAGCATCAGATACACGAGTTGGTTCAATGTTACTCAAGAATACAGAAAAATTGCACTCATTTGCAGAAGCAGCTCGTGTTTGAACACCAGAAGTAGGATCACCAATTATCAGATCAATAGGATGATCCTTTGTCCACTTGACAGTATGTGGTAAAGGTGTTTGATTATTAACTGAAGATGGTTTCAAGAGGTTATCAATTGATGTAGGATGCACAGGAAGTAGTTCAAGCCCTTCAGGAATAGAATCATTATGAACAACTTCATGAGAAGACGACTGATTATGAGAATCTATGATAATATCTGGATTAGAAGTGTCCATAACGATGGGAGATGATGAAGGTGATGAGACAATACTAGGAAGATCTGAAACATGGTATGGATGATGTTGGAGAAACTTCAGATGAGGGAGTAGAGGAACTCGAAGTAGTAGATGAGATACCTACAGTAGACGAAGATATTTGATTAGTACCATACAAGTCATCATAAAAATACTCAAACAAACTGTCCAACTCAGATGATGTAGCTGGAGGATCACTGGAGCTAGATGTGGATGTAGATGCATCTGCATTAGAAGACAACTCAGCAAACGGGTCAAATTTAACATTTACACTTTCATAGACAACTCTCGACTTTTTGTTAAAAACTCGATAGGCAATTGAACAATCTGAATATCCCACAAAAATCATCTCATCAGACTTAGGTCCAAACTTTCCCCGATTCTCAGTTTCATTAAGAACAAAACAAGGACACCCAAATACCTTGAAATAATCAATATTTGGAATTCTATCAAACAAAACATGATAGGGTGTTTTTCCAAATCTCCGATGAATGATAGATCGATTTTGTGTGTAGCACGCAGTATTCACAGCTTCAGCCCATAGATACTGAGGTAATTGACTTTGAGCCAACATAGACCGAGCTGCTTCAACTAACGTACGATTACGACGCTCAACGACACCATTTTGTTCAGGAGTTCGTGCGGCAGAAAAAGTTTGGGTAATACCTAATGAATTATAAAAACTTTTTAATACTTGATTTTTGAACTCCGTCCCATTATCTGATCTGACAGTCTGAACGGGTAGTTTAAATTGTACTTGAACAGCTTTGATGAAATTTATTATTAAAACCGAAGTTTCATCTTTTGTTTTCAAAAACCGTGTCCAAGTATATCGTGAATAATCATCAACAATGACCAAAACATATTTCCTACCCGCTAGACTGACAGTTTTCATTGGACCACACAAATCCATATGGATTAAGCTCAACGGAGATTTGGACCCTTGTTCAGGTTTTGGAGGATGAGACGCTCTTTTCATTTTTCCTTGAGCACAACCTGAGCACAGTTGATCGGGTTCAAACTTGATCATTGGAATGCCAGATACTAACCTTTCTTTGACCAGTCTGTCAAGATATCTGTAATTCAAATGAGACAATCGACGATGCCAAAGTAAAGATTGATGAGATGACTTCTGAGTGATTAGACACTGAGATTTCTTTGCAAGCATATGTCGAAGTTTGATCGTATAGAGATTAGTTTTCCGAGTGCCAACTAATAATTCTCTACCCCATTCAGTTCTGACTGCACATCGACGTTTATTAAAATTTACCTCTAAATCTTTATCACAAAATTTGCCAATACTGAACAGGTTATGATTCAAACCTTCGACATGTGCTACATTATTTATTGTGATATCCTTACACACAATATCTCCATGACCCACAACTGGTGACAGTTCATTATTACCAAATTTGACTGAGCCTCCATATTCTTCTCTGTAATTAGACAGAAGCTCTTTCCTCCCAGTCATATGTTTGGAACACCCAGAATCGAGGTACCATTTATGACTGGCCTGCAATGAGGAAATCAGTTGGATTTAGGAACCCATTTTAAAATGGGTCCACTCCTTGCATTACTCTTAAAAGTACAAGCAATTGAATCCCAGTAATACTTTGTTCCTCTAAGCATATTAAAAACATGAAATGGAACATACGTAGGAACAGAAGAACGAAGAGTCGTAGAGAAATTAGATTTAGTATGATGTATATTATGTGAAGAATGTGAAGCATGAGAAACTGAAGAAACAGATGTAGACCTTTTATTCATAGAATTGAATTTGGAAGGTACATTATTTTTAGAAGTCAGTTTGTTTCCCACACTAAACTTGCTATTTGCATATTTCATACTAAAATCTAATTTCTTAACAGTCCTCTTCGTTGACCTCTTCTTTCTTGACTTCTCAAGGCTCACACTGTTGGAACTTCCTGTAGAGGGATTAGTACAGATATCAAAAGGTTTCAACTTAGGTTGAACAGTTGGAATGTCTTGTTCAGTTTCCTCAGGAATCACCATGTTCGGATTTTGCTTTTTCAAATCAATGTAATGCTGAAATTTCCGTAACATAGATTTTACTCCTTGAGAGAACTGAACATTGTTGATGTATGCATGAGTGACAGGAGTATGAACAATCTTTTGGTTTTTCCCAGCATAGTGATGACCTTCTTCATAGATGGACAGTCTTTCAACTAGTCTATCATAGTTTTTGGTTAAGGTTACACATTTGCTGTTCCAAAATATTGTATCACACTTTTTACGAGAAAGTTCTGTCTTTAACTGTTTAATTGTGTTTTGAAAACTGTGCTTTTCCTTGTCATGTTTCTTTTCTAAATAAGAGATTTCATCATGAAAATGACAAACTTTTGATACACAGGTTCAGAATTTCCAAGAGATTGCTTCTTCGATTCCTTTGAAGATTCACCCAATTCACTATCACTTTTTGACAAATCAGTGGAAGATAATCCAGTAGTTGAGTTTGTTGAAAATGACTGAGCAGTAGATATTTCATCAATAATTGGTTGTTATGAATTAACAGAGTTGAAATCATAAGGAACCTCAACATCATCAGTTGACATTGCTGAGGGTTCTTTATATTCAAAATAACCTTTATTATTAACAACACGAACAACTTTTTCCTGCTCATCATCAACACCCTCTTTCAAATTTTGGTTTGACCCAGAATTATCTTGAGAAGAGTTTCTGGTTTCTACTGATGTTGACACATTGCAAATTAAATCATTTAGAATCTCTGACACCAGTGAAATTGGTTCAGAATCAACATCAGTAGTATTCCAATGAAGAAAATTCTTTGACTTAGTTAAAAGTTCTGAGTTCTGAATTTTCAAATCTTCAATTTGCTTCTCAAGCTCTGAAACTTTACATTCCAACTCCTTGGTTGATATGTATGGTTTCACTATACTGTTTGATGATTCTGGGTATACAAAGTATACTGGATCATCCTTAATTGAATTGGATTTAATCTTCAGAGTATCATCATTATACACAAACTTGACCCTATGATATTTAGAATCATGATACAGAGGATCATGTAGTTTCATATGTTGCATCTCTGAAAATTCTTCCTTCATTTGAAAACCTTTTAACGAAGGAAACCTCTTACTCATTAACATGCTCGTAAGATCATAGAATGCTGCATTTTCTTTAAGAGCTTTTTGTAAATGGTTTGGATTTTTAACTCCAAGGTTCTTTTTCAAATAATTTGGATTTGTGTATCCAAGACCTTCTTTGGAGTAATAATCTCTAAACTCAACTTGTTTATTCAAGAAAATTGTATGCTCAGTTTGACCTATCTTATGAAGTTTAAAATCAAGATCTGAAATCATCTTATTTAGCTTAGAAACATTTTCTTTTTCCACACTCAAGCTGATGGTTAAAAAATCAATTTCCAGCTTTTGTGACTTATGTTCAGCTCGAATTGTCTCAAACTCATTCACTGATTTTTGCAATTGTGCACATTGAGAACTTAATTGTTCTTTTTGTTGCAACAAATCAGTAATTTCGTTAGTTTGTTTTAAAATGACAAGTTCGAGTTCTTTATTTTTGTCATGAATTAATGTTGTCACTTCAAGCATTTTTCTATTATGATCAGCAAGAGAGACAGAACGTACCGTCGAAGTTTCACCTTCACTCTCTATTTCTTCATCAGATTCTGATTCTTCCTCCACTAAGCCCATAAAGCACATCTGTGCTTGATCATCATTATCAGAATAATCCAGCCATTCTTCATCATCAGCCATCAACACTAATCCTTGTTCTTGCTTCTCTGCCAGTTCCAACTTCTTCCTCAGTAGTTCCACTTTCGACATCTTAGTAGTACACCCTTTTGCAATATGTCCTGTCTTTCCACACTTATAGCAAGTTATACCAGCTTGACCTTTCCTTTCCTCTGTTTTCTCTGAAGTATCTTTGACAACCTCTTCTTTCTTAGTAGCATACCTGTCAACATACTGATTTTCAACTCGAGGAGGATATCCTTGTGAACTTTGCATGTAGTTTCTGTTATAGCCTCGTCCACCTCTTGTAGAAAATCTTCTGTTGTTTGACCCAGACCTATTATAATACTTCTTCTTATAAGCCTCAGTTAGACTCAATAAGCTTTGCAGCATTTGATCTCTTTCATCTTCATCATTTTCATCCTCATCCTCTTCTTCCTCATCTTCAAATACTTCCAACACTTTAGCTTTCCCTTTCTTTACTTTCTTCTTTGCTTTCTCCTTTTCAGCAAGCAACGCCATAGAATCAGCTTCAGACTTTTCTTTCTTCTTTCGTTCAGCAGCAATTTCGTTCACCTCTTCTTCGAACAATAACAGATTCTCATACACCTCATAAACTTTCAACTCATTTAAAACTTTGTGTTGCTTCACGAATCTTGAAAATTGCTTCCAGTCTGATGACAAGTTGTTGATGAACTTCACAATGTAATCCATTTCTGATCGAATGATATTATTTTTCTTCATATCATTCATCAATTCCACAAACCTGTCATAAGTCTCTTCTAGTGTTTCATCCTCCTTCATTCTGAAATTTTCATACCTATCCATCAAGTTGGTTACTCTCATTTGATTTCCGACCTTAGAACCCATCATTATCTTTTGTAGCTGATCCCAAATAGATTTCGCGGACTCATCATAACTATCTAACTTGCGAAAGATTTCATTCGGAATTGCTTGAATTAGATAGTTTTGAGCTTCAACATCAATCATAAACCTTTCTCTTTCAGCCACATCCATCTCTGAATATTCTTTTGGCACTTGTCTTCCATCAAGTGTGGTAACTGGGATAGGATGAGGTCCATGTAAAATCGAATGAAGAATTTTATCTCCATCTTTCTTTCTCCTTATGTATAGCTTGAATCGCGAGACCCACAATTCATACTCATCTTTGAATAGCACCGGTGCTTTGGTCTCTGATCCCATTGACATATCATCTCTCCGATTTGCAAGACTCATCTTTAAAACGGATCTTTGTTACTGATTTTATGAGAAATATCAGTTTTGAGAATGATTGAAAAAACTCCACTCGAGATACACAAATAAACTTGGCTCGAGACAAATTACTACTTGGATCGAGTTACACAACAATATAACTCGAGTCACTTGACACTATATGGCTCGAGACAAAGCTTGGTCTTGATTCGAGTCACAAACAAGATTCTTCTCAAAATATGGCTCGAGATACACTTGTGATACAGCTCGAGATTCGACTCGAGTTACGGCTTGATATATGGCTCGAGTTATTCCTCCAACTCTTGACTCGAGTTACTCAGCTCGAGTTAAAAAACTATCTGCTCGAGTTACTCCTCCAATTCTTGACTCGAGTTACTCAGCTCGAGCCAAAAATCCCTTGACTCGAGATATCCAACTCGAGCCAACTTCTCTTTCACTTGAGACACTTAACTCGAGCCAAAATCAACTCGAGTTAACCACAATTCGAGCCAAAAATCTCCTTCTGCTCGAATTCTACCTACCACATAACTACCACTCGAGACATATGAAGATTGACTCGAGACATATGAAGATTTACGAACAAAACTCGATTTTCAGCTCATTTTCACTCAAAATTCAAATCTGATTACTTCTAAATGATTCTAAATCACTTCTAATGCATAAAACTTGATAAAAACATGAAATTACACACAATTTCATGATTAATCAAGTAATATATCTTCAAATATCTTCAAATTTGCACCAAAAATGGAGTTCTTCAAGTTTTCTTCATTTTTCTTCAAATCTTCAATCAATCTTTATGATAAATCTTCATACAATCAGCAAATCCAGCTCTGATACCACTTGTAAGTGCATGATGAATCAATCTAGCATGAGAAATGATAGATCTAGTAGAGAGAGAAAGTAGAGAGAGAAAATGTGAAACTCATATGTCATTAATCTTGAAAGGCTTAAAGTACAATACAAGGCAATGAGGTATTTATACCTCATTCCTACAAAATATAAAATGTTCACAAATGGTCCCTCAACTTCTTTAATAAATCTAACACTAACAGCTACAATTGTGGGACCCCGGGTCACTATGCCTCTGAGTGTAAGACAAAACTCAAGGACTCGGCATACTTTGAGAGGAAGACAGCTATTTTGAAAAAGAAGGAGCTTGGAAAAGTACTGTTGGCTGAAGAGGAACACTGGATTCAGGAAGAGGAAGACTCAGATGATGAAGGTCCACATGCTGTTCAAGGTCACTGTCTCAAGGCAGACTTTGAGGAAGCCTGCATTGAAGAATCTTCAGATCAAGCTACAGAGGACGTAGCTGAGGTACCTTCTTATCCAAACTTATCAAATGTTGTTGAAAAGTTACAGTCTGAAACCCGCAGACTTGAGAGCAATCTCCAAATGTAAAAAGCTCTCCTCGCGAGATTTAGAACTGACTGTGCTGTTTACAAAAGTTGTTTAGAGGATCTTACCGTGAGTTATGACAGATTGGTGTTTGAATCTGGAGTTAGAGAATCTAACCTGGAAAACAAGCTCATCACTCTCCAAAGATCTCATGATGAAATTGAAAGTAGTCGTGAGGAACTCAAGCTCAAATTTCATATTCTTTCTGAAGAAAGAACAAAATTATTTTCTAAAATTGAAGAGCTTGAGGAAACCAATCTTAAGAGAGGACAATCTGAACATACTCTAAACCTCCTTACCAAGCAAACCACTCAGCATCCGTTTTATCAAACCAAACCTGGGTTAGGACATGCAGAAAAACGGGTTCTTGAAAAAGCACCAGCTAATCTATATAACTTTGATAACATGAGTGCGTCCAAACCTAAACATAGGCTTGTAGGAGGACACGTCACTGAGAACTATGTTATGCAGTCTGTGACTTTCACTGAGATCATTAATGGAAAAGTTGTGTCCATTACCACCACTCCTGCCAATAGTTCTTCCAGTAGTCCTCTCCCCAGTCCTGTAGCCACTAGTCCAGTCTTTATACCTGCCCGTGATCCCAGTAACACTTCTCCTGATTGGGAAGGCATTAAAGCTCGCACACCTAAGGTAGCCATGCCTCCCATCAACTACAAGAACCTGAACTCTAGTTATGCAACTAGGGGAATAGATTTGTCTACAGAAGCTGCAGTTATCCAACCCCTGGATGTTTCCGCAACTCAGCCATCTGTCCCGACTAGTCTCGAGAAGGAAGTGTTCTATCTAAGATCCAAAGCCGTAGAATTTGATGCCTGTTGACACAAGATAATGAATTTTGAACTAATTCTTTCAGAAAAGGACAAACTGATTAGTACATTGGAACATAATTATCAAGAGGCAAATGCCGAAAGGATAAGAATGTCTAGCCAATGTGAGAACACAAATTTTTCTTGTACATCATCTTTTAAAACTAAATATGCGGATCTTAAAAGCAACTCATCATCCAAAGAGTCACAAATGAAACTGAAAAAGAATTCTTTTATGAAAAGGAGATGCCGTATGCTCAGATTTTTACTAATCAGGATGTCAAAATTGCTCGTTTGAAAAAGGAAATCTCTTCCTTAGAAAAAGATGATCCTTGGGGTCCAAGCACAAATGAAACACCTCTCATACCAGTCTCTAGGCCAACCAGACCTAAACTTGTGTTAGATCCAAATGTTGTATACGATGTGAAGGTGTTTCATGATGAGAATGATCCTCCTTACTACAAGAAATGGGGGTGTTTACCCACACACATTATGTGTGGGTAAAAGTAGTGTATGTGTGGTTAATTATATTTACCCACACATATTATAAGTGTCATCATGTGTGGTCTCAGGCTTGTAGGTAAAGATATTTACCCACACATATATTATGTGTAGGTATTGATATTAAGCTATACCTACACATATATGTGTGTGTAAAAGTAATAAATATGTGTTGGTAAACGTGTTATAATTTAGTTGTATGATGACATGACCGATGACATGGCTGGTGACGTGGTCGATGATGTGGCTGGTGACATGGCCGATGATGTGGCATGACTATAGAAATTGTTAGTGACACGTGTCACTTAGTATATGTGGGTAAAAGTATTTTTTATGTGTAGGTAATATCATTGTGTATGTGTTGGTAAAAGTACCTATGTGTTGGTAAATATATTTTTTATGTGTAAGTAATATCCTTGTATGTGTTGGTAAAAGTATTTGTGTGTGGGTTAATGAATTTTTTATGTGTAGGTAACATCCGAGTATGTGTTGGTAAAAAGTACAATACATGTAGGTAATAATATTCACATATATATGCATGCAAAAAAAATGTGTAACCAAAAATTGTTTTAAATAAATACGTGATGACATAATAGTTTCAACCATAAAAACCAAAATACCAATCATGTAGCATAAGTAGTAAACAAATAAAAAACTAGATAGTCGGAAGTGTGCTATGCATTCATAAAAAATCCTAAATATTTAGTTTAGATTACCAAACTCATCAACCACTTTCACTGATTTTCGACCTTCTTTCAGTTCCGATCGATTGTGTTCTTCCATCCTCAGCCTTTGCGTTAGGATCACGTGAGACCAAACTGTTACCGTGAGACCGCGTGAGACCAACACCTAACGTATGAAACTTCACAAAAAAACACTGTGAATGTACATAAAACTCGAATACGCAGACCTAAAATTCACGTTCGATGCAAAAAAAATATCGAAAACAAGCTAAAAAACGAAACCTTTACAGCTCAAGTTCTGTGAAGGTTACATATATATAATGCGAACCTTCACAAAAAAAAAAACTGTTGTGAAGGTTTCGTTTTTTAACTTTTTTTTGGAATTTTTTTTTTCGATAGTGTTTTTTAGTATGTTTTAATGATTAATGTTCAATTTTTTTTACCTTCACAAACGTTTTGATGTGAAGTTTCAAGTAAAATATGTTGGTCTCACCGGTCTCACCAAAAATGCTTGGTCTCACCGGAACTTAATTTGGTCCTTAAACTTTATTTAGGCTATGTTTGGATGGACTAGCTTATAAACTAGTTGGCAGCTGATAAGCTAGCTGTTGATTGATAAACTTCCTAGTAACTGATAGCTAGCTTATGAACAAATTATGTTTGGCAAAAACTAGCTTATGAGTATGTAAAATGACCAAAAAGGGTATCTTTGAATTTAATATTTAATATTAATAAGGGTATAATTGGAAAAAGCTATAAAAAAGCTCCTCATAAGCTACTTAAAATAACGTTTCAAAAAGCTAGCTTATAAACTAGCTTATAACCTAGCTTCTGGTACATGTTTGGATGGACTAGCTTATAAGCTACCTTATTTTTACCAAACACAACCTTATTACAAAATAAACCTTTAGGTATACATTTTGTTATGGACTAGGTTCTTTATGTTAATGACCATTCATTAATCCCTTAAATGAGAGAGCAAAATGGTCATTATACCTCTTAAACCAATTGTATATTTTTTACTTGAATATAATGACGTAAAAATAAACATCAGCTCTGTATACCTCTTTTTGATTGTAAGCATTTACGCAAACACCCAACACAATACATCAAATTTGGCATACTAACTTTACGTATGACAAAATATGTACAAAGTTATGTTTCAAAGAAATTTATCTTAATACTAATGAATAGACGATAAAATCTATCACACTTTATAACCCGGCGCGAAACCCGGGCTCTTAATAACTAGTTATTTCTAATTTCCAGGTCATCAAAAGTTGAATTATTCTTACCCATACATTTTATTAAAAAAGGTTAAGAG
The DNA here is from genome assembly GCA_030169165.1 of Centaurea solstitialis. Lineage (NCBI taxonomy): Eukaryota > Viridiplantae > Streptophyta > Magnoliopsida > Asterales > Asteraceae > Centaurea > Centaurea solstitialis. The sequence continues at coordinate 63,492,028 of CM058046.1, read as the reverse complement.
CATCCGCAGCGCAAGATTTACAAACCTTGAAGGACCGGTTCTGAAATTTTTCTACCATTGAGAAGGAGCGGTTTTTTGCCAAGAAAGATGAAAGGGTTCATCTGCATAGACCGATTCTTCCTTTAAAAATTGTGGGCCCATCATTAAAATAATAATAAAAACTTAATTTTAAGCCTTTTAATATTTTCTTTTAAACTTATCAAATCAGATATTTATATTCATTGAGAACAATTAGTTTAATTTAGTAAGAAAAAAAAAAAGAAATTATCAAACTTTCAAATTTTTATTTATATTTTAACGTATCAGAAATTTCAGTTATAAAATTGATGAACTTTATGTATCTAGTTTTCATATGACTTATTATTAATTAACTAGTGCTTTTATTATAATCATTTCTAAGAATTATATTTTTATCATACTTTCAGAATTTTATATTTTATTTTAACCTACCATAAATTTCAATTATCGTAACTTGTATTTATAAATTTTATGATCTTTATTAATTTAGTATTTATTTATAGTTTTTATTATAATTTAATGTTAAAACTATATTTATTGTTTTTTATGATAATAATTTTTAATTATTATGGATTTTTTATTATATAGAACATAAACCGGTTCATGATTGATAGTAAAAGGTATATAAAATGAGTAGAAAAGAGAAAATTGATGTAGAAGAGAGAGAAAGCTGATGTGTCAGAGTAATAAACCTCTGAAGAGGTTCATGACTGCGGATGCTCTTATAAGTGTAGATAACATGTATCTTTTACCAACACGTGTGTTACAAGGTATATAATTATGTGTGTTACACGTGTGTAGATAACAAGGTATATAATTATGTGTGTATATTTCTAATGTCATGTCATTCTCAAGAAATAAATGTATAAAATAGTTTAATTTATTTACTTTCACATTTTTAGATAAATATTAAGTGTTGCTAGAAATTTAACAATTAATTACCAACACATAAGATCATACTTTGTTTTTTGTGTAGGTAATTTACCTACACATTAATAGATTTTAACTTATGTGTAGGTAATTGACTTTGGTATCAATAGCAAATTTTAGAGGGAAATTTCCCTCTAAAACTAAAATGTTTCTAAAATGTATCACCCACACATAATACATGTTAGACACCATTAAAAAAATGAAAGTTGTAATTACCTACACATATGTGTGACTAAATTATGTGTTGGTAAATACCTCAAATTCTTGTAGTGTTCTGGTTTTATTCCAAGGAAAACCGTTTTGCCAAAGGCACCTGCTATAAAGCAAACCAGTTCTACCAAACCTACTGCTTCAATGTCTGTGAAAAACAATACTGAAGGTGAAATTTGTGCTGGTACTGACAAAGGGAAGTCAGTTAAGCCGCACGCATCCAAAGTAACACAGACACGACATTCAAAGCCTAAATATGCATGTGGCACGGTAAAGCCCATTCAGGGACTAGACTTTAATTCTAGTTCATTTGAAGTGGGTGAGAACTCCAAACCTGACCAACCTTTGACTTCATCAAAAGCGGATTTTCAAAAACCATCACTTGTTAAAGGTAGTCGATCCATTCCTGTTAAACCGTCATCCAACTCCCACCTTGCTAATAATGCAGATGGGAGGACAGGTTATGGTGCGGCAAATGTGAAGACACCAAGGAGGAGAAATCGAAAGAAGAAGGACTCTTTTACTGCTTTCCTTAAAAAGGGTGGTCATGATCATTCTGGTCTTGGCTACAACCCTCCCAGTTGTAATTTAAATTTGAACAAAAAGTCGGTAAACCTTAATCGCTCTGCGAATTCTAATGACTTTAATGCTTTTCGTGATCATATATGTTCTCTTTTTGATAATTACATGTGTGGTGGTTTGCTTGTTAATTCTAATTCTAATCCAAAATCAGGAAACCCTATAAGGGGAAGACGTAAAAGAAAGTCAAAGCAAAGAACTTCGCAATCTGTGAAGTCTCCTACGCCTAAGGAGGAATCCGAAAAGGAGACTTCACCGAGAGCTTCATCTGTTACTAACGAAAAGGCACCCATGTGGCTATGGGTTCCTAAACCAGAATGATCTCATTTTGCAGGATAATCACATGTGGTATTTTAATTCTGGAGCCTTCAGACATGTGACCGGGCATCGGAATATCCTCTTTGACTTTATCGAACGAGCTGAAGGCTTCGTCAAGCTTCTTAATAAGAGACACAAACCAATCCTAGGTTATGGTAGCATAACGAATGGAAAATTCATCATAAAAAGTGTGCGTTATGTCGAAGGCTTGCCTTACAACCTATTTAGCTCAAGTCAATTTTGTGACAGTGGCTATTTAGTGACTCAATTAGTGATCGGTAGCACGGTAAAAGATGAAGATGGAAATGAGGTTCTTCGTGCTCAAAGAAATGGACATCTATACACTACAACGTTTCTGGCAATTCCTCAACAAGTGGAATCTGTCATTTTGCTTGCAAAGGCAACCAAGGAAGAAAGCTGGCTTTGGCATCAACGTCTGTCCCATCAGAATTTCAAGGACATGAATAAGTCGGTGTCCAAACACCTGGTCAAGGGTCTACCGGAGACGCGACTCACAAAAGACACCCTTTGCTCAGCTTGCGAAAAAAGGGAAAATGAAGAAAAGCTCACATCCTCCAAAGATGGAGACAAACTGTCATCATCCCCTTGATATGTTGCACATGGATCTATGTGTTCCTATGAGAGTTGAAAGCCTTGCTCACAAAAAGTATATGCTTGTACTAGTCGACAAATACTCTCGGTACACCTGGCTCGAATTCCTTAGGGCCAAGTCAAACGCTACTGATCTAATCATCTCCATCATCAAACGAATCCAAGTTCTCTTGGGCCGTAAAGTGAAGAAATTGAGAAGTGACAATGGTACGGAGTTTCGTAATGAGAAACTTAGATCCTTCCTTGAAGAAGCGGGAATCACCCACAATTTCTCTGCCTTACGCACTCCTCAACAAAACAGGGTGGTAGAAAGGAAGAACCGTACTCTAGTCGAAGCGGCAAGATCCATGATGGCGCATTCTGGTGTTCCTCCGTCTCTTTGGGCAGAAGTTGTGTCAACCGCCTGTTACACACAAAACAGGACCTTAATCGTCAAGCGAACTGGTAAAACCGCTTATGAAATGGTCAACAAGCGTAAGCCTAATATCGACTATTTTAAGTTTTTTGGTTGTGTTTGTTACCTACTGAACAACAGAGATGATTTGGGAAATTTTGAAGCTAAGTCAGATGAGTCTATCTTCATTGGATACTCACTCAACTCAGCAACTTACCGCGTTTACAACAAACGGACCCGACCAATCTTTGAAAGTCGATACGTTGACTTTTCTGAGTCAGATGTATTCGAGTGCCAGCTCTAGCTCATCCAAACCTGTCTTTCCTGATGTGAACAAGTCCACACCACCGAGCACACCCTTATTTGCTAACACTTTTGCTTCTGATTTCATTGATCTAGCAGAATTTGATTTGACAACATTAGTAGGTTCTATCACTGTTCCTGCTACACCAGATCAAGCAAATCCATCTTCCACTTCTATGTCATCTGATGCGTTCATAGATGAGAGTTCTTCAGTTCCTAATACCGAAGGTGAAACATCCTCTGGTACAGTTGAACCTGAACCTGTACCTTCGCCCACAGTGGAAGTGGAAACCTCTTCTGACATTGTGGTTGCGGAGTCTGTACTCTCCCCCTCTTAGCTATCTACAAATCAATAATCTCCAGAAACTGAAGTTGAAACGGTCCGAGAACAGACAGTGAACCCTGTCCTGGCACCAATTCCTGAAGTTGCTCTGCAACCATCTCCGAGCATTGCTCGAAGAACCTATGCTCAAGTGGTACGAGAGCCCCGTCTAGAGATAGTATTGGATATTGAACCTCTTGATGCACAACAGTTCTCTACTATTTGCGATGAGAACGACGCAAGAAACAACATGGATTATGATCCTATTCCCCACACAAGAAAGTGGACCAGAAGTCATCCCTCTACCAGCATCATCGGTAGTCCATCAGCTCCTGTTACGACCCGCTCTTCTAAGCAGAATGAAAACTTGATTTTGTTCGGCGGCTTCCTAAGTGAGTTTGAACCTACCAAAACCCAGGATGCTCTCTCAGATCCAGACTGGGTTAAGGCAATGCAGGAAGAGCTGGCAGAATTCGAAAGAAACAGAGTTTGGCGCCTTGTGAAACGACCATGGGGGGAAATCTATCATTGACTTAAGATGGATTTTCCGGAACAAGAAAGATGAGAACGACCTTATCATCAGAAACAAGGCTCGTTTGGTCACCAAGGGTTATCGTCAGCAAGAGGGTATCAACTACGACGAAACATTTGCTCTCGTTCCCCGAATAGAAGCCATTAGGATCTTTCTCGCATATGCCGCTCACAAAAACATGAAGGTATTCTAGATGGACATTAAATGTGCGTTTCTAAACGGAGACCTACATGAGGAGGTATATGTTGAACAACCCGAAGGGTTTGTTGATCCTAAATATCTGGATCATGTCTATGTGTTTGACAAAGCTCTTTATGGATTGAAACAAGCACCACGCGCCTGGTATGAAACTCTAACCATTTATCTGCTTGAGTCTGGGTATCGAAAGGAAACCGTCGACCCTACCCTGTTTCTTCAAAGGTCAGGTGATGATTTGACCTTAGTACAAATATACGTGGATGATATCATCTTTGCATCTACAAACCCTGATTATTGCACTAAGTTTGAGGAGACCATGAAGTCCAAATTCCAAATGATCATGATGGGCGAACTAACATTTTTCTTGGGACTTCAAGTCCGTCAAACCCTGCAAGGGATTTTTATTAACCAGTCCAAGTATGTTCAAGATATTTTAAAACGATTTGATTTTTCTGGACCTAAGTCTGCCTTAACTCCAATGTCCACGACATTCGAATAGGATGTTGATTTATTTGGAAATCCAGTAGACCAAAAGAATTATCGTGCGATCATTGGATCTCTGCTCTATCTGACTGCCAGTAGACTCGACATTATGTTCGCCACGGGTGTATGTGCTCGTTTTCAGTGTGACCCTCGAGAATCACATCTCCATGCGGTTGGTCTTCAAGAAAGCAGAACTGTGTCTCACTCTCCACTGTTGAGGCAGAATATGTCTATGCAGCATGTTGTTGTTCACAGGTTCTACGGATGAAAACTCAACTGGCAGCCTATGGCTATACCATGCATCAGATCCCCGTGTATTGTGACTCTAGCAGTGCCATTCAAATCACGGCGAATCCAGTTCAACATTCTCGAACGAAGCACATTGATATCCGATATCATTTCATAAAGGATCACGTCGAGAAAGGTAACATTGAACTATTCTTTGTTGAGAGTGAATGTCAGTTAGCTGACTTCTTTACTAAGGCATTCGATGAGAAACGTCATTACTATCTTCTAACTAAGATAGGAATGCTAGACCTCCCTGCTGAGGTCTAGGGGAGCCTGATTTTTTTTCCAATGCAAGTGTTTAGGGGGAGCCTGAGTAATGCACCAATCTAGGGGTAGCTATTTTATCTGTTGTTTTTGTGCTAACGTTCATGGATCCAAACTGTACTGGATACCTTTCTTATTACTCTCTTGCAATTTGTAGATCTGAAGCACGGTTTCTGAATAGTTCAGTTCAGGACCCAGTCTTCAAGAAATATGACTTCTGATTAACTTAGATCAGAACTCGCACCAAATCCAATCTTGAGATTGCATAGTAAATTCCCGAAAGGAATGTCCAGGTTAGTAGTTCTTGTTAAGGTCTAGGGGCTGAACTTGTTAATTTTTTGAACTTAGAAGTTCGGGGGGTGAATGTGACAAGTTTCAGAACATAATAGTTTGGGGACCATGTCTGTCACTTACTAAAACTTAAGTTCAAGGACCAAATTTGAAACTTTTTTTTCAAATACAAGTTCCGGGGCCTGGTTGTATTTTTATGCAAACCTTGGTCCAAGGGCCTAAGTGTAATTAGCTCATAGTTGAAGTATTGGGAGAGTAATATGGAGTTTGCATGAGATAACTTATCACCAATATAGATAAGTTGACTCTCTTCCAAACAAAAGGAATTTTTTGTCTTATACTTAAAGTGATTTTCTTAAACAAAGCAAACACAAGTCAGATTTTTAAAAATTCACAACTCCCTCTCTCTCTAAACCGACTCCAAGAGCTCTTTACCACCTCGAGCGCTCGTTAGACCTCCTTTTCACGATCCGACTACTTCCAGACGTTCACGGTAAGATTACGAACATTATGATGCTTCCATATCCTTCTAAATCTGTCGTTTACTTGTTTAAATCGAAGCCTAAAGCTTCGGTTTCAAACCCGAAACCTAAACTCTTTGGAATGGGTTTTTCGGACGTTCAATCGGTCGTTTTATGCTTGTAAACTTGTTTAGAACTGAAATGTGATAGATTGTGCTAGTTTATAGGCTTAAATTACGTGTTTTGGGACTGATTTGGGGTCAGGAAACCGAACGGTTACGGTTTCCCGAATCGGGATATTCATATATCCCGAGTTGGGAAACTTGAACGTTCATGTTTCCCGACTCGGGACTCTAACCAGATTCTTAAACCCCGACTCGGGGAACTTGAAAATCCCGACTCGGGATTTCAAGTTTCCCGAGTCGACCTTTGGGTCCGAACCTTTGACTCTCTATGTTTCCCGACTCGGGAAACTTGAACTTCCCGACTCAGGATTTCGAGTTTCCCGACTCGTATTTGAAAGGCTCGGGTTTTTGAATTTGTTCCAAATTTCTCTAAGTGTTGTAAAGTTCCAAGTCGGGAATTGTCAAAATCCCGACTCGAACTAAGACAAACACTCGAATCGGGAGTGGTAGTTTCCCCACTCAAGATTTGACAAATCCCAACTAGGGATTCGGCCACTCCCCCTCTTGATGTTTTGTCCGACACTTGTTCCTTTGAGGGTTCTAAGTTCCAAATTTGTTATTCGTATTGTCAGAAATGGTAAACCAGGAGAACAACCCCCCATCGCCAATTGACTACGCTGCGGACAGCGCTCTCATTAGTCCAGAGCATATCCGCACCATCCTCCACAACAACGAGTTTGTGGATCTCGATAACCTATCTGTGCAGCACTCCATCATCCTAGAGATACTTCGAGCTCACTCGATTGCCTATGCCATGAATGCCATTGCGGACGTTCCAGGCATCTACTTTTAGCAGCTCTAGCATACGGCACAGCTTGAGACCCGCAACGGGGTTCTCACCATTGTCGGTCGCATGGATGGAACTGAGATAACATTCAACATGGAAGACATCCGTCGCATCCTACGTCTCCCTGTTGCTACTAACGGAGGTCATGCTGACTTCGAGCCACTAGTCTCGGGACCGATACTCTTCAGCGAGATCCTAGCTCTCAGAGTAACCGCTGACGTCAATGCAGTATCCCAGATCACTCAGAGCATGCTCCCTCCCCTATGTTCTCAGATGTTCAATCTGATGAACCGTTGTCTGTCCTCCAAGATGAAGGGGACCGATAGGGCCACGACGCAATTATGGCACATCTACCATTCCGTGGCTTACGGGAGGAGGATCGACATTGCAGCCCAACTTTGGCTTGATATCACACGCAACATTATCGGGAGCGGCCGAGAAAAACATCACTCCATCCCATGGATGCGATTCTTGGAGCTGATTATTCATGACCACATTAACCGCCACCCCGAGGTGAGACGCCGATCACGCCATCAAGTGATCAAGCCAAAGCAGATCAGTCGGGTAATCAAACGTGACCTTATCGATGGGCAACCTGAGATGCACATTCTCGTGCGTGTGCTTGACACAGCGGATCAGGAGTCGGATGTAGTTATCATGTATAGGGCATCCATAAGATTAAAAGACGCGCCTATGGACCAACCAGAACCGGAAGGTCCTCCCCAAGGCGCGCAACCCGTCCCACATAGCCCTCGTATATTAGGTGCAGGGCGCCGGAGCTCCAGTGGGGGAGTCTGTAACACCCGTAACTTTTGGTTGTGTTAACGACTCTTTAATAAGATTTGGAAAATATAATTTTGGATAAAAACTTCCATTTCATTGTTTAGTATGTTAGAGAATTCAATTACGAGTCCAACGGTTCTTTCGGAATCGAAATCGGAGCTCTAACGAAGAAGTTATGGCCAAAACAAAATTCCACCGAAAACGTTCAAATGCTAGCGATCGCTAGCTATAAACCTAGCGATCGCTAGGTGTTCAAGTTTAGGCCGCTGGAATTCCTTCTGAAAGCTCACGATCGCGAGGGGGCAAATGCTGAAGGCTAGCGATCGCTAGGTGCCTGTAATTTGGGAAAAACGGGTTATAAACCCTCTTCTCTTCTTTCTAGCATAACTTATTCATTTCTTATCCATTTTGGACGATTTTTCTTCCTACATTCTCCTCTTTCCAAGCTCTTCAAGACTCCATTGTTGGATTTATGAACCAAGTTAGCAAGATTGATAGCTAGAGCTCCTTCATCTTCATCTTCTTCACCTCTCACCTCCAAAACCTCCATTGCTGGATTTTGTGCTTCTCCACTTCTAGGGTTTGTTTAAGATCCCACTAGGTGAGCTTATCTAAAACTTGTTGGTTTTTTTAATCTATGTATTAGGAGTTATGCACTAACCTAGAACTCCAATTTACTTGATTTTAGGTTTGTTCAGGTATTTGACCTAAATTGGAAGATTTGGGGGTTTTGGGTGTAAAACCTAAGGTGAGTTGCTAAAATCGTTTTGTTAAAACTGAGAGCTCATCATCTGGTTTGATTTTGCATATCTTGTTTAATATTTGTGGATAAATATGATTTTGGATGAAATGCCTAAATTTCTAGGTTTAAGGTTTGCCATGAAGTGAATAATGATGATTCTTGTATGAATGGCTTGATTTGAATTATTGGATACATTGAGTAGATTATCGTATGCTATTAATGTATGAGTTAAACCCATTTGACTATATGGTGAATGTATTTATGAGAAACATGTGTTATTATGTATGCCACGGAATGATGCGAAGGGGTTGACTCCCAAGCATGTTGGATTATATGAAATAAATGAAGGGCTTGAGACCCTCGATTATTAACTATGAAAGGTTAAGTGGTTTGTATGAGTCTTTCAAGACAGTACGTATATGCCTCCGATGGTGTCATGATAGATATGGCATCAAGGTTGTGTGTAATTAAATAACATGGACGATCCAACGCAATGTGTTCGCACCAAACAGTCTTGGGAGGTACTGAAATAGGTACGCACCTTTGTCGCCGGCTCTCGGGTTGCTGAGAGGTGCACGGGCCTCGTTGATAGTGCCATGGGATAAGGCATCGAGGTGTTTGGAACTAACGAGTGTAGGGACATTGGTTGGTGGAAGTGGGTCGCTCCCATTGTTTCCGAAGATAAAAGATAACCCGTATAAGCATGCTTTATTTCATGTTCGTTCACATGTTCAGTTATCTATGAATTGTTTAACATGCTTTTATATGCACGAGATGTTGCTAATACAACTCACTAGGCTCCTTTAGCCTAACACTTGTTTGGTGTTGATGTGTCTCTCAGGTGCTAGGGACACTGTTCCCAAGTAGGTGCCGGATTTGAGAGTGAGCTTTGGGGAATGTGTGAAGAGACCGGTTCATTAGACTGTGCAGGCGTTGAGAGATTTGACAACCCTTTTTGTAATCTTTTTCCTAGATAGGATTTAGACTAGATGGTGGTCGTATTCTTTATTTAAATTACAAACATTGTAATTATACACTACTTATACCCCTATTTTTGGGAAGAGCTCACGCCTTGGCTTATATTTGTACTGACACCTTTCTTAATTGAAAGTTTTTGTTTACTCCAATTTTTAGGGTGTTACAAGGTGGTATCAGAGCTTTAGTTTAGGCGAACTAGGTAATCACTGTAGTATGCCTAGACTTAACCTTAGAAATCTAGTAGATATGACGCCTACCATGGGTAGAACCTTAGGTGGGGAGAGTGATAGGATTACGAATTCACCTTTATTCAAAGTTATGATGATGGTAACGAGAATGCTTATGTATGATTAGTTCATAAATCACCTAGCTACTGATCTATGAATGCGTTGTACGCGAGTGTTTGAGTAACTATTATTATGAGGACGATAAATGTTGAGATTCGTAAAGTAGTCTATTCTTATCCTATTCTCGTGCGTTTGTGTGACAGATTTGTATGGCGAACACTCGTAGTCAGACGGGTGCCGCGAGAGGACCGCCCGAGTTGACCGCTTTGACCGCCGACCAACATGACCGGGTCGATGCAGTCGAGAGTCCACCGAGACCCCCGATCATAGGTGGGGGAACGGAGCACGTTCCAAGGGTCAATCTTGAGGATCCAAACCCGGTACTAACCGAGGTGACTCCGGAGACAAGGATCTTTGATAACGTGATGAAGGCCGTTACTGAGGCCATGACTAAGCAACAAGAATCCTTTGTGAAAATGTTGGAAGATCGCAAAGCTAGCCAACGCTGAAATGAAGCGGTGGGAGAAAATGTCGGAAATGGTTCCGGGGATGCCGAGGTGGTCGTGGTCACCGAGGAAACGCGAATGACCGGAGAGAAAGAAAAGGCAAAGGTGAAGGGGTGCTCTTACAAGAACTTTTTGGGATGCAAGCCACCGGAGTTCCGTGGGTGTAACGAGCCGATAACGTGCTTGTATTGGCTCCGTGAGATGGAAATGGCCTTCGAGGCGAGCGAGTGCGACGACTCCCAACGAGTCAAGTTCGCTTCACACCTTCTTAAGGGTGAGGCCTTAACGTGGTGGAACTTGACCCGCTCTACTCTTACACCAGAGGTTACGCTAGGCTTTCGTGGGCCGATTTCAAGAAGAAGATACTCGAGAAGTATTGTAGCGAGAGAGCCCTCGACAAGATCGCGGAAGAGTTTCGAGGGATGAAGAAGGGCAACAATCCCATTTCGTACTATGCGAAAGAATTCTTGGAGAAGTTGGGATTGGTGGGACACTTGGCTCCCGATGAAAAAGCAAAGATAAAGGCTTACTCCCGTGGACTACCGGCCGAGATGAAAGCGGCAGTTAGGATCGCAAGGGTTACCACGTTACAAGAAGCCATTGAGGAGTCATTACGAGTGGAAGACGACATCACCGAGGCCCGTGTCGAAAGCTACCAAGCCGCGCAAAAAGAGAAAGTTTGTGGAGTCTACCATGCCGGCCCGACCGAACAAGACTTTTCATGACGGGAGACAAGGCAGAGGTCGGGATGAGGCAAAGTGGTGCAATAAATGTCGGAGCAAGCACTTTGGACCATGTCGTCGCGACTTCCCGACGAGTGTCCCCACTTGTGGAAAGTGCGGGAAATGTGGCTATATGACCCGAGACTGTGTGCCCCGAGTGGCGGTTTGCTGTGAGTGTAAGGAACCGGGACATTATCGGGATGCTTGCCCGAAATTCAAGAAGGCGTCTATCGGGGGTTCGAGCGGATCAGTGGCAAAGGGAGAAAATCCGCCGAAGGTGACTAGCCGAGCTTTTCAGATGACGGCCGGGGAGGTGAGGGAGGCATCGGATCTTGTATCGGGTACGTTTCTCGTTAACTCCCTACTTGCACTAGTTTTGTTTGATACGGGTGCCGAACGCTCCTTTGTAAATGAAACTTTAGCTAAGAAATTCACTATGCCTACCACTCCTTTATCTGATTCGTTAGTAGTAGAAGTAGCGGGTGGATTTCTTGTGACTGTTCGGGATTGTTTGAGGGGTACACGATAGAATTAGATGGAGAACCTTTCTCCGCAACCCTCATACCTATGAATGTCGGTAGTTTCGGCGTAGTGTTAGGAATCGATTGGTTACGCGCTCACGACGCCAACATAGGTTGCGGCAAGAAGATGGTCACTATACCAACATCTTGAGGAGGAATGATCACCGTGTACAGAGATAAGAAGAATGGCACTAACACGACCATTTCGATGGTAAAGGAAAGGAAATGCTTAGCTAAGGGATGTGCTTCGTATCTAGCTTATGTCATCGACACTAAGTTAGAGAAGAAAGAGGCTGCCGATGTAGATGTGGTACGCGAGTTTCCGAACGTCTTTCCGGAAGATTTACCCGGGTTACCTCCGGAACGGCAAGTGGAATTTCACATCGACCTCACATCGGGGGTGGCCCCGATAGCTCTCGCTCCGTACCGTTTGGCTCCGACCGAGATGAGAGAGATGATGACGCAACTACAAGAGCTTTCGGAGAAGGGGTTCATCCGACCAAGTTCATCACCATGGGGAGCGCCGGTTCTCTTCGTCAAAAAGAAGGATGGTTCAATGCGGATGTGCATCGACTACCGCGAACTTAATAAAGTAACGGTGAAGAATAGATACCCCTTACCTCGGATCGATGATCTTTTCGACCAACTTCAAGGTGCCGGATGCTTCTCAAAGATTGACCTACGGTCCGGATATCACCAAGTGAGAGTGAAGGAGGATGACGTGCCGAAGACCACCTTTCGGACGAGATACGGACACTATGAGTTTCTAGTGATGCCGTTCGGTTTGACCAACGCACCGGCGGTGTTCATGGACCTAATGAACCGAGTGTGTAGACCATTCTTGGATAAATCGGTAATAGTTTTTATCGATGATATTTTGGTCTATTCTAAGGATGAGGCCGAACATGAACGACACTTACGAGAGGTGTTGAATGTGCTTAGAGATGAAAAGTTATACGCTAAGTTCTCCAAGTGCGAGTTTTGGCTTCACGAAGGGCAATTTTTAGGTCACGTGGTATCGCGAGACGGAATCAAGGTGGATCCTGCGAAGATTGAGGCCATGATGAATTGGAAGTCGCCAACGAACCCGTCAGAGATAAGAAGCTTTCTAGGTTTAGCGGGCCACTACCAAAGGTTTATTCAAGATTTCTCGAAGATTGCTTCGTCACTTACGGTGTTGACAAAGAAGAACGCCAAATTCCTGTGGACTGACAAACAAGAAGAAGCATTTCAGACCCTTAAGAAGAAATTATGCCAAGCGTCGATCTTGTCGTTACCCGATGGGACGGAGGACTTTGTAGTCTATAGCCACGCGTCAAAGATGGGACTAGGTTGTGTGCTTATGCAAAGAGGTAAGGTAATCTCCTATACATCTCGTCAATTGAAGGATCACGAAAGGAATTACCCGGTGCACGATTTGGAGTTGGCAGCGGTGGTGTTTGCTTTGAAGTTGTGGCGGCATTATCTCTACGGAACGAACTGTACCCTTTACACCGATCACAAGAGTCTCCAACACATTTTCGATCAAAAGGAACTCAACATGCGACAAAGAAGATGGCTTGAACTACTAAAGGACTACGATTGTGATTTATTATACCATCCCGGTAAGGCGATCGTGGTTGCCGATGCCTTGAGTCGCAAGAACCATGGTGACGGGATCGGGGTAACCCTCAACCGGATTAGCGTACTGTCAAGCTTGTTGGAGAGGATCAAGGTTAGTCAAACGGAAGCCCTCCGAGAAGAAAACCTCAAGGATGAGGTGATGGTGAAGCAAAAGGAGTTGTTTACTGAAGATAGCCGCGGACTTAAACTGTTTCAAGGTCGAGTTTGGGTGCCCAAGATTGGTGGCAATCGGGAGCTACTTTTGGATGAGGCCCACAAGTCCAAGTATTTGATACACCCCGGGAGCACCAAAATGTATCAGGATTTGAAATCGAGCTATTGGTGGCCCGTTATGAAGCTTGATGTGGCAAGCTACGTCGAAAAGTGCGTCACGTGTCTCCAAGTCAATGCGGAACACCAAAAGCCTTATGGTAGCTTACAACCCTTAGAGATCCCGGAATGGAAGTGGGAGCACATCACGATGGACTTTGTGACCAAGCTACCGAGAACCTAAAGGGGTCATGACACCATTTGGGTGATAGTGGACCGACTCACGAAGAGTGCACACTTTCTAGAGATGCGCGAGACCTTGCCCATGGACAAATTGGCCAAGTTTTACATAGACGAAGTGGTGAGGAGACACGGAGTACCCTTATCGATCGTGTCGGATAGAGATAGCCGATTTACTTCCAAATTTTGGGATGGATTGCAAGCAGGCTTAGGGACGAAACTCAAGTTGAGCACTGCGTACCACCCTCAAACAGACGGGCAAAGCGAACGGACGATTCAGACACTAGAAGATATGTTGCGGTCATGCGTTATCGACTTTGGTGGAAACTGGGACACGCACCTACTATTAGTGGAATTTGCATACAACAACAGTTTTCACTCTAGCATCGGAATGGCACCGTTCGAAGCATTGTACGGACGGAAGTGTAGAATGCCGACATGTTGGTTGGAAGTGGGTGAGAAGCAATTTGCGTGACCCCAAATCATACAAGAGACGGCGGATAAGGTGAAGGGTATCCGCGAACGCTTGAAAGCCACCCAAGACCGTCAAAAGAGTTACGCCGACAAGAAACGTCGTCCCATAGACTTCCATGTGGGAGACCGTGTGATGCTGAAAGTGTCCCCTTGGAAAGGAATCATACGGTTCGGAAAATGGGGGAAGCTTAGCCCACGTTTCCTAGGGCCGTTTACCATTTTGGAGAAAGTCGGACTACAAGCTTATCGGTTAGAGCTACCACCCGAAATGGATGGGATACATCCCACCTTTCACGTGTGCTACTTGCGGAAGTGCCTAGCCGATGAGGAAAGCATCATTCCCTTATCGGAAATTCGAGTGGACACCGGTAACCGATGTATAGAAGAGCCGGAGGCGATCTTAGAAAGAAAGACGAAGAAGCTACGCCATAAGGAGGTGCAATGGTCAAATTTCAATGGAAGCATCACCGAGGTGCTAATGTTACGTGGGAGGCCGAGGAAGACATGAAAAGGAGATACCCGCAGTTGTTCACGTAGGTGTAGCAAATTTCGGGGATGAAATTTTATTTAGGTGGTGAGGATTGTAACACCCGTAATTTTCGGTTGTGTTAACGACTCTTTAATAACATTTGCAAAATAGAATTTTGGATAAAACCTTGCATTTTTTGGTTTAGTATGTTAGAGAATTCAATTATGAGTACAACGGTTCTTTCGGAATCGAAATCGGAGCTCTAACGAAGAAGTTATGGCCAAAACAAAATTCCACCGAAAACGTTCAGATTCTAGCGATCGCTAGCTATAAACCTAGCGATCGGTAGGTGTTCAAGTTTAGGCCGCTGGAATTCCTTCTGAAAGCTCACGATCGCGAGGGGGCAAATGCTGAAGGCTAGCGATCGCTAGCCTCACACCTAGCGATTGCTAGGTGCCTGTAATTTGGGAAAAAGGGATTATAAACCCTCTTCTCTTCTTTCTAGCATAACTTCTTCATTTCTTATCCATTTTGGACGATTTTTCTTCCTACATTCTCCTCTTTCCAAGCTCTTCAAGACTCCATTGTTGGATTTATGAACCAAGTTAGCAAGATTGATAGCTAGAGCTCATTCATCTTCATCTTCTTCACCTCTCACCTCCAAAACCTCCATTGTTGGATTTTGTGCTTCTCCACTTCTAGGGTTTGTTTAAGATCCTACTAGGTGAGCTTATCTAAAACTTGTTGGGTTGTTTTAATCTATGTATTAGGAGTTATGAACTAACCTAGAATTCCAATTTACTTGATTTTAGGTTTGTTCAGGTATTTGACCTAAATTGGAAGATTTGGGGGTTTTGGGTGTAAACCCTAAGGTGAGTTGCTAAAATCGTTTTGTTAAAACTGAGAGCTCATCATCTGGTTTGATTTTGCATATCTTGCTTGATATTTGTGGATAAATATGATTTTGGATGAAATGCCTAAATTTCTAGGTTTAAGGTTTGCCATGAAGTGAATAAATGATGATTCTTGTATGAATGGCTTGATTTGAATTATTGGATACATTGAGTAGATTATCGTATGCTATTAATGTATGAGTTAAACCCATTTGACTATATGGTGAATGTATTGATGAGAAACATGTGTTATTATGTATGCCACGGAATGATGCGAAGGGGTTGACTCCCAAGCATGTTGGATTATATGAAATGAATGAAGGGCTTGAGACCCTCGATTATTACCTATGAAAGGTTAAGTGGATTGTATGAGTCTTTCAAGACAGTACGTATATGCCTCCGATGGTGTCATGATAGATATGGCATCAAGGTTGTGTGTAATTAAATAACATGGACGATCCAACGCAATGTGTTCGCACCAAACAGTCTTGGGAGGTACTGAAATAGGTACGCACCTATGTCGCCGGCTCTCGGGTTGCTCAGAGGTGCGCGGGCCTCGTTGATAGTGCCATGGGATAAGGCATCGAGGTGTTTGGAACTAACGAGTGTAGGGACATTGGTTGGTGGAAGTGGGTCGCTCCCATTGTTTCCGAAGATAAAAGATAACACGTATAAGCATGCTTTATTTCATGTTCGTTCACATGTTCAGTTATCTATGAATTGTTTAACATGCTTTTATATGCACGAGATGTTGCTAATACAACTCACTAGGCTCCTTTAGCCTAACACTTTTTTGGTGTCGATGTGTCTCTCAGGTGCTAGGGACACTGTTCCCAAGTAGGTGCCGGATTTGAGAGTGAGCTTTGGGGAATGTGTGAAGAGACCGGTCCATTAGACTGTGCAGGCGTTGAGAGATTTGACAACCCTTTTTGTAATCTTTTTCCTAGATAGGATTTAGACTAGATGGTTGTCGTATTCTTTATTTAAATTACAAACATTGTAATTATACACTACTTATACCCCTATTTTTGGGAAGAGCTCACGCCTTGGCTTATATTTGTACTGACACCTTTCTTAATTGAAAGTTTTTGTTTACTCCAATTTTTGGGGTGTTACAAGTTCGTATCAGAGCTTTAGTTTAAGCGAACTAGGTAATCACTTTAGTATGCCTAGACTTAAACTTAGCAATCTAGTAGATATGACGCCTACCATGGGTAGAACCTTAGGTGGGGAGAGTGATAGGATTACGAATTCACCTTTATTCAAAGTTATGATGATGGTAACGAGAATGCTTATGTATGATTAGTTCATAAATCACCTAGCTACTGATCTATGAATGCGTTGTACGCGAGTGTTTGAGTAACTATTATTATGAGGACGATAAATGTTGAGATTCGTAATGTAGTCTATTCTTATCCTATTCTCGTGCGTTTGTGTGACAGATTTGTATGGCGAACACTCGTAGTCAGACGGGTGCCGCGGGAGGACCGCCCGAGTTGACCGCTTCGACCGCCGACCAACATGACCGGGTCGATGCAGTCGAGAGTCCACCGAGACCCCCGATCCTAGGTGGGGGAACGGAGCACGTTCCAAGGGTCAATCTCGAGGATCCAAACCCGGTACTAACCGAGGTGACTCCGGAGACAAAGATCTTTGATAACGTGATGAAGGCCGTTACTGAGGCCATGACTAAGCAACAAGAATCCTTTGTGAAAAATGTTGGAAGATCGCGAAGCTAGCCAATGCCGAAATGAAGCGGTGGGAGAAAATGCCGGAAATGGTACCGGGGATGCCGAGGTGGTCGTGGTCACCGAGGAAACGCGAATGACCGGAGAGAAAGAAAAGGCAAGGGCGAAGGGGTGCTCTTACAAGAACTTTTTGGGATGCAAGCCACCGGAGTTCCGTGGGTGTAACGAGCCGATAACGTGCTTGTATTGGCTCCGTGAGATGGAAATGGCCTTCGAGGCGAGCGAGTGCGACGACTCCCAACGAGTCAAGTTCGCTTCACACCTTCTTAAGGGTGAGGCCTTAACGTGGTGGAACTTGACCCGCTCTTCTCTTACACCGGAGCTTTACGCTAGGCATTCGTGGGCCGATTTCAAGAAGAAGATACTCGAGAAGTATTGTAGCGAGAGAGCGCTCGACAAGATCGAGGAAGAGTTTCGAGGGATGAAGAAGGGCAACAATCCCATTTCGTACTATGCGAAAGAATTCTTGGAGAAGTTGGGATTGGTGGGACACTTGGCTCCCGATGAAAAAGCAAAGATAAAGGCTTACTCCCGTGGACTACCGGCCGAGATGAAAGCGGCGGTTAGGATCGCAAGGGTTACCACGTTACAAGAAGCCATTGAGGAGTCGTTACGAGTGGAAGACGACATCGCCGAGGCCCGTGTTGAAAGCTACCAAGCCGCGCAAAATAGAAAGTTTGTGGAGTCTACCATGCCAGCCCGAGCGAACAAGACTTTTCATGACGGGAGAGGAGGCGGAGGTCGGGATGAGGCAAAGTGGTGCAATAAATGTCGGAGCAAGCACTTTGGACCATGTCGTCGCGACTTCCCGACGAGTGTCCCCACTTGTGGAAAGTGCGGGAAATGTGGCCATATGACCTGAGACTGTGTGCCCCGAGTGGCGGTTTGCTATGAGTGTAAGGAACCGTGACATTATCGTGATGCTTGCCCGAAATTCAAGAAGGCGTCTATCGGGGGTTCGAGGGGATCAGTGGCAAAGGGAGAAAATCCGTCGAAGGTGACTAGCCGAGCTTTTCAGATGACGGCCGGGGAGGTGAGGGAGGCATCCGATCTTGTATCGGGTACGTTTATCGTTAACTCCCTACCTGCACTAGTTTTGTTTGATACGGGTGCCGAACGCTCCTTTGTAAATGAAACTTTAGCTAAGAAATTCACTATGCCTACCATTCCTTTATCTGATGCGTTAGTAGTAGAAGTAGCGGGTGGATTTCTTGTGACTGTTCGGGATTGTTTTGAGGGGTGCACGATAGAATTAGATGGAGAACCTTTCTCCGCAACCCTCATACCTATGAATGTCGGTAGTTTCGACGTAGTGTTAGGAATCGATTGGTTACGCGCTCACGACGCCAACATAGGTTGCGGCAAGAAGATTGTCACTATACCAACATCTCGAGGAGGAATGATCACCGTGTACGGAGATAAGAAGAAGGGCACTAACACGACCATTTCGATGGTAAAGGAAAGGAAATGCTTAGCTAAGGGATGTGCTTCGTATCTAGCTTATGTCATCGACACTAAGTTAGAGAAGAAAGAGGTTGCCGATGTCGACGTGGTACGCGAGTTTCCGGACGTCTTCCCGGAAGATTTACCCGGGTTACCTCCGGAACGGCAAGTGGAATTTCACATCGACCTCACATTGGGGGCGGCCCCGATAGCTCGCGCTCCGTACCGGTTGGCTCCGACCGAGATGAGAGAGATGATGACGCAACTACAAGAGCTTTCGGAGAAGGGGTTCATCCGACCAAGTTCATCACCGTGGGGAGCGCCGGTTCTCTTTGTCAAAAAGAAGGATGGTTCAATGCGGATGTGCATCGACTACCGCGAACTAAATAAAGTAACGGTGAAGAATAGATACCCCTTACCTCGGATCGATGATCTTTTCGACCAACTTCAAGGTGTCGGATGCTTCTCAAAGATTGACCTACGGTCCGGATATCACCAAGTGAGAGTGAAGGAGGATGACGTGCCGAAGACCACCTTTCGGACGAGATACGGACACTATGAGTTTCTAGTGATGATGTTCGGTTTGACCAACGCACCGGCGGTGTTCATGGACCTAATGAACCGAGTGTGTAGGCCATTCTTGGATAAATCGGTAATAGTTTTTATCGATGATATTTTGGTCTATTCTAAGGATGTGGCCGAACATGAACGACACTTACGAGAGGTGTTGAATGTGCTTAGAGATGAAAAGTTATACGCTAAGTTCTCCAAGTGCAAGTTTTGGCTTCACGAAGTGCAATTTTTAGGTCACGTGGTATCGCGAGACGGAATCAAGGTGGATCCTGCGAAGATTGAGGCCATGATGAATTGGAAGTCGCCAACGAACCCGTCAGAGATAAGAAGCTTTCTAGGTTTAGCGGCCACTACCAAAGGTTTATTCAAGATTTCTCGAAGATTGCTTCGTCACTTACGGTGTTGACAAAGAAGAACGCCAAATTCCTGTGGACTGACAAACAAGAAGAAGCATTACAGACCCTTAAGAAGAAATTATGCCAAGCGTCGATCTTGTCGTTACCCGATGGGACGGAGGACTTTGTAGTCTATAGCGACGCGTCAAAGATGGGACTAGGTTGTGTGCTTATGCAAAGAGGTAAGGTAATCTCCTATCCAACTCTTCAATTGAAGGACCACGAAAGGAATTACCCGGTGCACGATTTGGAGTTGGCGGCGGTGGTGTTTGCTTTGAAGTTGTGGCGGCATTATCTCTACGGAACGAACTGTACCCTTTACACCGATCACAAGAGTCTCCAACACATTTTCGATCGAAAGGAACTCAACATGCGACAAAGAAGATGGCTCGAACTACTAAAGGACTACGATTGTGATTTATTATACCATCCCGGTAAGGGGAACGTGGTTGCCGATGCCTTGAGCCACAAGAACCATGGTGACGGGATCGATGTAACCCTCAACCGGATTAGCGTACTGTCAATCTTGTTGGAGAGGATCAAGGTTAGTCAAACGGAAGCCCTCCGAGAAAAAAACCTCAAGGATGAGGTGATGGTGAAGCAAAAGGAGTTGTTGACTGAAGATAGCCGCGGACTTAAACTGTTTCAAGGTCGAGTTTGGGTGCCCAAGATTGGTGGCAATCGGGAGATACTTTTGGATGAGGCCCACAAGTCCAAGTATTTGATACACCCCGGGAGCACCAAAATGTATCGGGATTTGAAATCGAGCTATTGGTGGCCCGTTATGAAGCTTGATGTGGCAAGCTACGTCGAAAAGTGCGTCACGTGTCTCCAAGTCAATACGGAACACCAAAAGCCTTATGGTAGCTTACAACCCTTAGAGATCCCGGAATGGAAGTGGGAGCACATCACGATGGACTTTGTGACCAAGCTACCGAGAACCTAAAGGGGTCATGACACCATTTGGGTGATAGTGGATCGACTCACGAAGAGTGCACACTTTCTAGAGATGCGCGAGACCTTGCCCATGGACAAATTGGCCAAGCTTTACATAGAAGAAGTGGTGAGGAGACACGGAGTACCCTTATCGATCGTGTCGGATAGAGATAGCCGATTTACTTCCAAACTTTGGGATGGATTGCAAGCAGGCTTAGGGACGAAACTCAAGTTGAGCACCGCGTACCACCCTCAAACCGACGGGCAAAGCGAACGGACGATTCAGACACTAGAAGATATGTTGCGGTCATGCGTTATCGACTTTGGTGGAAACTGGGACACGCACCTACCAACAGTGGAATTTGCATACAACAACAGTTTTCACTCTAGCATCGGAATGGCACCGTTCGATGCATTGTACGGACGGAAGTGTAGAATGCCGACATGTTGGTTGGAAGTGGGTGAGAAGCAATTTGCGGGACCCGAAATCATACAAGAGACGGCGGATAAGGTGAAGGGTATCCGCGAACGCTTGAAAGCCACCCAAGACCGTCAAAAGAGTTACGCCGACAAGAAACGTCGTCCCATAGACTTCCAAGTGGGAGACCGTGTGATGCTGAAAGTGTCCCCTTGGAAAGGTATCATATGGTTCGGAAAATGGGGGAAGCTTAGCCCACGTTTCCTAGGGCCGTTTACCATTTTGGAGAAAGTCGGACTACAAGCTTATCTGTTAGAGCTACCACCCAAAATGGATGGGATACATCCCACCTTTCACGTGTGTTACTTGCGGAAGTGCCTAGCCGATGAGGAAAGCGGCATTCCCTTATCGGAAATTCAAGTGGACACCGGTAACCGATGTATAGAAGAGCCTGAGGTGATCTTAGAAAGAAAGACGAAGAAGCTACGCCATAAGGAGGTGCAATGGTCAAAGTTCAATGGAAGCATCACCGAGGTGCTAATGTTACGTGGGAGGCTGAGGAAGACAAGAAACGGAGATACCCGCGGTTGTTCACGTAGGTGTAGCAAATTTCGGGGACGAAATTTTACTTAGGTGGGGAGGATTGTAACACCCGTAATTTTCGGTTGTGTTAACGACTCTTTAATAAGATTTGGAAAATAGATATTTGGATAAAACCTTGCATTTTATGGTTTAGTATGTTAGAGAATTCAATTACGAGTCCAACGGTTCTTTCGGAATCGAAATCGGAGCTCTAACGAATAAGTTATGGCCAAAACAAAATTCCACCGAAAACGTTCAGATGCTAGCGATCGCTAGCTATAAACCTAGCGATCGCTAGGTATTCAAGTTAGGCCGCTGGAATTCCTTCTAAAAACTCACGATCGCGAGGGGGCAAATGCTGAAGGCTAGCGATCGCTAGCCTCACACCTAGCGATCGCTAGGTACCTGTAATTTGGGAAAAACGGGTTATAAACCCTCTTCTTTTCTTTCTAGCATAACTTCTTCATTTCTTATCCATTTTGGACGATTTTTATTCCTACATTCTCCTCTTTCCAAGGTCTTCAAGACTCCATTGTTGGATTTATGAACCAAGTTAGCAAGATTGATAGCTAGAGCTCCTTCATCTTCATCTTCTTCACCTCTCACCTCCAAAACCTCAATTGTTGGATTTTGTGCTTTTCCACTTCTAGGGTTTGTTCAAGATCCTACTAGGTGAGCTTATCTAAAACTTGTTGGGTTGTTTTAATCTATGTATTAGGAGTTATGAACTAACCTAGAACTCCAAATTACTTCATTTTAGGTTTGTTCATGTATTTGACCTAAATTGGAAGATTTGGGGGTTTTGGGTGTAAACCCTAAGGTGAGTTGCTAAAATTGTTTTGTTAAAACTGAGAGCTCATCATCTGGTTTGATTTTGCATATCTTGCTTGATATTTGTGGATAAATATGATTTTGGATGAAATGCCTAAATTTCTAGGTTTAAGGTTTGCCATGAAGTGAATAAATGATGATTCTTGTATGAATGGCTTGATTTGAATTATTGGATACATTGAGTAGATTATCGTATACTATTAATGTATGAGTTAAACCCATTTGACTATATGGTGAATGTATTGATGAGAAACATGTGTTATTATGTATGCCACGGAATGATGCGAAGGGGTTGACTCCCGAGCATGTTGGCTTATATGAAATGAATGAAGGGCTTGAGACCCTCGATTGTTACCTATGAAAGGTTAAGTTGATTGTATGAGTCTTTCTAGACAGTACGTATATGCCTCCGATGGTGTCATGATAGATATGGCATCAAGGTTGTGTGTAATTAAATAACATGGACGATCCAACGCAATGTGTTCGCACCAAACAGTCTTGGGAGGTACTGAAATAGGTACGCACCTATGTCGCCGGCTCTCGGGTTGCTCCAAGGTGTGCGGGCCTCGTTGATAGTGCCATGGGTTAAGGCATCCAGGTGTTTAGAACTAACGAGTTTAGGGACATTGGTTGGTGGAAGTGGGTCGCTCCCACTATTTCCGAAGATAAAAGATAACCCGTATAAGCATGCTTTATTTCATGTTCATTCACATGTTCAATTATCTATGAATTGTTTAACATGCTTTTATATGTACGATATGTTGCTAATACAACTCACTAGGCTCCTTTTGCCTAACACTTGTTTGGTGTTGATGTGTCTCTCAGGTGCTAGGGACACTGTTCCCAAGTAGGTGCCGGATTTGAGAGTGAGCTTTGGGGAATGTGTGAACAGACCGGTCCATTAGACCGCGCAGGCGTTGACAGATTTGACAACCCTTTTTGTAGTCTTTTTCCTAGATAGGATTTAGACTAGATGGTTGTCGTATTCTTTATTTAAATTACAAACATTGTAATTATACACTACTTATACCTCTATTTTTGGGAAGAGCTCACGCCTTGGCGTATATTTGTACTGACTCCTTTCTTAATTGAAAGATTTTGTTTACTCCAATTTTTGGGGTGTTACAGAGTCTCTTGCTCGGGCGTGTTGAGAGTTGACGTGAGGGATTTCCCTGGTAGAGTTGTTAGGACATCTGCCTCCGCTCACGCTACATCTTCTTCTGATACCGGCCCTAGTCGCGAAGCTCGTCAGACTACTTCTACCCATCGACGTAGAACAGAACCCCTTCTCGTTGATGATGATGTCTCAGGGATGATTCGTGCCAGAGTAAAGGAACACCCTGCTTTCCGACAACAGCAATCAACAGCTAGATTCTCTCCGATCTCCGAAGGGTCGGAGCAACTCCGCATAACCAGCTCTGCAGGTGGGGCCTCAGAAGCATCCCCACAAGAACATGCACGAGTGCCTTCACCTCCACAAGTTGCAGGTCCCTCTCGTCAACCAGGTGACCCGTTCGGTGATCCCGATAGCAGCTCCTCGGAGTGGAAAAGATGCATCCACCTCCTCAATAGACACCGGACGAACAGAAGAGCTTGTAGATTACAGCGGCACCGACGACATGGAGCATGAAGGAGACCTTGGAGGAGAACTAGCTGGAGAAGAGAAGGTTGAGTCCTGGATGAAGATCCAGAGTGGTGATGGATGTGAGGGTGATAGTGAGGGGTTTGTGCGAAAAGAGGCCGAAGTTGGAGGGGCCCGTCAGGTTGAGGAGAGGTTAGATACCCTTCAAGAGGCCGGAAACGGAAACCCCACCAGCCCGCGTCAAACCCTCAGAGAGGCTACCCCATCAGAGACCAGACAGCCAGAGCTGTCGGGTCAAGTCGTCGGCAGCCAACCGGGGATTTACAAGCTCAAAAGATGGCTATTTCAATTGTTCACGGGGATTTACCACAACTTCTACTGACCTCTCAGTTGGAGATGGTTAGTGTTGAAATGAGAGAGCAGCTACCCTAGCTCTCGCCTTCTTTTGATGCACACGTCTTAGAGCCACTTGTTCCACTATTTGATGTATCTTCGTTTATTAGGCCACAGTTCACTGCATCAACCACCTTGAGCATTTTTGGCTCGGCCAGAACGGACGTAGTTCGTGCGTCGTCGAACGCCGTTCGAGGATCGACCGGGAGCCCTGCTAGTGCTACATCCATGCTGAAAGAAACGTAGAACCAAGTTTTCTAATGGGATTATAACAAAAACCGATTGAATAAGAAGAAGTACAGAGAGATTATTAAAAACAGGAACAAAAATGAACAAGAAAAAAAAACGAAGAACAGTAAAAATTCAAACGACTCTCATGTATTACCTTGAAAAGGTGTTTACGGCTGAACCGTAATTTACAAAATTGAAGATTGTTACCCTAATTACATCAATCACTCCTATTTATACGTCTAAACATGGATCCTAAGCCCAGGCCCTTAACATTTTAAATTCCCAAGCCCATTACAATATAATTCAATACATTCACACAAATTGCTTACATTTATAAAACTTTTTGCAAAATCAGTCCTTGACTGAGTTAACAATCTCCCCTAAGTTTTATGAATGAAGCATGCCTTGAGTCTTCTTTCCAACTTCAGATGATATTAGCAGAGCTTAAAGGTTAACTCCTTAGAGAATCACACTGCAGAGGCTCTGTGGCTTTCGTCAGAGGCTCTGTAGGTTTTGACTTGTATTAACCTTCAAAGTTTTACCATCAGAGACATGTATCGACAGAGTTCATGTATTCGAATGCATAGGTTCATCTTCTGCAGAACTTTTCAATAGGAACATGGCAGTGAGCAGATAGTTGGTGTATCTATGCTTGTAGCAAGTTGATCAGAATGGCAGAAGAATCATCTTATAACTTTGAATGCATCAGAGTCTCTGTGATGTTTTACAAAGTCTCTGAGATGATCGATAGAAGCTCTGTGACTTTTGACTTGTGCGACTCTGAATCTTCATCTAAGTTTATAAGATTACAGAAGCTCTGAAATATGTTGCAGAGGCTCTGTGACGAATTGTTACAGAAGCCCTGAAATATGTTGCAGAGGCTCTGTGGTACTTCTATTTTATCCGAATTTTTATCTTCTGATATTCATATGAATGAAGAACTCCCCCTCGACTTGTGTTCTGTGATTTCTTCACTTGTCAAGAAGCATTGCTCTTTCGACTTTTGCCTCAACTGACTGCATCCCAAGCAACTCAGCGTGAATGACAGAGGTCCTGCTTCCTGTAGAGTTTAGACTTAGCAGATAAACAAGTGATGGATGTTAGATTCTTCATATTGGACAAAGAGAAGTAGCAGAAGATTCTTTTCCCAGCTCTGTTAAACAAGTTCCGTCCAGTGAAGTCTTCAGACTCTCTATATCTCAACAGAGGGCAGAGAAATAGGAGTGTAGTTCATGCTGGCTTAATTAGGAAACTTTTGTGGACTTTTAAGAGCTCTGCTGGGAAGGTTGACATGGTGTTGTATTTTAAATGTGGCTGGGTTCAGAGGGGTGGGCATGGAGGTTAGTGTAGGAGTGGTTTTTGTCTTCTGTGAAATTCAGGGAAGTTCAGTGTTCGAAAGTGAACTAAGTCCTCTGTGGATTTGTTGGATATGGTCTTTCGGGAAAATCTTATACATTTGAGAACATCTGAAGACCTAAATTGGGATCAGAGGAAATACCAGAATGGAGGTTCTGTGAATTAAAAAGGATAGAACGAATAAGATCGAACAGAGTCTCTGTGAAAAAGGATAGAGATTTAACTTTTACAAGATCTTTTCAACAAGTTATAGACAGTGAGCAGAGAATTCGGGAGCTATGTCAGTTGATTAGACCAAAAAGTTATCTCAACATTAAAAAGAAAATGGACAGAGACTCCGCGGTGGTGTCAGAGGCTTATGAGAACAACTGGCAGAGCTTCTAACAAGTCCATCACATGGCCTCTCTTTTGATAGAGACTGTAAGAGCAAGCAACCAAAAGGCTCTGTGATGTCCGCCAGAGGTTCTGTGACCACTGCCAGAGGCTCTGTGGTTTATTTGCCTCTGAGGTTGGTTCTAGTCAGAATTTGACACTTACCATTAGGTGGTGATACTCATTTGGAGTAAACCACCTATTGACTCTAGGAAACCAACCTTAGTATCCCTGTTGAGGGATAGACCACCTTGTGTGATATCCTTTTTAAAAATCACAAAGAATCAGAACCTGGAACAACTCTGATCTGAACAATTTTATCAACACCTGAAACTCAAGAACACGTTGAAGAACGATTTTCGAAAAGAAATTCCTAAATCCAAAACCAACAGTCTTCGAAGAAACAAATTTCGAAAACGAAACTTGTCGAAGAACGGACTCAGAAATGAAACGATACATATCTAAACACTAAATTTCCAGATAATTTCCCAAGAAAACTTGTTCTAAGAGGATCGAAAACGAATACTGTTGATTCGTTCCCGCTCTGATACCAATTGAAAGAAACGTAGAACCAAGTTTTCTAATGGGATTATAACAAAAACCGATTGAATAAGAAGAAATACAGAGCGATTATTAAAAACATGAACAAAAATGAACAAGAACAAAAACGAAGAACAGTAAAAATTCAAACGACTCTCATGTATTACCTTGAAAGGGTGTTTACGGCTGAACCGTAATTTACAAAATTGAAGATTGTTACCCTAATTACATCAATCACTCCTATTTATACGTCTAAACATGGATCCTAAGCCCAAGCCCTTAACATTTTAAATTCCCAAGCCCATTACAATATAATTCAATACATTCACACAAATTGCTTACATTTATAAAACTTTTTACAAAATCAGTCCTTGACTGAGTTAACACATGCCAGCTCTATCTATAGGCCGAGACTCCACATCTGTCAGGAGCTTCTCGACAACCGATAGCCTTCGGGCATTGGGCGTCAGACCCACTAGGTTTGCCTCCTTGGATTTGGCCAGCATCCTAAAAGCCGTCCAAAACAGGTTGGATTCTCTAGAGACGGCGGATGCAACAAAGAATGCTCGACTGGAGGTGATCGAAAAAGCCCTCGCTGAAAAAGATAACGAGATCAAACACGCCAATCCGAGATCGAGGAGCTTTGGAAATCTATTGAGGACAGGGAGATTGAGCTTCAGGAAGCCAGACGAATTATTAAAGGCAAATCAATGGAAGTTCAGCCATCGTCTGCCGTTCCTCCTCCCCGTACCTCAGTACCAGTCCTCCGCCTACAACCACCAACATCGGCGACTATTCCGGAAGAAATCCCAGGTTTTGTCTAGGAGCAAGAACATCAGCTCATGATCGCTGCATACACCAAACAGATAGATGACCTCTCAGCTCAGGGAGAGAGACGCAGCGATCACAGCTCGGGATCAGCAACTGGAGATTGCCCAGCGCCGTATCAGGGAACTAGAGGCCGCGTGCCGGTCTCAACCTCAGTCCTCAAAACGGGGACATGATAACTCTGACGACCCGGGCGCAGGTCCTCATGAGGGGGAGATGCAATAGTCCAAAAGACTTTGCATCGACCTCACACCTGCCTCTGGTTCCAGATCAGCTTCAGCACCACCGGCCACCACAGCTCCCCCAACAGGTCCAACCTCCGACACCGTGGACCATCCAGACTCAGATGATGATCAACCACTAGATGTTGAGAAGCTCGTGTATGAGGCCATACCGCTAGATGAGGTGATACAATTCCCTCATGGGAAGATGACTGCGGACGTTGACATGATTGACCCCGACACGGCACCGACAGATCCGACTGAGCTACAGCTTTCAGACGAAGCCAAGAGGATCTTACACCAGCTTTCCCAGAGTCTCCGAATCTTTAGAAGAGGGGATGACGTCATCACCAGCGCCGAGTACGACTCTTTTCTTCCAACGGTCCAATTCCCGGAAACCAACCCGATTCCAACTTCATCAACAACCGTCCAGAGTTCTCCAAGCCCTCAGATCATTCAGCTCGGATGGAATCACACAATCATCTTCAGACCATTCCTGGAGGAATCATTCACTCGAATCTTCCAACAGGAAAAGATTCACGAGTGGTCTGATAAAGTTTGTTATATACGGCATATCCCATATGAAGAAGCTCCACCGTCGAACAGCTTACGTCCTCCAAAGAAAGCACAACTGGGAAAAGAACGGCAAAACAAGAATCAGCCGCCGATTTATCAAGGCTACAACCGTCAGACATTACAAATTTGGGTATCAGTACTTTCTGGAGTTCGATGTTCTGATGTACGGCAGTGGTCAGCTCAACGGTGAGCTTGAATCGTTCTACTTCATCGAGGCCGATCTGGATCGCTTGGACCTGGAGGATCTCCTCACTCTGATCAAGTATCTTTAGGGTACAATCCTCCGTCCAGATTACTTCAACGATGGCCTCGGGGTACTGAAAAGATATGTCCCCCACACCATCTCTTTTGCTCGAGTGTCTGACTACCTGATGTGGTAATTATCGTATATAAAAAGCGTAACAAGTTTTAACCTCTAATGCCTAGCCACCGTCTTACCACATATACAGGCAAGCGTACCTGATCGTGAGTAATATAGTGTAGGAAAGTCCAGGTATCGTATCTACCACTAGGAACGGTCAAGTTATCGTAGACTAAAGTCTGAATCGGTTTAATTAATCTAAAAGGGGGGTTTTGTATGAAAAGGTTTTGAATACTGAAAAAGACAATTAATTAAGTAAAAATTAAGAAAGCGATTAAAATATTATTTTAAGTTTATAATAAGGAAAAACAGCAGTACTTATCATGATAACGTGAATCCCCAATATGGATGACAAGACTAAGTCGAAGGTTTGGTTGTTTTGACTATTGTAGGAATTTAAGTCTGGGACACCCTAACATGTGCAATTTATGGCTATGAACTAGGATATGGTCCTCCTAATTCCAATCCTAAATCGTTTGGTCCACAATCTAGAATCGGTAAACCCTTCCCAATCAGTATTGCAATGGCTCTTTTACTATCGGTCAGTTATTGGTCAAAGTAACCCCTTAACATAACTCTATGGTCCAAGTCAGGCTAAGGTAGGCTGATTATCCTTTCGGAGTCTATCTATTTTTGGTCTAACAAATACACCCAACCAAGTGATTTCAAATCGCCACAACAACAATAATTAGAAAAGAACCATAAACGACATTCAATTAATCAAAAACAAACCAATAAGCATTAATTGCAAAGTATCATCCACAAAGGTTCATCTATCATGACAAGCACTACTAATAGACTACTCACTCATAATGAAAATAAAAACATAAACAAAAGTGGACATCGACATGATACCGACAGTACAACGATAGATGATCGGAGATCGACTTCCGCAGCGTATCGGCACCTTTTGTACTCTCACTCTCGTTCCTCTGTACTCCCCTCGTGTATCGCACTTCAAAACTCATGTCCAGAACTGAAGAAGGAGGCTGATATTTAAAGAAAAACGACCAGGCTCCATCTGGCGATCGCCAAACTGCCATCTTGGCGACGCCAAACACTTAATTTAACCCTAATCTGCACTTCAGTTGAACTTGGCGGCGCCAGAATGAGAACTTCGCGATCGCCAAGTGTCTTCTGTGTTGACTTTGTGCATTTTTCACGTTTTCTCGCCTTTTTCCGTACTTTTCCGTTCCACGGCCTCCAAATCCTTCACAATCAATAAAAAGCTCATTTAGTGCATGAAATGATCATAAACGGGTGAGAAATGGGGTAAAGTCGTACGATTACGCGCAACCAAAACATGTATAATTTTGGTGTTATCACTACCAGATGTCTATTGAGAGCCGTCAGCCTAAAGTCAACCTCCTCAGACCAAA
This sequence comes from Centaurea solstitialis, assembly GCA_030169165.1. Lineage (NCBI taxonomy): Eukaryota > Viridiplantae > Streptophyta > Magnoliopsida > Asterales > Asteraceae > Centaurea > Centaurea solstitialis. The sequence goes on along the minus strand of CM058046.1, from coordinate 63,461,601 downwards.
CCTGGAAGCTCCAACCATCCACTCTTACATGCTCTGCTTTCTAACGAAGATTCCGGAGCATGGTGTTGTCTACTGCACGCTCAAAAAGAAAGAACGGAGGTTCATGCGATTCAGTGAACATTCGAAATTTTGTGACGGCACCCTCCTCTTCATGTACAATGGTCTCAAGAGCAGACTGTTAGCTGACCAGGTTCCAAAGATGAAGCACGGTGATGGAAAAGAGAGGATCCTCAAGGTAATGGATCTGATTGAAGAGAAGTTGAAAGAAAGAATGATGCTGAGAAGAGCTGAAGTGGCTATGAAGATGAGGACCCGGACGATCAAGGAATAGGAAGAGTATCTGCAGCTCTCGAAGTGGGAGCCGACATTGAAGTTTCCGCCACCCTTCTAGCTTATTCCCAAAGGGGGAGATTGTTAGACCCACTTGGTGTTGTGAAGAAGTAGAAGGGCCTATCTGTCATTTCCTATTTCCTAGCCTAGTTGTAGTTTTTGTTCAGTCCTCTTTTGTGTGAAGTCTTAAACTTCAAGGACTATTTGTGTAACTTTGCCCCTAGGTGCAATATAAGCACACTTAGGCTCTACGGTTTTCTTTATGCTTTTGCTTCCAACAATATTGGAGATCACTTTTGTAGCCTACAACTCCCACATCAGTAAACTTTGTTTTCTCCATATTTGTTCATCTTCTTCACTAGCAAGCATCACATTGTTAGATCTTATTGTATTTATCTTGCTCACAATGTCTTTTCATCTTGTTTCACAATAGTTTGTGGACTCACAGTACTCAAGATACCATTGAACTCTTTTTACTGTATACCATTGAACTTTTTTTTACTGTATAGATTATACCATTGCAACCGAGAATAGAAGGTAAACCACCATAAACCACCGATAAACCACCACCACCTCCAAACCACCATCACCACCACCACAGCCACCATCACTTTCAAACCATCACCAACACACCCACCACCACCACCAAAACACCACCACCACAGCCACCATGAGGGTTGACTACTTTTGGTCGATCCTCTAAACAAACATTGTTGGCTTATTTAGACTGACAACCAAACTCTTGGCTTATTTTTGCCAATTGTCTTTAAACAAAAAACTTAACTATAAATTGTTTTTAAAAAAAATCTTTATATTAAGAAAAATCTTCAAAGAATGAGGTGACATCATAAAAAATGGTATTCCTCATTTCTTGAAATGTGGTTGAGTTTGGGTATCCCATATTGATAGAAAGATGAAAACTTGACAATGGATTATTGGAATATAAAGGAAGGTTGTGAAGCTTTTGTAAAAACTCATTAGGTTCACTACTCTTGGTCGATTATCTAAATGAACATTGTTGGTTCAATTTGGTCGAGACACCATCAAACTATTGTTTAACTTATTTTAGCCAATTGTCTTTAAGATAAAAAATTAACTGCATAAAATAAAAAAATAATGAATATATACACCAAAGCAAAACCCAAAAAGAATAAGGTGACATTATAAGCAATGATATTTCTTATTTTTTGATATATGGTTGACTTTGCGGTATCCTACATTGATAGAAAGATGAAAATTTACAATGGATTATTGGTATATAAAGGAAGGTTGTGGAGTCTTTTATGAAAAATCTTGAGGGTTATTTACTCTTGGTTGATCCTCCAAACAAATATCATTGGCTCATTTTGGCCGATACATGAAACTATTGGTTGGCTTATTTTGGTCAATTGTATTTAAACAAAAAAGTTAATCGTACAAAATATAAAATTTCTTTATATATTAAAACGAAAGCCAATGGGCTTGTAGCCCAACGGCATCTGGAGTGGTGTTAAGGTGTCCCCTTCCGTTTGGTTGTGGGTTCATGTCCCATCGTGGACTATGGGGTAATTTAGGAGTAGATTTTAGGAATATGTTAGTTAGGTGTTTTTGTATTTGCCGTTTCTTGAATGAGTATTCCTCATTTCTTGAATATATTAAAACGAAACCTATAATGATTGAGATGACATCATAAGGAATGAGTATTCCTCATTTCTTGAATTGTGGATGAGTTTGCAACATCCCACATTAATAGAAAGATAAAATCTTGACAACGAATTGTTGGTATATAAAGAAAGTAATGGAACCTTTGTGAAAACTCATGAGGGGTGATTAATAATGGCCGATCTTCTAATCGAACATTGTTCGATCTTTTTGGTCGATACACCAAATATCTATTGGCATAATTTGGTCAATTACCTTTATAAGTTGAAAATAAGAGAGGATGTCAAACTGTTACAAGTCATATGATTGAGTAACTTTAGTCGAACATTTTGTAACAATAATAGTGAGGTTATATGACATGTCATTTGAGTTTTTTTAAAAATAACAATAAAATTATTAACGATACATCTTAAACTCCTTGTAACAAGAAACAATTATAAATATACGAAACGATACAACTTATGCAAAATATTATTCATTTTAATTTAGATAATATTAGTTATTAACCGAAAATTTATGTATTATCTGAATTGAAACAACTATTATTTTAAAATCATTTGTACAAAGCACGACTTACACACTAGTATAATTGAAATTGCAAGTGTCATCCATACATTTAATGCTACCATACATATAAACATTAAATCAAATCAAATCAAAACTCCTTCATACACAAGACCAAACCAAGACTAAAATAATCACAATGGAATATAATAAAGTTATAAATTGATTTTATTTCATTAATGTAAAAATGATAACATCAAAGTTATTGTGCATATATAAATATAATAGAAAATATGTTCTTTTATGGTGTTTATTTTTGCAGTGTTAATTTTTCAAGTTTGTAAGAATACATGCTTTCCTATTTTCTTTATTTTGAAAATATCAACGTAGCAAAAAACATTCCTAACCTTTTTATTCTCTCCGTTTTTGAAAATTGTCTCAAAAATGCTCAAGTGCACATCACCGACTTTTTTTAGTAATCACAAATCTAGTGGAGAAAAACATGATATATTCAATTTACCTTTTTAGCAATCACAAAAACTCGAAAATTTCAAATTAATTTCAATATAAACATAAATACACACATTAATAATGAATTGATTTGACTTAATTACAATCATAACGAAAATTTGGTTGTTATACGTTTTGAAATTGAAGTAAATTTATATGTTTCCTAAATTGAATAGAATCATGCCTATAAAATCCACAGTATAATTTGCAAAATTCACAAAAGGAAAACAACACATACAACACTCAAAAATAATTCATGGAGAAAAACATGCATCACATGCGATTCATTGTTGTTATCGTGGTTTTTACAACTATGCTTGCATCCGCTACGACCTCACCTGTTGGTACATATTTCTTTTGATCTATATTGTTCTTCTAAAAGTTCCCATTTAAACGGTGTTCTAGACGTTAAGCATTGCGTTATAACTTTCATCAGTCAGCACCACTTATTCTCGTTTAGGTGACTGGGCTTTAGAATATCACTTGACTATTTTGATTCTTCTAACGCCTTTTAGAATCTAGAATACTTGTATGTTTCTTGATTGTTGTTGATGTTGTAGGTGTTGGGAATCCTAGTTCGGACGGTAAAGAGAACTGGTTTTATTGCTTTGCAACAACGTGTATTGTAAGCGACCAGGGGCCAACAAGTCTGTGCACAAAGACTTGTATACCACTTGGTTTTAAGGCCGGACAGTGTATTTCTCCAGGGAACACCGGTGCTAATGGTCATTGTTGTTGTTCATCAACATGAACTAGAAGCATAATGATTTAGTTAAGAGTATTGTTAGTTTGTTAGGAACCCGTCACGTTTTGTTAGGTATCTTTTTTTATTTGGGAATACAAAATGTTTAATGTGTGAATTGATGCTATCATTTCGTACTCAATGTTCTGCATGTTTTTTTTTTTTTTGAAGGAACTCAATGTTCTCCATGTTTATAATTGCATGCTAATAGAGGATATGGAATTAGCTTAATTTTATCAAACTAAATAGAAAAAGGAGATAGTTTGTCAATATATTTTCCACCTATGTTGATTATAATAAGAGTTTTTGGATAAACAAAACACGAAAGAAGATCTAAATTGATTAAAAGATTTGGTTAAAAGTGAAATATACTTCTTTTTCAGTATGTTGTTTAATTGAAAATTGAAGTTATATTAATTATATTTTCTAAATTTTGATGTTTATTGGGGGGAAAAAAGCTTTACTCACTATGAAGTTGTTTTTCAAATGCGATATCGTAATGCCAATTGTTGGTTTTCCATTTTTCTCCAAACATAGGTGTTTTCGAAATGCAATTGTGTAGTTAAACATATATAGGTGTTTACTAAAAATGTGTAGAAAGAAGTAAAATTTAAAAAAAATATCATCGTTAATATTTGCAACAATTTTTTTTTTTTGAAAAGAAACTTTTAATACCCACCACCAAATTTTGTCGGGTTTAGGAAATTATTTTCTATGCTTTTAATTTGTCGTATTATTAAGGATTCAATCTTTTTATCAATTTGTTACATTTATTAAAAAAGAAAGTGAAATTTTTTCCTAACCCCGACATATTTCTATTCAATTTTGTGTAAATTACAAATTTAGAACTTGTAGTTCACACTTTTTAAGAGTCCCGAAAATCAAAATCAAAATACAAGCCATCTTTGTACAAATCACAACTACTTGAAAAACTTGACATCTTTCTATGAGCATGTGCTCAAGGATCGGGAAATAATTAGAGGTGGTGCAAATCGAATCATCCTTACGCACTACAACAAAGTTGATTTAAAGGACCTTTAAAATATAAAAACGTTCTAATAAAATATTTTATAGAACGCTTATTTATAGGACCAAACACAAAAACGTCATATCCAAAAGCGTTGCAATAAATTTATAGAACGTTTTTAGGTGTTGTAAAAAGATTTTAGAACATTTCAAAAAAAACGTCGTATTAGTTAATTTTATAAGAAGCTTTTGAGAAATGTTCTATAAACACTAGAAATTGCCCGTGCGCGATGACGCACGATGCATTTATAATTCTATAACGAAGATGAATAATTGAACATCATCTTTTGACCCATGTGAAATATAACATTTAAGATTTTTCTTAACATATTTTTGTTCATATATGATTATTTATTTTAATATGATAAAGATTTAAAATGACACATGAAAAAAATAGGGATTAATAGTAAACTAAATGACTAATCATAGGGGTATTAACTGTAACTTTTAAATTTATAAACAATTTAACATTTAATGTAAAAATATATGAACAAATTAACTCATATGTATTTTTAATATTTAATAATATGATTAAAATATAAAAATATTCGATATTGGACTCATTTTAAAGATATTTTCTATACGATTATAATGGTATAATTTGTTAAAAATAAATATAAAAAAATTAATATATTTTACGCAATTTACATTATTTTGTTAATATAATAAGGGTGTAAAATGGAAAATGAAAAGAGAGAGAGAGAGAGAGAGAGGGGTGTGGGTTTTTCTTGGTGATCAAGCAACTGATTAATCAGATTTTTATTCAACTGAATAAAGCACTTATTTAAAGAAGTAAATAAGGCAGTGTTTAATAGAAAACCTAACCCAAATATAACTCTCCAAATAATTATCTTAATTAACAAACTGTTAATTAATATTATATTTAATTAATAAATAATAAATAATAAATAATAAATAATCGATTTATTATTTATTCTTTCTCTCTTTTAATAATAAAAGATAAATTAATTATTTCTCACACTCATAATCCAAATGATCTCAAATCAGGTGTGTAGCAGTGTGACCCACTAGTGTCTAATAACATTGGATACGGTAATCCCTGTTACTATCTTGCACATAATCTTAACATATACGACTCTCTAAAATATGTACCCGGCAACACTCCTCCAGAAGACACCCTCACATGCCAAATTGATGATACCAACGTTACTATCACACCAAGCATATTCGCCACTATCTTAAACATCCCAGGTGGTGCCATGCACACAAATCACTTGTCTTCCGAACAACTTCTAACGAGCATCATGGATCTTGGATACTATAAACCACTTCTTAATCTCAGTGCATTCACACGAACAGACCTTCCGGGAATTTGGTCCACTTTGTTTGTCATCCTCAACAAATGTCTGTCATCACACACAAGAGGCACTGATCAATGCAGTTAAGAAATGAAACAGTTATTTGTTGGTTGTACCACCAACGATCCAACAACCGGCTATCTATCCTTCCTGTGGAAAGAGTTCACATCTGTCATCAAGGCAAAGACGTCTCTAGAGAAGGCAAAGCTCTTTCTTCCCTACCCACGATTTCTGGCGCTGATTATCGATCACTATGTTGGTCCCAAGTAGGTGACCTTCAAGTAAGGATAGTGTTTGGGATTATAGAAGGGGGGGTTGAATATAATCACACAAATTTCTCACTTTTAAATTCTTGTTTTATAAACAATATGAATTTACAGATTGTTGCGGAAATAGAGAAGACAATTAGTCTAACCTAAACAATCTAAGTTCTTTCACTATGCACTAAGTGAGAATAGAATAAAGAAAGAAAATAGAGGGATAAAGAGAGAAAGGACTTGAGTAGAATTAGGATAAAGAAGAAGTATGGAGAACATCTCTTCACGTCCTATTTATACTCCATGCATTTAATGCATGCAGACCTACTATTGTGACGTGTCACAATGTGAATGGTCTGTTGTACTATTTACTATAAACAAATACTCTTTGCATGGTGTGCAAAAGAGGATGTTTGTAAACAGTTGCCTTATGGGCTGATAAGTACGGAGGGAACAGTAAAGTAACTGCCCTTATGTACTATTGTGTCAGAAAAGGCGTGTAATCCTTTTGTGCATTAGACTAAGACATTGTTCTAATCCTTCAGGATCAGGATACTGATCAGTGACTAGAGTCCTGGAACTGGGGACGTTCAGGGTCACGTGTATCCTGATGAATCTTCAGGATGTCATACGATAGTGAACAGACTGCTATCACTGAGTTCCGTCTTCAGATCACGAGCATGCTGTTCCTGTCATCAGCTATTTCTTCGACGTCGCTGATGGTTCTTTTTGTATGATCTTAATGTCTTCAGGAGGAGGTCTTCACTTCAGTGGACAGGATCAGTAGACTGCAGAACAGACTCTTTAGTCTCCTGATCCTGATCCTGATCTATAAATTTAAGTTATAGCATAACATAGAATAACACTGAACAGACTCAGTGATAATTCCTCAAGCTATAACAGAAGTAAAAACCTATTCACTAAGTAAAGGTTCAGGATCATTATCATTTCATCAGGTCTTAGGAGAGCTGGATCAACAATCTCCCCCTAAATGATAATGATAAGACAACAGAGTAATTGTCTTAATCTAGAGAGGTTAGAAATAACTCTAAGTCTAGAAATAAACAGTAGGAAATAGAACTCATAAAGGTACATGTCCCATTTACTGTTTTGAGGGATCTTTTTCAGTACTATGATGGAATGAAGTACAATGCACTGAATTGCATTCTCATTAATCTCATTAAATATTACAAGAGTAAGGAAAATACAAAAGTACATTACAGGAGTACTGAAAGAAAATTACAAGACAACTAGCTATCAGATTCTTCGCTAACGTATTCAGTCTTGACGCAAACAGGAACAGGAGTTTCGCTGAAGGCAAGTCTGTGATCAAGTATAGCTCTGACATTGCGAATGATCTCTTTGTTGTCTGGATTTTTCTTATCCTGTTGTGCAGTGAAAAGAACTGTCAAAAGATGTTCATAAGGCGCTAAGTGTAGCTCACTGAAGCGTTGAAAGCGTAGGATTGAGTTATGGCTAACACAAATGCCATGAACAGGTTCTCTGATTACTTGTCCTTCATAAAGGGTAATTCCTTGAGGGAATGAAAGATCAAGCATCGAGAGGTCCAGAGGTTTAACAACCATTCTGGGAAGACAGGGAGTTGGTCTTCTTGTAGAGGTGCCTGCAGATCTTCGAACAGGCTGCTGAGTTGGGAGTGGAGAGTAATGGAGTAGGTCATCAGGTATTTCAGTTGTCCTTCTGATGCGAGCAATAAGTCCTTCAATGACTTCTTCTACTTCCGCCCGATAGTTCTTGTTGGCTTTGGGAAGCAGGGATCTGATTTCGTTCCACTCTGACAAGTTGTAGCGATCTAACTTGTCCAGAGTGTGCTCTACGTCCTTTACTCCAGAGCGTTTGACTGTGATCCAGGTTTTGCCAGGATTATTCTTCTTGCCTCTTGATCGGCGAAGATGGATACCTGAGATGGCAGCACCATGCTTTCGGAGGTGTAACCGATCTCTGCACCAGTCAAGCTCAGCATTCACTTCTCCAGTCTCTATCTCAGCGTTTTTGTTGAAGACCTTCAGAACAGCCTTCTGTGCAAGGATAGGATCCGCACTTATTTCAGCATCTTGATCTACAAAATCCGATGCAAGCCTTCGAGCAGCTTGAGCAGAGAGGAAGGCTTCCTTCTGCTTCTTATTATGCTCTAGTTGAGCCTGTACAGCCTCGTTGTACTCCTCCTGCGAGAGATAGGCGAACTCAGAGTCACAAGAGGTACGAAGAGGAATTTTTACTCTTGTACTCTCGAGTCGCTCTATCACGGCGTCTAAGCGCCCATCCCTGTCAATGGCAAAAGAACTGTCAGGGTAGTTTTCACCTTCAGATCTAGGAGAGTTTGAGGGAGGTGATCTGGGTGAAGAAGCAGGGGTAGAGAAGTCATCAGAGATGAATTCATCATCTGATGAGAGGCATATGGTTTCAGGGGTGGCTCGGATTTCAGGGGTTCGGGATGAAGAGGCTTCTTGGTTGAAACGGGTTGTAGGACGGGTAGAAATGGTTTCTTGGTTAAGGGGTGTGATCCTGAAGGTCATTTTAGCTAGTTTAGCTCTGGTCTGTTCATTGGGACTATTTTCCATTAGGCGAATGATGTCACCAGTGACAGATCCAAAGTTGACATCTTGGGTTTCAGGATCGGCTTGGTTAAAGGGTTCAGGTTCAGGGTGAGAGGTGCGTTCAGGAGTTGGTTCAGGAGAGGGTAGTTTGGGAGGTTGGTAGATAACCATTTGAAGGTTATTAGGAGGGGAGTTTTCAGGTGAGGAGTCTAGGGTGATGGTTTCAGGGGTAGGTTTAGATTTTAGGAGGGTAGAAATAGGTTGGTTATCAGAGGAAGAGGGAGAGGATGATGGTAGAGACGTACCAGAAGCATCAGGGTTCTCCCCCTGAGGTTGTGCTTGCCCTGGAATGGGCGCAGAGTCAGTAGGGATCTTCTCGATGAAGATGTCATTATCATCATCATCATCATCTTCATCATCATCATCATCGTCTTCATTATTCCCCCCATCTTCAGCGGTTCTCCAGTTGGTGGAGGGGGAATATGCTGAATGGTCTCGGGGCTGTCTCTCCCCCTCAGCAGGTGCCTGCACTAAGGCAGCTGTTGTAACACTCCTTTGGAGGAGAGAGGCCATGTCACCCAGAAGCTTGCGCTGGATGAAGGACGATGTGATCAGGGACTGCAACACGTCCCTGTCCGCCGTGGTGAAGGACGGAGGTGGCGCAGGAGCAGTGGTGAGGGCGTTGACAGCAGTGGAGAGCCCTTGCACCTGCTCCTGGATGGCTCGGAGAGCAGCTTCCTGAGCATCCAACCTCTGAACCACCGTTGTTTGAAAGGTGGTGAGAGAGTTGGTGCTGTTGATGATGTCGGTGGAGAGCGCAGGGAGTGCCGTGGTCTTCAGGTCATCAATTGATGCCTGAAGGTTGGTGGAGGAGGAGGCAACTTGAGACACCTTGTCATGGATATTATCCAGACAAGGGATGGAGAGGGTGACAGCCGTGGGCGGCGTAGTCGCGGCGACGGCGGCAGCAGTGGCAGTGGCGGCGGCGGCTTCAGCAGCGGCTGCAGCAGCTTGGGCAGCAACAAGTTCCTGTTGTAGGGACTGGAGCTGTGCCGAGTGCTCGGCCTCCTTCTGCTGGAAGGCTGTGCGGGCTTCCTGCAGGGTCCTCTCAGCGGACTGCCTGCGGAGCTCAGCTGCGTTCAGCTGATGCTCGGTGTCCGTGAGGATGAAGTCGTTGAAGGGATCATCCTGTTGAAGATGCCCTTCAGAACCTGCTCCTAAAGAACCTGTAGACATAGTAACTAAGTGAGCACTAGAAGACTCATTAGTTTTCATAGAAAAAGGAACAGTAATATGTTGCATAGAAATATTACCTGAGGCTTGGAGGGTATCAGGATGATTACCCACCAGATTCTCTGAGGGTTCGAGTTGAACCACCTCAGGTTCTTGTGTAACAGGGGCAGATGTAGAAGTATCTGCAGTGGAAGAACGTTTAGATAAAGGGAAAGGTTTGTTAAAGAGCTGGGGCAGGGTAATGTAATATTTCTTACCAGCCGCCTGCGTCTTTTTCTTTTGCGCCCTAGATTTGGCGCGTTTTGTTGGAGGAGGAGGAGTGACAGATGATGGTTGGGGGCGCTTCTGGAGCGCAGAAGATGTGGTTGCAGCTGGGGAAGTCAGTATGGGGTTAGCTACTGACATAGCATGCATAGAAGTAGAAGAATGAGGTTTGGAAGAGATGATAGAAAACATACCTGCATTGGGAGCGGTGGATGGTTCAGCATCCTCCTGATCCTGATCCTGAGCAGGTTCAGGAATGACCAGGACGGCTGAGAGGGGGACGTCATCAGGATGATGAACAGCCTGGTCCAGGAACCTGGGTCCCAGAGAGTAGTTGTTGGAGTTTCCAACCTTGGGGTAGTGTTCCCCCATGTGCAGCTCCAGGACGGCCGAGAAGAACCTTGTGAAGGCAACGTTGGCGACCCGGTTCTTGCTGCGAACCTTCCTGACCATGTCGTCCCAGATGGAGCGAGCATAGTCGAACTCGCGATTCTTGATCGCAGAGTAGACCATCTGCTGGATGACCATTGGGAACTGCTCCGTGCTCCCAGTTTTGCCCGTTAAGCACAGGCCAAACGTGTTCCATATGTAATAGAACACGGCGTTGAGTCCTGACTTATGGACAGTGGCACCGGTCTTGGGCAGCAGGACGCCTTCCTTGTTGACCGGCCATCTGTAGCCGATGGCGTCGAGGAACTCGATGATCTCGTCGGAGGTGGGGGCAGGAGGGAAGCGCTTCTTCTTGGGGAAGTTAAGCACGTTCCTGAGTGTTCCGAAACCGAAGGAGATAAGGTTGTCTCTGATTTGGAACTTGATCACTTCGCGCAGGACGCCCTTGGTGTTCTTCTCCTTGGTAACCGTGGCTGTAGACCACAGTTGTTGTAGCATGGGTTTGTTCGGCTTGGGGTCCAAGGTGAAAGCCGTCTTCATAGGACTTCGTAGCATGAAGTCCTTGGCAGGAAGTAGATATTCCTTGTTGTCAGGAATGTCAAACAGAGCAAGAACGTTGTTCTGCTTGAATTGAACGTCATGCGCAGGGATGACGATAGGGAGGCTTTCAGAGGATTGTAGTGGAGTAGCCTCGGAGGATAGTTGAGCGTCCAAAGAAGAAGTAGTAGCAGCCATCCTGTTAGAAACATAAAAATAACATATATGGATGAATAAGAGTCCAAAATATGCATTTTTCTTCATTTTTCAATGAACACAAAATATGTTCATAAAAATGGTGAAATCCTTTATACTTAGAATAGATTAGATACCAAAATTCACAAAAGGAATGTGTTTTGGTAATAAAAAGAACTTCCATTTTGATGAAAAGATATCAAAATGGGAGTTTATGACTTTCTTAAAAGAAATAAGAAAAAAATCATGTTAAACAGTTTTAACAAAAATCATTGAAGATTTTGGGAAAACTAAGATCAAACGAAGTGATCTTAGGGTTTTTGGAAAAACGTTTATCAAAATAAGTTGTTTTTAAGGAAGAATACCAACTTAGATTGTGGAAAGAACAAAGAACAAAAGGAACTTACGTTGATCTTGTTAAGAGAAGTGGTAAGTGTGTGTTCTTGGTGTTCTTGAGGAAGAAGATTCTTGCTTTTTCTTGCTTGAATGCTTAGAGAGTATTATGTGAGCGTAAAGAGTGAAAAGGATTACAAATGAGGTTTTTATACCTCGCGGTAGGAGAGAGAAAAAGGATGAGAGAGAAAAGAGCGGCTAAATTCAAACGTTATGATGAAAAAGAAGCTCGACGTGCGTTCACGCGCCTGACACACGTAGTGGGGAACAGGAAACGTCCCATTACGTGTCAGTGCAGATGAAAGGTTTGTTTTATTTGAAAAACTAAAAACCACCTTTTCAGGGGATGATTCCAATTTGGTGAAAGATATGTTTTATGGGAATCAGAGTACTTATCAGATAAGTACTGTTTTGGGAAAATCCTCTTATCACATTTAATGCGATAAGGTTTCAGTAGCAGAGGGAAGAAATACTTACCTGAGAATCATCAGTATTCGGATATTGAACAAAGATTTTGTAAGTACTGAACAGAGTTATCCTCTGAAGAAGAGTTATTCAGGAGTTGTTAATAAAAGAGGTCCTGAGAGAGTATAAGGACTTTAACAACTGTTTGTCCTGAGAACTTCTATTCTTCAGGATTTAACATCCCAAGTTCACTGAGGAGCATATTAAAACGCGTCACATCCAGTGGTTTGGTAAAGAGGTCAGCAAGCTGATATTCAGTAGGGACAAAATGGAGTTCAATATCACCATTCATCACATGATCCCTGATGAAGTGATATCTCACTTCAATGTGCTTTGTCTTAGAGTGTAAGACAGGATTGTTAGCAATGGCTATTGCTGAAGTGTTGTCACAGTAGATAGGAATTTTGGAGAGTTGTATGTCATAGTCCTGAAGTTGATTTCTCAGCCACAGGACCTGAGCACAACATATTCCTGCTGCAACATATTCAGCTTCAGCAGTTGATGTGGACACAGAGTTCTGCTTCTTGCTAGTCCAACTCACCAACTTGCCACCTAATAGGTGACAGCCACCAGTAGTGCTTTTCCTGTCGATCTTACATCCTGCAAAGTCACTATCAGAATAAGCTGTTAGATCGAACCCTGAGTCCTTGGAGTACCAAAGACCCATGTTAGGAGTTCCCTTCAGGTATCTGAAGATCCGCTTTACAGCGATCAGATGGGATTCTTTGGGTTCAGCCTGATAACGAGCACAGAGACATGTAGAATACATGATATCAGGACGACTCGCTGTGAGATACAGCAGTGAGCCAATCATTCCTCTATAGAGAGTCACATCAACAGGTTTCCCTTTGGAATCCTTGTCAAGAGACAGAGGAGGAGCCATTGGAGTCTTCATCGGTGTACAGGATGTGAGATCAAATTTCTTCAGCATCTCATGTACATATTTACCTTGATTGATGAAAATACCCTTTTCAGATTGCTTGATCTGAAGTCCTAAAAAGAATGTTAGTTCGCCCATCATAGACATTTTATATTCAGATTTCATGAGCAACTCAAACTTTTCGCAGAGTTTGGGATTTGTGGATCCAAAGATAATGTCATCGACATATATCTGGACAAGAAGGATATGCTTAGGATATTTCTTCAGAAATAAAGTGCTATCAATCTTTCCACGAACAAAACCTTTAGAGAGAAGAAAGGTTGAGAGGGTATCATACCAGGCACGAGGAGCCTGTTTTAACCCATAGAGAGCCTTGTTTAACTTGTAGACGTGATCAGGGAACTTAGGATCTACAAAGCCAGGAGGCTGAGCCACATAGACCTCTTCATTAAGTTTTCCATTCAGAAAGGCATTTTTAATGTCCATCTGATAAACTTTGAAGTTCATATGTGCTGCAAAAGCTAGGAAGAGTCGAATTGCTTCGAGCCTAGCAACAGGAGCAAAAGTTTCATCGTAATCAATGCCCTCTTCCTGCCTGTATCCCTGAGCCACAAGGCGAGCCTTGTTTCGAATGATAGTACCAATCTCATCAAGTTTATTTCGAAAAATCCACTTGGAACCAATGATTGTACGTTTTCGAGGCCTAGGGACGAGAAGCCAGACATTGTTTCTGATGAACTCTGCTAGCTCTTCCTGCATGGCTGAGACCCAGGCAGGATCACGCAAAGCATCATCTATTTCTTTAGGTTCATTTTCAGAGATAAAATTTACATAAAGACAGACGTTACCAGCTTGACGTCTAGTTTTCACACCAGAAGAAGGGTTTCCAAGAACTTGATCAATGGGATGATCTTTGGTCCATCGGAGAGCAGGTGGTTGATACACCTGTCCTGAAGTAGATGCTTCATTGGATGATGGATCAGGAAGAAGATTTGTAGGAGTGGGTTCACTAACAGTGGTTTGAGAGAAGTCTTCACTGTTAGTAGGTTGATCAGGTTCAGGTGGTGTGATTTGAGACAGAGGGGTGGCATTTATGAGAGGTGGAGTGGTTATATCAGAAGGTGGTATTGGATTTTCTTCAAAACCATCAGGAAGGTTTTGAGGAGAGGGATCAGCAATAGGAGGTTCAGGGACTTGAAAGAAAGAGTCAGCCCACTGATTGATTTCAGTGTTGTCATTTGGATGAGGAAAGGTAGGACCCGATTCATCAAACTTGACATGAATCGTTTCCTCAATGGTTTGTCTTCGTTTGTTGAACACACGGTAAGTTTTAGAAATGGATGAGTATCCGAGGAAAATTCCATCATCAGATTTGGAATCAAACTTTCCAAGAAGATCTTTGTTGTTCAGGATGTAGCAGACACAACCAAAGATATGGAGATGTTTGATTGATGGTTTCCTGTTACGAAAGAGTTCGTAAGCTGTTCTTCTGAAACGCTTGACAATCAGAGATCTGTTCTGAGTGTAACAAGCAGTGTTTACAGCTTCAGCCCAGAACTGAGTGGCAAGGTTAGCTTCACTCAGCATAGATCTAGCAGCTTCGATCAGCGTCCTGTTTCGTCTTTCAGCAACACCATTTTGCTGAGGAGTTCTCACAGAGGAGAAGTTTTGAGAGATACCTTTCTGTTCAAAGAAAGATTCCAGGGTACTGTTTTTGAACTCAGTCCCATGGTCGCTTCTTATTGAACGAACAGTAAGGTTGTTGAGTTTTTCCATCTTCCTGACGAACAGGATGATTTCTTCAGGAGCATCACTTTTGGTACGTAAGAAGAAAACCCAAGTATATCTGGAATATTCATCTACGATTACCAGAGTATATTTCTTTCCACCAATGGATTGGACATTAACAGGTCCAAAGAGATCCATGTGGAGAAGTTGTAGAGGAGAGCTGATGGAGGAAATCTGCTTGGACTTGAAGCTAGCCCTGGTCTGTTTTCCTTTCTCACATGCTGAACAAAGAGATTCCTTTGTGTAGCGATAGTCAGGAAGACCAATGACCAGGTTGTTGATGCAGAGTTGATTCAGCGTCTTGAAGTTGAGATGAGAGAGACGCTTGTGCCAGAGCCAATTCATATCAGTGGAAGCACGTGATACGAAACAGAAGTTATCAGTGGAAGTATTCATATTGATGATGTAGATATCTGCATGTCTAACACCATTGAGAATGACTTCCTTTTTCTTGTTCTTGACTTTGCACTTTTTCTTAGAGAAAGAAACTTTGTGATTCTTATCACACAGTTGACTGATGCTCAGAAGATTATGCATCAGGCCTTCAACATAAGCAACTCTTTTGAAAGTAGTTACTCCGTTGGTCAGAGTGCCATACCCTCGGGTTTGGCCTCTACCGTTTCCGCCAAAGGTCACAGCAGGACCTCTTTCTTCACGGTAGTTAGTGAGGACAGATTTAGAACCAGTCATGTGTCGAGAGCATCCACTGTCCAAGTACCAGATGCCCTTATCCTGAAAAATATAAAGTTTAAGTTTTCTTTGGTACCCATAGAACTATGGATCCAGAAGTATCAGTAGGACTGGTTGAATCAGTGTCAGCCTTTACTGAAGTATCAGTACAGGAGGCTGGAGTCTTGACTGAAGGAACAGTCTTGACAACCTTCTTTCCTTTGAATGATTTCTCAGTCTTGGGAATCTTCTTTACCTTAGCTGATTTTTCAGCTTTGGTAGCATCAGGACACTTACTCGCAATATGGTCATTTAATCCACAGTGATAGCATTTGCGATATTGAAAGCGTTTAGTGTGGTCCAGAAAGTTTTTGACCTTTAGGTGAGCAGGACCTGCACCAAGTATGCCTTTAGCATTGGACATTGGAGGAATTGGTTTCTTTCTCTGAGTCTTTTGCTTCAGGTCAATCTTCAGTCTAGGAGCAGGACTCTGAGAAAGAGACTTAGTTCCAGAGACTGAAGGACCACTACCCAGAACTTTGTTCTTGGGTTTAGGACCCTTGGTCTTTGAAGGTGTTTCAGTTTTGGATTTATCCTTAACTGTATTCTTTTTGCTCTTATGAGCACCTTCAGGGTGAGTGTTAGAAGAAGAAGAAGAAGGGGTGTTTTCAGAGGTGTTAGGAAGAGGAATAGAAGAAACAAATTTTCCAAATTTGAGCATGGAACTATCAGACTTAGTTTCTTCTTTCTTGTAACCACGAAAGAATCCAAGACCTCTCTTGCTTTTATCAGGCCTCCCTGAAGCTAATATTTCATCAACTTTTTCAGAGGCGTCACTCCATCCTTTGATGGTGACTTTTTCAGCATTTAATTGGGCAAGGGCCTTCTCTTTGGCAGCAAGAGCCATTTCTCTTTCAATACAAAGAGTTTTGTTTACAGTGACCTGATCCTTATAATTTTCTTCTACAATGGTAAGCTGTTTTAATTTTTCTTGACATTCTTTGAGTTGTCCTCTAAGGTCAATATTCATTTTTTCAGCAGAAGTTTTACCATTAAGGGCTTTATAAAGGTCGAGAGTGACCAGGTCTAACTGTGTTAAGCTTTCAAGAGGGATGAGAGGGATAGGTACCTGACTGGAAGAATCAGTCGCAGAGGTGGAAGCTTCAGGAGTTGTGGAAGAAGAAGCTTCAGGATCCTGAGGAGGAATCTCTTCAGGAACCTCTTCTATCTTAGCCATGAGAGCTAAGGTAGGTTCCTCAATAATGGCCATGAGTGCCACTTGAGTATCTTCCTCATCAGACGAGTCATCGGAGGAGACATCATCCCAATCGCAGTCTTCTGCAATTAAACCTTTGCCTTTACGCTGAGTTTTCATCTTTTTGTACTTTTCCTTCAGGCGTTGGTATTTGGGGTTCTTGGAAGAAGATTTTGCAGAGGAGGGAGCAAACTGACTTTTTCTGTACCTGCAATCATTAGCAAAGTGTCCTTTGCCCTGACAGTTGTAGCAGATAGCAGTAGCCTTGTCAGTAGAATCTGACTTTGGCTTGTCAGTAATAGAAAGATGTTTCTTTTTATGGAAGTTTCCCTTTTTGGCAAACTTTTTGAAAGATCTGGTTAAAAGAGCAAGAGATTCATTGAATTCAGGATCTTCTGACATGTCAGAGTCAGAAGATTCTAATTCAGTAATAGTTACTGAAGAAGAAGAAGCAGCAACAGGAGGAACTGAATCAGAAACCAATGCAACAGATGTGCTTTTGGATTCTTTAGAATCTCTTATGAGATTCTTTTTCAGTTTCTTCTGTTGTTCACGGTTCAGAAGAATACCGTACAGCTCACTTAGAGTGAGTGTCTTTATGTCCTTTGACATAGTTAAGCAGGAGGTGTAGATTTCCCAATGTTCAGGAAGAGCTTCCATGAACTTGGTAACCACCTCAGAGTTAGAGTAGGTAGTACCGATGGTCTTCAGATCAATCAGAAGACAGTTGAATCTCTGATGTAGCTGGGAGAGAGTTTCATCCTTCTGATGAATAAAGCTTTCGTA